>CM049311.1:77803441-79033936 GCA_026874595.1 Sipunculus nudus
TAAATATATTACGTTAAATTGAAATGTCTTCATTAGCAATGGAGAAGTTAAGTGAACCTAACAAAAAAAAACTCTAATCTGGCTTGGTCATGGAAAACGGGGGCCTGTGATCTCGACCTGTGCCTTTCTGGTCCCAGAATCATAGTTTGGGGGGGGGGGGGGGTTAACGACCACCTATACAATACATATTTGTAATATGAAAACAATCGAGTAAGTGGTTGCCGAGTTACAAAGAGTAAACAAAAACTTAAACCCTTAGCTTGGTTGGGGTCTGTACAAGGTGTGCCTAATTACTGGTCCAGAAATTATAACATGGTGAAAACTTTTATAGCTGTGATAGGTATTGTAACTGTTCATCAGTGTATAAAGTTCAATTGAAATGGCTTTATTAACAATTGAGAAAGAAACCTTACAAAAAAAATTTCAACTGGCTTGTTCAGGGACAACGTCGGTATATGATCTTGTCCTTTTTGTCCCTAATTTATAGGAGGATATCTAACCCCCTATGCAATACATATGTTTCATATGAAAGCAATAGGGTCAGTGGTTGCCTAGTTATATAGTGTAAACAAAACTTTAACCTGAACTGGCTTGGGATCTTTATAAAAGTTGTCAAATAACTGGCCCAGAAATTAAAATATGTGAGGGTATAAGTGTTTGCCGAGTTTGAAAGAATAAACGAAACCTTTAACTTGAACTGGGTTGGGATCTATACAAATTTTGTCTAATTACTAGCCCAGCAATTAACATATTGTAAAACACCTTTAATAGCTGTGCTAGGTATTGTCACTGTACATAAATATATTACGTTTAATTGAAATGTCTTCATTGGCAATGGAGAAGTTAAGTGAACCTAACAAAAAAACTCTAATCTGGCTTGGTCATGGAATACGGGGGCCTGTGATCTTGACCTGTGGCTTTCTGGTCCCAAAATCATAGTTTTTTTTGGGGGGGGGGGGGGGTGATTAACGACCACCTATACAATACATATTTGTAATATGAAAACAATCGAGTAAGTGGTTGCCGAGTTACAAAGAGTAAACAAAAACTTTAACCCTTAGCTTGGTTGGGGTCTGTACAAGGTGTGCCTAATTACTGGTCCAGAAATTAGAACATGGTGAAAACTTTTATAGCTGTGATAGGTATTGTCACTGTTCATCAGTGTATAAAGTTCAATTGAAATGGCTTTATTAACAATTGAAAAATAAACCTTACAAAAAAATTTCAACTGGCTTGTTCAGGGACAACGTCGGTATATGATCTTGTCCTTTTTGTCCCTAATTTATAGGAGGATATCTAACCCCCTATGCAATACATATGGTCAATATGAAAGCGAAAGGGTCAGTTGTTGCCGAGATATAAAGATTAAACAAAACTTTAACCTGCGCTGCCTTATGATCTGTACAAAATTTGTTAAATTGCTGGCCCAGAAATTAAAATATGTGTGGGTAAGTGGTAGCCGAGATATAAAGAATAAACGTTACCTTTAACCTGAACTGGGTTAGAATCTGTACAAATTTTGTCTAATTACTAGCCCGTCAATAAAAATATTGTAAAACACTTTTAATAGCTGTGCTAGGTATTGTCACTGTACATCAGGGTATAAAGTTCAATTAAAATGTCGTCAGTAGCACTGGAGAAATAAGCCTAACAAAAAAAAACTTTAATCTGGCATTTTCAGGGACAACGTCGGCCAGTGATCTTGCCCTATTGGTCCCCAAATCATAGGTGCGTTTCTTACCCGCCATGCAATACATATGTTTCATATAAAAGCAATATGGTCAGTGGTTGCCGAGTTATAAAGTGTAAACAAAACTTTAACCTGAGCTGGCTTGGGATCTTTACAAAAGTTGTCAAATAACTGGCCCAGAAATTAAAATATGTGAGGGTATAAGTGTTTGCCGAGTTTGAAAGAATAAACGAAACCTTTTACTTGAACTGGGTTGGGATCTGTACAAATTTTGTCGAATTATTAGCAACGAAGTTGAAATATTAAAAAAATTAATAACTGGGCTAGGTATTGTCACTGAACATAAATGTATTACGTTTAATTGAAATGTCTTCATTAGCAATGGAGAAGTTAAATGAGACTAACAAAAAAAACTCTAATCTGGCTTGGTCATGGACAACGGTGGCCTGTTATCTTGACCTGTGCCTTTCTGATCCCCAAATCATAGGACGGGGTGGGGGGGGGGGGGAGATTATAAAGACCACTTATACAATACATATTTGTAATATGAAAACAATCGAGTAAGTGGTTGCCGAGTTACAAAGAGTAAACAAAATCTTAAACCTGAGCTGGGTTTCGGTTTGTACAAATTGTGCCTAATTACTAGTCCAGAAATTATAATATGGTTTTAATAGCTATCAATGGAAAAATAAGCCTAACAAATAATCTTTAAACTGGCTTGTTCACGGACAACGTCAGTATGTAATCTTGTCTTTTTGTCCCTAATTCATAGGAGGATTTTAACCCCCTATGCAGTACATACGTTGCATATGAAAGCCAGAGGGTCAGTGTTTGTCGAGTTATAAAGTGTTAACAAAACTTTAACCTGACCTGGCTTGGGATCTTTACAAAATTTGTCAAATAACTGGCCCAGAAATTAAAATGTGTGAGGGTATAAGTGTTTGCCGAGTTTGAAAGAATAAACGAAACCTTTTACTTGAACGGGGTTGGGATCTGTACAAATTTTGTCGAATTATTAGGAACGAAGTTAAAATATAAAAAAATTTAATAGCTGTGCTAGGCATTGTCACTGTACATAAATATATTACGTTAAATTGAAATGTCTTCATTAGCAATGGAGAAGTTAAGTGAACCTAACAAAAAAAAAAACTCTAATCTGGCTTGGTCATGGTAAAACGGGGGCCTGTGATCTCGACCTGTGCCTTTCTGGTCCCAGAATCATAGTTTGGGGGGGGGGGGGGGTTAACGACCACCTATACAATACATATTTGTAATATGAAAACAATCGAGTAAGTGGTTGCCGAGTTACAAAGAGTAAACAAAAACTTAAACCCTTAGCTTGGTTGGGGTCTGTACAAGGTGTGCCTAATTACTGGTCCAGAAATTATAACATGGTGAAAACTTTTATAGCTGTGATAGGTATTGTCACTGTTCATCAGTGTATAAAGTTCAATTGAAATGGCTTTATTAACAATTGAGAAAGAAACCTTACAAAAAAAATTTCAACTGGCTTGTTCAGGGACAACGTCGGTATATGATCTTGTCCTTTTTGTCCCTAATTTATAGGAGGATATCTAACCCCCTATGCAATACATATGTTTCATATGAAAGCAATAGGGTCAGTGGTTGCCTAGTTATATAGTGTAAACAAAACTTTAACCTGAACTGGCTTGGGATCTTTACAAAAGTTGTCAAATAACTGGCCCAGAAATTAAAATATGTGAGGGTATAAGTGTTTGCCGAGTTTGAAAGAATAAACGAAACCTTTAACTTGAACTGGGTTGGGATCTATACAAATTTTGTCTAATTACTAGCCCAGCAATTAACATATTGTAAAACACCTTTAATAGCTGTGCTAGGTATTGTCACTGTACATAAATATATTACGTTTAATTGAAATGTCTTCATTAGCAATGGAGAAGTTAAATGAGACTAACAAAAAAAAACTCTAATCTGGCTTGGTCATGGACAACGGTGGCCTGTGATCTTGACCTGTGTCTTTCTGATCCCCAAATCATAGGACGGGGTGGGGGGGGGGGGGTGGGGGGATTAATGACCACCTAAATAACACTTATTTGTAATATGAAAACAATCGAGTAAGTGGTTGACGAGTTACAAATAGAAAACAAAACTTTAACCTTGGTTGGGGTCTGTACAAATTGTTTTGGATCTTTTCAAAATTTGTCCAATTACTGGCCCAGAAATTAAATTATGTGAGGGTAAGTGTTTGCCGAGTTATAAAAATAAACGAAACCTTTAACTTGAACTGGATTGGGAACTAAACAAATTTTGTCTAATTATTAGCAAAGAAATTAAAATATAATAAAAACATTTAATAGCTGTGCTAGGTATTGCCACTGTACATAAATATATTACGTTAAATTGAAATGTCTTCAATAGCAATGGAGAAGTTAAGTGAACCTAACAAAAAAAACTCTAATCTGGCTTGGTCATGGACAACGTTGGCCTGTGATCTTGACCTGTGCCTTTCTGATCCTCAAATCATAGGACGGGGTGGGGGGGATTAATGACCACCTAAATAACACTTATTTGTAATATGAAAACAATCGAGTAAGTGGTTGACGAGTTACAAATAGAAAACAAAACTTTAACCTTGGTTGGGGTCTGTACAAATTGTTTTGGATCTTTTCAAAATTTGTCCAATTACTGGCCCAGAAATTAAATTATGTGAGGGTATAAGTGTTTGCCGAGTTTGAAAGAATAAACGAAACCTTTTACTTGAACTGGGTTGGGATCTGTACAAATTTTGTCGAATTATTAGCAACGAAGTTGAAATATTAAAAAAATTAATAACTGGGCTAGGTATTGTCACTGAACATAAATGTATTACGTTTAATTGAAATGTCTTCATTAGCACTGGAGAAGTTAAATGAGACTAACAAAAAAAACTCTAATCTGGCTTGGTCATGGACAACGGTGGCCTGTTATCTTGACCTGTGCCTTTCTGATCCCCAAATCATAGGACGGGGTGGGGGGGGGGAGATTATAAAGACCACTTATACAATACATATTTGTAATATGAAAACAATCGAGTAAGTGGTTGCCGAGTTACAAAGAGTAAACAAAATCTTAAACCTGAGCTGGGTTTCGGTTTGTACAAATTGTGCCTAATTACTAGTCCAGAAATTATAATATGGTTTTAATAGCTATCAATGGAAAAATAAGCCTAACAAATAATCTTTAAACTGGCTTGTTCACGGACAACGTCAGTATGTAATCTTGTCTTTTTGTCCCTAATTCATAGGAGGATTTTAACCCCCTATGCAGTACATACGTTGCATATGAAAGCCAGAGGGTCAGTGTTTGTCGAGTTATAAAGTGTTAACAAAACTTTAACCTGACCTGGCTTGGGATCTTTACAAAATTTGTCAAATAACTGGCCCAGAAATTAAAATGTGTGAGGGTATAAGTGTTTGCCGAGTTTGAAAGAATAAACGAAACCTTTTACTTGAACGGGGTTGGGATCTGTACAAATTTTGTCGAATTATTAGGAACGAAGTTAAAATATAAAAAAATTTAATAGCTGTGCTAGGCATTGTCACTGTACATAAATATATTACGTTAAATTGAAATGTCTTCATTAGCAATGGAGAAGTTAAGTGAACCTAACAAAAAAAAAAACTCTAATCTGGCTTGGTCATGGTAAAACGGGGGCCTGTGATCTCGACCTGTGCCTTTCTGGTCCCAGAATCATAGTTTGGGGGGGGGGGGGGGTTAACGACCACCTATACAATACATATTTGTAATATGAAAACAATCGAGTAAGTGGTTGCCGAGTTACAAAGAGTAAACAAAAACTTAAACCCTTAGCTTGGTTGGGGTCTGTACAAGGTGTGCCTAATTACTGGTCCAGAAATTATAACATGGTGAAAACTTTTATAGCTGTGATAGGTATTGTCACTGTTCATCAGTGTATAAAGTTCAATTGAAATGGCTTTATTAACAATTGAGAAAGAAACCTTACAAAAAAAATTTCAACTGGCTTGTTCAGGGACAACGTCGGTATATGATCTTGTCCTTTTTGTCCCTAATTTATAGGAGGATATCTAACCCCCTATGCAATACATATGTTTCATATGAAAGCAATAGGGTCAGTGGTTGCCTAGTTATATAGTGTAAACAAAACTTTAACCTGAACTGGCTTGGGATCTTTACAAAAGTTGTCAAATAACTGGCCCAGAAATTAAAATATGTGAGGGTATAAGTGTTTGCCGAGTTTGAAAGAATAAACGAAACCTTTAACTTGAACTGGGTTGGGATCTATACAAATTTTGTCTAATTACTAGCCCAGCAATTAACATATTGTAAAACACCTTTAATAGCTGTGCTAGGTATTGTCACTGTACATAAATATATTACGTTTAATTGAAATGTCTTCATTAGCAATGGAGAAGTTAAATGAGACTAACAAAAAAAAACTCTAATCTGGCTTGGTCATGGACAACGGTGGCCTGTGATCTTGACCTGTGCCTTTCTGATCCCCAAATCATAGGACGGGGTGGGGGGGGGGGGGGGTGGGGGGATTAATGACCACCTAAATAACACTTATTTGTAATATGAAAACAATCGAGTAAGTGGTTGCCGAGTTACAAATAGAAAACAAAACTTTAACCTTGGTTGGGGTCTGTACAAATTGTTTTGGATCTTTTCAAAATTTGTCCAATTACTGGCCCAGAAATTAAATTATGTGAGGGTAAGTGTTTGCCGAGTTATAAAAATAAACGAAACCTTTAACTTGAACTGGATTGGGAACTAAACAAATTTTGTCTAATTATTAGCAAAGAAATTAAAATATAATAAAAACATTTAATAGCTGTGCTAGGTATTGCCACTGTACATAAATATATTACGTTAAATTGAAATGTCTTCAATAGCAATGGAGAAGTTAAGTGAACCTAACAAAAAAAACTCTAATCTGGCTTGGTCATGGACAACGTTGGCCTGTGATCTTGACCTGTGCCTTTCTGATCCACAAATCATAGGACGGGGTGGGGGGGATTAATGACCACCTAAATAACACTTATTTGTAATATGAAAACAATCGAGTGAGTGGTTGCCGAGTTACAAAGAGTAAACAAAAACTTTAACCTTGGTTGGGGTCTGTACAAATTGTTTTGGATCTTTTCAAAATTTGTCCAATTACTGGCCCAGAAATTAAATTATGTGAGGGTAAGTGTTTGCCGAGTTATAAAAATAAACGAAACCTTTAACTTGAACTGGATTGGGATCTGTACAAATTTTGTCGAATTATTAGCAACGAAGTTGAAATATTAAAAAAAATTAATAACTGGGCAAGGTATTGCCACTGTACATAAATATATTACGTTAAATTGAAATGTCTTCAATAGCAATGGAGAAGTTAAGTGAACCTAACAAAAAAAACTCTAATCTGGCTTGGTCATGGACAACGTTGGCCTGTGATCTTGACCTGTGCCTTTCTGATCCTCAAATCATAGGACGGGGTGGGGGGGATTAATGACCACCTAAATAACACTTATTTGTAATATGAAAACAATCGAGTAAGTGGTTGACGAGTTACAAATAGAAAACAAAACTTTAACCTTGGTTGGGGTCTGTACAAATTGTTTTGGATCTTTTCAAAATTTGTCCAATTACTGGCCCAGAAATTAAATTATGTGAGGGTATAAGTGTTTGCCGAGTTTGAAAGAATAAACGAAACCTTTTACTTGAACTGGGTTGGGATCTGTACAAATTTTGTCGAATTATTAGCAACGAAGTTGAAATATTAAAAAAATTAATAACTGGGCTAGGTATTGTCACTGAACATAAATGTATTACGTTTAATTGAAATGTCTTCATTAGCAATGGAGAAGTTAAATGAGACTAACAAAAAAAACTCTAATCTGGCTTGGTCATGGACAACGGTGGCCTGTTATCTTGACCTGTGCCTTTCTGATCCCCAAATCATAGGACGGGGTGGGGGGGGGGGGAGATTATAAAGACCACTTATACAATACATATTTGTAATATGAAAACAATCGAGTAAGTGGTTGCCGAGTTACAAAGAGTAAACAAAATCTTAAACCTGAGCTGGGTTTCGGTTTGTACAAATTGTGCCTAATTACTAGTCCAGAAATTATAATATGGTTTTAATAGCTATCAATGGAAAAATAAGCCTAACAAATAATCTTTAAACTGGCTTGTTCACGGACAACGTCAGTATGTAATCTTGTCTTTTTGTCCCTAATTCATAGGAGGATTTTAACCCCCTATGCAGTACATACGTTGCATATGAAAGCCAGAGGGTCAGTGTTTGTCGAGTTATAAAGTGTTAACAAAACTTTAACCTGACCTGGCTTGGGATCTTTACAAAATTTGTCAAATAACTGGCCCAGAAATTAAAATGTGTGAGGGTATAAGTGTTTGCCGAGTTTGAAAGAATAAACGAAACCTTTTACTTGAACGGGGTTGGGATCTGTACAAATTTTGTCGAATTATTAGGAACGAAGTTAAAATATAAAAAAATTTAATAGCTGTGCTAGGCATTGTCACTGTACATAAATATATTACGTTAAATTGAAATGTCTTCATTAGCAATGGAGAAGTTAAGTGAACCTAACAAAAAAAAAAACTCTAATCTGGCTTGGTCATGGTAAAACGGGGGCCTGTGATCTCGACCTGTGCCTTTCTGGTCCCAGAATCATAGTTTGGGGGGGGGGGGGGTTAACGACCACCTATACAATACATATTTGTAATATGAAAACAATCGAGTAAGTGGTTGCCGAGTTACAAAGAGTAAACAAAAACTTAAACCCTTAGCTTGGTTGGGGTCTGTACAAGGTGTGCCTAATTACTGGTCCAGAAATTATAACATGGTGAAAACTTTTATAGCTGTGATAGGTATTGTCACTGTTCATCAGTGTATAAAGTTCAATTGAAATGGCTTTATTAACAATTGAGAAAGAAACCTTACAAAAAAAATTTCAACTGGCTTGTTCAGGGACAACGTCGGTATATGATCTTGTCCTTTTTGTCCCTAATTTATAGGAGGATATCTAACCCCCTATGCAATACATATGTTTCATATGAAAGCAATAGGGTCAGTGGTTGCCTAGTTATATAGTGTAAACAAAACTTTAACCTGAACTGGCTTGGGATCTTTACAAAAGTTGTCAAATAACTGGCCCAGAAATTAAAA
Source organism: Sipunculus nudus (assembly GCA_026874595.1). Taxonomy (NCBI): domain Eukaryota; kingdom Metazoa; phylum Annelida; class Sipuncula; order Golfingiida; family Sipunculidae; genus Sipunculus; species Sipunculus nudus. The sequence goes on from CM049311.1 coordinate 77,812,312, forward strand.
TATGTGAGGGTATAAGTGTTTGCCGAGTTTGAAAGAATAAACGAAACCTTTAACTTGAACTGGGTTGGGATCTATACAAATTTTGTCTAATTACTAGCCCAGCAATTAACATATTGTAAAACACCTTTAATAGCTGTGCTAGGTATTGTCACTGTACATAAATATATTACGTTTAATTGAAATGTCTTCATTAGCAATGGAGAAGTTAAATGAGACTAACAAAAAAAAACTCTAATCTGGCTTGGTCATGGACAACGGTGGCCTGTGATCTTGACCTGTGCCTTTCTGATCCCCAAATCATAGGACGGGGTGGGGGGGGGGGGGGTGGGGGGATTAATGACCACCTAAATAACACTTATTTGTAATATGAAAACAATCGAGTAAGTGGTTGCCGAGTTACAAATAGAAAACAAAACTTTAACCTTGGTTGGGGTCTGTACAAATTGTTTTGGATCTTTTCAAAATTTGTCCAATTACTGGCCCAGAAATTAAATTATGTGAGGGTAAGTGTTTGCCGAGTTATAAAAATAAACGAAACCTTTAACTTGAACTGGATTGGGAACTAAACAAATTTTGTCTAATTATTAGCAAAGAAATTAAAATATAATAAAAACATTTAATAGCTGTGCTAGGTATTGCCACTGTACATAAATATATTACGTTAAATTGAAATGTCTTCAATAGCAATGGAGAAGTTAAGTGAACCTAACAAAAAAAACTCTAATCTGGCTTGGTCATGGACAACGTTGGCCTGTGATCTTGACCTGTGCCTTTCTGATCCACAAATCATAGGACGGGGTGGGGGGGATTAATGACCACCTAAATAACACTTATTTGTAATATGAAAACAATCGAGTGAGTGGTTGCCGAGTTACAAAGAGTAAACAAAAACTTTAACCTTGGTTGGGGTCTGTACAAATTGTTTTGGATCTTTTCAAAATTTGTCCAATTACTGGCCCAGAAATTAAATTATGTGAGGGTAAGTGTTTGCCGAGTTATAAAAATAAACGAAACCTTTAACTTGAACTGGATTGGGATCTGTACAAATTTTGTCGAATTATTAGCAACGAAGTTGAAATATTAAAAAAAATTAATAACTGGGCAAGGTATTGTCACTGAACATAAATGTATTACGTTTAATTGAAATGTCTTCATTAGCAATGGAGAAGTTAAATGAGACTAACAAAAAAAAACTCTAATCTGGCTTGGTCATGGACAACGGTGGCCTGTTATCTTGACCTGTGCCTTTCTGATCCCCAAATCATAGGACGGGGTGGGGGGGGGGGAGATTATACAGACCACTTATACAATACATATTTGTAATATGAAAACAATCGAGTAAGTGGTTGCCGAGTTACAAAGAGTAAACAAAATCTTAAACCTGAGCTGGGTTTGGGTTTGTACAAATTGTGCCTAATTACTAGTCCAGAAATTATAATATGGTTTTAATAGCTATCAATGGAAAAATAAGCCTAACAAATAATCTTTAAACTGGCTTGTTCACGGACAACGTCAGTATGTAATCTTGTCTTTTTGTCCCTAATTCATAGGAGGATTTTTAACCCCCTATGCAGTACATACGTTGCATATGAAAGCAAAAGGGTCAGTGTTTGTCGAGTTATAAAGTGTTAACAAAACTTTAACCTGATCGGCTTGGGATCTTTACAAAATTTGTCAAATAACTGGCCCAGAAATTAAAATGTGTGAGGGTATAAGTGTTTGCCGAGTTTGAAAGAATAAACGAAACCTTTTACTTGAACGGGGTTGGGATCTGTACAAATTTTGTCGAATTATTAGCAACGAAGTTAAAATATAAAAAAAATTTAATAGCTGTGCTAGGCATTGTCACTGTACATAAATATATTACGTTAAATTGAAATGTCTTCATTAGCAATGGAGAAGTTATCTCCTAACAAAAAAAAAACTCTAATCTGGCTTGGTCATGGTAAAACGGGGGCCTGTGATCTCGACCTGTGCCTTTCTGGTCCCAGAATCATAGTTTGGGGGGGGGGGGGGGGTTAACGACCACCTATACAATACATATTTGTAATATGAAAACAATCGAGTAAGTGGTTGCCGAGTTACAAAGAGTAAACAAAAACTTAAACCCTTAGCTTGGTTGGGGTCTGTACAAGGTGTGCCTAATTACTGGTCCAGAAATTATAACATGGTGAAAACTTTTATAGCTGTGATAGGTATTGTCACTGTTCATCAGTGTATAAAGTTCAATTGAAATGGCTTTATTAACAATTGAGAAAGAAACCTTACAAAAAAAATTTCAACTGGCTTGTTCAGGGACAACGTCGGTATATGATCTTGTCCTTTTTGTCCCTAATTTATAGGAGGATATCTAACCCCCTATGCAATACATATGTTTCATATGAAAGCAATAGGGTCAGTGGTTGCCTAGTTATATAGTGTAAACAAAACTTTAACCTGAACTGGCTTGGGATCTTTACAAAAGTTGTCAAATAACTGGCCCAGAAATTAAAATATGTGAGGGTATAAGTGTTTGCCGAGTTTGAAAGAATAAACGAAACCTTTAACTTGAACTGGGTTGGGATCTATACAAATTTTGTCTAATTACTAGCCCAGCAATTAACATATTGTAAAACACCTTTAATAGCTGTGCTAGGTATTGTCACTGTACATAAATATATTACGTTTAATTGAAATGTCTTCATTAGCAATGGAGAAGTTAAATGAGACTAACAAAAAAAAACTCTAATCTGGCTTGGTCATGGACAACGGTGGCCTGTGATCTTGACCTGTGCCTTTCTGATCCCCAAATCATAGGACGGGGTGGGGGGGGGGGGTGGGGGGATTAATGACCACCTAAATAACACTTATTTGTAATATGAAAACAATCGAGTAAGTGGTTGCCGAGTTACAAATAGAAAACAAAACTTTAACCTTGGTTGGGGTCTGTACAAATTGTTTTGGATCTTTTCAAAATTTGTCCAATTACTGGCCCAGAAATTAAATTATGTGAGGGTAAGTGTTTGCCGAGTTATAAAAATAAACGAAACCTTTAACTTGAACTGGATTGGGAACTAAACAAATTTTGTCTAATTATTAGCAAAGAAATTAAAATATAATAAAAACATTTAATAGCTGTGCTAGGTATTGCCACTGTACATAAATATATTACGTTAAATTGAAATGTCTTCAATAGCAATGGAGAAGTTAAGTGAACCTAACAAAAAAAACTCTAATCTGGCTTGGTCATGGACAACGTTGGCCTGTGATCTTGACCTGTGCCTTTCTGATCCTCAAATCATAGGACGGGGTGGGGGGGATTAATGACCACCTAAATAACACTTATTTGTAATATGAAAACAATCGAGTAAGTGGTTGCCGAGTTACAAAGAGTAAACAAAAACTTTAACCTTGGTTGGGGTCTGTACAAATTGTTTTGGATCTTTTCAAAATTTGTCCAATTACTGGCCCAGAAATTAAATTATGTGAGGGTAAGTGTTTGCCGAGTTATAAAAATAAACGAAACCTTTAACTTGAACTGGATTGGGATCTGTACAAATTTTGTCGAATTATTAGCAACGAAGTTGAAATATTAAAAAAAATTAATAACTGGGCTAGGTATTGTCACTGAACATAAATGTATTACGTTTAATTGAAATGTCTTCATTAGCAATGGAGAAGTTAAATGAGACTAACAAAAAAAAACTCTAATCTGGCTTGGTCATGGACAACGGTGGCCTGTTATCTTGACCTGTGCCTTTCTGATCCCCAAATCATAGGACGGGGTGGGGGGGGGGGGGGGAGATTATACAGACCACTTATACAATACATATTTGTAATATGAAAACAATCGAGTAAGTGGTTGCCGAGTTACAAAGAGTAAACAAAATCTTAAACCTGAGCTGGGTTTGGGTTTGTACAAATTGTGCCTAATTACTAGTCCAGAAATTATAATATGGTTTTAATAGCTATCAATGGAAAAATAAGCCTAACAAATAATCTTTAAACTGGCTTGTTCACGGACAACGTCAGTATGTAATCTTGTCTTTTTGTCCCTAATTCATAGGAGGATTTTTAACCCCCTATGCAGTACATACGTTGCATATGAAAGCAAAAGGGTCAGTGTTTGTCGAGTTATAAAGTGTTAACAAAACTTTAACCTGATCGGCTTGGGATCTTTACAAAATTTGTCAAATAACTGGCCCAGAAATTAAAATGTGTGAGGGTATAAGTGTTTGCCGAGTTTGAAAGAATAAACGAAACCTTTTACTTGAACGGGGTTGGGATCTGTACAAATTTTGTCGAATTATTAGCAACGAAGTTAAAATATAAAAAAAATTTAATAGCTGTGCTAGGCATTGTCACTGTACATAAATATATTACGTTAAATTGAAATGTCTTCATTAGCAATGGAGAAGTTATCTCCTAACAAAAAAAAAACTCTAATCTGGCTTGGTCATGGAAAACGGGGGCCTGTGATCTCGACCTGTGCCTTTCTGGTCCCAGAATCATAGTTTGGGGGGGGGGGGTTACATCCACCTATACAATACATATTTGTAATATGAAAACAATCGAGTAAGTGGTTGCCGAGTTACAAAGAGTAAACAAAAACTTAAACCCTTAGCTTGGTTGGGGTCTGTACAAGGTGTGCCTAATTACTGGTCCAGAAATTATAACATGGTGAAAACTTTTATAGCTGTGATAGGTATTGTCACTGTTCATCAGTGTATAAAGTTCAATTGAAATGGCTTTATTAACAATTGAGAAAGAAACCTTACAAAAAAAATTTCAACTGGCTTGTTCAGGGACAACGTCGGTATATGATCTTGTCCTTTTTGTCCCTAATTTATAGGAGGATATCTAACCCCCTATGCAATACATATGTTTCATATGAAAGCAATAGGGTCAGTGGTTGCCTAGTTATATAGTGTAAACAAAACTTTAACCTGAACTGGCTTGGGATCTTTACAAAAGTTATCAAATAACTAGCCCAGAAATTAAAATATGTGAGGGTATAAGTGTTTGCCGAGTTTGAAAGAATAAACGAAACCTTTTACTTGAACGGGGTTGGGATCTGTACAAATTTTGTCGAATTATTAGCAACGAAGTTAAAATATAAAAAAAATTTAATAGCTGTGCTAGGCATTGTCACTGTACATAAATATATTACGTTAAATTGAAATGTCTTCATTAGCAATGGAGAAGTTAAGTGAACCTAACAAAAAAAAACTCTAATCTGGCTTGGTCATGGAAAACGGGGGCCTGTGATCTCGACCTGTGCCTTTCTGGTCCCAGAATCATAGTTTGGGGGGGGGGGGGGTTAACGACCACCTATACAATACATATTTGTAATATGAAAACAATCGAGTAAGTGGTTGCCGAGTTACAAAGAGTAAACAAAAACTTAAACCCTTAGCTTGGTTGGGGTCTGTACAAGGTGTGCCTAATTACTGGTCCAGAAATTATAACATGGTGAAAACTTTTATAGCTGTGATAGGTATTGTAACTGTTCATCAGTGTATAAAGTTCAATTGAAATGGCTTTATTAACAATTGAGAAAGAAACCTTACAAAAAAAATTTCAACTGGCTTGTTCAGGGACAACGTCGGTATATGATCTTGTCCTTTTTGTCCCTAATTTATAGGAGGATATCTAACCCCCTATGCAATACATATGTTTCATATGAAAGCAATAGGGTCAGTGGTTGCCTAGTTATATAGTGTAAACAAAACTTTAACCTGAACTGGCTTGGGATCTTTATAAAAGTTGTCAAATAACTGGCCCAGAAATTAAAATATGTGAGGGTATAAGTGTTTGCCGAGTTTGAAAGAATAAACGAAACCTTTAACTTGAACTGGGTTGGGATCTATACAAATTTTGTCTAATTACTAGCCCAGCAATTAACATATTGTAAAACACCTTTAATAGCTGTGCTAGGTATTGTCACTGTACATAAATATATTACGTTTAATTGAAATGTCTTCATTGGCAATGGAGAAGTTAAGTGAACCTAACAAAAAAACTCTAATCTGGCTTGGTCATGGAATACGGGGGCCTGTGATCTTGACCTGTGGCTTTCTGGTCCCAAAATCATAGTTTTTTTTTTGGGGGGGGGGGGGTGATTAACGACCACCTATACAATACATATTTGTAATATGAAAACAATCGAGTAAGTGGTTGCCGAGTTACAAAGAGTAAACAAAAACTTTAACCCTTAGCTTGGTTGGGGTCTGTACAAGGTGTGCCTAATTACTGGTCCAGAAATTAGAACATGGTGAAAACTTTTATAGCTGTGATAGGTATTGTCACTGTTCATCAGTGTATAAAGTTCAATTGAAATGGCTTTATTAACAATTGAAAAATAAACCTTACAAAAAAATTTCAACTGGCTTGTTCAGGGACAACGTCGGTATATGATCTTGTCCTTTTTGTCCCTAATTTATAGGAGGATATCTAACCCCCTATGCAATACATATGGTCAATATGAAAGCGAAAGGGTCAGTTGTTGCCGAGATATAAAGATTAAACAAAACTTTAACCTGCGCTGCCTTATGATCTGTACAAAATTTGTTAAATTGCTGGCCCAGAAATTAAAATATGTGTGGGTAAGTGGTAGCCGAGATATAAAGAATAAACGTTACCTTTAACCTGAACTGGGTTAGAATCTGTACAAATTTTGTCTAATTACTAGCCCGTCAATAAAAATATTGTAAAACACTTTTAATAGCTGTGCTAGGTATTGTCACTGTACATCAGGGTATAAAGTTCAATTAAAATGTCGTCAGTAGCACTGGAGAAATAAGCCTAACAAAAAAAAACTTTAATCTGGCATTTTCAGGGACAACGTCGGCCAGTGATCTTGCCCTATTGGTCCCCAAATCATAGGTGCGTTTCTTACCCGCCATGCAATACATATGTTTCATATAAAAGCAATATGGTCAGTGGTTGCCGAGTTATAAAGTGTAAACAAAACTTTAACCTGAGCTGGCTTGGGATCTTTACAAAAGTTGTCAAATAACTGGCCCAGAAATTAAAATATGTGAGGGTATAAGTGTTTGCCGAGTTTGAAAGAATAAACGAAACCTTTTACTTGAACTGGGTTGGGATCTGTACAAATTTTGTCGAATTATTAGCAACGAAGTTGAAATATTAAAAAAATTAATAACTGGGCTAGGTATTGTCACTGAACATAAATGTATTACGTTTAATTGAAATGTCTTCATTAGCAATGGAGAAGTTAAATGAGACTAACAAAAAAAACTCTAATCTGGCTTGGTCATGGACAACGGTGGCCTGTTATCTTGACCTGTGCCTTTCTGATCCCCAAATCATAGGACGGGGTGGGGGGGGGGGGAGATTATAAAGACCACTTATACAATACATATTTGTAATATGAAAACAATCGAGTAAGTGGTTGCCGAGTTACAAAGAGTAAACAAAATCTTAAACCTGAGCTGGGTTTCGGTTTGTACAAATTGTGCCTAATTACTAGTCCAGAAATTATAATATGGTTTTAATAGCTATCAATGGAAAAATAAGCCTAACAAATAATCTTTAAACTGGCTTGTTCACGGACAACGTCAGTATGTAATCTTGTCTTTTTGTCCCTAATTCATAGGAGGATTTTAACCCCCTATGCAGTACATACGTTGCATATGAAAGCCAGAGGGTCAGTGTTTGTCGAGTTATAAAGTGTTAACAAAACTTTAACCTGACCTGGCTTGGGATCTTTACAAAATTTGTCAAATAACTGGCCCAGAAATTAAAATGTGTGAGGGTATAAGTGTTTGCCGAGTTTGAAAGAATAAACGAAACCTTTTACTTGAACGGGGTTGGGATCTGTACAAATTTTGTCGAATTATTAGGAACGAAGTTAAAATATAAAAAAATTTAATAGCTGTGCTAGGCATTGTCACTGTACATAAATATATTACGTTAAATTGAAATGTCTTCATTAGCAATGGAGAAGTTAAGTGAACCTAACAAAAAAAAAAACTCTAATCTGGCTTGGTCATGGTAAAACGGGGGCCTGTGATCTCGACCTGTGCCTTTCTGGTCCCAGAATCATAGTTTGGGGGGGGGGGGGGGTTAACGACCACCTATACAATACATATTTGTAATATGAAAACAATCGAGTAAGTGGTTGCCGAGTTACAAAGAGTAAACAAAAACTTAAACCCTTAGCTTGGTTGGGGTCTGTACAAGGTGTGCCTAATTACTGGTCCAGAAATTATAACATGGTGAAAACTTTTATAGCTGTGATAGGTATTGTCACTGTTCATCAGTGTATAAAGTTCAATTGAAATGGCTTTATTAACAATTGAGAAAGAAACCTTACAAAAAAAATTTCAACTGGCTTGTTCAGGGACAACGTCGGTATATGATCTTGTCCTTTTTGTCCCTAATTTATAGGAGGATATCTAACCCCCTATGCAATACATATGTTTCATATGAAAGCAATAGGGTCAGTGGTTGCCTAGTTATATAGTGTAAACAAAACTTTAACCTGAACTGGCTTGGGATCTTTACAAAAGTTGTCAAATAACTGGCCCAGAAATTAAAATATGTGAGGGTATAAGTGTTTGCCGAGTTTGAAAGAATAAACGAAACCTTTAACTTGAACTGGGTTGGGATCTATACAAATTTTGTCTAATTACTAGCCCAGCAATTAACATATTGTAAAACACCTTTAATAGCTGTGCTAGGTATTGTCACTGTACATAAATATATTACGTTTAATTGAAATGTCTTCATTAGCAATGGAGAAGTTAAATGAGACTAACAAAAAAAAACTCTAATCTGGCTTGGTCATGGACAACGGTGGCCTGTGATCTTGACCTGTGTCTTTCTGATCCCCAAATCATAGGACGGGGTGGGGGGGGGGGGGTGGGGGGATTAATGACCACCTAAATAACACTTATTTGTAATATGAAAACAATCGAGTAAGTGGTTGACGAGTTACAAATAGAAAACAAAACTTTAACCTTGGTTGGGGTCTGTACAAATTGTTTTGGATCTTTTCAAAATTTGTCCAATTACTGGCCCAGAAATTAAATTATGTGAGGGTAAGTGTTTGCCGAGTTATAAAAATAAACGAAACCTTTAACTTGAACTGGATTGGGAACTAAACAAATTTTGTCTAATTATTAGCAAAGAAATTAAAATATAATAAAAACATTTAATAGCTGTGCTAGGTATTGCCACTGTACATAAATATATTACGTTAAATTGAAATGTCTTCAATAGCAATGGAGAAGTTAAGTGAACCTAACAAAAAAAACTCTAATCTGGCTTGGTCATGGACAACGTTGGCCTGTGATCTTGACCTGTGCCTTTCTGATCCTCAAATCATAGGACGGGGTGGGGGGGATTAATGACCACCTAAATAACACTTATTTGTAATATGAAAACAATCGAGTAAGTGGTTGACGAGTTACAAATAGAAAACAAAACTTTAACCTTGGTTGGGGTCTGTACAAATTGTTTTGGATCTTTTCAAAATTTGTCCAATTACTGGCCCAGAAATTAAATTATGTGAGGGTATAAGTGTTTGCCGAGTTTGAAAGAATAAACGAAACCTTTTACTTGAACTGGGTTGGGATCTGTACAAATTTTGTCGAATTATTAGCAACGAAGTTGAAATATTAAAAAAATTAATAACTGGGCTAGGTATTGTCACTGAACATAAATGTATTACGTTTAATTGAAATGTCTTCATTAGCAATGGAGAAGTTAAATGAGACTAACAAAAAAAACTCTAATCTGGCTTGGTCATGGACAACGGTGGCCTGTTATCTTGACCTGTGCCTTTCTGATCCCCAAATCATAGGACGGGGTGGGGGGGGGGGGAGATTATAAAGACCACTTATACAATACATATTTGTAATATGAAAACAATCGAGTAAGTGGTTGCCGAGTTACAAAGAGTAAACAAAATCTTAAACCTGAGCTGGGTTTCGGTTTGTACAAATTGTGCCTAATTACTAGTCCAGAAATTATAATATGGTTTTAATAGCTATCAATGGAAAAATAAGCCTAACAAATAATCTTTAAACTGGCTTGTTCACGGACAACGTCAGTATGTAATCTTGTCTTTTTGTCCCTAATTCATAGGAGGATTTTAACCCCCTATGCAGTACATACGTTGCATATGAAAGCCAGAGGGTCAGTGTTTGTCGAGTTATAAAGTGTTAACAAAACTTTAACCTGACCTGGCTTGGGATCTTTACAAAATTTGTCAAATAACTGGCCCAGAAATTAAAATGTGTGAGGGTATAAGTGTTTGCCGAGTTTGAAAGAATAAACGAAACCTTTTACTTGAACGGGGTTGGGATCTGTACAAATTTTGTCGAATTATTAGGAACGAAGTTAAAATATAAAAAAATTTAATAGCTGTGCTAGGCATTGTCACTGTACATAAATATATTACGTTAAATTGAAATGTCTTCATTAGCAATGGAGAAGTTAAGTGAACCTAACAAAAAAAAAAACTCTAATCTGGCTTGGTCATGGTAAAACGGGGGCCTGTGATCTCGACCTGTGCCTTTCTGGTCCCAGAATCATAGTTTGGGGGGGGGGGGGGGGGGTTAACGACCACCTATACAATACATATTTGTAATATGAAAACAATCGAGTAAGTGGTTGCCGAGTTACAAAGAGTAAACAAAAACTTAAACCCTTAGCTTGGTTGGGGTCTGTACAAGGTGTGCCTAATTACTGGTCCAGAAATTATAACATGGTGAAAACTTTTATAGCTGTGATAGGTATTGTCACTGTTCATCAGTGTATAAAGTTCAATTGAAATGGCTTTATTAACAATTGAGAAAGAAACCTTACAAAAAAAATTTCAACTGGCTTGTTCAGGGACAACGTCGGTATATGATCTTGTCCTTTTTGTCCCTAATTTATAGGAGGATATCTAACCCCCTATGCAATACATATGTTTCATATGAAAGCAATAGGGTCAGTGGTTGCCTAGTTATATAGTGTAAACAAAACTTTAACCTGAACTGGCTTGGGATCTTTACAAAAGTTGTCAAATAACTGGCCCAGAAATTAAAATATGTGAGGGTATAAGTGTTTGCCGAGTTTGAAAGAATAAACGAAACCTTTAACTTGAACTGGGTTGGGATCTATACAAATTTTGTCTAATTACTAGCCCAGCAATTAACATATTGTAAAACACCTTTAATAGCTGTGCTAGGTATTGTCACTGTACATAAATATATTACGTTTAATTGAAATGTCTTCATTAGCAATGGAGAAGTTAAATGAGACTAACAAAAAAAAACTCTAATCTGGCTTGGTCATGGACAACGGTGGCCTGTGATCTTGACCTGTGTCTTTCTGATCCCCAAATCATAGGACGGGGTGGGGGGGGGGGGGGGTGGGGGGATTAATGACCACCTAAATAACACTTATTTGTAATATGAAAACAATCGAGTAAGTGGTTGACGAGTTACAAATAGAAAACAAAACTTTAACCTTGGTTGGGGTCTGTACAAATTGTTTTGGATCTTTTCAAAATTTGTCCAATTACTGGCCCAGAAATTAAATTATGTGAGGGTAAGTGTTTGCCGAGTTATAAAAATAAACGAAACCTTTAACTTGAACTGGATTGGGAACTAAACAAATTTTGTCTAATTATTAGCAAAGAAATTAAAATATAATAAAAACATTTAATAGCTGTGCTAGGTATTGCCACTGTACATAAATATATTACGTTAAATTGAAATGTCTTCAATAGCAATGGAGAAGTTAAGTGAACCTAACAAAAAAAACTCTAATCTGGCTTGGTCATGGACAACGTTGGCCTGTGATCTTGACCTGTGCCTTTCTGATCCTCAAATCATAGGACGGGGTGGGGGGGATTAATGACCACCTAAATAACACTTATTTGTAATATGAAAACAATCGAGTAAGTGGTTGCCGAGTTACAAAGAGTAAACAAAAACTTTAACCTTGGTTGGGGTCTGTACAAATTGTTTTGGATCTTTTCAAAATTTGTCCAATTACTGGCCCAGAAATTAAATTATGTGAGGGTAAGTGTTTGCCGAGTTATAAAAATAAACGAAACCTTTAACTTGAACTGGATTGGGATCTGTACAAATTTTGTCGAATTATTAGCAACGAAGTTGAAATATTAAAAAAAATTAATAACTGGGCTAGGTATTGTCACTGAACATAAATGTATTACGTTTAATTGAAATGTCTTCATTAGCAATGGAGAAGTTAAATGAGACTAACAAAAAAAAACTCTAATCTGGCTTGGTCATGGACAACGGTGGCCTGTTATCTTGACCTGTGCCTTTCTGATCCCCAAATCATAGGACGGGGTGGGGGGGGGGAGATTATACAGACCACTTATACAATACATATTTGTAATATGAAAACAATCGAGTAAGTGGTTGCCGAGTTACAAAGAGTAAACAAAATCTTAAACCTGAGCTGGGTTTGGGTTTGTACAAATTGTGCCTAATTACTAGTCCAGAATTTATAATATGGTTTTAATAGCTATCAATGGAAAAATAAGCCTAACAAATAATCTTTAAACTGGCTTGTTCACGGACAACGTCAGTATGTAATCTTGTCTTTTTGTCCCTAATTCATAGGAGGATTTTTAACCCCCTATGCAGTACATACGTTGCATATGAAAGCAAAAGGGTCAGTGTTTGTCGAGTTATAAAGTGTTAACAAAACTTTAACCTGATCGGCTTGGGATCTTTACAAAATTTGTCAAATAACTGGCCCAGAAATTAAAATGTGTGAGGGTATAAGTGTTTGCCGAGTTTGAAAGAATAAACGAAACCTTTTACTTGAACGGGGTTGGGATCTGTACAAATTTTGTCGAATTATTAGCAACGAAGTTAAAATATAAAAAAAATTTAATAGCTGTGCTAGGCATTGTCACTGTACATAAATATATTACGTTAAATTGAAATGTCTTCATTAGCAATGGAGAAGTTAAGTGAACCTAACAAAAAAAAAACTCTAATCTGGCTTGGTCATGGAAAACGGGGGCCTGTGATCTCGACCTGTGCCTTTCTGGTCCCAGAATCATAGTTTGGGGGGGGGGTTACATCCACCTATACAATACATATTTGTAATATGAAAACAATCGAGTAAGTGGTTGCCGAGTTACAAAGAGTAAACAAAAACTTAAACCCTTAGCTTGGTTGGGGTCTGTACAAGGTGTGCCTAATTACTGGTCCAGAAATTATAACATGGTGAAAACTTTTATAGCTGTGATAGGTATTGTCACTGTTCATCAGTGTATAAAGTTCAATTGAAATGGCTTTATTAACAATTGAGAAAGAAACCTTACAAAAAAAATTTCAACTGGCTTGTTCAGGGACAACGTCGGTATATGATCTTGTCCTTTTTGTCCCTAATTTATAGGAGGATATCTAACCCCCTATGCAATACATATGTTTCATATGAAAGCAATAGGGTCAGTGGTTGCCTAGTTATATAGTGTAAACAAAACTTTAACCTGAACTGGCTTGGGATCTTTACAAAAGTTATCAAATAACTAGCCCAGAAATTAAAATATGTGAGGGTATAAGTGTTTGCCGAGTTTGAAAGAATAAACGAAACCTTTAACTTGAACTGGGTTGGGATCTATACAAATTTTGTCTAATTACTAGCCTAGCAATTAACATATTGTAAAACACCTTTAATAGCTGTGCTAGGTATTGTCACTGTACATAAATATATTACGTTTAATTGAAATGTCTTCATTAGCAATGGAGAAGTTAAGTGAACCTAACAAAAAAACTCTAATCTGGCTTGGTCATGGAATACGGGGGCCTGTGATCTTGACCTGTGGCTTTCTGGTCCCAAAATCATAGTTTTTTTTTGGGGGGGGGTGATTAACGACCACCTATACAATACATATTTGTAATATGAAAACAATCGAGTAAGTGGTTGCCGAGTTACAAACAGAAAACAAAAACTTTAACCTTGGTTGGGGTCTGTACAAATTGTTTTGGATCTTTTCAAAATTTGTCCAATTACTGGCCCAGAAATTAAATTATGTGAGGGTAAGTGTTTGCCGAATTATAAAAATAAACGAAACCTTTAACTTGAACTGGATTGGGAACTAAACAAATTTTGTCTAATTATTAGCAAAAAAATTAAAATATAAAAAAAATTTAATAGCTGTGCTAGGTATTGTCACTGTCGATAAATGTATTACGTTTCATTGAAATGTCTTTATTAGCAACGGAGAAGTTAAATGAGCCTAACAAAAAACTCTAATCTGGCTTGGTCATGGACAACGGTGGCCTGTGATCTTGACCTGTGGATTTCTGGTCCCCAAATCATAGGACGAAGTGGGGGTGGGGGGATTAATGACCACCTAAACAACACTTATTTGTAATATGAAAACAATCGAGTAAGTGGTTGCCCAGTTACAAAGAGTAAACAAAAACTTTAACCTTGGTTGGGGTCACTGTCCATAAATGTATTACGTTTCATTGAAATGTCTTCATTAGCAATGGAGAAGTTAAATGAGACTAACAAAAAAAAACTCTAATCTGGCTTGGTCATGGACAACGTTGGCCTGTGATCTTGACCTGTGCCTTTCTGATCCTCAAATCATAGGACGGGGTGGGGGGGATTAATGACCACCTAAATAACACTTATTTGTAATATGAAAACAATCGAGTAAGTGGTTGCCGAGTTACAAAGAGTAAACAAAAACTTTAACCTTGGTTCGGGTCTGTACAAATTGTTTTGGATCTTTTCAAAATTTGTCCAATTACTGGCCCAGAAATTAAATTATGTGAGGGTAATTGTTTGCCGAGTTATAAAAATAAACGAAACCTTTAACTTGAACTGGATTGGGAACTAAACAAATTTTGTCTCATTATTAGCAAAGAAATTAAAATATAAAAAAAACATATAATAGCTGTGCTAGGTATTGCCACTGTACATAAATATATTACGTTAAATTGAAATGTCTTCATTAGCAATGGAGAAGTTAAGTGAACCTAACAAAAAAAACTCTTATCTGGCTTGGTCATGGAAAACGGGGGCCTGTGATCTCGACCTGTGGCTTTCTGGTCCCAGAATCATAGTTTGGGGGGGGGGGGGGGGGGGGTTAACGACCACCTGTACAATACATATTTTTAATATGAAAACAATCGAGTAAGTGGTTGCCGAGTTACAAAGAGTAAACAAAACTTAAACCCTTAGCTTGGTTGGGGTCTGTACAAGGTGTGCCTAATTACTGGTCCAGAAATTATAACATGGTGAAAACTTTTATAGCTGTGATAGGTATTGTCCCTGTTCATCAGTGTATAAAGTTCAGTTGAAATGGCTTTATTAACAATTGAGAAATAAACCTTTCAAAAAAAATTTCAATTGGCTTGTTTAGGGACAACGTCGGTATATGATCTTGTCCTTTTTGTCCCTAATTTATAGGAGGATATCTAACCCCCTATGCAATACATATGGTCAATATGAAAGCGAAAGGGTCAGTGGTTGCCGAGATATAAAGATTAAACAAAACTTTAACCCGCGCTGCCTTATGATCTGTACAAAAGTTGTCAAATAACTGGCCCAGAAATTAAAATAATGAAAGTATAAGTGTTTGCCGAGTTTGAAAAAATAAACGAAACCTTTAACTTGAACTTGGTTGGGATTTGTACAAATTTTGTCTAATTGCTAGCCCAGCAATTAACATATTGTAAAACACTTTCAATAGCTGTGCTAGGTATTGTCACTGTACATCAGGGTATTAAGTACAATTAAAATGTCTTTAGTAGCATTGCAGAAATAAGCCTAACAAAAAAACTTTAATCTGGCTTGTTCAGGGACAACGTCGGCCAGTGATCTTGCCCTATTGGACCCCAAATCATAGGTGGGTTTCTAACCCGTCATGCAATACATCTGTTTCATATGAAAGCAATAGGGTCAGTGGTTGCCTAGTTATAAAGTGTAAACAAAACTTTAACCTGAGCTGGCTTGGGATCTTTACAAAAGTTGTCAAATAACTGGCCCAGAAATTAAAATATGTGAGGGTATAAGTGTTTGCCGAGTTTGAAAGAATAAACGAAACCTTTAACTTGAACTGGGTTGGGATCTATACAAATTTTGTCTAATTACTAGCCCAGCAATTAACATATTGTAAAACACCTTTAATAGCTGTGCTAGGTATTGTCACTGTACATAAATATATTACGTTTAATTGAAATGTCTTCATTAGCAATGGAGAAGTTAAATGAGACTAACAAAAAAAAACTCTAATCTGGCTTGGTCATGGACAACGGTGGCCTGTGATCTTGACCTGTGCCTTTCTGATCCCCAAATCATAGGACGGGGTGGGGGGGGGGGGGGGGGGTGGGGGGATTAATGACCACCTAAATAACACTTATTTGTAATATGAAAACAATCGAGTAAGTGGTTGCCGAGTTACAAATAGAAAACAAAACTTTAACCTTGGTTGGGGTCTGTACAAATTGTTTTGGATCTTTTCAAAATTTGTCCAATTACTGGCCCAGAAATTAAATTATGTGAGGGTAAGTGTTTGCCGAGTTATAAAAATAAACGAAACCTTTAACTTGAACTGGATTGGGAACTAAACAAATTTTGTCTAATTATTAGCAAAGAAATTAAAATATAATAAAAACATTTAATAGCTGTGCTAGGTATTGCCACTGTACATAAATATATTACGTTAAATTGAAATGTCTTCAATAGCAATGGAGAAGTTAAGTGAACCTAACAAAAAAAACTCTAATCTAGCTTGGTCATGGACAACGTTGGCCTGTGATCTTGACCTGTGCCTTTCTGATCCTCAAATCATAGGACGGGGTGGGGGGGATTAATGACCACCTAAATAACACTTATTTGTAATATGAAAACAATCGAGTAAGTGGTTGCCGAGTTACAAAGAGTAAACAAAAACTTTAACCTTGGTTGGGGTCTGTACAAATTGTTTTGGATCTTTTCAAAATTTGTCCAATTACTGGCCCAGAAATTAAATTATGTGAGGGTAAGTGTTTGCCGAGTTATAAAAATAAACGAAACCTTTAACTTGAACTGGATTGGGATCTGTACAAATTTTGTCGAATTATTAGCAACGAAGTTGAAATATTAAAAAAATTAATAACTGGGCTAGGTATTGTCACTGAACATAAATGTATTACGTTTAATTGAAATGTCTTCATTAGCAATGGAGAAGTTAAATGAGACTAACAAAAAAAAACTCTAATCTGGCTTGGTCATGGACAACGGTGGCCTGTTATCTTGACCTGTGCCTTTCTGATCCCCAAATCATAGGACGGGGTGGGGGGGGGGGGAGATTATACAGACCACTTATACAATACATATTTGTAATATGAAAACAATCGAGTAAGTGGTTGCCGAGTTACAAAGAGTAAACAAAATCTTAAACCTGAGCTGGGTTTGGGTTTGTACAAATTGTGCCTAATTACTAGTCCAGAAATTATAATATGGTTTTAATAGCTATCAATGGAAAAATAAGCCTAACAAATAATCTTTAAACTGGCTTGTTCACGGACAACGTCAGTATGTAATCTTGTCTTTTTGTCCCTAATTCATAGGAGGATTTTTAACCCCCTATGCAGTACATACGTTGCATATGAAAGCAAAAGGGTCAGTGTTTGTCGAGTTATAAAGTGTTAACAAAACTTTAACCTGATCGGCTTGGGATCTTTACAAAATTTGTCAAATAACTGGCCCAGAAATTAAAATGTGTGAGGGTATAAGTGTTTGCCGAGTTTGAAAGAATAAACGAAACCTTTTACTTGAACGGGGTTGGGATCTGTACAAATTTTGTCGAATTATTAGCAACGAAGTTAAAATATAAAAAAAATTTAATAGCTGTGCTAGGCATTGTCACTGTACATAAATATATTACGTTAAATTGAAATGTCTTCATTAGCAATGGAGAAGTTAAGTGAACCTAACAAAAAAAAAACTCTAATCTGGCTTGGTCATGGAAAACGGGGGCCTGTGATCTCGACCTGTGCCTTTCTGGTCCCAGAATCATAGTTTGGGGGGGGGGGGGGTTACATCCACCTATACAATACATATTTGTAATATGAAAACAATCGAGTAAGTGGTTGCCGAGTTACAAAGAGTAAACAAAAACTTAAACCCTTAGCTTGGTTGGGGTCTGTACAAGGTGTGCCTAATTACTGGTCCAGAAATTATAACATGGTGAAAACTTTTATAGCTGTGATAGGTATTGTCACTGTTCATCAGTGTATAAAGTTCAATTGAAATGGCTTTATTAACAATTGAGAAAGAAACCTTACAAAAAAAATTTCAACTGGCTTGTTCAGGGACAACGTCGGTATATGATCTTGTCCTTTTTGTCCCTAATTTATAGGAGGATATCTAACCCCCTATGCAATACATATGTTTCATATGAAAGCAATAGGGTCAGTGGTTGCCTAGTTATATAGTGTAAACAAAACTTTAACCTGAACTGGCTTGGGATCTTTACAAAAGTTATCAAATAACTAGCCCAGAAATTAAAATATGTGAGGGTATAAGTGTTTGCCGAGTTTGAAAGAATAAACGAAACCTTTAACTTGAACTGGGTTGGGATCTATACAAATTTTGTCTAATTACTAGCCTAGCAATTAACATATTGTAAAACACCTTTAATAGCTGTGCTAGGTATTGTCACTGTACATAAATATATTACGTTTAATTGAAATGTCTTCATTAGCAATGGAGAAGTTAAGTGAACCTAACAAAAAAACTCTAATCTGGCTTGGTCATGGAATACGGGGGCCTGTGATCTTGACCTGTGGCTTTCTGGTCCCAAAATCATAGTTTTTTTTTGGGGGGGGGGGGGTGATTAACGACCACCTATACAATACATATTTGTAATATGAAAACAATCGAGTAAGTGGTTGCCGAGTTACAAACAGAAAACAAAAACTTTAACCTTGGTTGGGGTCTGTACAAATTGTTTTGGATCTTTTCAAAATTTGTCCAATTACTGGCCCAGAAATTAAATTATGTGAGGGTAAGTGTTTGCCGAATTATAAAAATAAACGAAACCTTTAACTTGAACTGGATTGGGAACTAAACAAATTTTGTCTAATTATTAGCAAAAAAATTAAAATATAAAAAAAATTTAATAGCTGTGCTAGGTATTGTCACTGTCGATAAATGTATTACGTTTCATTGAAATGTCTTTATTAGCAACGGAGAAGTTAAATGAGCCTAACAAAAAACTCTAATCTGGCTTGGTCATGGACAACGGTGGCCTGTGATCTTGACCTGTGGATTTCTGGTCCCCAAATCATAGGACGAAGTGGGGGTGGGGGGATTAATGACCACCTAAACAACACTTATTTGTAATATGAAAACAATCGAGTAAGTGGTTGCCCAGTTACAAAGAGTAAACAAAAACTTTAACCTTGGTTGGGGTCACTGTCCATAAATGTATTACGTTTCATTGAAATGTCTTCATTAGCAATGGAGAAGTTAAATGAGACTAACAAAAAAAAACTCTAATCTGGCTTGGTCATGGACAACGTTGGCCTGTGATCTTGACCTGTGCCTTTCTGATCCTCAAATCATAGGACGGGGTGGGGGGGATTAATGACCACCTAAATAACACTTATTTGTAATATGAAAACAATCGAGTAAGTGGTTGCCGAGTTACAAAGAGTAAACAAAAACTTTAACCTTGGTTCGGGTCTGTACAAATTGTTTTGGATCTTTTCAAAATTTGTCCAATTACTGGCCCAGAAATTAAATTATGTGAGGGTAATTGTTTGCCGAGTTATAAAAATAAACGAAACCTTTAACTTGAACTGGATTGGGAACTAAACAAATTTTGTCTCATTATTAGCAAAGAAATTAAAATATAAAAAAAACATATAATAGCTGTGCTAGGTATTGCCACTGTACATAAATATATTACGTTAAATTGAAATGTCTTCATTAGCAATGGAGAAGTTAAGTGAACCTAACAAAAAAAACTCTTATCTGGCTTGGTCATGGAAAACGGGGGCCTGTGATCTCGACCTGTGGCTTTCTGGTCCCAGAATCATAGTTTGGGGGGGGGGGGGGGGGTTAACGACCACCTGTACAATACATATTTTTAATATGAAAACAATCGAGTAAGTGGTTGCCGAGTTACAAAGAGTAAACAAAACTTAAACCCTTAGCTTGGTTGGGGTCTGTACAAGGTGTGCCTAATTACTGGTCCAGAAATTATAACATGGTGAAAACTTTTATAGCTGTGATAGGTATTGTCCCTGTTCATCAGTGTATAAAGTTCAGTTGAAATGGCTTTATTAACAATTGAGAAATAAACCTTTCAAAAAAAATTTCAATTGGCTTGTTTAGGGACAACGTCGGTATATGATCTTGTCCTTTTTGTCCCTAATTTATAGGAGGATATCTAACCCCCTATGCAATACATATGGTCAATATGAAAGCGAAAGGGTCAGTGGTTGCCGAGATATAAAGATTAAACAAAACTTTAACCCGCGCTGCCTTATGATCTGTACAAAAGTTGTCAAATAACTGGCCCAGAAATTAAAATAATGAAAGTATAAGTGTTTGCCGAGTTTGAAAAAATAAACGAAACCTTTAACTTGAACTTGGTTGGGATTTGTACAAATTTTGTCTAATTGCTAGCCCAGCAATTAACATATTGTAAAACACTTTCAATAGCTGTGCTAGGTATTGTCACTGTACATCAGGGTATTAAGTACAATTAAAATGTCTTTAGTAGCATTGCAGAAATAAGCCTAACAAAAAAACTTTAATCTGGCTTGTTCAGGGACAACGTCGGCCAGTGATCTTGCCCTATTGGACCCCAAATCATAGGTGGGTTTCTAACCCGTCATGCAATACATCTGTTTCATATGAAAGCAATAGGGTCAGTGGTTGCCTAGTTATAAAGTGTAAACAAAACTTTAACCTGAGCTGGCTTGGGATCTTTACAAAAGTTGTCAAATAACTGGCCCAGAAATTAAAATATGTGAGGGTATAAGTGTTTGCCGAGTTTGAAAGAATAAACGAAACCTTTAACTTGAACTGGGTTGGGATCTATACAAATTTTGTCTAATTACTAGCCCAGCAATTAACATATTGTAAAACACCTTTAATAGCTGTGCTAGGTATTGTCACTGTACATAAATATATTACGTTTAATTGAAATGTCTTCATTAGCAATGGAGAAGTTAAATGAGACTAACAAAAAAAAACTCTAATCTGGCTTGGTCATGGACAACGGTGGCCTGTGATCTTGACCTGTGCCTTTCTGATCCCCAAATCATAGGACGGGGTGGGGGGGGTGGGGGGATTAATGACCACCTAAATAACACTTATTTGTAATATGAAAACAATCGAGTAAGTGGTTGCCGAGTTACAAATAGAAAACAAAACTTTAACCTTGGTTGGGGTCTGTACAAATTGTTTTGGATCTTTTCAAAATTTGTCCAATTACTGGCCCAGAAATTAAATTATGTGAGGGTAAGTGTTTGCCGAGTTATAAAAATAAACGAAACCTTTAACTTGAACTGGATTGGGAACTAAACAAATTTTGTCTAATTATTAGCAAAGAAATTAAAATATAATAAAAACATTTAATAGCTGTGCTAGGTATTGCCACTGTACATAAATATATTACGTTAAATTGAAATGTCTTCAATAGCAATGGAGAAGTTAAGTGAACCTAACAAAAAAAACTCTAATCTGGCTTGGTCATGGACAACGTTGGCCTGTGATCTTGACCTGTGCCTTTCTGATCCTCAAATCATAGGACGGGGTGGGGGGGATTAATGACCACCTAAATAACACTTATTTGTAATATGAAAACAATCGAGTAAGTGGTTGCCGAGTTACAAAGAGTAAACAAAAACTTTAACCTTGGTTGGGGTCTGTACAAATTGTTTTGGATCTTTTCAAAATTTGTCCAATTACTGGCCCAGAAATTAAATTATGTGAGGGTAAGTGTTTGCCGAGTTATAAAAATAAACGAAACCTTTAACTTGAACTGGATTGGGATCTGTACAAATTTTGTCGAATTATTAGCAACGAAGTTGAAATATTAAAAAAATTAATAACTGGGCTAGGTATTGTCACTGAACATAAATGTATTACGTTTAATTGAAATGTCTTCATTAGCAATGGAGAAGTTAAATGAGACTAACAAAAAAAAACTCTAATCTGGCTTGGTCATGGACAACGGTGGCCTGTTATCTTGACCTGTGCCTTTCTGATCCCCAAATCATAGGACGGGGTGGGGGGGGGGGGAGATTATACAGACCACTTATACAATACATATTTGTAATATGAAAACAATCGAGTAAGTGGTTGCCGAGTTACAAAGAGTAAACAAAATCTTAAACCTGAGCTGGGTTTGGGTTTGTACAAATTGTGCCTAATTACTAGTCCAGAAATTATAATATGGTTTTAATAGCTATCAATGGAAAAATAAGCCTAACAAATAATCTTTAAACTGGCTTGTTCACGGACAACGTCAGTATGTAATCTTGTCTTTTTGTCCCTAATTCATAGGAGGATTTTTAACCCCCTATGCAGTACATACGTTGCATATGAAAGCAAAAGGGTCAGTGTTTGTCGAGTTATAAAGTGTTAACAAAACTTTAACCTGATCGGCTTGGGATCTTTACAAAATTTATCAAATAACTGGCCCAGAAATTAAAATGTGTGAGGGTATAAGTGTTTGCCGAGTTTGAAAGAATAAACGAAACCTTTTACTTGAACGGGGTTGGGATCTGTACAAATTTTGTCGAATTATTAGCAACGAAGTTAAAATATAAAAAAAATTTAATAGCTGTGCTAGGCATTGTCACTGTACATAAATATATTACGTTAAATTGAAATGTCTTCATTAGCAATGGAGAAGTTAAGTGAACCTAACAAAAAAAAAACTCTAATCTGGCTTGGTCATGGAAAACGGGGGCCTGTGATCTCGACCTGTGCCTTTCTGGTCCCAGAATCATAGTTTGGGGGGGGGGGGGGTTACATCCACCTATACAATACATATTTGTAATATGAAAACAATCGAGTAAGTGGTTGCCGAGTTACAAAGAGTAAACAAAAACTTAAACCCTTAGCTTGGTTGGGGTCTGTACAAGGTGTGCCTAATTACTGGTCCAGAAATTATAACATGGTGAAAACTTTTATAGCTGTGATAGGTATTGTCACTGTTCATCAGTGTATAAAGTTCAATTGAAATGGCTTTATTAACAATTGAGAAAGAAACCTTACAAAAAAAATTTCAACTGGCTTGTTCAGGGACAACGTCGGTATATGATCTTGTCCTTTTTGTCCCTAATTTATAGGAGGATATCTAACCCCCTATGCAATACATATGTTTCATATGAAAGCAATAGGGTCAGTGGTTGCCTAGTTATATAGTGTAAACAAAACTTTAACCTGAACTGGCTTGGGATCTTTACAAAAGTTATCAAATAACTAGCCCAGAAATTAAAATATGTGAGGGTATAAGTGTTTGCCGAGTTTGAAAGAATAAACGAAACCTTTAACTTGAACTGGGTTGGGATCTATACAAATTTTGTCTAATTACTAGCCTAGCAATTAACATATTGTAAAACACCTTTAATAGCTGTGCTAGGTATTGTCACTGTACATAAATATATTACGTTTAATTGAAATGTCTTCATTAGCAATGGAGAAGTTAAGTGAACCTAACAAAAAAACTCTAATCTGGCTTGGTCATGGAATACGGGGGCCTGTGATCTTGACCTGTGGCTTTCTGGTCCCAAAATCATAGTTTTTTTTTGGGGGGGGGGGTGATTAACGACCACCTATACAATACATATTTGTAATATGAAAACAATCGAGTAAGTGGTTGCCGAGTTACAAACAGAAAACAAAAACTTTAACCTTGGTTGGGGTCTGTACAAATTGTTTTGGATCTTTTCAAAATTTGTCCAATTACTGGCCCAGAAATTAAATTATGTTAGGGTAAGTGTTTGCCGAATTATAAAAATAAACGAAACCTTTAACTTGAACTGGATTGGGAACTAAACAAATTTTGTCTAATTATTAGCAAAAAAATTAAAATATAAAAAAAATTTAATAGCTGTGCTAGGTATTGTCACTGTCGATAAATGTATTACGTTTCATTGAAATGTCTTTATTAGCAACGGAGAAGTTAAATGAGCCTAACAAAAAACTCTAATCTGGCTTGGTCATGGACAACGGTGGCCTGTGATCTTGACCTGTGGATTTCTGGTCCCCAAATCATAGGACGAAGTGGGGGTGGGAGGATTAATGACCACCTAAACAACACTTATTTGTAATATGAAAACAATCGAGTAAGTGGTTGCCCAGTTACAAAGAGTAAACAAAAACTTTAACCTTGGTTGGGGTCACTGTCCATAAATGTATTACGTTTCATTGAAATGTCTTCATTAGCAATGGAGAAGTTAAATGAGACTAACAAAAAAAAACTCTAATCTGGCTTGGTCATGGACAACGTTGGCCTGTGATCTTGACCTGTGCCTTTCTGATCCTCAAATCATAGGACGGGGTGGGGGGGATTAATGACCACCTAAATAACACTTATTTGTAATATGAAAACAATCGAGTAAGTGGTTGCCGAGTTACAAAGAGTAAACAAAAACTTTAACCTTGGTTCGGGTCTGTACAAATTGTTTTGGATCTTTTCAAAATTTGTCCAATTACTGGCCCAGAAATTAAATTATGTGAGGGTAATTGTTTGCCGAGTTATAAAAATAAACGAAACCTTTAACTTGAACTGGATTGGGAACTAAACAAATTTTGTCTCATTATTAGCAAAGAAATTAAAATATAAAAAAAACATATAATAGCTGTGCTAGGTATTGCCACTGTACATAAATATATTACGTTAAATTGAAATGTCTTCATTAGCAATGGAGAAGTTAAGTGAACCTAACAAAAAAAACTCTTATCTGGCTTGGTCATGGAAAACGGGGGCCTGTGATCTCGACCTGTGGCTTTCTGGTCCCAGAATCATAGTTTGGGGGGGGGGGGGGGGGTTAACGACCACCTGTACAATACATATTTTTAATATGAAAACAATCGAGTAAGTGGTTGCCGAGTTACAAAGAGTAAACAAAACTTAAACCCTTAGCTTGGTTGGGGTCTGTACAAGGTGTGCCTAATTACTGGTCCAGAAATTATAACATGGTGAAAACTTTTATAGCTGTGATAGGTATTGTCCCTGTTCATCAGTGTATAAAGTTCAGTTGAAATGGCTTTATTAACAATTGAGAAATAAACCTTTCAAAAAAAATTTCAATTGGCTTGTTTAGGGACAACGTCGGTATATGATCTTGTCCTTTTTGTCCCTAATTTATAGGAGGATATCTAACCCCCTATGCAATACATATGGTCAATATGAAAGCGAAAGGGTCAGTGGTTGCCGAGATATAAAGATTAAACAAAACTTTAACCTGCGCTGCCTTATGATCTGTACAAAAGTTGTCAAATAACTGGCCCAGAAATTAAAATAATGAAAGTATAAGTGTTTGCCGAGTTTGAAAAAATAAACGAAACCTTTAACTTGAACTTGGTTGGGATTTGTACAAATTTTGTCTAATTGCTAGCCCAGCAATTAACATATTGTAAAACACTTTCAATAGCTGTGCTAGGTATTGTCACTGTACATCAGGGTATTAAGTACAATTAAAATGTCTTTAGTAGCATTGCAGAAATAAGCCTAACAAAAAAACTTTAATCTGGCTTGTTCAGGGACAACGTCGGCCAGTGATCTTGCCCTATTGGACCCCAAATCATAGGTGGGTTTCTAACCCGTCATGCAATACATCTGTTTCATATGAAAGCAATAGGGTCAGTGGTTGCCTAGTTATAAAGTGTAAACAAAACTTTAACCTGAGCTGGCTTGGGATCTTTACAAAAGTTGTCAAATAACTGGCCCAGAAATTAAAATATGTGAGGGTATAAGTGTTTGCCGAGTTTGAAAGAATAAACGAAACCTTTAACTTGAACTGGGTTGGGATCTGTAATAATTTTGTCTAATTACTAGCCCAGCAATTAACATATTGTAAAACATCTTTAATAGCTGTGCTAGGTATTGTCACTGTACATCAGGGTATTAAGTACAATTAAAATGTCTTTAGTAGCATTGGAGAAATAAGCCTAACAAAAAAACTTTAATCTGGCTTGTTCAGGGACAACGTCGGCCAGTGATCTTGCCCTATTGGTCCCCAAATGATAGGTGGGTTTCTAACCCGTCATGCAATACATATGTTTCATACGAAAGCAATAGGGTGAGTGATTGCCGAGTTATAAAGTGATCTTGACCTGTGGATTTCTGGTCCCCAAATCATAGGACGAAGTGGGGGTGGGGGGATTAATGACCACCTAAACAACACTAATTTGTAATATGAAAACAATCGAGTAAGTGGTTGCCGAGTTACAAAGAGTAAACAAAAACTTTAACCTTGGTTCGGGTCTGTACAAATTGTTTTGGATCTTTTCAAAATTTGTCCAATTACTGGCCCAGAAATTAAATTATGTGAGGGTAAGTGTTTGCCGAGTTATAAAAATAAACGAAACCTTTAACTTGAACTGGGTTGGGAACTAAACAAATTTTGTCTAATTATTAGCAAAGAAATTAAAATATAAAAAAAAACATTTAATAGCTGTGCTAGGTATTGCCACTGTACATAAATATATTACCTTTAATTGAAATGTCTTCATTAGCAATGGAGAAGTTAAATGAGCCTAACAAAAAACTCTAATCTGGCTTGGTCATGGAGAACGGGGGCCTGTGATCTCGACCTGTGGCTTTCTGGTCCCAGAATCTTAGTTTGGGGGGGGGGGGGGTTTAACGACCACCTATACAATACATATGTGTAATATGAAAACAATCGATTAAGTGGTTGCCGAGTTACAAAGAGTAAACAAAAACTTAAACCCTTAGCTTGGTTGGGGTCTGTACAAGGTGTGCCTAATTACTGGTCCAGAAATTATAACATGGTGAAAACTTTTATAGCTGTGATAGGTATTGTCACTGTTCATCAGTGTATAAAGTTCAATTGAAATGGCTTTATTAACAATTGAGAAAGAAACCTTACAAAAAAAAGTTTCAACTGGCTTGTTCAGGGACAACGTCGGTATATGATCTTGTCCTTTTTGTCCCTAATTTATAGGAGGATATCTAACCCCCTATGCAATACATATGGTTCATATGAAAGCGAAAGGGTCAGTGGTTGCCGAGATATAAAGATTAAACAAAACTTTTACCTGCGCTGCCTTATGATCTAAACAAAAGTTGTCAAATAACTGGCCCAGAAATTAAAATATGTGAGGGTATAAGTGTTTGCAGAGTTTGAAAGAATAAACGAAACCTTTAACTTGAACTGGGTTGGGATCTGAACAAATTTTGTCTAATTACTAGCCCAGCAATTAACATATTGTAAAACACTTTTAATAGCTGTGCTAGGTATTGTCACTGTACATCAGGGTATTAAGTTCAATTAAAATGTCTTTAGTAGCATTGGAGAAATAAGCCTAACAAAAAAAAACTTTAATCTGGCTTGTTCAGGGACAACGTCGGCCAGTAATCTTGCCCTATTGGACCCCAAATCATAGGTGGGTTTCCAAACCGTCATGCAATACATATGTTTCATATGAAAGCAATAGGGTCAGTGGTTGCCTAGTTATAAAGTGTAAACAAAACTTTAACCTGAGCTGGCTTGGGATCTTTATAAAAGTTGTCAAATAACTGGCCGAGAAAATTAAAATATGTGAGGGTATAAGTGTTTGCCGAGTTTGAAAGAATAAACGAAACCTTTAACTTGAACTGGGTTGGGATCTGTACAAATTTTGTCTAATTACTAGCCCAGCAATTAACATATTGTAAAACACTTTTAATAGCTGTGCTAGGTATTGTCACTCTACATAAATATATTACGTTTAATTGAAATGTCTTCATTAGCAATGGAGAAGTTAAGTGAACCTAACAAAAAAACTCTAATCTGGCTTGGTCATGGAAAACGGGGGCCTGTGATCTTGACCTGTGGCTTTCTGGCCCCAAAATCATAGTTTTTTTTTTGGGGGGGGGGGGGTGATTAACGACCACCTATACAATACATATTTGTAATATGAAAACAATCGAGTAAGTGGTTGCCGAGTTACAAAGAGTAAACAAAAACTTTAACCCTTAGCTTGGTTGGGGTCTGTACAAGGTGTGCCTAATTACTGGTCCAGAAATTATAACATGGTGAAAACTTTTATAGCTGTGATAGGTATCAGTGTATTAAGTTCATTTGAAATGACTTCATTAGCAATGGAGTAATAAGCCTAACAAAAAAAAACTTCATACTGGCTTGTTCAGGGACAACGTGTGC
Organism: Sipunculus nudus; assembly: GCA_026874595.1. Taxonomy (NCBI): domain Eukaryota; kingdom Metazoa; phylum Annelida; class Sipuncula; order Golfingiida; family Sipunculidae; genus Sipunculus; species Sipunculus nudus. The sequence goes on from CM049311.1 coordinate 77,840,649, forward strand.
CTGTGATCTTTACCTTTTGGTCACTAAATCATAGGGGGTATTTCTAGCCCCCTATGGAATACATATGGTACATATGAAAGCAAAAGGGTCAGTGGTTGCCGAGTTATAAAGGGTAAACAGAACTTTAACCTGCGCTGGCTTATGATCTGTACAAAATCTGTCAAATTACTGGCCCAGAAATTAAAACATGTGAGGGTAAGTGGGAGCCGAGTTACAAAGAATAAACGTAACCTTTAACCTGAACTGGATTTGGATCTGTACAAATTTTGTCTAATTAATAGGCAAGCAAATAAAACATTGTAAAACACTTTTAACAGCCGTTCTAGGTATTTTCACTGTACATAAGGGTTATAAGTTTAAGTAAAATGTCTTTATTAGCATTGGAGAAATAGGCCTAACAAAAAAAAGTTAACCTTGCTTGCCCATGGACACCGTGGGCCTATGACTTCACCTTTTGGTCCGAAAAATCATAGGAGGATTTCTAACCTGCTATGCGAAACATATGTTTCATATTACAGCAATAGGGTCAGTGGTTGCCGAGATATAAAGAGTAAACAAAACTTTAACCTGAGCTGGGTTTGGATCTTTACAAAATTTGTAAAATATAATTTACAAAATATGGTAAAAACTTTTAATAGCTGCGCTATATATGTATTGTCACTGTACATCAGTGTATTAAGTTTAATTGAAATGTATTCATTTGCAGTGGAGAAATGAGCCTAACAAAAAAAAACTTTAACATGACTTGTTCATGAACAACGGGGGCCTGTTACCTTGACCTTTTGACTTCGACTAATTATGTCATGGAAATGCAACACTCACAGGTTTGGCGGAGCCCACAGTGTATGTTTATTTGTAAGGGAAACATTCATCAAATTTGTGCATGTTATCTCAAACACCTACATGCTAGGAGTACATTGAGAGTTAAACTTGATAGGGAGGCTAGAATGTATCATTGGCATAGCGTATTTACCCTCAGAAAGCTCTATACTTTTCCACGAAGGTGGGTTTGAAAATGTATTTGATGATACGGTGCACCTCAAAAGTAGGTGATCCCAACGCTAGAACTAGTTTTTTTTATGATTTTTAAGTGAAGATGATGTAGCTAATGAACACTTTGTCATGTATGATAATTTATTTCCCTCCAAAGCTATGCTTGTAAACCTAGGGATTAAAACCAGCCTGTGTAATATGGACAGAACTATTAACAGAAATGGCAGCAGATTAATTGTTCTTTGCAAAAGTAACAGAACCAAAATAAACATAACTGAAAAAGGAAAATTTGCTTGAAATGACACCCATGTGGAAATGCGTATTAGCAGAAGATTAAAGTAAAATGATTTTGCATTTGAAATAACTTTTTAAATTGACAGTAAACTCATTGAATTCAGGGTATCCCAATTTGTAAATGTAAACCAAGAATAATTAGACAAACTTGCTGAAGATCTATGCCACACTCCTGTAACACCTACGGAGATAGTTGGAATAAGCAAAAGAAGTTTATATAGACAAAGGGAACAAAAATAACCAAAATAATGGAAAATGTGGTAAGCCATGGTTCGATAAAGATTGTGAGTCAAAAAGAAAAGAATACCTTCAAAATAAAATAAATTTAGAAATGTTAATATGCATGAAGCAAAATCATTTGTGGAACAAAAGGCTAAACAATACAAGAATTTTATCAAATGGATTTCTGAAAAGTACTTTTCAAAAATGTACAACGAACTGTGAATCCTCAAATTAAGAGATTCCAAAAAAAAGATAGGAAAATTTTAAACAAAGCTAACTCTAAAAAGGAGACCAGGAGATGTAACATTAGACACTTTTGTAAAACATTTTAAGAAATTGAACAAGTCTACAACTGTAAAGAATGCTGAGATCGATGAAACATATGACCAAAGCGAAGTAATTAAACCATTAAATAAACGAATTTATAAACAATGACATTACTATGGAAGAAGTGGAATCATTAATCAGAAAACTAAAGAGTAACTGAATGTGGCTAGACAATTGTCCTCAGAGGGTCCGGCATTTCTGGTAGTGCGGTACTAGTTTACATATGGGTAAAATGTTTAGTTTATAATTTAAAAATATGACAAACAGAAAGAGGTTTTAAATCGATATATATGCATGAGGGAACAAAAATCCTGCTGGTTTAAATCGTATTTGAAGGTGCCCATTCACCTACCTTTTGAAAAAGAATATATGTGATTTCCGGCTTCCTCTGTGTATATATTAATGATCTTAGGGTAATTCTAGTTATGAAAAGTTTTAAAAGGCCTCCGTGAAGGATGTATGAGCTTGTTTATCAACATGTTTGTAAACACAGCAAAGTTGAAAAACATATATAACCTATAGTAATAGGTTGCATATATGCGGAGGTAGAAAGGTCACTTGTTGCTAAATGCCAATGCAAAGCCCTGGCTCATCCTACTTGCTGCTAAATGCTCATGTTGAATCTGTATTATTTTGTAGGGCCCCAACATTAAAAACCCGTTAATATAAACAAAACAAGCAACCTGTGTGCGCATGTATCCATGTTTTCTGGTCTATTTTTTTTTATAAAAGTTCCAAGGGACTACCTTTGTTTCATAAAGGTCACATAGGTGTTTGGGCTCCTCAAAACATATGTCTGAAATGATGTGTGCAATACAAAATCACCGACTGTACTCTGGCGACCATGTTTGATTTTGAGCAAGTATGTTATTCAATAAGGATTGAGTCCTCATAGACAACAATCATCCCTGTGGATTTAAAAAAGATCAAGGGTTTTCTGCTTGCCACAGAAAATCTCCGATTATGATCTGGCCACCATATTAGATTTTTGGTGGCTGTGTAATTTGAAGGGGATGGAGCCCTCATAGGTAACGATCATCCCTGCGAATTTGAGAAAGATCTATCACATTAACTTATTGATATATTGCACGCGAATTTGATTTATTTATTTCTATTTATTTCAAAGATATTTTACCAGGATGGCCTATTCAGCACAATATGCTGATTAGCAATATGGTTCTGGGTCATATTAACATTTCATTTGTATACATATAAAAGGAAAATTTATGTAAAAAATGTAAAATGCTGTACATATAGCATGAAGATAAATACGTGAATAGTACGCGAATTCCTACATAGAAGTCTAAGATAATTGTACACTCTAGGATATTAACTAAAACATATACAACAATATGCAAACGAGAATATGACAATAGCAAACATCAGGTAAGTAAGTTTATATAAATTATACAATGTTCTGCTACATTAAACTCTGTAGAAGGGCTTAAGAAGTCTTTATAAAAGTCAGAAATCCAACTAAGTGGCAACTGATCTCTAAGACAAGGGCAAGAATAATATATGGCAAATATATGTTAAAATATACATCTAATTATAAAATGTTAGGTGGCGTCGATAAGGTGTTCACTATCCAAGGCTGACTTGAAAATCACTGATTGTGCTCTGTCCGCCATATTTGAATTCCAACAGTTCTGTAATTCAGTAGGTGTGGAGCCCTTATAGGTACAAATAAATCCTGTGAATCTGAGAAAGATCAAGCACATTCTTGTTGAGATATCGCGCGCGAAAGAAAGCGTCACTCACGGACGGACGGACTGACAAGGTGATCACTATAGGGTAATGCTTTTCAAGCGAGGTTTTGATAATAACCTGAATGGGTTCATGAAAATAACTGCCCCAAGAAAATGTTAGAAATTATTATTAAATTTTAATCATTGTTCTCTACAGTGGGAGAATCCCAACAGACTGGTGTATTGGCATCATCCAACCAATACATATTTTTGCCCTGCATTCCTTGATTGAACTGTACACACATAATAAGAAAAGGTTAAATTGTTCATTCATAGATTATAAAAAAGCTTTCCATTTGATAGATCATCACTCTTTAGCAATGGCATTAATGGCAACACCATAAATGTAATATACAATCGGTATAACAATACAAAATCAATACAATGTAAAAGATGGGAAAATGTTGTCAGACTTCTTCACTTGCAATATTGGTGTGCGCCTGGGTGAAAACCTCTCCCCATTACTCTTTGCTTTATATCTAAATGACTTCGAGTATTCTATAAGTCGCAGATATATCTGGGTTTTCTAGCAGACAAAATTAGAGGTAGCCTCAGTTATGATGACACTGAAGTGTTTCTCAGAATGTATGTATTACATTATGCCGATGACACTGTTGTAATGGCTGAGACAGCTGAAGAACTACAGGCATCTCTGACTGCTGTATACAGTGATTGTAACAAATGGTACATGACAGTAATCATCAAAAAAGGTAACGTTAGGTCCTTCCCAACATTTTCTTTCGGAAATTACACACTGGAGATAGTGGATTACTATGTTTATGTAGGTACCACATTTAAATTCAACGGTTTATTCCACAATGCAGGTCAGCAAAATCAAATTAGCTATGTATAGTCTAAACACAGGCGCACAAAAATTTAAACTGCCAATGGATATACAATCTCACTGTAGGTCTTAAAAACTGTTGGCCTACTTTTCTTCCATAAATAAAAACCCGCATATTTTTTTATGAATTTCAAAGAAATCATTTTGTTTTTGACCAATTGGCGTTTTAGTGCAATCCAGCAATCAGCTTCTGTTCCCGACCAATCAAGTTGGTTATCAGTTATAAAGATACGCACAGCCCCGGCTGACTAACTACACTCATATCATGTAATAAACTGCAATCAGTCACATCTGTAGCCGTGTTTCAAATACATTTATTATTAATATTTAATTTAACAGGTTCAAATTTATTACTTTATAAAAATAATACACAAAGTTGCCACAAGCCATATTTCAACCAAAGTTATAATTCTGTCTCGCTTTCGTGTCAACTCAGTGTGAATTCCTCAATAAAACCCAACTCATGGTGCAAGCGAGCAGAAGAGTAGCAAGGAACAAAATGACGCTCTCTTGCAAGAATTGGTAAGCCTTAATGCCACTGCGGAGACACCATATCGCAGAATTTGGAGGACATTTTGAACAAAATGTTGAGAAATCGCATGGATCGATGATGAAAAATTAGAAAAGAAACTTAAACTGTAGATGTTACCAAAAAACTGCGAGAATATATCATTGTGACCAGAGTCGATCCAGAGATCTGGTCGCAGCTTGCTAAACATACCAGGGCAAAGGATATTGCTTTGTCAAGAATACAAAAGCCCTTGATCAAGGGACTCGTACCCCTAGCCGAATTGACGGATCAACTGCTCAAACTAAACAAAGATGAGAAGTTAATACTGCTAAATGTTTAAAATTGGCTAAACACTCTTTCTCTCTTATCACCTCTGCCAACAACGAATTAAACAAACAGAGACGTAATCAAATAAAGGAGCACCTGACAGTGCCATACAAGCGTTTGGCTTGCCATGCTTCCCCATTTACGAACAACATAGACCGTGAGGGATATAAATGAGACACACTAGAAAATGTCCGGAAGTCTGTATCAAAACGGGAATGTGAGAAATGTGTACACACACCATCACACACACACACACCCTCACAGTCACAGAAATGACCGAAACACTTTGTGCAGGCTTAATCTGAGTACATACCTTGCTGCCAATAAGGATAGTGACTTATAAGATGCCCCTACTTTTGAATTAGAAGTAGATCCCAGTCAAACGTTTTGAGAAATAGTGGCACATGTGAAATGAAAAAAAAATGTATAAAACAATCTATAACAAAAGCAAAGCAAACTTGCATTATACGCTCGTTGTGTATCTGGGGACCTCTGACATCATTAAATGTGCGTGATTTTTTTATGAAAATGTAATTCAGGAGATAAACTCTATTGGTTAATATGTTTACTGAGTTTCATGAAAATCCATAAGATATTTGGTAAGTCACCAAAGTTGGGTGACCTCTGACCTGATTAAATATGCGTGGATTTTGTTGGAAATCAAAATTAGGCGATATATTATATCTAACTCGTAAGTTATCGCAGCGACACCACTAGTGGCCTTGTGACCTGTGACCTAATTAATTATGCGGGGATTTTGCCTATAATCGAATCGGGTGAGAAAATCTATGGTTCAGTAGTTATGGTGAGTTTTGTGAAAATCAGTCAAAGCCCTGGCTAGTTATCGCAGCGACAATCAAAGTTAACGGACTGACGGACAGATGGATGGACGGAGGGACTGTGGGTATATACCATAAAACGTCCAGTTCTAGACCTGCTACTCTAATAAGAATTAGATCGCAGTAAAATTTTCGAGTATCGCATCGCATATGAAATGTAAATACTTTGTATAATAAAATCATAATAATCCATAAATCATTCAAGTGTGACCAAAACCTGATCACCTCTGGCGATTCAACAAATGCACCTGCTACTACAATTAGAAATATATCCGAATAAAACTTTTGAGATATCGCATCGCATAAAATTGTTTACGGACGGACGGACAGACGGATGGACAGAGCTGATCACTATATCCCCCGCTCCGCTGAGGCGGGGGATAATAAAGTTAGCAACAGCATCGCAGCCGCCAGCTACCGCAATACTGCTGATGTCGAAAACAGTAGTTTTCACCCGAAAGCTCAATGCTACAAAATCTAATCAACACATGAAGAAAAAGAGATCCCACATTACAAAGGAAAGGGACATTTTTTAGCCCATGCGAAACAGCACCACAGCAAATACCAACCCTATGTTAAAAGAGAGAGGGGGAGAGGAACCGCTGGAGATACTTGAGAGCCAGCCAAAAAAAAGGAAAAAACATTTTAACTCTACTAAACATGAGTAGCATAGTCAGGCTTGCTGACAAAGATCTTGGCAGAAATACAAAACCACAACCGGCAGATGCTAATAAAAAGCAAAAAAAAAGTCCTCTGTTTCGACCAGGGGCGTCTCGAGAGGATCCGCTTACCTGGCGGGCCACTAATTAACGTATGAATCACTGAGTTCAACTCGTTAGTCACGGACAATATCACATCGGTCCTCTATTCTCCTAACAACAATGAAAATATGGCTATGGTTTGTGAATTATTATTATATTGTTATCATATCAGAATAATATATTGCCCTCTTTCCATGCATGTAAATTGTAATTAAAAAGTACTTTACACAATACGGTGTTTTGAAAACTTAATTAAAATTATTATACAATATCAAAAAGGAAAAAAAAGAATACTAGTTACAATGACTGCACCAGAAAGAACATTAAACACGATATTAATAATAAGATTCACACATAAAAAAATTAGGACGTAAACGTTGTACTGGGATAAAATAAAGTCAAGATCACACTGAAACAGGCATCATTAAATAATGGCAGCATGTACAGCAGAAGCAAATGCCAAATGCTGCGCGAGGTCCAATTGAGAAATGCATGATCTAATGAGCGGTGAAAAAAAGTTTTAAGCAGTCATTAATTATAATATATTGTGTATCACATATATATTATATATTATGTATTGTGTTAACGCTTGATTGTTCCTAATATTAAATAACGATTATGATTATCGATCGCTACTGAAGATTTGATAAAAAGATATAATTATCATAATCGCCTAGCCGGCAATCGTTAAATTTATTTATAATCTGTACTGCAAGAAAGATACTATAGAGTTGATCCAGGTATTATAAAGGAACATAAATTCAGTCCAAACACCCAGCCTTCACGCTGATTTCACACCCCTACAAGTGCTTGAGATGAAACCTGGACCGCTTCGACATTGTACACTAAACAGGAAATTTACACGACAATTCGAGCACATTTACAGATTGCCTTGTTAAGCGAATGCCGAGCATTACTGGCGAGATATATCGTTTGATATAAAAGGACTAGAGGGATGACCGATAGGTTTATCGATCGGATATAACCGATAGGAAAATCTTAGAATAACAAATAATCAATTTAAGTGTTTCATTACCAAAGATATCCCACTCGATTAAAATGTCAATGTTTTTCGTAAAGATATATTCATTGTGGGGTGTGAAGTGAGGGATATGTGACTTTTGGTCAGTAAATTTATACGATATTGATAAAATCCTCATGGAGGGGCACAATACACCACAAACGAGCAACAGCAATAGGCCTCAACAGGGAAACACTGTAACAATGATTTATTTGAATGAAGATGCAGCGATCTTTATTTTATTCATCAGTAAAATACTTAATTAAAACGAATCGATTTGGAGAATCAATACAAATTATTATATATACAGATATTTCTACGGCTTTTTTATATCGATTCCATTTTGTGTATGCCATATCTGTATCACGTTATTACTGTGGCACAATTTTGACTCGAGCACCGGTAGTACAACCCAATTCAGATTCGAGTAACTGTTACCATAACTACAATCGACAATCATTTATGGTGAAAACATAGAAATGAAAATTTTTTTTTTTTAATTAAAAATGATATACTGTGGTTGGCTTTTTTGTTCACGAGGGTTTCAGATTCAAATGAAAATAATGAAAGCATCGCGAGTGAAATTATCGCGAAATTTTAACCTGCTTGAACAATTTGCCCCATCTGCACAGGTAACTAGTCCTTTATACCACATCCTAACTGGCATATCACATACGTTATCTAAAAACGTTGAAAGACTGGTATTATAAATAATAACATGCGTTTCATATTATCCAATTATATTTGAACCAAACATAGATAATATAAATAACATCACATCTTTTGTATTATCTGCCAATAAAGAACAAAAACTTTCATTCCTTAGGTTTCCCATATTCCGTTAAATTTGAGTAAGATCGATAACATTTTACGGGCATCTTAATTTATTGATAAAATAATGAATATACGCTAGATTACTGGATCGCGTAAAGGAAACCATCGCAAACACAGAAAGAACGAAAACTGTGAAATTTTGACCCATCCAATGTAGAGCCAACCATAGAAATCAAATCAACATCCCCCGATACTAAGGCATACCGATGATCGAGATGATATAGATTTAAAACTTATTTAAGCAAATCAAATTAACATCACATTGCAAGGGCAGATCCAGGATTAAGGAAAAGCAGGTGTCCGACCGAAGACTGATAACAAAACCTAAAGAAGGGTCCCCAGGTATGGTAAAGGGGGGGGGGGTTCCAGGTGGCAGAAATAAGTCTGAAAACATAAAAAAAAGGTTAAAAACAAATACCCTTTCTGCTATTTTTATTATCTGTTCAATTTTCTTTTTTTTTTCTAAATGATCCGATTCCCCCACCAACATACCAAAGCAAAGGATATAACACTCGGGCTGTCAAAGAATAGAATAAACCAAGTATAAACGCTGCATGCTGCCCTTTATAGTATACTATGTTTACATTATTATCCCATTTAAGCCTATCATCTAAAATTACCCTAACTGCACACTTTCTACGACTGTTCCACCTTTAGAAACCGACGTGCTGGTCTTTGTCTAAATCATTTATTTGTGTGTATATATGTGTGTGTGTGTGTGTGTGTCAGCACTTATTATCTGTTACACTCATCAGGTAAAAGGTATTACATGATAAGGACAAGCACTAGTTGTCAATGTGTCTGGTTGATTATATGAAGGTGTGTCTGACTGAGTCATATTCCGGATTATAAACACCGATATATATATATAAATATTTTGGCTCATCCTGTAATTGATATTAAAAAATCATCATCTAACAATATTTTTTTTATATTACCGGTACATATAGAGAAAATCAATCTTCAACATCATTACAAAAACATTAATATATTTATGTTGTGAGTAATAACTTGGATGGTGTTACAGTAATTCGACTATATTATATTAGTGAAACATGTTTCTTACAGCACGGCAGGGGTGCCTTTTTCCAACCGCTGTTCCTTTTTTAAAGGTTTCACACCAAGACAAAAACTGCGTTTTGATCCCACTTTCCGGTCCTGAGGACCTTTTTGAGATTTTCACATCAGTCTTCTTGGATAGCCCCTCTTCTGAAATCCTGAATCCGCCCTTGCACGAATATCATGATGGGCTCACATGGGTCAAGTACCCCCCCCCCCCCTTCCCTTAAGCTTTTCCATTTTTTTTTTGTGCTGCCTTGCATACTGGATATACATCATTTTCAGTCATATAGTATTGCATCGATAAATGTCATAAGACATCACTTTATCCCCTTCCAAACAATTTCTCCTCTAATATCCGTTTCAGTCACTTTTTCGTTCAAGATAACTCAAAGCAACCCAGTGGCTGGAAGCGTGGAGTTCTCTAAGCCCCCGCCCCCCCCCCCCCCCCCCAAAAAAAAAAACTTGTTCAACAAATTTTAGGGGGCACCCAATTTCGTTAATTGCCAGGGCGTGCCTAAACCAAAATAAGCTCAAAAAGTTGTATTTGTAAGGCCCAGGCCCTAAAAGCTTTCGATTTAGTAACAGCTAGTATAGAATAACTCTTGCGGTCGTAAGCCCCCTATGCTTATAATCCTGCGCAACCCTTGTACCGCTTGGTCAGTGGACTGGTCAAAAGACAAAATCCATTTTGATTTCTGTACGTAAAAACGCCCCTATATGATCCTGCTTAATAACTGGCATTGTTTAGGATATGAGCAACTGAAAAGAAGGCCTTGATATATATAGCTGCTTGAGACATTTGATGTTCCTGTTTAAAGAGATGCAGAGTGAGGGGAGGGTGCTGTCTGACCCTGGCCTTGTGCCCTCGTATGACAAAACCTCCTGGATCGGCCACTGTGTGTATCATATCATATAATGCAATGTCACTTAGCCGCATACCCGGAGAAACAGCAGGTTGTTAAGAAGCTTTGGTTCTTGTCATAAATTTTAATGTAATAGGTTTTATATCTCCACTTAAGTCTTCAACTATTTGATAATATCCAACTTAAATTGGGCACCCAACTTCTGCGTGGAACAGACCAAATAATATTTACATATTAATATTAAGTGATTTATAATCAGGTTTCGAGTTATATTTTACTGAATAAAAAAATCAGTTCGTAATAAATAAAAAACTCTTTTTTGAAGCTTTCTGGTTCACTTTTCCCATTTTTGTTGGTATCAGATTTGATAACTTTAGACCTGCAGTCATTCTTGTAACACGCAAACTAAATTAAAATATCAAAATACAAAATATTAAAGGGCAGTCATTAAGAGTGAATACAGTGGATTTTTCACGTTTAACTTTAGATGCCCCCTAGGGTTTTTTAATCGCGGCTCTTCACTCCAATATCCAGTTTGAAACTAGTAGTCTAAATAAACCTTCAGACATATTTGTTCAGACCTTATAACAGAAGTATGTATAATTAAATAATTACCTCAACTGTTCTCCTTGCGCGGGCTTGGAGTGACATTCCTTCACGACATCTCCGTCATAATAAATATAAAAAAGACCTAATGGTCTTTAACACAAAAACCAAATCCCTTGAAATGCATCCTACCTGCTGTCTCTGATCCACCAAAACCCTATAAATGATGTCATCACGGCCCAATCATGCTCGGTTACCAAGCAGCCAAGCTCGCTTTGTTCTTCCATCCGCCCGCTCCCTAATGCATGGCGCAGTGTTTTTCGCAAGTAACTTTGAATGTCGTATCTCTGATGTTCAATGGCTATTGACATTGTATTATTTAGTTTGCGTTGACCCAGGTGATCAGAAAGATGTTTATACAAACAGAACGGACATACACCGTCAACAGTGTCGATAAGATCTTATCACACAAGTCATAACCCAGACTGCGTGTAAAGACCGTCTGCTGAAATAACCTAGAGTAACATGCAGCTGTGTCTCAGCATCACAATCTAAAGACCCTATACGAGGGCGGTTCTGCCGGTACAAGGTACCGGGGCCCGGGAAGCGGTCATTAAAATATTTGAAAATTCGAAAGTCTCTTTTCTTCTTGTGTTAGATTACATCTTGTGATCTAACAGTTACAATTATATCTCTAAGCGAGAGATGATATACTTTAAGGGCAAAACCAAAAATCCATTGATATTATATTTGTTAGGTTAGTAAGTACAACAGTCAGTGATTATCATGATCTCCCTCAAACCTGGGGAATGACAGGGACACATTTTGCTCTGACCATTAAGTGAAAAATTGCATTTTAAAGATTTAAACAAAAGGATCTTAATGGTACTTTAAGGTGCAAGTACATAGCCCAAGGCGAACCATGTATGCCTTCCAATCCGGAAAAGTTAGTTGACACTGGACAGCTAGGGTTTCGTTTGAGACATAATCCCTGAACTCCTGAGTCAAAGCAGGTTAGAATTAAATTAGATTTGTTCAACAACTGATTTTATTAATTTTGGCTTATAACTAGCATTTACTAGACTTTATCTTAACATAAAACCGGAACAGGATGAGTCATTGCACTAACTGGCAATAAAGCTAACTGGTATATATATTCATGGTAAAACTCTGTTTGCCCATGGTTCAAATGAACATCTAGTTTCCGTTACAGAAAGTGGTATTTATTTAGAAATCTCTCTACTGTAAGAAATGTTAACAGTATAAACAGAGACAACTCAGAATGAATAACTTGCAGCTCTGCTTCACATTCACAGTTAGTCCACACACAAAGGCAAACTGCAATATCAATCATTTACTTATGGTGCAACCTAAGCAAAATTATGTAGGTACATTTACTGCTCTTGCCTTGATTGTATATGTTAAGTTTTAGGAAATATTTGCATGAAAAAATATATCAGTAGACAACATAGTGCTCTCTCAGCCGAAGGCTCTTTTATATTTCGTGTATGAAAGCGAATTTGGCCAGAAGTGCAGATACGGCGGCAAAGTTTGTACGATATTACAAGTGACTTAGGCACAAATATAATAAAAACTTACAAATAAAACTAATGCCCATAATGACTTGTCGCCCTTTTCTTTTTCAAGCGGAGACATGCAAAAACATATATTTAAACTAGCCGAGTGCCCGACCTGCATACCTGTCATGTGTGACATTCGGCTTGCGACATCCGAGTTTTAGTCTTTATATCGGCCGATGAAAGCAGCCAAGTGGAATAATTTGTTAGATTAACCAATCATGGTTCACCAAGTGCGTGGGTATGCGACATAAAAGTACTCAAAAACATCAACCAGGCATAATTGTTTCTCCGGACATTTGGTGACAATGGGACATGTATCGGCTAACTAAAAAACGGAATAACACCTTTCTGTGACCACGCCCAAAACCACAACTTGTACCTGGGTGCCAGACATTTTTTTCTAGCTAAAAGACTTCAGACTTTGTTAATCATTTCATTTAAACCAAACAGGTCACGGTGGGTCTAAACAGAAATACACCTTGTTTTTAAATAAATTTGCTTTAATTACACAAATTGCTATGATACATGGTGAGGAAAAGTATTCATATCTGTGGAATTTGGAAAGCTATATACATGAATATCACACCAGATGAAAGCTATAAATGTCTACTATCAACTGACATCAAACTTGTTTTACAACAGGCATTATATAAAATGTTATAACTTAATAATAATAATAATATATATATATATATATATATATATATATATATATATATATATATATATATATATATATATAACAGTTTGTACCGCAAAATTGCAATTGCAATTTCGGTGCAAGTACATTTCAAAACAGGCTGATATTTTACAGAAAGCTACCACTTTCACACTGCTATCAGGCATTTTTAATACACCTTTAAAAAAAAACATTGATAGCAATTGTCACCTGTTTGGTACCGATGAACCCTCTGACTGATGTACTAATTGTTCGTAGTCCCTCCCTTCACATTCCAAACACACAAGGTGAGCAAATCGGCCTGGTCACACGAGAGTTGGGTATTCCCCTGACGAGTGTGTACAGGGATCGTGGCACAGCTGGGCAAAAACACCTGAGGGGTTGTTGCCGTTTGGAGGTTGTCGGTGGTCGGTTGGGATCCACTTATCAGCGGAGGGCCCTGGGCTATTGTAAGTCCGGTTGTTACCAAAGTATTAGGTGGATTGACTCCGGTAAGGTGAGCGTGCATCACGGCACTGATCCGAGGGCGCGAATGCTTTCATACTGGGCATCCCTTGAGAGCCAGCTGTGGACATCTGACCTTGCGACTGTACTGGGACCCTTTGTAATATTTGGTTGTCTATTGTTTTGTTATTATCATCTGGTCCCCGATACCCATTGGTTCCATGATGTTGATTTTCCAAAGTACTCGCGTGAACCAGCTTACCGTTACCGGTTATTCTCTACTGGCCACCATTTTGAAGTTCGCTCAGAATAGTTCTAAAGTTGAGCTGGATCAGCCGTTCGGCATGACCAGAGTTTTCGGGATTCTATTTAGTGCGCAGTACTTTTATTTTGTCACCTTCACTTGCTAGCTCAATTTTAATTGATTTAATTGATTTTAATTTATTTTAATGGTCTTCTATTTCTATAGACAGAGTGTCAGTCTCTATAATACAGAGACGGAAAGCACTGCATGCATTCTTGTGGTGCCCTGTCTGATATTACTTAATGTCCCTCCTTTGGCAAAATTACCAAACATAATCTAGCTAACATACCCTTAACTACGACTCCTTACTTGTTTTCTTGCTCAAATAAGAAAATGAAACATATAATCCAGGTGCAAAGTTAAGGAAGCGATGCTCCCAGGTTTCTAACCAAGCATGACATGTTGCTTTAGGGTCAAGGACACAGGGAGAAACCAGTTTTCAAATTCCTTCCTCTTATTGGCTGTTAGGTTTCAGGCTCATTCATCATGGAAGTCCAACTTAATTCCAAGCATATATCATTTACTGCCTGCCTGGTCCCTAAAATAGTGCCATCTAGAGAATAAAACAGAAAGTGCAAGCAAAACAATGGTTCCAAGCGGGGCTGGTAACCACCTGCAAATTTTCTCGTTTTCACTTTTTAGAAATGGTTCACACACCCAGTAGACCCAAGTTTGTTTATTTTAAGCTTATTATCTGATTTATCTAAATATCTGTGTCCTCGCTCGCACACCAATATTTTCAAAAGAGTGCTCGTAGGCCTCGCTGGGAGGCTTTCTAAGTAGGCTACCATTTCTAGAGCCGTGTCTAAGTGCCCTAACCACAGGTATATCATCCAGTCCAACACCTTCCTGAATAATTCTCTCTGCAAGATTTTTAGGGTCTTCATAATCATTTTGCACCACTCTACCACAGTGACATCAGTGACATCAGTTACCACAGTGACATCAGTGACATCAGTTACCACAGTGACATCAGTGTCATCAGTTACCACAGTGACATCGGTGACCAAAGTGACATCAGTTGCCACAGTGACATCAGTGACATCAGTTACCACAGTGACATCAGTGACATCAGTTACCACAGTGACATCAGTGTCATCAGTTACCACAGTGACATCAGTGTCATCAGTTACCACAGTGACATCAGTGTCATCAGTTACCACAGTGACATCGGTGACCAAAGTGACATCAGTGACCACAGTGACATCAGTGACATCAGTTACCACAGTGAAATCAGTGACATCAGTGACCACAGTGACATCAGTGACATCAGTGACCACAGTGACATCAGTGACCACAGTTACATCAGTTACCACAGTGACATCAGTGACATCAGTGACCACAGTGACATCAGTGACATCAGTGACCAAAGTGACATCAGTGACCACAGTGAAATCAGTGACATCAGTTACCACAGTGACATCAGTGACATCAGTGACCACAGTGAGATCAGTGACCACAGTTACATCAGTTACCACAGTGACATCAGTGACCACAGTGACATCAGTGACCACAGTGACATCAGTGACCACAGTGACATCAGTTACCACAGTGACATCAGTTACCACAGTGACATCAGTGACATCAGTTACCACAGTGACATCAATTACCACAGTGACACCAGTTACCACAGTGACATCAGTTGCCACAGTGACATCATGAACAAACGGCTTGTTTTTTCTATCACGGATATTGTCAGGATACTGATTCTGTACGATTGTTCAGCTCGGCGAATTTTGAATAAATTATTTGCGTAATATCTAGACGCATTCTTTCAATTGACTCACGGCACTGAGACTTTGAAATTATCCTTCATTGATTTTATTTAAACTTTTAGACTTCTTATTTCAGAAAGCAGTGTGTTACCTGTCACTTCACTAATTTCCTCCATATTTATCTTGCCCTGTTTTGAATGCGGGTGAATAGTACCATCAGAATCTGAAGAACTTGTTCAAGATCTTTTAGTGCTCGATTCCAGGTTCAATTCATGAGGAAACAGCGAATATAACAAGGAACCTAAATTTGTTCAATTATGAAACAAGCTGGTGTAAAAGTTAATAACAGAGACCGGCAGGCATGGTGTGCCGCACTTGAGAAACACGTCTGCCAGTGATAACTGTATAGTTCTGTACCATAAAATTGAATTTTGATTGTTCCTTTCTGAGTTTTCCCGGATGAGGTGAAAATTGTGACGTCAGGTTTTCGTAATTTCATATAAAAAACATATCTTTATACAATGTCACTGCGCTTGTCAAAATAAACGACCCATGGATATTAAAAACATTAACTTTCTAGATCCAATGAGCTATGTGAAAGTGCGTTTTGACTACAAAAGCGCTGAGTCACCATCTTTCAACCTATCTTTCCAACTTTCCACATGAGTGAATTTTAAAAAAGGTTGGCATAGAACTGGTCACAAACAAATTTTACTATGACATTTCATCCATTTTACTGTACCTCGAAAAAACTATGAGATAATGAAAATAAAAACTCACTGAAACTAGGTAAAAGTACTTGGATCAAAGTAAGGTCCATTCTTAGTAAGAATCAGTATTCAGATAAAAAGAAGTGGAAGAATAATAAGAAGAGCAAATAAGGGGGAAAACAAATAGTTCCACCTACGAAGATTATAACTTGGAAAGGGTGATTTAGCAGTAGGGGGGGGGGGGGGCTCGGAAACATGTTTGTACCTCCTAATAAATTTCCTTTCAGAGGCCCTGCACATCCTGTTGACGTTGGGCCGTCATAGCCAATTTTGCTGCACATACAAAGAAGCTTTAGCTGGGCTGCTATGCAGTAGGCCTTTTCTCAAGATTCCTGTCTTTATTTATTGCAGTCAGCTATAAACAGTCTACAGACCAAAACACTGAGGAATCATAAGACAGTCTACAGACCAAAACACTGAGGAATCATAAGACAGTCTACAGACCAAAACTCTGAGGAAACATAGGACACTCTACAGACCAGAACACTGAGGAATCATAAGAAAGTCTACAGACCAAAACACTGAGGAATCACAAGAAAGTCTACAGACCAAAACACTGAGCCATCAAAAAACAGTCTACAGACTAAAACACTGAGGAATCATAAGAAAGTCTACAGACCAAAACACTGAGGAATCATAAGACAGTCTACAGACCAAAACACTGAGGAATCATAATCAAATCTACAGACCAAAAAACTGAGGAATCATAAGACAGTCTACAAGCCAAAACACTGAGGAATCATAAAACAGTCTACAGGCCAAAACACTGAGGAATCACAAGAAAGTCTACAGACCAAAACACTGAGGAATCATAAGACAGTCTACAGGCCAAAACACTGAGGAATCATAATCAAATCTATAGACCAGAACAGTAGGAAAGGAAATCAAGTATCAGATGAACAGTATTATTGACCAAGAACAGCAGTCACGACAGTGATTGTGCACACCATGTATCCCTCTCGAAAAAGCTCCAGAAATCTCTTATTGCCAAGATCCATGCATATTTAAGGCATTTAGGAAATATTAAAACACTTATTTTATTTTTTTCTTAGATTTCTGTTCACAATTATTAAGTACTTAACTGAATTATCTTGCCATAGTTCCTTTGTGAAGTAAACTGTTCTGAAGATACTTTACATATGTCATTATATTCAATATAATGATAAATTAACATTTTTTTAATGCATTTTACATACCAGAAAATGCACTTATTTCCTGTAAATTGATACACTGAATATATCGCAATACGTATCGCAATACGCCACCAAATATCGCAGTATATTGCAATACTAAAAATGTAGGCGATACCCAGCCCTAATATAGTGGCACCCGCCTTGCGATCACCCCAAAATGATGACTCGTTTCCTTGGTCCCGATTATTTTTAGTGTTATTTCAATGATAAATGAAAAAATATACGACAATCCCGTATTTCAAAATTATCGACACATTTCCTGGCAACAGGTTCAATGTAGCCCCGAAAATTCGACCGCAAAGTACTATAGTTGTTTCATAGTCCTGTAGCCTCGCCAAGAATTGTTTCCGAGCCAACGATATATCGGTAGGTCAGATGGTAACACTGCTACCTGATTTATCAAATGCATGGCTAAACGTCCAGGGTGGTTGAGGTAGTATAACTATGTTACAATTACGTAACATAAGGGTTAGTTAGGGCTTACTATTACTACTCAAGTTTAATACGCTAGTAATTTTGAGCATATCGGCTCAATCGACAACCTAAACATTCTTCAGCGTTATGTACACTGAGCATGCCAATTAGGGCCCTTGCTTTGGAATCTGTGCGGGGTGGGTTATATTCTAGGATGTGCGGGAAGGTTGATGTGCATTCTAGGATGTGCGGTTGACAAGCTGATCTGGCAGTTCAGTAAAACATTAATTTAAAATTGTATAATGAAAATAAATCCAACTATACACTGAAATTTATCTATAAACAGTGTTCAGGAGCACAAATTGTAGCATGAAAGGATAAACATAAAAAATCAAATTATTCCTTGTACACTTTACAGTGTTAACTCTGATTGTTGGTTGTAACAACAACTATGCTGATGTTTCCGTTATAGGTATAACGTTACTTGGTTATACAAAATAGATGATGCATCATTTATATAAATCCAAATTGAAGATAATTGTACTCTGCAGTAGCAGCTTGTCATAAACCTTGAACAAGGTGGCCTAGCTGAATATTGTGTGTAGACTGTAATCCATGTGCTTGTCTCAGGTCTAGCTCATATATAACATAACATTGCTGGAAGCGCACCGCGGGCATTATAACCTTCGATCTTTTGACAGAAACTGCGTGGCTACAGCTGGCTTTCCCAATCCCCTCTCTCTCTCTCATTCTCTCTCTCTCTCTCTCTCTCTCTCTCTCTCTTTATATATATATATATATATATATATATATATATATACATACACATATATATATATGTTTATTTATATATTTATTTATAGCTGACGATCAATCGGTAACACCTGTTTCTGCAGCAGTCAGAAAAAAGTCTCTGTGTTTCCTGAACCCTACCCCTTTTCTAGTACAGCTGGGTATGAAGGATGCTCGCAGCTCAGTTACTCCCAGGCAGTACGTCGGAGTGATTCTGTTTGAGTGGTGGCTTTCCCGTTTATTTATTCCCTAAGAGTGGCGTAAATCAAAACACATTCTCGCCTCCCCCTCTGTGACAACTCTATGGTAATGTATGCCTGCTTCTTTCAATTACTGTTTGACACGGCCCGTCAGTTTCCACCAAGTAATGGATAGGACTCGTTCATCTCTCAGACCCGTCTTTCTACACGTCTGTAACAGTCATGCGGAGCCGGGCTCTAGGCTCAATGTCCTCGATATATCATTTTTGAATGAACATTTACATTGTTACAGTGTGTGTGTGAAATCGGGATATATACGTGCATCCTAACCCTTTCAGTAAATGTATTTGATTCCAAATTCCCTCAGTGACTTCATGTATTTACTGAAAATTCTAGAAGATAAATTTACATTAATTTTCATATATTTACTCATTTGAAATGTATGGACAACTATCTAATTCTGTTACTGTTTCATGTTCCCATCAGCTTTCTGTGTTTGATCTTGATATAATTCTTCTGAAAAGAAATTATTGAATTTTGTTTTGTAATACCCAGCACAGATGTAACTTGACCCTGTAAACCACAAAATAATATGATGCCTTGACTCGAACAGCATTTGTGAAAATAATATATACAATGAAATAACCTTTTACAAAATTTATAGTCTAGAAATTATTCAGATTTTTTTTCTAGCTGAAAATAAGTCCCAAAAATCCTTGTACATATCTACAAATTATATTTTCTTTTTCTGTGAACAGATTTAAACAGGTTTGTTGCATGGGTGTAAAAAGCAAATCTAGAGTAATTATGCAAAACTTGCCAGTTAAAAGTAATAATATTTATAACGAACGTTGTAAGGTATTTGAAGTAACAACTGTCTCGCGTCGTCAAACATTGAAGGATCGTTAATTCGTTATTCAGAGTTTCACCACAGGTTTCCGTATATTTTGTATGTGCAATTTAATTATACAATTTAATATACAGACTAGGAACTTCATAGCTCTATAGATATATGATAATCTAATAATCATATGAATTAATATGTTTAATTATTCTACAAATAACCCATTCTCATAATTTATAATGCATTCGGCAATAAGCACGGTTAACCAGCAAAAAATAAATTTTATAAAAAAAATTAAATTTACGGTTTTTTGATATCCATACATTATTCTTTCCCTTAGGATAACTAGTGTTTGATTAAATAGGGAAATCGAAAATAATAATATGAGTCTATTTCAAGATTTTAAAATTTTATTGAAGGAAAATCATATCTTCAAAATCGTTCCTTAATAAGAGGTCAGTGTATACATGTAATCAATACAATCACACATATATATATATATCAGTTGTAATGTCTTATAAATCAAACAATTAGATTGCTTTCATATGTTGCTAAGAAAACGCCTAAACATTAGTCAAGGTCTTGCCACTGTCTTGTCTGGTGCACGAAATTGGCCGCCAGTGTCCATATATATATGGGCCTAAGGAAGACTTACATTTCTATGAGAAGACCTTAATGCGACTTTGGTCACCATTTGCAGATTTCTCAGTAAAGATCTAAATGCGATCTTAGAACGGAATTTGATGACTTTTTCGAGGATATAGTTTGGCAATGATAAAAGGAACAATTGATTAATTTTGGGTGTGATCCAGATCACCATCTGGATCCAGGAATTTCTTTATGGAAAGATGCTGCTTTCTGACAGTGCCATATGGCGGACGCCTGTGCTTTCTAAATGCAAATTTTAAGTTTAATATAAATATTTTTAACATCATACATTCAAAACTTTTACATTTTACAGCTCTGATCACCGAGTAATTCATTGTTCTGGAGTGTTCGGATGAGCCAACTTGTGATTAATTGACCGTTAACACTACACTTCATACGATTAATCAAGTGCACTCATTACCATTCCCGCATGTCAAAAGAAAAGAAAAAGACGTCCAAATATTTGCCGGCGAAACTCGCAAGACATTCATACATAGGGAAAAACAGGATGTGAAAGACGAGATAAGCTTTCCGACGTGAACGGAACAACAAACATATTTTGTCATTGAGTGGAAAAAGAAAAGCATCTAGATTAAGATAAAAAGATCGGGTTTGTTATAAGTAATACGAAAAATATAATTAGAAAAAATACACAGTATACGTTACAAATCCCTAACAAATTCACTTTCGTCTTTTGTGGAATTCTTCGTGAATCCAAGAGAGACAGAGAGTCAGTCAGAAAGGAAGACAGACAGACTAGACTACCATAGGTCGAGCGCTTGCCGGAAGTAAAAAATATAACAGGGAGACAGGAAGACAGGGGACCATTGCATCTGGTGGATACTGTCTGCATCACAGCTTAAAAATATATTGCAGCCCGTTCCCCTGTATTGTACAATTCACCCTTCCGCCAGTCACCCTTCTTATTCTACTCAAAACGAACCTCTTACTTCCACTTCGTGACTGTGAGGACGGCCGGGTCAAACACTTTCGAAACTTGTCATAAATCAAATGAAGGAATCTGTTCACTCTGAACATATGTTTCCTGCCTAGATTGTACTTACTTCATTAAGTCCATATTACAAATTCCCTAATTAACTTGGTTAGGCTGTCGTTTTGATGGCTGAATCTCCATTATTACATATGCCTTGAGCATGCCTAACATCACAAAACCCAACACCATTGTTCTTACATCGAACCCACCCATAAAAACTATAAAGGAACAGATATTCCAGCGTCACGAGGAGGGAGACTTAGATGGAGATAACCAGAGGTACAGCGTTAAACGGCAGAAACCCAGAGCCAAATGTATTAGATACGGTCATTCTCCATTTCTAGTCATAGACCACAAAGTCTGATCCTGCTTTGAACGTACCAGAACTACCCTGCCGGTAGAATATCGAACCCTGACCGACTGAAGATGAATTAAGCTCTCCGAGCGTTTCAGTTGGAAGGGTCTGAGACCCGTTCCCAGAGCGCTCCCTTAGCAAAAATTTTGTTTGGAGCCGATGAATTAGATGCCATCAAGCCAAACAGGGAGTCGATCTAGCCACCAGCGTGCCGGGGGGGGGGGGGGCAAGCAGAGATATTCGAGAAGTCCAGATAACATCAGCATCCACAGACACAGCACAGAAACCCGTACATCCGTCAGCAGGCGCGACAGCTCGGACAAACCCACTAAAAGCTCCAGATTCGAACCTGATATCGTCATCAGCCGAATATCAAAACCCCCAAATAAAAGTAACAATGTAATTTTTATAAGAATTTTTTATCATGATTAAACAATAATATATTTCTTTAAGTCCAGGAATCTGCATTGAACAGGTACATAAGAAAACACTTAATTCAAACATATTTATTTTAATTGGCCAATTATAATAGCATAAGTAAGTAGAGTTCTGTGCAAATTCCTCGAAGGAGTTTATTGCTGTTTAATCGTTGGTCATTATTTCTAGCAGTATACCATAATGTGTGTGCAGCACTAGCATTGTCCGTTGCTATGGCGGCATAGCCCGGCCCACGCATGGGGTCTGACGTGTAAACACAGAGGTCATGCTAGTGTGGGGCTTTCTCGCCTGGCCGAGCCGGGCCGGCTCACGTGTGAACCCTGATATATAAAAACACAGCGTTCGTTGTTCTAGATGTTTCCTGTAACGTGCGTAGTATTTGGTTCTTTGGATTGTACGGGAAATGGAAAGACTTTTTTGTCGCTTTGACAGTGGTAGTATCCAGGTACTTAACACTTTATTTATATACTGGTATTGATTTACTGTTGTACTGTTGTTATACTGTCAAAGTGTATTGAATTAGTGTATTGTAATGTTAGGGTTGCTTTAAGAATAAATTAAAATTATTTGTTAACAAAAAACACTGACTTCTTTATTCATTCCCCTATACATTTCACGCTGCCTAGTGTTGCCGAATCTGATTTTTTTATCTCCATGACAAAATTTATGCTCATCACGGCTACGTGATCTGTTGATATTAGGTTCCATAACACGTTTCAGATGTCCCTGTATCAAAACGTCAAGAACGTATAAATATCTAGACAGAATGTCCGACATTTTCCTAGCAATATCCGGTATTTAATATCACCCTGTGTAAGAGGAAACATCATTGGCCAAAAATCGGATAATCGGCTAATCTGATTGGTTAACCACTGCACGGTCGACCCAATAGAAGGGACTGTTTCATTGTTTACATTTTCTGAAGCATGCAGGTAACGTCATGGCAAACTTGTGCAAAGAAGAACTTCGGCTTGGATTCTGAACTCTGATATTAGTATTACTAATTGTCATTGTATCGTGTCGTAGGTAAATAATCGCTAGACGTATCATATCGTCATGCAATGTATCATTGAAGCATATCAGCACTTTGTGTCAGCAACTTGTCCAGGAACCAGTCATGCAGCTCACAGCAGAAAAAATAGGATGTAACATACAGCCTGACACCTATCGACAAGACGTGATACATTCATAAAGGTTTGGAAAATGGACCCAAATTTTGTGTTTATCTTATATAACAATCTAGTTAGCAAAATACCATCTGTTATATAAAAAAAATATTTTTTCGCTCGCGTCATATTTTCATTTTCGTAGAGTCCATATAACAATACATGTGTTGTGTGTAGCCTATGCATATCTTGTTCAGGACAGGTCTAATATCCGTTGATGGTACTTTTTTATACAACGAGGGTGAAGTTAACGATAGGATAAGAATTAATCTTAATCCTAGATTCAATTTTACATTCTTGTTATACTAGAAAAATTCAGAAGTAATATACGTAGTTAATAAATTGAGGCGAATCTCTGAGTTTTCCCAATGATCTTATCGCAAGGATCGAAACGGTGACCTTGAGATCCAAAGTCTAACGCCTAAAACATTAGTCCCACCCAGTTGGGTTAATTTGCACGTTATGACAGTACATTATACCTCTTCATCTATTGTCCGACTGTACGGGCTTGCTTGAAAGCTGCTTCCTCGTCGCAAACTTATCAGATAACGCCAGAATACAGTGGAACCTAGATGGAGAAAATACCTGTGGTTTTATTAACATGGCAGCATGAACTTTAATAAGACCACCCCATGGATATCAGTACGTCATTATCATCTGCAACAGGAAAAATTTCCTCATTAACAAATGATGCAACGGGTAATACATCCTTTTTTTTCAGCGGAGGATTTTGTTTCAGGAATTCATTAAAACTTTTTTTATTAATATTACCTGTTATGATGACATAAAAAGAGCAGCATGAGAACACTGCTTACTGAATAAGAAGCCTTATTAAATACATTGACATGCAGAAAAAGGTCCATTTTTAATTAGCCCTCGCAGAATGAAGTTGCGCCTTCGACACTAGTTCATACGCACTCAGTCGACCCTGTGTGTATTTTCAAATAGCAGGTAGCACATGTACTCTTGATCAAATTCAAGTTCCTAACTTTCAACCCAATGTAAAGTAAAGTAATTGTTTTCAAAACAATTTATTACGGATTTTGTTCTTTCTATTATTGGGGCAAACAAATTAGGTTTGTTTACCTTTAGTGCCATTTCGGCCCTTTGACATTAGAGAGTCTACGACCAGCATAGTAGCGTCAAGTTAGGCTTACAAGCCCTATATAAATGCCAACTGAGTGGTGTATTCACGGTTAGTTTGCCTTACCAAACAAAAAAAAACGTAGTCAATATGGCAAGTTTAGTGGAGCGATAATACAAGGAGAACGTAAAGATCCTCACA
This sequence comes from Sipunculus nudus, assembly GCA_026874595.1. Lineage (NCBI taxonomy): Eukaryota > Metazoa > Annelida > Sipuncula > Golfingiida > Sipunculidae > Sipunculus > Sipunculus nudus. Next base: position 77,865,662 of record CM049311.1, read on the forward strand.
CATTTGCAATAATAGGTGTATTAACTGACGGCATTCGTTCTATTTGGCTGAATATAAAAGTTTCACAGCAAAACTATCCCGACATATCGATTATTAGCTCAAAGTCACCTATTTTATAAGTTTTTATAGTTCTGTGTGTTAGTTAACAAAGTCCACATGTATCGGCTTACCATAACAAGACCATAGCCAGGGGTCCGATCATGTGGACAATTCCCAAACATGAAAGAAGAAACACAAGAGAAACACAAGTTAAGCCCCCATCACACGAGAAGGAGACCAAACGGCGACCACGGCGACCTAGTAGATCGCCGTTGGTCGCCCTTAAGATCGTAAAAACCCTCTAAGTATGACTGCAATGCCGCTCTTGCCCCGCCGACACAACGTGTGCTGGCGCCGCGAGCTTCGTCAGAGCGCAGACGCCAGCACACGTCGAATCCAACTGGGCGCAGAGAGAGCGCAGCTCTGACGTCATAAGCGCAGCGGCAGCACCGTACGAAGCGTGTGAAGAGCTCACTAGGGTCACGGAGGTCTCATTAGTGGCGGATTTAGTGTGCTGGGGCAGCGAAGCGTAACAGATAGACCGATGCTACCATGTCTACTGGCGATCGACCTGCGCTGTCAGGAAGCTGGTACTGCGCTGCTGGGACACTGATGGCGATCAAATACCGATCTGACTGCGCTTTAAATCCACGGCGACCCCGCGGCGGAAATTTTGTCCATGTTCAAAACTGGTCGCCACTAATTGGCGTTCATGGTGACCATATGGCGACCCATGGCGACAATATCTCGCTCCTACGAAGCTCATGAAAACTTAAGGCCAATCTGGCTGCGCTCTACGGCGATCTGCCCCAATTCGGTGATCGCAGCGAGATCGCCTTCTCGTGTGACGGAGGTGTTAGGAGCTTGAAGAATGTTGATTTATAAGGTACGCACTCAGGCCACCAGATGGCGTGCGTTTACATTTTTCACCATTGATCCTGTCCGGTGCAAGCTTCTATTCATTTATTTACAGGAGTAAGGCCAAAAAAATAATAAAAGGTATGGTTCTCAGGCACCGCCCGCGTCAATTTTAAACCCCCGCATCAAAATTTTGTATTATGATTTTCAATAGAGACTTACCAATTTTTAGCTCTGGCCGCTCGAACATTTCTTTCAAGAAGATAAAGTCAGAAAATTCTGATTAAATTTCCTTTGTTATATACTGCTTTTACTTGTTTAGCAAAATAAATCTGTTATTATCATGTTTCCCCTGACCATTTGACATTTTTTTCGAAACATTAAAAAAAAATAACAATTAAAAATCCGCCCGCCCGCATTGTTTTCAGAAAAAAAGTGCCTGAGAACCAAACCTTTTTTTGCCTAAGCAAAAGCTTTTAGAAATATTGGCATAAACCGATATATTTTAATGTGAAAACACTATATTTCGCGTATATTTAACAGACCCGGTATGTGGATAGGCCCCTTAAAAAGAATACGTATCCTTCGGCCACACATCTGTTTTGTTTAAACAGATAGTTTTACTTATAACAGGAAACCCGATTAGAAGTTATTATAGCTAGTATAGCTATAGTCTGTTCCACAGTGGAGAGCCCATGGAAATTTGACAATATTTTCATTAACTGTAAGACCATACCAAAAAGAAAGCTGCTATGAAGGAAATTATTTCAGAAATGCAATAAAATCAATAGCCCTATCACAACATCTGATCCCCAATGAAACAGGTCAAGGTCGTTTATTTAAAAGTTGCTGACTGGTTGTTTAGTGTTGTATGTACCGTGGATTCGGATATTTTCGTGGTTCTTAATTTCTGTAATTTTAAAATGAAACACTATTTGTGGGGCTAAAACATTCGTGGATTAATCGTTCTTGAGTATATTCTGGTGTTGTTTACTGACGTTACCGATGACGTTGAATAAGACAAGTAGTACAAAATAAACTTATTCGCAAACTAGTTTGAGAGAGAGAATTAGAGAGAGAGAGCATGTCCACGTAACTCTTGTAAGTCCTTAACTGCTGAAAACGTTTAAGTTTTACTTAAGATAGTAGAACTGAATCCCTTTTTCACAAATTATGATTTATTCTGTAATTTGTCAAGTAAACAGATCATATCATATTAAATGCGTTTTATTATCAATAAGTCATTGATAGAAGGTAATGTGGGCCCACAAGGCAGAGCGAGGACGAATTGGATTTCTATACCTTCTATAATAAACTGTTTTTTTTTAAATTCGTAGACAAATATGTTATCCACGAATTCCATGAAAATAAAACCCATACGAAGAATTCATAATTCCCTGTATTCTCAAACATCTAACCAAGAAGTTGTTATGGAGACTTTCCATTTAAACATCTTGATCTAACCATCAAAGTGACGCTGCAACTGATGGCATGACGTACTCGAGTGTGTAGTGGGGTGACATCTGGCGGAGAATATGGTAGCGAAATACTATTTGGAAGTGCACGGATATGTGACGTAAAAGTAAAGTGCGTGCAGGAGGCAAGTGCCAGCATCACTTTATTTAATCTTTTTCTCATATTTTTACATTTTTGTTTGTATGCCTCACTAAACTTGCGGAGAAGTAAAAAAAAAGCTTTGACGTTTGCAGTTTGTAATATATATAATACTTTACAAGCAATATAACTTAATCCAACAACTGATCTGTACTTACATTAAAAAGTACCACTGTATGTTGAAAGGGTGTTTCTTTAACCAGTTATATACATCATGCCATAAATGTTTTTCAAAACTACAGTCATGAAAAATGTGTAACAGGGTCTCCTTCTCTTTTTTTTTACCGAATTAAGGAACAGTACTCGTGCTCTTAAATAATCCATGCATGTTCTTTTTATACTATAGTATGTCATCTCTGCGGCGGTCTTTGTCAAAGCATTGAGTTATAATACTGACCCTGGGAGGAGAGAGTTCCTGCAACTTTCAGCCGCTAAGTGCAAGCCTTGCTTCGGACGTTTAATATGAACCTTTATGAAATACATATAATACAAGCGGAATTAAGATTAAATGTATTGTATATGCATACTAAGTTAATGTAATTGAATGCGCAGTCTACGGTAGCGCAACACCGGTATTTATTACCGTTATCCATATTATATCTTCATTAAGTTTCACCATATTAAACCTCATGCAGCGGGGTGTGTAAGTGATTTTGAATAGTAATGTGTAATTTTTTTATTCCTGATTAGTCCATACAGTTTCATTTTAATTTTTATGTGTTATATAAAGTTATTAAACCATGGTAAGACTTTATATTAAAATCAGAGTTACTCAAATATATATATATTAATAATAATAATGATATATATATATATATATATATATATATATATATATATATATATATATGTTGGAGCCATGTCTGCGGGCTTGACCCATATGAGGATCCATTATTGGGCTGCCCATCTGCAGATGGGCAGCCCAATAACGGATTAAATACCATGCACTTTCTGGCCCGTCTGCAGATGGGCTTTGCCCAATAACCGATTTTAGTTTTTGTTAGTTTTACGTTATTTTTTTATTATCTTGATGACTTTTGTACTCAGACAAACATTTCTCAGAACTTAACTGGATTTGCTTGCTCTTGGGGTGTCCAACACACTTGTTATTCCCTCTAAAGCCAAGCTTGGAGAAGAGGTCAGCAAGTATTTACGGGTAGTCCCTGTTGATAGTCTGTTTTACGTCGCCATGCAAGAACATCCACGAGAGGGAGGTGGACCATGCAGGATATCGAAAGACCTTTGCCCATGTTAATGCTTCATTTATCATGTAAGGTGTATCCGATATTAAGCTGGTGAATTGGTCATACCTAAATGCGTTTACCCTTAATTGTTATTATAGTGTTAGTGACAACCAAATTAACTAGAAAGCACTCACAGAGCACATGCCTCCGCCACCGCCTGTATACGTACCAATGAAAGTACACTCGGTTATATGACATGAAATAGGTTATGGCCTTTTAGACAAAAAGGTACAACCCTATAAAAAAAGTGTGCCATTTAAACCACCGTATTATCATAATTTATTCAATTTATATAATATGGATTTATTTTACATACATATGTATATGTTTATTGTCCCGAATCCAAACAGGCTCTATAAATAAGTTTAGAATAGTTCCTAGTAAGCTGAGCTTAAATTTTATTCGATAACAGTATCCCACACAGACCGGAATTATTAATATGCAAGTATTAACTACAAATTTTGGTAGTTTTATCGTATAAATTTTATCTCTTCATTATTTAATGTTCTGAGTATAAAGTATTTATATTTATCCAAAATGGTTTATAAGGAGTCTTGTCACCATTAAAATTTTATATTTATATTTATATTTTATATATTAAAACATATTTATATATTAAACATCGTGATGATTGCTTGTTTCAGAGATCTATTTATTTATCAGTTGTATCTAATACATTTTTATATATTTAAAATAAAATAAACTTTACTGTGTAACTGTGAAAGATATGTAAAACATAACCCTATCGTTTTGTTTAAATTTATTTTGTGACGTTTTTGTCCTGGCCTTTGCAAAGACACTACTCTCCGGCAATGACCCCTGCAGCCAAAACTACATTTAACCTCGGCATCATCTCTGTGATAACCTGAAAAAAAGGAGTACTGTCCGACTTTCCTGCTGCTCTCATCACCAGGACGCCAACAATTCTGTACGAATGCTAAGTAGAAAGCTTATCAATAAGACACTTCTCCGAACGAAACTGTAACAAGATGTGTTATTGTGGTGAAAGTGCATGATTATGATTGACTCTGAGATCAAATTACTCATGAGAGAGTGTTTGCTCCATATATTACACTATTCTATTGTCAATATGTATGTGCAATTAATGGTAACCTTGATATATATGTGGATATTAAAAATGAATATGAGAAACTGATTTGTACCACATATAATTTCTTTTTAGTAAATTGTATGTACCATGGAAGTCACATGCATCTATGTGGTAATGTAAATGAGATTTTTTTCGCGACAGCTGTAATTACTATTTGGTAAAAAGTGAACCTTATTAAACTCTTGACATCACACGAATGCAATGTAGACTAATTAAGAGCTGTGTGTAATAAGTTATTTTATAAGGTATTGTAACACTGCATGCACATCGATGTAGTTTTCTATGCACATCTATGTAATTGTGATGATAAAATTATTGATGTAAGGCTGTGATAGTGATTTATGTTTCAATTAACACATTTAAGTTCTGAGAAATGTTTGTCTGACAACAAAAGTCATCAAGATAATAAAATAATAAAGTATTACTAACAAAAACTAAAATTGGTTATTGGGCCAAGCCCATCTGCAGACGGGCTAGAAAGTGCATGGTACCAAATCTGTTATTTGGCTGCCCATCTGCAGATGGGCAGCCCAATAACGGATCCTCATATGGTCCAAGCCCATCGGCAGATGGGCCAGATCCCCCAACAGGCTCCAACATTTATACATTGGGTTTCGATGAGCTTACAATTTTGAGAATTCCCCTTTTTTTAATTTCGTGATTTGGATTTCAAAACTATCGATAAAGTGTTATTAGGTCCATCCAAGAAAGTCATAAAAGCTTCCATGCAATAACTATATACTGTGGTAGGCCTTATGTCCATGGTGGTTTAACATTTACGATATTAACGAATGGAAAAATGTCACGAAAATTAAACCCCTCTGAAAATGACGAAGAGCTGAATAGTAATTGTGCCATGTCAGCTATCAGTGCATTTAAACATAGCGTCGATAGGCGAAAGATTAATATTGTATATAACTTTATTTTACCCTTAAATATATATTTCATTAATTGAGTAAGTGCGTATTTGCTCTTCTTTTGTGTTCTCCTTAACATATAATTTATTCCAAGCATATTAAAATCATAATTAATTTAGCAGTCCTTGTCCGGTTTGCAGTCAAACATTCGTGCAATAAAAGTATATATGTCGCGCACCATCTTTCGATCTGAACCATGCATCTAAAGAGGGGTCTGGCCAAATAACCAATCCGATATTAGGTCGCGTATCTTGAGATGGGCCAGCCATATCCTAAGATCGGCCAGATAATCTACCGATGCATGCTTACAGCTTTGAATAAAAAAAAAAGAGTAAACAAATGTTCAGTTTGATCCCCGAGTATTCGGATTGGCATTGTTTCTATCTTAAATCATTGTTTCGATCAATTCTTAAATCCACTTAAATTAAGTAACCTGTCATTTTGACCTAGACCATGTTAATTTATTTCGTTCTGTGTTGAAGTTAATGTTAATACGGTAAGATGTTGTATTATATGTAGCTTCTGAGTGAAAAGTCAAAAACCTGCAATGCTTCTGTACCGTGTTCATTGATTTTATTTTTGGTTTAAATACATTAAAATCAATTTAAATTTATTTATTGTCTTTTTAGATAACAAATGTATATAAAATATAATGAGAATCAGTAAATGAACTTATATATAGGGAAATGGGCCTGTATGTCCCAACTTAAGATGGGTGTGAACCAATAACCGATATATAAATATATTATCAATACCAATAAATGAACATCGGGAAATAGGTCTGTTCCAAGTATATAGACATTGCTGGTCGGTTTTGGGCCTGGTCCATCTTAAGATGTTATCCTTTGTATCTAAACATTTTCTTTTGCAAAATTGCACAATTGATATTTATGATATTAAAAAATACGAATAATTAATTTAGATATAGGAATAAATAAAAATTCAAGTATAATTATAAATTAAAGACTCATATCCACCCACCTTCCCACACACACACGCACCCTCAAGATGGCGCTTACCATATATACTGATGGTTGTGCTGAGACTTCGCGAAATCTTAGGAAACAATGAAATCAGAATCGGAGAAAAAATACTATATATCCTCGCAAATATGAATTCTCTGATGACCTATACATGCGTGCTGTTCTCATTCAAAAATCGTCATGAAATTTTTTTTAGAAACTCTCACTTGCTGCGTATATTTATAATGTTATCCTTTGTATCTTAACATTTTCTTTTGCAAAATTGCACAATTTATTTATATGATATTAAAAAACGAATAAACAATTTAGATAAAGGAATAAATAAACATTTAAGTATAATAATAAATTAAAGACTCACATCCACCCACCTTCACACACACACACACCCTCACACACACAGACACACAGACACCATCACACCCTAACGCACCATCACGCACACATGCACACACACACACATATATATATATATGATATACATATATATATATATATATATATATATATATATATATATATACATATATATAAATATATAATGTGTGTATAATGTGCATTTATATGTAAGGAGCTGTAGACCCTTATATATATTTTTTCTAATCAGGTATAATTCAACATATATTTAAGTTTGTATGATATACAAATCTCTACATTTATTTATTTATCTAATAAGACAATATTTGACATGGTAATATGAAACATGTTTTAGTGTGCAAATAGTTATTAGAAGTAATTACGTCACTCTCCATGAAAAGTAGATCTATAGAACTTAAAGAAAAATGTTGCAGTTTTTACATATTTAAGTACTGAAGCTATCCGTTTCGAAATTCAATATGGGCCAGTTGATGCAGCATATAAAAATAACTATTTATAAGTATTTAAATGTTGATGGTAAAATATATATGATAATTTAAGATCATTTTTAAAAATAAAGTGTGGTTTAATTTTTATTATTAATTATGTGTAAAATATTTATTTATTATAATATAGAATATGATATTATTTAATATGGAATGATAATATAATATATATAGTATAATATATAATTTAAAAAAATATGATATAATGTAATATCATATATACAGTAATTTAATTTAATATAGGTTAATATTGTTTAATACAATAAATATAATTTTGAATTGTTGTAATGTTCATACTGAATCCAAGAGTGACATTTGATCATATCACTTTAATACATTGACATGTTCGTCACATTTCATAAAATAGATTGATAAGACATTATAATTTCATACATGGACATCGTCCCAATTTCTCTAAAACATTTTATAGTGAACGTAAACTTAAAAAAGCGAAAAAAAATGTGTTTGGATATGCTTGTTTGTGCGTTTAGGGAAACCGGTAAGTTCTGCAAAGTAAAGAAAATTATATCTGAATTACTTTATTAAGAGATATATAATTTTATGTCATATATAAACATTCATCGAGCTACAACACATTTCGCAAGAAGCGCCATTTTACTATGTTCTTTATACGCATTCATCTCTGTCACTGTTAAAGTGATAGACTTTGTGTCAATCAGTATCACACAAATAATAGAATCAACCTCTTATTCACACAATCCCTGTTTACAGTTATCATTAACCCATCCTTTTCGAGGGCCGTTTTATTAACATCCAATTTAACGTATAAGTAACTGAGAGAGAACCCGTTGCTGTAAATCCCTATGTCAAGTATCAGTTTCTTGAGAGTTCCTCACTTGAAACGTCACATAATGTTGAGGACGCAAGTGACATCACAGTGTCAAATTCTCAGCTTTAGACATCCCTTGCGCAAGGCAACTACTCTATTTCCGCCCCACGTGCCAACAAAGCCATGGCAATGCGCGTGCTTCCTCTACCCAAGAAGAGCCGTTATAATGGGCACACGTGCATGAGAGTCATTTTAAGGACTTGAAAAGCGGTTGGGGAAAAGCCAATTGCCTAACACTGCCGGTGTGACCACAAATGAAATATTTGTCATGAGCTGCCTAGTAAATTGGTCGTCAAATACTCAAAAAAGGGCGTCCCAGGAAGCGGCTAGGGTTCACTGCGGACGCACAAGAGCATCACTCTGTAAAAGCAGTCGCGCGCCGTAACAATAAACCCTTCTGCGGAGTTAATAGAATATCAAACAATTGTACATTCTGATTTGAGACCTGACTGATCTGTGTTGTGTCCTGGAACATAGCGGTCCGTAAACGTGCGCTTGTTTACTCAAGATATTATTCGACAAGATAGGCAGGAATTCCTTAGCAAATAGCAGGACGTTACGGGCATACCGCTCCGTTAAAGCGCTCGTTGATTGGCTGAAGTCGGGCTGGGGTTGCACCCATCAGCAACTGACAGGCGTAAATTGAAGACATCATGTGCTAGGCGTATGAAGTTACCCTGCTCCCCTCCCAGGGAATACCTGGCATTAGAAATACGTGTAGGTGGTTCGTTACAAGCTGAAAACATTGTATATCTACACGTGTAATGGTGAGGAACAGCATGTCAACGGTCGAGGTGATGTACTCGCCATACCCTACGTATTTTCCGTACCAAAGGCCCGGCCCGGGCAATGGTCATCTTAAGGTAAGAAGTCCAGGCATACCCTCAACTAATTCCCGCTATTAACCCCGGCTACGAATTAGGTTGCTGGTATTTATCAGATGTGACGTGTACATCCTTTGGAATGGAATGCAAATCGCAAGGCATGTCCAAAAGTCTAATTTTCCCTTGCATTTCTAGGGACCTGTGCGTTCCTGCCATATGTGTTAATGATAAAGACCCCAAAGTTGGACAGTTGATATTCCTATAATTTCATTCAGTGATGCAATGTTATAGGTGTTTAACATAAACAACAATTTACACCTCCAGGATGGTGAACACGGGTTGCCATGGTACTAACAGGTGTTAATATATGTGGTCCACCAAGAGAAGGGAACTGTATAATGTTCTGAAGTGTCAAAATGTTATTTCCTCTACGTGTAAATAAAATTTATGCTGCATACATGCAGCGCAAGCGTAGATTATATAAAATCGAGGTAACAGATATATTATCTATACAGCAGGGAGTCTTTGTATTTTACAGCCACTGGCAGCCCCTAAGATGCAGGGCTGCACTGGAGAAACAGGACTTTACAACATCGGCAAATCAGAGAGCGAAGCATCGACGGATAGTGAAGCCCCGGAGCCCACACACACCCAGTTCCTTGCTCCGAACTGCCTGGTCAATACGTATTTTTCTGGAGACGTTTCTGGTCAAGTTGACGATCATTTTTCACGTTCTCTCAGTCAGCTGAATAGCTTCAGTGCCCAGCATCAAACTCACAAACCATGGAAAGGTAAGCCTCATATTTTTCTTATCACTAATCTATATTAAAACTGATTCTTTTATTTGGTAAATACTTCAATCTTTTTTAATAATATAATTACGAAGCTACAGTTTTTCCATTATTACAGACGGGTCATGTGTCAAGTTATATAATTTATATTTTCATACTAGCTCTGTATCAATAGTTTTATTTTTGTTATACTTTTCATTATATAACAATTTAATTATGTAATGCTTGACATTTAGATTAAAAAAAAGTTATAAATAAACAAAGTACAAATCTGAAACTCTTAAAAATCCCTGATTCATTCAATAATTTTTTTTAAAATCAATTAAGCAATAGTAAAAATGAACCCTTCACTTCAGTCGGCATTTACTATAGTATATATATACATTTTATCATGTAAACAATTCCATTCGCGCTGCCTTAGTGACCTATTACGCCTATTGCCTTTATATCACTAAATGTCCTCAGGCAGAGTGTATTGAACAGACTTCTTTTGCGGTTCTCTCTATAGTCGATGGAGTCGGAAAGTGAATACTTTTCACTTGGCATTATATTATTTAACTTTGATACAACACTTTTACATAAAATTGGCGGGTTACCTCAATACAGATCTATACACGAATTACAAGGAGACATATTGGAAAAAAAATGCACTATAAAAAGATCCTGGTTCGCAAATAAATATGTATTTATTTTCTAATTTCAGCAAAAGCTGTTCCATCATTTAAATGTTTAAATATTTAATATCATAATAAATATATATTTTGGTACATTTACTGATTTCAAAAGTTATATTAGTGATATTCCATTTTATGAATAATTCCTTAATTGTTTATGCCTTTCATAAAAAATACAAAGTCTCGCCTGAAAATCATAAATACAGGTCCGTTTTATGATCGTTACAAAAATACAGTTAAATATCATATTAATCAGTATTTTGATAATGAAAATTATAATAATTATAATAATAATAATAATAATAATAATAATTATAATAATAATAATAATAATAATTTTATTATAATCATTATATCATTAATAATAATAACTAAAATAACTAAATAGTACAATTTTATGTATGATGGATTCGATAATAATAACAAAATTAATATTATTATTATTCTGTCTGATGGCAAATAAAACATAGGCCTTTTGCCACTCATTTTTAGCTGCCTCTATGTATATGACATTATAGCAAACGTCTATTAACGCTACAGAACAAACACTCTCACAACCATAAATAACGGGGGGGGGGGGGGGGGGCAACGCACAAAAGAATGTCGTAAAAAGTCACTTTAATAAAATGGAAGAAATAACGGTTATAATTGTAAATCACTACATGTATTTATCTATATTTATTGATAAACTTTAAAAGCTTTTATATATATATATATATATGCATGTCAACCGATGTATACAATGTGTATATATAGGAGGCATAGTATAATAGCTCCTTTATTGTTGATTGTACGCCTTCCTGTACGCTGTCATAGTACTGAGTGTCATATATACCCCTGTAAGGTTCTGGTATTAAATAAGCAGACATTTATTGCATTTATTTTTTAAGTTGTATTATTGACACTTTACATGACACTTAATAAATATTCTCGTATATATACATATGTTGATATACCGGATATTAACTCGTTTCTCGGGGAAAAATGCAGGTCGCTAGCACATTGAAGCATATATAGAAGCATTTATATACACATACTGTCATACATGCACACACTCGTCTGTAATGGCAAACATGCACAAACTGAGATTTTACCGGGTTTTTTTCCTGATAAAAGGAGAATTCAAGATGATACTTGCTATGGGTATATCAATATTTATTTCGGTCATTTGGCATATAAGATTCAATTAAATGTATAAATGTTTATGTTATAAACGCATCCCGTTTACGTGCGTGAATGTGATGTAATAGGATACACATTTGGCACATGCATAAATTTATAGTGCATGAGGTATATACAGGCATGAAACGGAAGCAGACGAACGGAAGCAGAAAAGTCTTCTGGGACAAATGCTTAACAACGTTTAATATTTCCGCTAATATATAAATGTATTAATCGAGTATATTAAGTTCCCTGTGCTACAGAAATACATGAACACACAGCGATCAGAAACAAGGGGGTTGAAATAAAGGCCGGTTGGGATGGAAGTTAAGGAGGGAGGGGGGGGGGGGGTTGTTGTCCTGGATACCATCTGGTCACCATGGTTGCTCAAGATGCATGGCGCGTCTCACAGATGTTGCGAATTGAGTTACACAAGAAGTAATATCGTTGCAGAGTTATGACATGCGTATTTTATCATGTGCATGTGGTGCGGGTTATCATTTTATGTTACATTCCTGTGGTGAGAGTATAAACCGCACCACTGAACCGCTGGAGCGTTCTGCAGCATCACCGCGTTCCAGCTTTCATGGATATTTGTCCACGTGTTGATATTGTAACTGAATTTGGCTCGGTATCATACATACACAACACGCATAAGCACAGAATGTGTCACAGTTATTCCGATTCGAGTTCTGTGCATAGATTGCACGCCTGGGACATGATACATCTACGTATGCTTCCCCAGAAATAACCAGAAATTCCCTCGCGCTATGCAGTAACGTACAGCAGACGGCCCGCGTCTGCAGGGTTCAACCTCGCTGAATGTTCGATTTACGAGATACCTTACGGTATCTGTCCTCCCACATGCACAAAACACACCATAGGTACATTTATTTTGTTTATGGATGTCTTTACGAATTACAGTTTATTCCTGTAGATAAGACGATTATAAAGTTGATCTCATAAACAATTAACAAGGTACAAAGTACATGTATTCTTATATGTTAATGGTAAAATAAGAAGTTATGTTTACATTACAATGCATACACGAATGCATTTATACCCTTAGCAATCGTAGTATTATCATCTATGAATAAACAGTCGAATAGGATTTGGCTGATCAACACGTATCCGTATAACCTATTCATTCAGAAACAATCTATAAATAAATCTGAGTAATGTTATTAACATTTTCCCTATGATGATAAAGCTTTACTGTTGAATTTGCATATATATATATATATATATATATATATATATATATATATATATATATATATATATATATATGAAGAAACATGCATGCATCGTGACACAGATATAAATATCCATGCATCCACACACGCTGGATTTATTAGAAACGACGATTAAATGTGTCTCTGCTAGTAATGATATTTAGTATATATCAGCAAATGCACTTGTGCACAGCCGGCCTATACAGACAACCATGGATGCTCAACCATAAAGAGTGAAAATAAAAAATGATAAAAAGTAGACCTACTGAAGCATGCTGTTATACCATGCACATACAGCCTACAGCTCACACGTGTATACTTGATTTTTCCATATACACATGAAGCACACCCGCGTCACATACATTGCCACTTTGTGGTTTCTGAAGATAGGAACCATCTGTTGTAACACCGCTTGGAAATAATAAACGGATGTTTACGCCCGTGTCTGTATACTAGTTTATATATGTTTGTGTTTGAATTATGCTTCAGTTTATATAGATGAGTTGAAATAGAACAGATATATGGTGGGGTAAAGTGTGTTTTACATGCAGTTTTATATATATATATATATATATATATATATATATATATTATATAATATATATTAATTTGACGGGGTGACGTTATCAGAAGTTGAAAAATTATACAAAGGAAAAATAATGTTTTTGGATTTTTTCTCAAATACACCAGTATCAATCTGCATATAAAAAAGAAATAGCAACATGGCGTATAATATATTCAGCATTATTGTATTATATTAATATATATAGAAATATAATAATAAATTTTCGATATCATAATAATTGAAGATTCCATTACTTACAGGGATGGGTTTAAATTCCAGGAAACGCCACTGCACGTATTCTACTCTCATCGGATATAAACGAATTGCATGACAAATTCGAGTCTAAATATATAGGTAGGGGATCTGGAAAATGTACCTGCTAAAATATACAGTTTCAATAATATATTGTAACAAATGTTTTCGTATATATATTTTTATATAACTGAATATATTTATTTGGATAATGATATTGCAAACATCATCATTTCAACCCAAACGAATTTTATTATATAATATACAACGTATACAGAATTTATTGCATATCAAAATTATATAATGAATGAAATATTTTTCTTTTATATATGAAAATAATATGCAGTGAAGGTAAATGCATCTTTTATAAGTCTTCTTTATATCTTTATATTGACTGAAAGATGAAGATGAGCTGTACACTGTTTTAGAAAACAAACATTCATGCACACACACACAGTCCCTTGTATATAAATATATATACATACATATATATATATAAATGATGTTTATAAGTCTCACTATCATTATTATTATAATTCTTCTTCTTCTTCTTCTTCTTCTTCTTCTTCTTCTTATTATTATTATTATTATTATTATTATTATTATTATTAAAAAGATAAATATGGTGACCGTTTCAAGCATGTATATTGAATTAATCATTCAGGTCGATACGCAATCATTATATCTATTTCATTTGTTGTTATTTGCCATATACTCATAAGTCTCACAGTTGGAAGGAAAAGAAAGCCTCGCAGTGTCATTAATATAAAAGTCTGATATACACGCAGTGTCATATGTACATCATCTGTTTACCAGTTGGATAAATATCGTGTTTTTGTGACACTCTTTCGATAAAAACAAAAGTAAGCTGTCTGTGATCCGGGAAAACACCCTGTGTGGCTATAACAGCGGTGACACTTTCATGAACATCTCGACACACAAGGGGTGACCGGGTTCTGCAAATGCAGGAAACACCATGTCATAGCAGACGAACAAATTGGCGCGAGTGGCCAGCTCTCCGCTCGTAGATCAGACCTCGCCCGCGGGACCACGTGCGCCTGCGAGCCGGCAACATTAATCTTACGTTCCTCCGACCTGGGCAAGAAAAAGACCCGGTGATAGATCAAGCGCGGCTGAGAAACAGTCATTAGTCTAGTTGCCTTCTGACGTTCTTAAATGTCGGTTACATACACTGTCAGAGAGTTACCTATAAAAACGAATTATTAAAATATTACGTAACAGACATGTTCTATGTACGTCCCGAGCATGCCATGCGCATCAGATAGTAACTCAGGAATGTGCTTCTTAACACACACACACACACACACACACACACATATGATATATATATATATATATATATATATATATATATATATATATATATATAATTCTTTAAGGATTACCTGTTTCTCTTACTCTCTTCTTGAAAGAACACATATCCTAGACAATAATAAAACTGCTGTCGTGTTAGTCTTTAATAAGATACATATACAACATATACTATGGACCTGTCAAGTGCACAATGATTTTAATATGCTATTGACGGTTCAATATTGCTAAAGCATGTAGTGTTTGACCATGGTTGGTTTGATAACCAACGATAAAGCGATAAAAAGCGTAGCAAGCAAATATTGAGAAATAGACATTCGAAAAAAAATTAAATATATGAATATGTGCCCGTTGTGTTCTCACATATATACATATACTTAATATATATATATATATATATATATATATATATGTGTGTGTGTGTGTGTGTTATATTGTTAGCAAACATGGGCAAACGGGTTAGTCTTTATATAAACGTGGAATTCATAGTCTGACCGACCCCTTCATATAAATAGCAAAAGAAACAGAAATTCTGAAAACCTGAATTTTGAATGTATAGTGTTCAAATATATATATATATATATATATATATATATATATATATATATATTCTATTGCTCGAAAACATAAGTAACGGGCAAAAGGTTTAGCCTAAACATATATACGCATTCATGCAGGTAGCATGATCGCCTGACGGACCCCCCCCCCCCTTCCCCCATGTTACAAACAAGTATTTGATAATAGGATCTGTAAAAGTGTAGTGTTTGTAAACCCCCCAGAATCATCAGTGTATACTTGATACTGAGTGAATCGCAGTTGTGTTTATTCACACTTGCCATTTGCCACTAACAGAGCGCCTGCTGGCACCCGTAACAAGGCCTGGTCTGGTCTCTGGCAGATTGACTTGTATATGTCTAGCAGCCTGAATTGTACGCCTCGTGGTCTGATGATACTGCCCTGTTAATGTGTGTGGCATGATGCTTCTTTGCAGCTGTCCTCAACATCATTTTGCTCTCACTTCACACAACGCTGGGGTAATTAATTATGTAATTGTTCGGAATGGCTCCCGGCAGACGAGAGGTTCGACTCGCTTAAAGAAAACAAAGGCACACTCTGGTGTTGTGACAGTCCGTGGATGTCAGCATGGGATTTTATTAGTATAGGTTATGTATATACTGGTTTATAGGGGAGGAGAACCAAGGAGGGGGCATATACCGGCAGAGGACTACAGCCAGGGTCCCGTTATATTCCTCACCGTCGTTCCTATAGATCCGCCGCATGCTACTTCCGCACGTACATGTACTAGTTATAATGTATCATTAGTTTACATCATATATGATGCTGAGCGCTGAGAGGATGATGACGTCGTTTTATTAATGTCCGCCCCCCCCCCTCCATGTTCTAGGAATATGTGTGATATCCACTTGATTGTAAAAAATGCCACAGTTTATTTTTATTAATACAAAAGAAAAAAAAAAGATTTTAACTGCAACGTCAACATATGACAATGGTAGACTTTGAAAGGCGTTTCACATCCTGCGAAAACGTATATATAAAGAATAAGTCGAATAAAAATGAAAGTCCCTTGCTGTTTGTTATAATTAAAATAAGTTTGTAGGCCAAACTAAAAAATAGGAACTACATATATACATAAATGTGCATCAAATACTCAAATAAAAGAGTAATTTGATTAATTCTTGCCATATATGCACGCCTACACCGTGACGTGTAGCACTATATCACATGAACTTATCAATAACCTGCAGAATTGTATATATATTGCCTTGAAACATTTTCCCCAAACCGTTATTTATAGTGGGTTTGTTCAAATTAATTGCGAGAGGGTATTTTTTGACATTTTAATGTATGTAGCCAATAAATGTCATCTCAGCCAACAAACATCTGGGAACAATTGAGTAGATTTACAACCGCGACATTTAGCACCGAAACATTTTGTTTCAATTTTCCGCTTCGCTGAATAAATCATGTGCCGGGGGCTTGCCCCTCCCCTCGGGCAGCTTGGAAGATGAAATCCTCGTCCAAGCGAGACGGGGACAGATCTAATCGAGGCTGCGACATATATCAGTCCTCGTAACCCGGTGGTGTTATCAGTGATGAGTAATGCCATTATCGGGCCGTGTGACAACCACCGGTCACTTTGATAACCGTGGATTAAGCGAGAATAATCGATGACCACGCGCATCTGGCCGCCAGTCACTGTCTCGGCCGCAGGGACTCTCGGCAGGTGTAGGGTTATTAATTAACCCCGGCCTATAGGTACTCAATTGGGAAGAGTACAGATCTATATAGAGAATAAAAATTATCAGTTCTTAGTCTTTGTTTATTTTATTTTTTTTTTTATATACTTGATCAGAATATAATCCTCTATATATATGCATAATGGCCTTGTAATACATACACACACATAATATATATATATATAGTATAAAATAAAAAAGACATTTATGTCCTTTAAATTCGTTATACTCAAATTTATAGTCTATGAAATCAGAAGATATTAAGATTTAAGGCAAAAATATAAATAGCTATAATACCGAGGTAAAGATAAAGAAGTAAAAACGGTATTCTAGTCTTCTCTGAATTAAATATTTATATTCTGGCTCTTAAGTCCATGTTATCAAATAGAGGCCGACGACTGTTATCATATAAAAAACATGTGCCTTAACAGATAAATATATACCAGATTGTATTTTTTTTATTTGTATTAATTTCTCATGGGTTTGTATAAAATATACAACACAGCATACACATTTTAGCATATATAAATATAAAGAGGATTGTTTTAACGTACTAATTTATTTTATATTATTTAAATAGCCTCATGTATATATTTATTTTATAAATAAAAATATTATATGTGGTTATTCAGGTTTCAAAAATCATTCGATACTGTGATGGTTGCACTCTGCATGCGTTCTGTGTACGAGTGTCGTATTTCCACCACTGTTTTATCTTTTTATTTGTTCTAATAAACCACCGTTATCATTATTTCAATTGTTTTCCTTAATAGATCAGACTTTTTTGCTTTGCTTGTATAGCATTAACAACTATATGACTGTTATATGCAGATTTATTAAATCCCTTTTTTTCTTTTCTTCATACTGATGTCTTTGTTTGTGAAATCGGATTTCCTCCAATAACTATATCGCTGTCTCTTATTTGCAGAGATTTCATCAATGGCTCATAGAAACCTCCCGCCATCATTCTGGAATAGCAACTACCAGCCTCCGCAGCCCTCATCCACCACGACCAGCCTGCCAGCACACGGAGACTTCATGTTACCCACGGACCCTTACCTGGGCATGACGCCGATGCATCATCACGGCGTGACAGGACTGCAGGACCCCTGGCATTACCCCATGTCAAACCAAACACATTCTTACACTTCTCATACACGCGCGGTCGGGGCTGAACTTGGGTTTTCGTCGGTGATGACGTCATCAAGATTTAACCCGCATTATAACTCTCTGTTGAGTACGGGTCGGCTGAGTGGTGTACCTGGACAGTATGATCTCAAACATCAGGGGGTAGACCCGTGGACCAGCAAATTTACGGGACACTCGGATCATATCGTTTCTCACACAACCACCCGCATGGAATCCCGGGCAGGCCAAGGAGGTTGGTATAATCTACCTGTATATCATTCACAGGGACGGATTCAATAATTATAAAATAGGTGGGATTCTAATAGACCTGGTATACGTATTGCGTAATAGAAATCAAGCATGGATAATTGATTTCCCTTACGTCACGCTGTATATATGTGTGCATTGTTGACATAAAATGCACCTGGATGACGTGCACTTTTACTTAATATTTCTGACATCTTTTAAAATTTCAAAAGTATTTGGTGCATATTATGTACATTTACAGAAAGTGCAATATATAGGATATTTGATTCTGTTATGTTTCTTTCAGTGACAATTTATAAAAAAAGGTGCTTTTATACAGATGATATATCAACATATGTACTAAATTTATATCTAACAAATAAGTTACATATTAAGATGAAAGTATCAAAAATTTTTTTTTGATTTGGACTATCACAGTAGGAAAAATAGCTGGTGTGCTATAATGTGGCAATAATACTTGATAATATAAATATGGTAACAATTTTCGAAAATAAAGAGATCTGTACAGTTAATGAGGCCATGGAAAAGATAAGTTTGTTTTTTTTAAGGAAAAATGGATTTCAGGTGTTAATAATAAGCCAAAGCTAATGACTTTTAAATTGATTAAAACAAATATAGAAACAGAATCATATTTGAAAATGAATCTTTCTAGGCGAAAGAGGTCTTTGATGGCTCAATTAATATGTGGTATATTGCCTTTGAGAGAATAGAAACTGGCCGCTTCCAGAACATTTCTGATTCTATTACTAGTAAAATACGAAAGTTTAAAGCTAACGAAAGAATTTGTCAATTTTGTAATGATAGCGAGGTCGAAGATGAGGGTTCATTTTGTATGCCAGTGTCCTTTATATAATGTGCCTCGAACATTACTCCATAATAGAGTTAACCCTAAGAATAATGATTTCAATAACATGGCTGTGCAGGAAAAATTGTATTATTGTTATTAAATCATGCTAAACAGATGTGTGAATATTTAGTCACAGCATGCATGCATGGGATGTATAGACAGTCACACTTATTTAACCAAACGTAAGTTTCATTTAATTCGTTGTTATGGAGTGCCTTATAAACCCCGCTGAGGGTTGGGTAACCATGTATGTATGTGATTTGTAATGTTTGGTGTTTTGAAAATATTGTACAAGACACTATAATAAATAAATAATCTAACTACATATCTATGATAACTTATACATGTATATATTGAAATAAAAAGCCATAAGGATATATATATATATATATATATATATATATATATATATTATATATATACATTATGTCAATACCCTTGGTTATCAGATATAAGAACGCGGGAAACATATAAATATATATAATATTAAACATATATATTTTTTTAAATATATATAAATTTAAAGAAAAAATATTTTTAGATATATAAATAAAATTTCATATATATATATATATATATATATATATATATATATATATATATATATATATTTATATATATATATGTATATATACATATATATTGATCATGAAATATTAACTCAATCGAGCCCAAGAACTATTTGTTATAATGTACACTACCGTCTGCATGTGATTTTTAACATATATATACGTACTTAGGAAAGTTTAGCTGCTAGGATTATAATTTCAGATGTGATTTTCTTAAATGTGAAATGAACATTAATGGTTAAGCACTTTCACTATGACGAATTGAATTTCTATGAGTATTACTTTGATTATATATATATGTATACATATATATATATATATATATATATATATATATATATGTGTGTGTGTGTGTGTGTGTATATATTCATTCAAAATATATTTAACATACATATATAGACCCACATATACATGCATATACGCACACAAAGAGAGAGAGAGAGAGAGAGAGAGAGAGAGAGAGAGAAAGAGAGAGAGAGAGAGAGAGAGAGAGAGAGAAATACATAACAAAAGAGACGTGTTGCTATACCTGAGTACCTATATAAGGATGTTTAAGTGTCCATCCTGCTTAGTCGTCCTTAACACGATGCTTTGAATAAAATGTTCCTCTACGATAAACGCATCCTCATTGCCCAGTTAAACCAAATAAGTTAGAATGACGGGACATTCCATTTAAAAGCTTCTGGTTTCTTGTATATACCTTTGGGACACCATTATAAACTCGGGGAGCAAAGTGGAGAAGACCAAATATTTACATAACACCTCTTCAGGAGCAAGTGGAAAGATAACCAAGCACCTGGTACTTAATCCATGCTGTAACAACCAGTCAAGTTTTGTTTATTCCTTTCCTCGCCTGAGGTCCATCGGAGTACCAGGTCGTTTCTTGGTTCCGAAGAGGCACGAGTCGTGCCGAGTATCAAAACAAAGTCACGTGGCCCGTCCGAACCAACTCCCCACTTGGCCGCCCCAGACGGCTTTGTGAAGAAGCACCAATTAATTAAGTCGAGGCTTTATGAAGTATTCTATCAGGCCTTGCCGAGATTAAAAGCATTCCGATCAGCGCCGTGCATGCAGTAGACCTTGGTATACACTAATTGGCGGCCGGGCCAATTAGAGTCGTTACTGTAGACAAGGGACCTATCAATCTGAGAGACCAAAGGGTACACTCTTTATACGCAGTGTCTCACATCATTCCTTCTGCTAATATATTTCTTTCAATTACGAACACATTACGACATGTTATAATGTGTTGAGCCGATGAAGATTCTCATTGACAAAAAAATTTGGAAAAGATTTTTTTTAAATTATGATATGTGCTGCATAAATTTACTCTTGTCAAATCTGATCAAACGTCTGGTTATATCACATTTATTGTGAAAATAATACGCCAAACAAGTCATCTGAATTGATTGATATATGAATATTAATATAGGCTAATCCTATTGTGTCCCGAGGACAGTGTCAGTCATTTACTTTCTCTCCCCGATATTCACATATTAAGCATAATCTTTTTTAAACCATGCCGTCAGCTTCATTCTATAACAACAGTCACCTGAGGATCGGGTCACATCCCGTGAAACAGTCTTAAGTGAATTTACAGTGTTGTTTTTCTTCTTCGTGAATATTAATGAATAGAGAATTTTAAGCTTGTTGAATTTACATAAGTTAAATTCAGTACAAGTATAAGCTTAAAAGATATTAGATATTTAATTTAACAAACATTTATTTAAATAGAGTTGGGTTCTAATCTATACACAGAAATGCGGTCATTTTCGTTAAAATTAAACAGTCGTTTATAAAGGGGCGGATCTAGGATTAAGTTATAAGGGGGCAGTCCAACACAGGAGAAACCTATATAGAATACCTAAAAAGAGTTCCCTATAGGTCCGGAAGGGGGGAGGGGGGGTGGGGGGTTGCCACAGAATTTGGTCCGAAACCCTTATAGTAAGGACCCCGATTCTGAAAGCCCCCCCCCCCTTGATCAGCTTCTGTTATTTGTGTTTGATATATGGCTAAACTATTTCAGGAAAAAATGACAAAAATTACGAGAATGCCACGTGAGCACGTGCGGTATGTATATGATTGATTAAATGATTATATAGAGTTGATAAGAGCCACATTTATTGCTTGGCAATCGAGTTGCATAACGGTCTATTATACAAGCATCCTGAAAATTGCAATGAACGCGCGGACTGATAGTATACACATCTCTCTCTAACTGCGGAATTAATTGCCGAGACACATTTGATGAAAAATGGTCCCTGTGCCACGAGAGTACAAAAGCAATTTAAAGGGGTTCAGCGCCAATAACTCCGGTCCTCAGAGAGAATGATGGACTTCACAGTTCATTCTGGCGACGCAATGAACAGTGATAATGGACGGCGTGGGGTGTCAAGTCAACTCCTTTATGAACCCCACCGTGTTGACGAATAATACAGAACAGGCCGTTTAATTGCCCGGGCAACTAGAATGGCGTTTGGCCCGTGCTAATTTTCAGTCTTGTTTCCCGGGCAGCGCTGTGATTACTCTTATATTGTGGCTAGTACATCCTGCCTATTGCTGCCAAACAGCCAATATACGCGGCGGGCTATAGGCTTCTTGTTGTAAGCGCCTTAGATCACTCAGCTAGCGTCGTTTATTGACCATATTTTTAATGTCGGCCCATGTCACTTCGATGGCTCTTCCGACTTTCTTATAAACTTCTTCCTATACGCAGTATAGCAATATGGCAATTTGTTCCCGGCTGGGTATGGAAACTGTTCCAATTATATTTTTCATTTTACATTTCTATATTACATATAACATATTTTTGCCACCACAGTAATATGTTAAGAAATTGACTGTCTCTCATTAATTCAACTCTCGTTATATCACATTTCAAGCAGTTCTGGTCTCTTCAGTATAGTTCTGTGCGTAATCTTTGGTTTTCTAATAGTTCACATACACGCACATACCGACACAAAAATACACTCATACACGGACACATGCATAGAAAACAATATATAAACAAAGCCGTATTCATATTTCAAATTCATTCATCAACAGCTGTTTATGCTCTAAGAATTATATTTAAATAAGTGTTTGTACGTGTTGGTGCATATGCTTGGAGAGAGAGCAGTATGAGGGAAAGAATCTTATATAGTTGTTATGCATACTTGTGTGAAATACAAATACATGTATCTTACTATATTGACTTTTAAATTCTTTTCAGGGCTGGACGGGCAGGGGTCAGAGGTCACCAAGGACCTCTACTGGTTCTGAAGAACACGTGGTAAACACGTGTGACGTGTAAACTAGTCAAGTTTCATTTGATCTCGTTTCTATAACACTGCCGTTTAAAAGAGAGAAACATGTATGTATACACATATATATATATATATATATATATATATATATATATATATATATATATATATATATAAATATATATATATATATATATATATATAAATTCCTTTCTAAGGATGGTAATTCGGGCATATATGTTCGAGCATCTATTCGGGCATATATATGGCTGCATGAAATGTTGTATAAAACCATTTATGGATAACCATAACAAATTTTCTTAGTGCGGTACATGCCTTTTAATTATATATTGTATTGTATGACTGCGCATCGTCTTATATAATGTTTTCATGGCTTACAATATAATCAATTAAATGAATTACATATATATATATATGTATATATATATGTCAAGAAATGAAATGTCAAAGGATCTGAAACGAAAGATTACCTCCCTTTTCCTTGTATATATTATTTTGTATTTTATGTCTTAATGCATGGTGGTATTGTACGGGTACATATCAGAGGTATTCATAAGTCACATGCAATATACGATTACGAAAGGGCTGGATGTGGATATATTTGCAATTTTCTCTCCTTTTTATTTACATTGCCAAAAAACGATTTCGAATGAAATAGAATATCGTGGATTGATTTAATACACATATATATATATATATGTGTAAGTATAGATATGTCGGGGAAAGCTATACCATCTTTATTATATTAGTATGACTATATTTAATATTATACATGTAAACTAATATACTTGTACTCCGAAAATGGCTGTTGCGAATTAATATGTGTCTTATTGACATAAATGTAAACATGCATATATTAATTAATATATATATATATATATATATATATATATATATATATATATATATATATATACAGATGGGTCGTCTGTATATATATTTAAGCGAATACATAAATTACATTCCAACTCAAACATTATATAGAATACTTCAGACAAGTTTTGGTATATACAAACCTGTAATTATATGTAGATGCTGGTGGGTGACAATGACATTGTTAAAGTTATACACTTGAAAAACATTTGCCGAACAGTGTCCTATGGATTAGGGTATATATATATATATATATATATATATATATATATATATATATAGTGAAGAAAACGTTGAAGTCTCCATGTATATATCATTGCATTTTATCATATCATGAATAACATAGAATATTTAATTATTTATTGCCAAGAAAAACAAACGGGTGCTTTCATTAAAGATTCTGTATATATAAACTTCTGACTCGAAGTTGTTAATGCGGGGCACAGTAAGTTTACACATGCAGAAAGAGTGCTTACTGTATGCATATGCATAGTATAAGTGCGTTTATTTTCTGTTCAGAAAACGCTATATATGTTGTGTGGTCAGTTACTTATATATATTACATATATATAGATAGTTCATTGTTATACCGTTCAGCAAATTGTGAAACATATTTTCCAGTGATTTCACGCGTAAAATAGCGTGAAAGGTTCGGTATAATGCACATATTAACAGGTTATTTTCATTTTTATTATTAAGATTCCCAGCCATCCTGTAAACAAGGACCACCAGAAGATGAGTTTTTCCATATCCAGTCAGGGAAAAGTCAAGGATTTTGATTGGCCAAAATATATTTTACCTCATGTCCAACTGTAAAACATATCCACTCGATGATTGGCTGATATGCTATATATGCATGATGCCTGTTTAAGCTGAGCTAAGCAGCGCTGCAGATTCATTCTCAGATCGATTCGAAAGAGTGGACTAGTCTTATAATTAAAACGCACTGTTCAGACATGCAGGCTTTTTGTACAAGGTAGATAAGCATAGCGGTATATAAGGGACTAACGGAAGGCGTGGCATGCCTGTTTTACAGTACATATACTAGTGTACATTCATATAGTACAATACTGCATATATATATAAACGGTGTCATAAATTCACCATGTTCACTCAGCTACACTAACAAAATTGAATACTTAATTGTCTTACTGGAAATAGGCCCAAATAATTATCTTGGGATTTTGAAATTTCATCCAGTAAAAACATCAGGAGATTACAAGGTTTCCATGAAATGCTGCAGGGAAACTTTGTGTATACAAATAAACTCCGTCTAAGCAAGAAAGTTGAATTAGACTGATTTTAATCTCCTTGGTCTAAGTACTGAATTCAAAGTGTTCAGGCGTTGTAAAAAATACAAATAACAAAGCCTCTTTGAGTTTTTAAATGTTGTTATATCTTGTCAAAAAAGTGATGTATCATTGTAAAATGATTTATTTTGGTTTAATAAATTTAATATTGTTTCATTAGATTGCGTTTTATTATCTTGGTTGGCTTAATAAATGAATGGTGTGGGTCTAACCAGATATCGAGGTACATTAGGTGACATGGGGTTTAGTATAGGTACAGATGGATAAGTTTATATACCAAAACAGGTATTGCTCTATACGGATTCGCCGCTCCTATTGTTATATATTTTTAGCAAATAAAGACCAGGTCCGTCATTTCAAGAATTGAAGCATATTTTCGTAGTCTCGCGCCAACTCGCACCATACTTTTTCCCGAGAGTCCAAAGAACAAAATTTTTTTTGGTGTAGTTTTAACGTTGACAGACGGACGTTGTTTTTAACAGATGGATCCTTAATCGGAGCCTGACTGTGTCACATGTGTGACAGGCAAATGTAGGCGATGGATGATTGACCACAGAATTGACGCGGTTAGACAGGTGGATGTGTGCATGCAGATGGAAGAGTGACCGGAGAAAAGTCGTTGTAAAACAGGGGGATGTGTACTGATGAAGGATTGACCGCAGACTGGTCGTGGTAAGACAAGTGGATGTGTGCTGATGAAAGGTTGACCGCAGAATGGTCGTGGTTAGTTGGACAGGTGAATGTGTGGTGACAGAAGCGTGAATGCAGAATGGTCATGGTGAGACAGGTGGATGTGTGCTGATGAAAGACTGACCGCAGAATGGTCGCGGTCAGACAGGTTGATATGGGCTGATGGAAGACTGACTGCAGAATGGTCGTGGTCAGACAGGTGAATGTGTGCTGATGGACGATTGACCGCTGAATGGTTGTGGTGAGACAGGTGGATGTGTGCTAATGAAAGATTTACCGCAGAATGGTCGTGGTCAGACAGGTGGTTTTGTGACGATGGAAGATTGACCGCAGAATGGTCGTGGTGAGACAGGTGGATGTGTGTTGATGGAAGATTGACCGCGGAAAGGTCATGTTTAGCCATGTGAATGTGTGTGGAAGATTGACCGCAGAATGGTCGTGGTCAGACAGGTGGATGTGTGCTGACTATAGATTGACCGCTAAATGGTTGTGGTCAGACAGGTGGATGTGTGCTGATGGAAGATTGACCGCAGACTGGTTGTGGTCAGATAGGTTAATGTGTGCTGATGGAAAATTGACCGCAGAATGGTCGTGGTTAGACAGGTGGACGTGTACTGACTGAAGATTGGCCGCTTAATGGTCGTGGTCAGACAGGTGGATGTGTGCTGATGGAAGACTGACCGCAGAATGGTCGTGGTCAGACAGGTGGATGTGTGATAATGGAAGATTGACCGCAGAATGGTCGTGGTCAGACAGGTGGATGTGTGCTGACTAAAGATTGACCGCTGAATAGTCGTGGTCAGACAGGTGGATGTTTGCTGATGGAAGCGTGATTGCAGAATGGTCATGGCGAGACAGGTGGATGTGTGCTGATGTAAGATTGACCGCAGAATGGTCGTGGTGAGACAGGTGGATGTGTGCTGATGGAAGATTGACCGCAGAATGGTCGTGGTCAGACAGGTGGATTTGTGTTGTTGGAAGTTGACCACGGAATAGTCATGTTTAGCCAGGTGAATGTGTGCTGATGGAAGATTGACCGCAGAATGGTCGTGGTCAGACAGGTGGATGTGTGATGATGTAATATTGACCGCATAATGGTCCCGGTCAGTCAGGTTGATATGGGCTGATGGAAGACTGACTGCAGAATGGTCGTGGTCAGACAGGTGAATGTGTGCTGATGGACGATTAACCCAGAATGGTCGCGGTGAGACAGGTGGATGTGTGCTGACTGAAGATTGACTGCTGAATGGTCGTGGTCACCCAGGTGGATGTGTGCTGATGGAAGATTGACCGCAGAATGGTCGTGGTCAGACAGGTGGTTTTGTGATGATGGAAGATTGACCGCAGAATGGTCGTGGTGAGACAAGTGGATGTGTGTTGATGAAAGATTGACCGCAGAACGGTCATGTTTAGCCATGTGATTGTGTGATGATGGGAGATTGACCGCAGAATGGTCGTGGTTAGTTGGACAGGTGGATGTGTGCTGATGTAAGATTGACCGCAGAATGGTCGTGGTGAGACAGGTGGATGTGTGCTGATAGAAGATTGACCGCAGAATGGTCGTGGTCAGACAGGTGGATTTGTGTTGTTGGAAGTTGACCACGGAATAGTCATGTTTAGCCAGGTGAATGTGTGCTGATGGAAGATTGACCGCAGAATGGTCGTGGTCAGACAGGTGGATGTGTGATGATGTAATATTGACCGCAGAATGGTCCCGGTCAGACAGGTTGATATGGGCTGATGGAAGACTGACTGCAGAATGGTCGTGGTCAGACAGGTGGTTTTGTGACGATGGAAGATTGACCGCAGAATGGTCGTGGTGAGACAGGTGGATGTGTGTTGATGGAAGATTGACCGCGGAAAGGTTATGTTTAGCCATGTGAATGTGTGTGGAAGATTGACCGCAGAATGGTCGTGGTCAGACAGGTGGATGTGTGCTGACTATAGATTGACCGCTAAATGGTTGTGGTCAGACAGGTGGATGTGTGATGATGGAAGATTGACCGCAGACTGGTTGTGGTCAGATAGGTTAATGTGTGCTGATGGAAAAGTGACAGCAGAATGGTCGTGGTTAGACAGGTGGATGTGTACTGACTGAAGATTGACCGCTTAATGGTCGTGGTCAGACAGGTGGATGTGTGATAATGGAAGATTGACCGCAGAATGGTCGTGGTCAGACAGGTGGATGTGTGCTGACTGAAGATTGACCGCTGAATAGTCGTGGTCAGACAGGTGGATGTTTGCTGATGGAAGCGTGATTGCAGAATGGTCATGGCGAGACAGGTGGATGTGTGCTGATGTAAGATTGACCGCAGAATGGTCGTGGTGAGACAGGTGGATGTGTGCTGATGGAAGATTGACCGCAGAATGGTCGTGGTCAGACAGGTGGATTTGTGTTGTTGGAAGTTGACCACGGAATAGTCATGTTTAGCCAGGTGAATGTGTGCTGATGGAAGATTGACCGCAGAATGGTCGTGGTCAGACAGGTGGATGTGTGATGATGTAATATTGACCGCAGAATGGTCCCGGTCAGACAGGTTGATATGGGCTGATGGAAGACTGACTGTAGAATGGTCTTGGTCAGACAGGTGAATGTGTGCTGATGGACGATTAACCTAGAATGGTCGTGGTGAGACAGCTGGATGTGTGCTGACTGAAGATTGACCGCTGAATGGTCGTGGTCAGACATTTGGATGTGTGCTGATGGAAGATTGACCGCAGAATGGTCGTGGTCAGACAGGTGGTTTTGTGATGATGGAAGATTGACCGCAGAATGGTCGTGGTGAGACAAGTGGATGTGTGTTGATGAAAGATTGACCGCAGAACGGTCATGTTTAGCCATGTGAATGTGTGATGATGGGAGATTGACCGCAGAATGGTCGTGGTTAGTTGGACAGGTGGATGTGTGCTGATGTAAGATTGACCGAAGAATGGTCGTGGTGAGACAGGTGGATGTGTGCTGATGGAACATTGAACGCAGAATGGTCGTGGTCAGACAGGTGGATTTGTGTTGTTGGAAGTTGACCACGGAATAGTCATGTTTAGCCAGGTGAATGTGTGCTGATGGAAGATTGACCGCAGAATGGTCGTGGTCAGACAGGTGGATGTGTGATGATGTAATATTGACCGCAGAATGGTCCCGGTTAGACAGGTTGATATGGGCTGATGGAAGACTGACTGCAGAATGGTCGTGGTCAGACAGGTGAATGTGTGCTGATGGACGATTAACCAGAATGGTCGTGGTGAGACAGGTGGATGTGTGCTGACTGAAGATTGACCGCTGAATGGTCGTGGTCAGACAGGTGGATGTGTGATGATGTAATATTGACCGCAGAATGGTCCCGGTCAGACAGGTTGATATGGGCTGATGGAAGACTGACTGCAGAATGGTCGTGGTCAGACAGGTGGTTGTGTGACGATGGAAGATTGACCGCAGAATGGTCGTGGTGAGACAGGTGGATGTGTGTTGATGGAAGATTGACCGCGGAAAGGTCATGTTTAGCCATGTGAATGTGTGTGGAAGATTGACCGCAGAATGGTCGTGGTCAGACAGGTGGATGTGTGCTGACTATAGATTGATCGCTAAATAGTTGTGGTCAGACAGGTGGATGTGTGTTGATGGAAGATTGACCGCAGACTGGTTGTGGTCAGATAGGTTAATGTGTGCTGATGGAAAATTGACCGCAGAATGGTCGTGGTTAGACAGGTGGACGTGTACTGACTGAAGATTGACCGCTTAATGGTCGTGGTCAGACAGGTGGATGTGTGCTGATGGAAGACTGACCCCAGAATGGTCGTGGTCAGACAGGTGGATGTGTGATAATGGAAGATTGACCGCAGAATGGTCGCGGTCAGACAGGTGGATGTGTGCTGACTGAAGATTGACCGCTGAATAGTCGTGGTCAGACAGGTGGATGTTTGCTGATGGAAGCGTGATTGCAGAATAGTCATGGCGAGACAGGTGGATGTGTGCTGATGTAAGATTGACCGCAGAATGGTCGTGGTTAGTTGGACAGGTGGATGTGTGCTGATGTAAGATTGACCGCAGAATGGTCGTGGTGAGACAGGTGGATGTGTGCTGATGGAAGATTGAACGCAGAATGGTCGTGGTCAGACAGGTGGATTTGTGTTGTTGGAAGTTGACCACGGAATAGTCATGTTTAGCCAGGTGAATGTGTGCTGATGGAAGATTGACCGCAGAATGGTCGTGGTCAGACAGGTGGATGTGTGATGATGTAATATTGACCGCAGAATGGTCCCGGTCAGACAGGTTGATATGGGCTGATGGAAGACTGGCTGCAGAATGGTCGTGGTCAGACAGGTGAATGTGTGCTGATGGACGATTAACCCAGAATGGTCGTGGTGAGACAGGTGGATGTGTGCTGACTGAAGATTGACCGCTGAATGGTCGTGGTCAGACAGGTGGATGTGTGCTGATGGAAGATTGACCGCAGAATGGTCGTGGTCAGATAGGTGGTTTTGTGATAATGGAAGATTGACCGCAGAATGGTCATGGTGAGACAGGTGGATGTGTGTTGATGGACGATTGACCGCAGAATGGTCATGTTTAGCCATGTGAATGTGTGCTGACCGTAGATTGACCTCTGAATGGTCGTGGTCAGACAGATGGATGTGGGCTGATGGACGATTAACCCAGAATGGTCGTGGTGAGACAGGTGGATGTGTGCTGACTGAAGATTGACCGCTGAATAGTCGTGGTCAGACAGGTGGATTTGTGCTGACTGAAGATTGATCGCTGAATGGTCGTGGTCAGACAGGTGGATGTGTGCTGATGGAAGATTGACCGCTGAATGGTCATGGTGAGACAGGTGGATGTGTGTTGATGGAAGATTGACCCCAGAATGGTCAAGGTCAGACAGATGGGTGTGTGCTGACTGAAGATTGACCACTGAATGGTCGTGGTCAGACAGGTGGATTTGTGCTGATAAAAGACTGACCGCTGAATGGTCTTGGTGAGACAGGTGGATGTGTGTTGATTGAAGATTGACCACAGAATGGTCATGTTTAGCCATGTGAATATGTGCTGATCCGAGATTGACCGTAGAATGGTCGTGGTCAGACCGGTGGATGTGTGATGATTGACGATTGACCCCAGAATGGTCGTTGTGAGACAGGTGGATGTGTGATGATGGAAGATGGACCGCAGAATGGTCATGGTCAGACAGGTGGACGTGTACTGATAGAATATTGACTGCAAAAAGGTCGCTGTCAGACAGGTTGATAGGTGCTGACTGAAGATTGACTGCAGAGTGATCGTGGTCAGACAGGTGGATATGTGCTGATGGAAGATTGACTGCAGAGTGATCGTGGTCAGACAGGTGGATATGTGCCGAAGGAAGATTGACTGCAGAGTGATCGTGGTAAGACAGGTGGATGTGTGCTGATGTAAGATTGACTGCAGAATGGTTGATGTCACACAAGTGGATGTGTGCTGATGGACGATTGACGAAAGAATAGTCGTGGTCAGACAGGTGGATGTGTGCTGATGGAAGATTGACCGCAAAGTGGTCGTTGTCAAACAGGTGAATGTGTTCTATTGGAAGATTGGCTGTCGAATGGTCTCGTTTAGACAGATGTATGGGGGAGGGATGGATTATTGGCCGCAGAGTTATGACTGCAGAATGCAGAATGGTCGTGGTCAGGCAGGTGGATGTGTGCTGACTGAAGACTGCATGACCGCTGAATGGTCGTGGTCAGACAGGTGGATGTGTGCTGACTAAAGATTGACCGCAGAATGGTCGTGGTGAGACAGGTGGATGTGTGCTGATGGAAGATTGACCGCAAAGTGGTCGTTGTCAAACAGGTGAATGTGTTCTATTGGAAGATTGGCTGTAGAATGGTCTCGTTTAAACAGATGTATGGGGGAGGGATGGATTATTGGCCGCAGAGTGATCACTGCAGAATGCAGAACGGTCGTGGTCAGGCAGGTGGATGTGTGCTGACTGAAGACTGACCGCTGAATGGTCGTGGTCAGACAGGTGGATGTGTGCTGACTAAAGATTGACCGCAGAGTGTTCGTGGTCAGACAGGTGGACGTGTACTGATAGAATATTGACTACAAAATGGTCGCGGTCAGACAGGTTGATAGGTGCTGACTGAAGATTGACTGCAGAGTGATCGTGGTCAGACAGGTGGATATGTGCTGATGGAAGATTGACTGCAGAGTGATCGTGGTCAGACAGGTGGATGTGTGTTGATGGAAGATTGACTGCAGAATAGTCGTGGTCAGACAGGTGGATGTGTGCTGATGGAAGATTGACCGCAAAGTGGTCGTTGACAAACAGGTGAATGTGTTCTATTGGAAGATTGGCTGTCGAATGGTCTCGTTTAGACAGATGTATGGGGGAGGGATGGATTATTGGCCGCAGAGTTATGACTGCAGAATGCAGAATGGTCGTGGTCAGGCAGGTGGATGTGTGCTGACTGAAGACTGACCGCTGAATGGTCGTGGTCAGACAGGTGGATGTGTGCTGACTAAAGATTGACCGCAGAATGGTCGTGGTGAGACAGGTGGATGTGTGCTGATGGAAGATTGACCGCAAAGTGGTCGTTGTCAAACAGGTGAATGTGTTCTATTGGAAGATTGGCTGTAGAATGGTCTCGTTTAAACAGATGTATGGGGGAGGGATGGATTATTGGCCGCAGAGTGATCACTGCAGAATGCAGAACGGTCGTGGTCAGGCAGGTGGATGTGTGCTGACTGAAGACTGACCGCTGAATGGTCGTGGTCAGACAGGTGGATGTGTGCTGACTAAAGATTGACCGCAGAGTGATCGTGGTCAGACAGGTGGACGTGTACTGATAGAATATTGACTACAAAATGGTCGCGGTCAGACAGGTTGATAGGTGCTGACTGAAGATTGACTGCAGAGTGATCGTGGTCAGACAGGTGGATATGTGCTGATGGAAGATTGACTGCAGAGTGATCGTGGTCAGACAGGTGGATATGTGCCGAAGGAAGACTGACTGCAGAGTGATCGTGGTAAGACAGGTGGATGTGTATTGATGGAAGATTGACTGCAGAATAGTCGTGGTCAGACAGGTGGATGTGTGCTGATGGAAGATTGACCGCAAAGTGGTCGTTTTCAAACAGGTGAATGTGTTCTATTGGAAGATTGGCTGTAGAATGGTCTCGTTTAGACAGATGTATGGGGGAGGGATGGATTATTGGCCGCAGAGTGATGACTGCAGAATGCAGAATGGTCGTGGTCAGGCAGGTGGATGTGTGCTGACTGAAGACTGACCGCTGAATGGTCGTGGTCAGACAGGTGGATGTGTGCTGACTAAAGATTGACCGCAGAATGGTCGTGGTCAGACAGGTGGATGATTGCTGATGGAAGATTGACCGCAAAGTGGTCTTTGTCAAACAGGTGAATGTGTTCTATTGGAAGATTGGCTGTAGAATGGTCTCGTTTAGACAGATGTATGGGGGAGGGATGGATTATTGGCCGCAGAGTGATTGTGGTCAGAGAGGCCCATCTGTGCTGATGGAAGATTGACCGCAGAATGGTCATGGTTAGACGGATGGATCGGGGTAGATTGATTGTTTGTTGATCACAGAATGGTAGTGACATATATATATATATATATATATATATATATATAGAGAGAGAGAGAGAGAGAGAGAGAGAGAGAGAGAGAGAGAGAGAAAGAGAGAGAGAGACAGAGACAGAGAGAAAGAGATGGACTGACGGGCAGATAGACAGACAGACAGAAAGCGGCTGTGTTTGGATGACAGCGGAAATAAAGTTATAGAGCCTGAGAGGAAAGTTAAAGGATTAGTTTCTAACGTCTCACATTATTATGAAACGGATCGGATTATGCTCGGATCGCTCATCTTCCGAGAAATATCCAATCTCATCTTCAAAGTGTGTATTAATACATTAAAACAGGTATTTTTGCAGAAAGAAATGTTCCTTAAGGACGCCGAATTATGCATTTCTCGTTTATTGGATCTTACCTACTTCTAGGTGGGTCTGATCGATGGATGGCGCGCAGTGTGGTTGGCTTCATATTCGCGAGGTTGAAATTCGCGATTTCTCCGTTTTTAATGTTTCGCGATCGGGGTTCATTTTCGCGATCTCACCAGAACCTATATCAAATCTTTGGTAAAGCCATACCTGTGTGTATTATAAAATAAGAATAAGTGATGACTTTGTGATATTCCACTCATATATTATAACGATGGGCCCGTACACACAGCACAGATAGTTTAGTTCAAATTAAGGGAACGTTTTCCCTATACCTGCATGGATGTAACTTATTATAACATTTTACACTGTTCTAACCCATTCCCATACAAGTATTGGCTACAGTAAATAAGGACAAACTCAATTGGCAAATTATACCCGAGAGTTTCATTTTCGCGATTATTTCCCATCTCCGAATATCGCGAAATTAAAACCCTTGCGAACAAAAAGGCAACCACAGTATACATAGTACATACATATGCGTATAGTGATTCTCTACGCTATTCCAAAGGCGCAGTTGTTGCAAATACCAAGTATACCATTAAATTATAGACTTGGTGCAAACATGGGATGCCGGGCACGGCGATAATTTAATATTGTGCCGGCTTGGAATAGGATATACATGTACTTCCTCGCATCTTTATCCCCTGATGCAGCTGCAGCCTGTCCTGGTGGATCATCGGCTGAATGGAAGGAGGGATGGGGAGGAGAAGGATGCTTGCAGATGGGGAGGAGGGGGATGCTTGCAGAAGCAATAGGATTCTCGGTTAAATTAGCAGGGATCACCTGCGGATCAGGGTAAATGACACGCTCTGCGCCCCGTTGGAGGGTCTGCTTTGCTTACTGCTTGTCAAAACTCGTCCATGTCTTTGATGAGCGCGCGAGGCTGGCCGCCCCTGCCGTGACTTGCTTGTACTAACATGCGCCACTTAATGAGAGAAGTCGTAACACAGTTCCTCATACATAACACATCGCTTAATTATACATGTGGCTGGTAGGAGGGCTTACCCAAAGAAAACGAAAATATGGGCAACGAAGGGAATATAAATATCAACATTGATTATATATATATATATATATATATATTTATTTATTTATTTATATATGTATATTTATATAAATATATATATATATATATATATATATATATATATGTAGAAGATGATTTTACTGATAGTTAATTAAATTAAACATTGTTTCATTTGCTACGATTATACCTCGGCCCTGGACATTTACTGGTTACTTGGTTTATTTGTTGCTTGGTAAATTGAGTCAAAAAGGGGTTGTGAAAAAAGCAGCGTTTATTCCGTACAATACATGATTAATGTTTTATTTTTATATCACACCTTCCTCGATTTAAAGGGACCAATTCACATACAAGGTATGTTAAATGTGCAT
Organism: Sipunculus nudus; assembly: GCA_026874595.1. Classification (NCBI taxonomy): domain Eukaryota; kingdom Metazoa; phylum Annelida; class Sipuncula; order Golfingiida; family Sipunculidae; genus Sipunculus; species Sipunculus nudus. Next base: position 77,901,569 of record CM049311.1, read on the forward strand.
TGAATATAGTGTTTTCTCTTTAAAACATCATCGTATCGGCCAGAACATCGTTCTAAAAGCGCTTAGATATAAGCATGCACCGGCGATATTAGTGGCGCAAAACACAAACAGAGCGCGCACGATACCTGAAGTGGTCATACCTCGCAACTTCACAAATCCAGATTTTTCAGGCTCCCAGCTATAGTGTTTCTTCTGATTGTGTTTCTTCTTTTATAATGTTTCTTCTCTTTAATCAGGAGCTCAAGGAGAGGACTATTTACTCACATAAAGAACCATAGCATTATATAAAACTTTGATTTGAAAAGATTGGAAAGAATAGGTTATGTGCCTGAATACCAGGGGCGTCAATAGGGGGGGGGGGGGTATATATCCCCCCTTTTTTTAGCAAAGGTGGATGGTCAATGTAATCCTCGCCCCTGCTATTTAGAGAATAATATTTAAATAATATATAATTATTCAATAATATATATTTTAAATGAAATATATTTATCATAAGAATGATAGATTTTGGTTCCATTTCTGAATTCACTGTGAAATACTATATGTCTAAACCTGGCTTAGTATTAACCCATACTGGAAACATAATATCTTATTTTCTAAAACGTTATTCAATATATACGAAATGTGGCACAAAGACAATAAAAGGTATATATGTTTGTGTGTGTCTATAAAATAAGTTGACCCAACTTTGTTTATACCCCCGCCCCCCACGCCTGTGAGTCACCCCCCCCCCCCCCCCCCCCACGTCCATTCTTGAAGATTGAAATGATTATAAATGTACTCTTTAACCACCTTAATTCTATTCAGTCTGTGTTTGCGCTGAATATCTGATAAGGTTTATTTTCGTTAAAAAAAACTAACCTTTGATCAGAGTAAAAGAGGTAAGAACCTGAGTGTGCGATCATTGAGCAATTTCAGACGCCCATGCAGTTTTAAATCTCAGCTGTGAAAGAGTACAATTATCTGTCTATATAGATATAAAATGATGCAATATTATCACATAATATTCATAACATATAATACTACTATTCTTCATCTGTACACGAAACAATAAGTATTTTATAACGAACAAAAGACGAGGCAAGAAAAGAGGAAGCCGGGTCAAGAACTTGAGACACCTCGAGCGATACTTAATGTAAAACCAACTGTATACAGCGAGCAGACTACTTCTGAGACGTAAATAAACAGAACCAATGGATGAAAGATAAACACTACAAACATCACTGGATAAAAGGGGCTTCGGATCCAAGCGACGTTAACTAGATCCCCAGTGCTTCTGAACAAATAGATGACCACTGAATGACCATTAGTTTGGAGCAACGCCCACAAATTGGCCGCTGATGATCAACATGTGCGGGTTGACCATGATGTATGGGCTCGGTGGTTGGTAGCACGTGCCGGCCAAGATCTCCAGGGTATAACACTGCCGTGGGCGGTCTGCTCGTAGGTCCTTGTTTTAATAGAATGTTCCTCGTGTATACAAAACTATGATATCGAACAATATTTTCTTTGCTGCGGATACTTGAATATGGACAGGTGTTTGATAAATAAAACTAAATTAGAATGGCTGGTATCTCCGTATAGATTGTTTAACCGATAGTGACCTATATACGCTCTTCACGCGGCGGTTATACACTGCATGCAGTGTTCTCAGATCTCCTTCGCATTAACTGCTGTTTTCTTTAGCAAGATTCTCTGGGTTCCACAATGCATCCAGCTCCAAATTTTAAACATGCGACACCCGTTCTCGTTGGTCTGATCCTTGGCCCTGTGCATGAACCGGTGTAATCAATTAGTTAGACCGATCCATTTTGAACAAATTTAAAATATTTCCAGCTTGCATTGCACGTTTACAATAATAAAGCATTTGTAGATCCCGAAAGCAGAGAAAAAACAATGATGTAAAAGTTTCCAAAGATCTTGAATGAATATGAAAACCATCTATATTTCTTATTACATGTACTGGCTTCTTATATCACCTAGTAGATATAGGGACCACGTTTCATTTATGGACACTTCATGATTTATACTAAAAATCTGCTATTATGCTTGACAAATTGCACTGGCGTGAAGAAGTCATAAATGGACCCTGAAAGACAAGCAACAAAGCTTCACTATCACCTTGTCTATAATCCAGCAGTCAAACATATTTATGACCTCTTCACGCCAGTGCAATTTGTGTTTGGCAGAGAAACAAGCAATCATAAGCTCAAAACAAAAGAACCTTTTGAACAAACGTTCGGAAATTGTTTCCACCTGCCGCCATGGTCCAAGGGCACCCAACCGTGCTAAAAAGAAATAATTAAAACCAATATCGCAACTAGTTGATCTTCAGTCACCTGATGAGCCGATGAGGCGAACCCGACGGTCGTGATCCAGATTCATCACATACCTTAGCATATATCATGCTCTGTTGCAAAACATAGAGCGCTGTGTGACCGCGGAGGAAAGACTGCATACCCGCAGCTAGATCATTTATATATATATATATATATATATATATATATATATATATATATATATGGACTTGGACCTCAAGGAATCAGACTTGGACCTGGACTCGAGTAACCTGAACTCGGACTCGGCCGGGTGGTGTAGACACGACTACATCACTGCCAAACGTAAATGATGAAAAATAAAAATAAAACATGTTATGTTACATTATAATGAGATCCAGATAGTCATATATTTCTAATTTAAGGTAGATTAAGAAGTTTCGTAACCATACAGTTTTAATATTAGGTGAGGCAGTTTTTTTTAATAATGTTTTCTTAGGAAACACTTCATATATTTTATTTGAAATGAGTTCTATTAACTATTATTTTATTCAAAGTGTATACATATAATCAAATCCAATTGTCATGGAAAACTGTTATCTGCCTTACGCACGCAATTAACAAGCAATGTCTCAATCAGTTAAGTCTTTGTCTGGATAAAAGATAATTTCAGCCTACATTAATATCCCTCAAGGTAATTAAAAAAAAACAGTTACTGCATGTATAACATTTACATTCAAATATTAAGTTTAATCCTTATAGTATAAATATCTGTATAAGTAACGCAGCACTTGAAAATAATAATGAAAATGATTTTATTTGCAGGAAACCTTTAAATACCAAATTTAGCGTTGGTGTGGTTTTATACTTTAACCTGCACACATGCAGTTAATTTTGGATGAACGAGATTCACTTTGTGACATGCATGTATCATCATGCATTTTAGTTATCATATCAGTAAAACTGCCACTTAGTATTTGCAATTTTCGTTTATAAATATACAGATATACATAAATGTATGCAGCAGATTTATAAATTAAGATAACGTGATTTGATTTGAGTTAAACATATTATGTTAATGACCTATACGACCTAATGACGTAAAGTATGCCTGCGGTCCGAAAAACCGTACGGTACTCTACGGTGTGCGGTCATCACATGCAGCGAGTTCTGACCGAGGCTTTAGACCCTACACCGCTATAGGCCTATGCATTTGTATAAATTCAATGCGAAATTACAGTTTGTCAAGAGAGGCAATTAAGGTATACATGTAGACATACATGGAAACACGCAGCTGCACGCATGAGAACTATAGCATTCGTCAATTGATAAGTGTTTTTAGATAAGACAACCAAATTATAATTGTACCGAAAGTGGATTTTTTCTGCTGGGATTTTGATGCAAATCCCTTGAAATCCGGCTTTTGAAAATCACATGTATGCATGTGACACAGCAGGCCATATATATTACATATCATTTTGACTCATATATTTTAATAGAAAATTCACAAGTTTAAAATGGTGAAATGGACTGGAAAAAAATGACATCAACTGGATGTGACAAGAAGTTGATACCTGGCCGACATGAGGCAGATGGCCTAGCGTTTAGATAGCGGACATGGACAAAACTAACGGAGAAATATATACACAGTACAAGCTCACCAACAAACACTAACTTGAGAGCAGTAACAGAACATGTATTTAGTATAGCTGGCCAGGGATAGCGTTGAATCAAGCAAATCCGCTCTGCCAACACGGCTGTAACATAGGGGAAAAGGCGCGCATGAAGCGAAGGATCGCCCCCGCTGGTCGGGTAAAGGCTCAAATATTGACCATGCTCTTATTGCAGTTTGCCAGAAAGATTTTCGCAACACCTCGCGTTCACACCTGCCTGTTGACACATATCACGCTAAAACTTTTCTTTCACGACTTTTCTCCTCTCTCATCTCCAATCTAAACACGTCCGTCCAGGTTCCGACTTCAGGGTCCACCAATTACTGGTATGCGCGCGTCGTTACGTCTGGAAATCGCCGGGAACGTTAATCCCATTACAACCAGTCGGCGTGCCAGCTAAGTGGCCTTTTGCTACTATTGAGCAAATACTCCAAGTTCGACTCAAAGGGCCTTTAATAAATTAAGCAAACCAGGAGCTTTTTTTGTGCAGGAAATATCCTTTGACACCTTTAAACTTTGCTCAAATATGATGCCGGCATTTAACTAAAGGCGCATAATTTTTCGCCTGAGGGCGTCAAGACTAATTCGGTTTAAAGGTACTTATGTCGATGAAAGTATGACGGGTGTATCATTCAAATGAAGTTAACCCGGACTGAGGTCTTGCTGGTAGAATTTAGGGAATGTCCAGTGAAAATGATAAGTGTGTTTGGGGAGACCCTCTTTGGCTATAGATATCACTTTCCATTTATTGATCTGGTGAAACCATAACATAAGATAGATGTCAGACTTAAGGAGTCATGTGAAAAGAAGTTAAGTGTGGGTGACGTTTATACAGGAGAGGAATTTGTGAAGAATTTTGCCATTCTTCAAAATGTGTTAATGTGAATGTCGATCCATAAATCTTGCATTAGATGTTTTTCACTATATCCAGGTCAATAGCTATTATTTATACTGTTATGTGTACATTATACCTCTGGGAATATATATGTTTATGCGAATATTTTTCTCAACTGAGGAGCTAATTTCAATAAAGATTTATTTTATTAAGCCATATTTTAATGGGCACAATTTGTGGGTATTATTTATAGGTAAAGCAGAATAATTAGAACTTATATATTATATATAAGTATCTGCGTTCCTTAATGACCATATATATATATATATATATATATATATATATATATATATATATATAGTCAAGCCCGCTTATTGTCATGTCGGTGGTGCAAGCATAAATTATGATAATAACCGGGATGTGACATTATGGGGGCTTCAACATGGATGTCCTTTTGAGTCATAGAAGAAGCGCTATGTCTCAAATGAAATTAAATAAATCCTCAATAAAAAAGAAAACAAAAACGTTTATGAACATTTTTATTGCAAAAACGGCATATCTAATTACGTTTATGCGCACCTGACAATTTATTTCCTATGAGTTTAGTGCCGCATGCCGCAAAAACTGAAAAAAAAAACAGACTTGCCAACAGAAAGAAACGTAGCGTCTGGGTCATAAGGTCGAATGTCTGGAAGTATGCGGCACAGCTATAACGTTATGCGTAGGCAAATTATTTTACTAGATAATTATTTCCCCGACTATTGCGCCTTATTTTCCGGATATCTTCCTTATGACTTAAACTTCCATGGTCGTCGTTATGATTGGGGGAGCGGGCATCGTCATGCCATTGTCAACTTTCTGAAGTTTCGCCGCGATTGAGGTTTTGGACCAGATATCTCCTCGAGTGCTCACAAACCCTCCAGGTTTTCGTGGAGCCTTAAAGGGGATTTCAGGTCGTAAGCAACGTTCAGAGCTCGTGCTTCATATCATCTCGGCGAAACGTTACCGAGGTGTGAACCATGGCCATGCAAAGGCCAGGAGTTCATTATGTATGACGTGATCGCAAACATCGCCCTTGTTAACGTACGAAGAAACGCAATGATCTGGATTACAGTGGTACCCTAGGACGTTAATTTGCTAAGTAACCTGCATGCATCACTGCACCTGCCTGCCGCGCACAGGGGGGAGATGTGATCGTTTGATACGCCTGACGGATCTCGGGCTCTTTGCTTCGTTGTTCGCCATGTTGGCGTCTGATGTGATATTAACTTCGATCTGGTATCACTGCCAAGGGTTCCAAGCATGACAATAAACGGGATTATGACAATATTCCATGATATTAAGTGGTCAGATCAACCGTTGTCTATATAGGAAATGGTTTAGGATTTCAGATTAATGTGACAATAAACGGGATTTTCTATTAACCGATATGACACAAAGTGGGCTCGACTGTATATATATATATATATATATATATATATATATATATATATATATATATATATACATACATCTATAACCCAGAAAAAAACCCCAAATTTTATTAACTTGAATAAAAAATTGTAATGACTTAATGTAACACTATACATATTTATAACTCTTTTTCATATATTTCTTGAAATAAAATGACTATTAGCCAACTGTTTTTCTTTATTTCATCTATACATATATACTCTGAATGGTATAATATTTACAAGACATTTTATTCCCGCGATTTTCATGTTTTACATTATTTTGAAAGGTTTCTGTTTATATTCGCGATCTTACCATGCATGCAGTAACTTACATTATTTAATATATATATATATATATATATATATATATATATATATATATATATATATATATATATATATACATTTATGCGCGTGTTAAAAATGCATGTACTCATTCCTCTTTAGGTGTGTTTCCAAGTGCCCATATATATATATATATATATATATATATATATATATATATATATATATATATATATATGCGCACTTATGCGTGAAAAATCGCTCATATGATTTTATAACTTTGGTGTCACATCATCATCTTTTTGGGAAAGGCCTGCTTGATCCACAGTACAAATATATATTAGTCTGCCACGCGCATATACGCGCGCATGGAAACACACCTTAAGGCATGCAACCATGGTTCATGATCAGACATTCGAATTATCCGCTGTAGAATTTTGTTTATATATATATATATATATATATATATATATATATATATATATATATATATATGTATTAATGAAATGCAGGGCTTACACGACCAAATAACCCCACATGCTTTTAGATAATTTTAGTTTCTATATGCCCAGTAAAACATATCAGGAGCGTCAAAATAGGGGGGGGGGGTTATATATCCCCCCACTTTTTGGAAAGGTGGGATGGTCAATGTATTCACCCCCCCCCCCCCTATTCAGAGAAAAATATTTATATTTTGCAAATGAAATATACTAATAACATATGTTTATAGAAACCTCATACATAATGGTAATATAATTTAAAATTTGGAAAATACCATACAGACGCTAAAAGGTATATTTTTATATATGTGTGCATACAGACGCTAAAAGGTATATTTTTATATATGTGTGTGTCTCAATGTGTGTGTGTGTGTTGGTGAGTGTGCGTGTGTCTGGAGTCATCCCCCTCCCCACAGTGGAAGAAAATTAACGCCACTGATACATATTGAGATTGATGACTTGAGGACCGTAATTTACCTCCAGGTGAGAATGGAGTTTTTATGATTGCTTTTAAAATAATTTAAATAAATAACATATCAAAAACAACCCCACCAATATTACTGTTTGAATTTTATTTTAATAATTATTCCTTTCATAAGCTTCTTGTATGATTACTTCTTTTTTAATTGTTTAATGTCATATATATTTATATCATTACCGATAACGTCACCCAAAACTGGAATCTCATTCCAGGTTAACGGCCATGCATCAGCTAATATCGAAATCAACTATATATATATATATATATATATATATATATATATATATATATATATATATATATATATATACAGCAAAACCCCGGTAACGCGATCACCTGCGGGACCAGGCAAAGTGGTCGTGTTAGCGGGGTGGTCGTGTTAGCGGGATGCTCGTACATTAGTCTGCCAGTATTAACGCAGGCGATAATATGGGTATTTCAAGTAAGTGTTAAGTTATTGTCCATGTTAAATTTAGAATATAAAGAGAAATAAATAATAAACATGAATATGATTCAAAATTTTTATTCACATAGAAATAAAACACACAAATGAAACAAACAGTTGGCGTAGAAGTCATTCTTACAGCATTGGTCTTAACACGAAGATGGTCCGATGTCGAACACGTAGTGAAAACAGAATGAATATATCAAATTCTAAGTGTTATTTATATGGTTCCTGCTTGATCATTGAAATGTGATTTGTCACAGTTTTACTTTACTCTCCTGAATGTATGCGTGTGGTGTCAGTCTTTTTTGCTCAGTATGTTACTTGCTAATCTAACAGCCGTACTCGAGAAACGATATAACGGACAATGGAGTCCAATATCTATTGATGCGTATAGTTTGGCTAACAGGTGGGTATATAAACACGCATATCCATGGCTGGGCAGATGAAAGTGGGCTTTTCCACGTGCCCGGCTAATTAATCACGGGCTATTATCTAAGTCCAAGCTGGGGGATGAGCATGTCACCTGCTCAACGGGCCGCGGTCGTGACGGGCCAGTGGTCGTGATACGGGGGCTCATGTAAAGGTCGGGACTAAAAAGGTGGTCGTTGGTCGTGATAGAGGGGTGGTTCAGTTACCGAAGTTTTTATATGATAATTTATATTGGACAATTCTGGGACCAAGAAAAGTGGTCGTGTTAGCGGGGTGGTCGTCATGCGGGATATATATATATATATAACACCTGTTTAAACCTGTCTAACAAGATTAGCTTCACTCTCGAGAGACTGTTTGTGCCTGTCACATGAAAAGTCTTCTCCAACCCTAAGGGATGTGACCATGCATGAAACATCTGCCTTCATAAGCCCATGGGGCCGGGTCAATATAAAAAAAAAAATATATATCTCCTGCGCCAATGCCTTCCTAATCATTTAAAGACGGCCGGTGCATGCAGGGTAAAGTGTAGCAAGGCGCGTATACAGAATAGAGTCCACATGCACTTCCCAATTTATAAATGTTCAATAAACTGCATTTTCTAAATGTTCGGGAGGTTATTTTCCTCGATTGCTGAAGCTGAAGCCTTTTGTTCATTAGAAATGATACACGGTAAAAGGATAATGCAATAAAACTTGGAAATTGAAAGGCAATTTTTTTCTGATGTGATTAATGTTATTGATAGGGCTGTATAACGATTCACCGGATCACTGGTATATTGGTACACTGTAACAATTGTACACTGGTTTACCGATACACTGGTACACTGGTATAGACTGGTACAGCAATACACTGGTATAGCGGTACACTGGGACACCGGTACACCGGTATACTGGTATACACGTGTACAGTGGTACATCGCTACACTGCCTGCATGGTATACTGGTACACCGGTTCGCCTGTAAACTGGCACACCTGTACACCGGTACACTGGTACACCGATACACTACGCGTATATCGCGATATAAAGTGAAATATCGTGTCGGTATCGTCAGAATTCCCTGTATCGATACATTGACGATATTTGTTCATCCATAGATAGCAAGGTCGTATATTTAAAATAGTTTCTTTACACTAAGTAAGGCATCAAAGCTTAATCAGTATTGTTAAAAAACTAATTACGCGGCATCTGCTTTGCTAATCGTTTGGAAACCAATTTTATTTATGGTTTTGAAATAAATGTTAAGAGTGAAAGCTTATTTACATTTCTAAACACAAGGGAAACATTTGGGTATGGGATATAAATTATAATGTGTCATATGTGTATGGTATCGTGTATCATATCGTGTGTATCTTGATACGTATTGTATTGTAAGATAATGTATCGCGACAGCCCTATTTATTAAGTCTGTGAATTTTTGTGGGCCTATAGAATTGATTCAATTATCGATTCTTTACCTTCGATTAAATGCTCGATTCAATTCTTACTTAAGTAGTAACTTTAAGACTTTTAAAACATAAAAGCAATTTTAGCAAAATGGATGTAAGTAAATTACAGCAAATAAAAGAAAAATGTTGCTCTGTCGCCGCTATATGTTTCTGTGCAAGCGTAAGGCACATAAGCGATAAATAGCTTCGGCATCGCGAATTAAATTAACTGTTCTGTCAAATTTGGGAGCTCACATAAGACTTTGAGATGGTACATGCAAAAAAAATTAATAATATAAATCGAAATGAATCGAGATTCGGAGGTTAACAAACGATTACATTTTCATCGAGGGCTTGCCATTCAATGTGCATCTGTGAAAACGTCTTATTTTGTACAAATTAAAGAAATTTTTTAGAACACGCCCTTCACGCCTGGCATAAATCCCATATTTGACCACCCTTGCCTAATTTTGATTATGTGTTTTCTACTTTTCACTCTAACTGTTCAAAAGTTCAATTTGCTATTGAAACGTGATGGATGGAATGGATCCAAATTATAACAGCAAGTGAATACAAGACCTAGCTTCCGACATAGTTAATAAGTCGAATTAGTGAATAAATAAGAAGCTTATTTGTTTAAAAAACTATCATTTTCATTTGTAGTTTTAACAAATACATTTAGAAGATGTTAATTTCATGTAGAATGACATGTAGATACTCTGACACGTTAACAGTTAAAAAAAACTCATGCAAGGGAACATTTGCTTTTTCATATAAAAGGGTAGTGTCTAGAACGTCATAAAATACAAAGTTTTTATTTAATAATCAACTTTAAATGCCACATTTGTTTGCCACTAACATGCACAGTTTTCGATCAAATTATACAAAACTGTATGTTTATCATAAATTTATCGCTACAACAGGTGAAGGATGGTGTAAATATTACATACAATGTTGGTCTTGGCTTGGTCTGTTCCTCTGCATGAATATTAAAAGAATTTATTAAATGCAGTTAATGTTATAATTTAATAGAATAAAAAATCTGTATCGTGTGACTGGTCTATAATGATAAAGTAATGTATTAATGGTTTAAAAGCATGACACTAGAGGTCACTGTAGGCTTACCGTGGGAGAAGCAAATTGGTTGATCAAATTGCCGTTAGATGTCACCCCATACTTATAAGGGAAAAAATCCCTGGTGTATCGCAGTCTTCAGTTACTTTATGCGTTGTGAGAGCCTGGAGGCGGATACGTTAACCGCAAGATTGCGACTGGCTTAGACGAAACATGGCTGACTGGTATTCAGCCGGCTTTCGAGGCTGGACTTGATTATTCTCCTGGCTTCAAATCGTTTGAAAGAATGTACGTTAATTTGGTGATTTTAAGAAACATCTGTTTGATTAAAGGCAAATTTGTTAACCTTTAAAGGGTTACGAAGATTATAACACCGACTGAAGTAAATTTCAGCTGGCGGCGGCGCAAAACAAAGGCGGCGCTGGGCTCTGTGCGTTGTTCAAAATGTAAAAATTTCTAATAATGGTATACATACAGCTTCAAGCACATATATGCAAAAACATTCGAATGCTGCTGTGACCAGTAATGGTACAGATCTCTTTTTTTTAGAAAATAAAAATGAAACATGTGAATAAAACGTGTGTTCAAATAGGGGACCGTTGAAGTTGTATTTTTAAATGAAACAAGAGGCGTTTGGAGATTTTATTGAGGCCTGTTTCTCTGGGCCACTGGACCATAATATAGGGTGCAATGCACCACTGTAAATATCCCGTATATATTAAACGTTTTGACGACGAATGCTGTGTACATGTAGTTATTTGATAATGATGCGATTTTAAATATTGAGTAATGTCAAGGACAAAATCTATATCATGGCACGCGCATGCGTAGTATTGATTCTTATTTATAACCGCGGTTGATTCTGTTCTCAGCACCTTAATTGTTTATAACTGCTTTCTGTTCGGGTCTAAATACCATGATTATCTATAACCGCTTTTTATTCAGCTATTCCGCATACAACATACACTAATTTTTCAGACATTTTTATTTCAAAGAACCCTTGCATGCTAAACCAATTTAAATATAAAACCACCATAATCTAAAACCAGGTTTGAAGAAATAGACAATTGGACAGTTGCATGAAATTATTCATTTGGACAATTGCATGAAAAATAAATATGCAGCGGTCTGAGGATCAAGCAACTGTTTTATCCAAAAAGGATTTAAACGTGAATTATACGTAGTTACAAAATTGAACACTGTATTATAAAAGTATTTATTAGTTACTGGAGCTGTGACGCCATGGATTTAATAATGTGCAGAAAAAATATATTTAGGAGACGTTCTTTGTTATCGTTTTATCAATCAAGTAACCGATATCCAAAAGGTACAGTTTGAATGTTAATTCATAGAAATATATGGATATCGTTTACGTATTATCTTTCTGCACTTGATTTTATTACAAACTTCATTCCTGTAATAAACTTCCAGCTGGTCAGAAATGGGCATTAATGTGATGAGATTATAGGACATGAATATACATTCATGCCCTCAGAAATGGATTGAAGTAAACCTGTGCAAGAGATTTTGAAAAAAAGGTAGAATGCAGTGATGTAGTCGAGTCGACAACAGCCGAGGCAGAGTCCGAGTCACTGAGATTCGAGTACAAGTCCACCTTCTTGGAGTCACTGAGATTCGAGTACAAGTCCACCTTCTTCGAGTCACTTGGAAGCCGAGTACAAGTCCACCTTCTTCGAGTCACTTGGAAGCCGAGTACAAGTCCACCTTCTTCGAGTCACTTGGAAGCCGAGTACAAATTCAATACACATCTCCTTTATATACATGCTTTTTACTTGAATGTTAAATCACCTTTAGCTTCCGGTGCCTAACTAAATTTAAATTTAGTAAATATGGTATAATTTTGTATGCTTATAATACTTTGGTTGCCTTTTTGTTCGCGAGGGTTTATTTTCGCGATATTCGCGAATAGGATATACTCGCGAATATAAAACCCTGGGGGTTAAGCTGCCCTTTTATCGAGGATGAACAATAGGGTACGATGTATCTGCGAAAATATGGATAAGTTATCACACCTCTGGAAACATGGTTTGTTAATCAACAACATAATTTGTGGATGGTTTAGAAACGTTCTCATGCAAACACGTAATGATAACTGTCAAAACATCGACTATGATACAGGGCATAATACAATGACTATATAACGGTAATGTACTTCGATTTCATAGATTCTGGTGCAATCGCGAAAATGAAACCCTTGATAAACTTTAAAATGAAAGAAATCGCGAAATTTTTGCCTCGCGAATATAAAGCCAACCACAGTATTCTGTTGGTAGTTCGCGCATGTATAGAAGTCCTCATAGTTCGTGAGAGAGCTATTTTCTACTGAATTCGAGATAGACTCGGGCTGATTTCTTGAGTCCTTACCTGCTAGTAAAAGTCCCAATGCAGAATCTTCTTCTCCAAGTCAGAGTCTCAGTCTAAAGAAAAGTGGACTCAAGACTGGACTCGGGGCAAGTCTGGACTCGAGTGCTACACCATTGGTAGAACGAGTAAAGAGGGTACGTCAAACCAAACGACGACCGGAAATATTTAGTGATGTAGACCTGTAAGATATGGAACATGGTAAATATTGGTGATCGCAAAAGAATGTTTGAGGCACAACCGGGTCTATTTATGTAGCAATAGCATATACAACATGTGGTATTGAGTATGTATATTATTTCGATTAAATGCATTTCAATTAAATTCGTGTTATTTTCATTAAATGCAAATAGACTAATGAAGACAGCGAGGGCTATAGATTCAAGCATACCAATAGTAATAATAATCATTACTGCAGAAAAAATTTGAACTGAATAGTGATAGCCAACATTGAAAACAAGTCTGATATATAGAGATTTTGGATAGATAATAAAGCTAGACTGAACTGCCTACTTAACTTATTCTAATTATAATGTAGAAGCCTAACAGGGGGCCCACATTAAACATACTTTTAACTTTTAACAATAGTGGTGCTTGTTGTCAACTGTACAGTGAACTTGGTAATAAAGCTAATTTGAGGATCAACTGACTGTATAGATGGAATTGAAATCAGTAACATTCTTTATGAGCTCAAATCTAATAGGGGTCCTGGTCTTAATGGCATTGCAACTGGGGACCTTAAGAATATTCATACGTTGAACTGAAAGTTGTCTGATGTATGTTACACTCAATGTTTTTGAGCATTCCTCATGACTTGGTGCAATCCCGTCCCATTTTTAAAGACAAAAACAATTTAAAAAGGATTCTCTACTAAAAACAATTATTGACCAAATCGTTTTATTGTATCCGCCAAAACAGAGTTTTGCGGCTACTAAGTTTTCAGCAGGACGCCGCCGCCGACGCATAGGTTTCCGGAGAACTCCCCCGTAACCACTATACCGAATTTTATGAAACTCAGATTCATGATCGGGTCACATGTGAACTGCGGGCCCTCAGTTTGGGTTGACCTCTGACCTTTCCTCTCTGCAGAGCGTCCATCTGTGCGCCTGTTTTCACACATAAACCCACATATCATGGGACACGTTCGACCAATCGGGCTAAAATTTTGCATGAGTGTAGTTCTTGGATAGCTTTATATCATACAAAAGAACTGGTAGCGCCACCTGCAAAGATTTTTGCACAGCGTCCATCTGTTTGTCTGCCTTGGGTTAAAATCATTCATATCTCTGTAGCGGTTTTACTTATCCACCTGAAATTTTGCATGTGTACACATCTTGGATAGCTTTCTCGATTTGATAAAAGGTGGCGCCACCTATAACACTTTTACACGGCAGACATCCATGCTTATATCTTAGGACTGGTATGATGTATGGGCCTGAAATCGTGCATGTGTATACATCTTACATAACTATTTATCATACCAAAACTGCATGGTAGCGCTACCTGCAACTATTTTTGCATGGTGTTAATCTGTCTGTCTTTCTAGGGTAAAAGTCACTCATATCTTGGCAGTGGTTTGACTTATCCGCCTGAAATTTGCGTGTATTTACACCTTGGGTAGATTTTTCGTTGAGTTGGCAGGTAGCGCCACCTATAAACACGTTTACACGGCAGACATCCATGCTAATATCTCAAGACTGGTTTGACGTATTTGCCTAAAATTTTGAATGAGTCTAAATCTTACATATTTACAAATTTGGTGGCCCAGCCTACAACCATTTGTGCACAGTGTTCATCTACCACAGGGTAAAAATCACTCCTATATTAGCAGTGGTTTGACTTTTCCACCTGAAATTTTGCATATGTATATATCTTGGATAGCTTCCTCATTCAAATGACAGGTACCATCACCTACAACCATGTTGACCTGGCAGACATCCATGATAATATGTGACACATCTCACCATATTTACCCTTATTAATCAATCCATGCCTCACTCCACTCGTACCACTCTGATTTCGGCGGATACATGTAGCCGCTTGTCGACTACACGTGTTCTGGTTATTAATGATCTTTATGTTCGCAAGCATCCACAAACTCAGATTTATTCTATTAAAAATATAACATGTTGTAAGTAGCTAGGGTTTGAAATAAACGTTTTCTTGTCTGTTGTTTATTAATTTGTAAACTAGCTTTAGGCATGTTATCGTTTAACCAGTCTTCATTATATTAAAGCACAATCTGTCATTTTTGAGATGATATTAAACTGGTCCTCAAGTTCGAAATAATGAACGGGTAGAATAAGCTAGTATTTAGAATAAAAACTGGATAAGGAGGTGGTTACCTCAACCAAAAATATTTATTAAAAGTTGGGAATGAATATATATATATATATATATATATATATATATATATATATATATATAACCTTTACTCTTTAACGTTTATTTGAGTGATCTTATTAATTAGACGCAATGCATTCAAACTTAATTGTTGTTATAAAGACTCCTGACATTCTCAAGCCATTTTCATTGTTAGGAAACCAAGGGTTATAGAAATGGCATCAAGGTAGAATGTTAGATGGTGATATGTAAAAAGTAATTCGATCCCGTAAGAGCGTGGCATGGGCATATTGAAACACCAGTGACAATGATGAGGATGATATGAGAGCAGAGCTTTTTATGAAAAGAGTTACATGCTCCATGAACTTATATTTTTGTTCAGGTGCAGTGAGGAACAGAAGGCGTCAGTCCCACTTTAGTCACATGTATCTTTGTGCACTTTTGGGGCAGTTTCGAAAAAAAAAGCTTTATCAAAATATATTGTAGCATATTAGGCCAAAATATAAGGTTTGGTTCTTTTTTTTCAGAAATCAATGCGGGCGGGCGTTTTTTTTATTTTAAATTTTTTGTATGTTTCGATAAACATGTCAAACGATAAGGGAAATACGTGATAATAACAGATTTATTTTGCTAAACAAGTAAAAGCACTACATAAAAAAGAAAACTTTTTCAAAATTGTTTGATTTTATCATCTTTAAAGAAATGTCCGAGCGGCTGGAGCTCAAAATTGATGAGTTTCTATTGAAAATCAAATAAAACATTTGATGCGAGGGTTTAAAATTGACGCGGGCGGTGCCTGAGAACCATATACCTTTTATTTTTTTGGCCTTATAATAATGCTTTTCGAATCCTACAGAACCTGTTAAAACATTGTCGTGTTAGTGAAATGTTATGTAAAGGAAATTTGAATTCATGTGAAACTGGGATGCTAGGTCTATAGAGTATATACAGATCTCCAATAATTCTCTTAATTATCACTGGTTATGATGTTTATAGGCATTCATTTATTAAAGAGCTCGTTGGCACAGGAGTTCACACCGTGTTACACTAAATTAAAATGAGCATGTGATATATGCCAGGTACGGAATGTCTAGTATCATATAGTTGTTTTCATCTCATGTCTATTAATACATTGCAGACCTGTCTTTTTAACTTGTTTAATTAGGTTATTCAGGATTGAGCAAAATCATAAGGCAATGGATAATTATTGTCTGAATTAAATGAATATACTTCTCATTATCATTATCATTATAATTGTTGTTGTTATTATTATTGTTGTTATTATTATTATTATTATTATTATTATTATTATTATTATCAATATTGTTATTATTATTATTATAATTACTTATATATTTTAATATAATTATTATTACAATTATAATTATTATTATTTTTATTAATATTTTTATTATTATTATTATAATTATTATTATTATAACAATATCAATATTCTTCTTCTTCTTCGTGTTAATATTATTATCAATATTGTTATATTTATTATTGTTGTTGTAAATTAATAATAATAACAATAATGATAACAATAGAAGCAGTAGTATTTAAAAGAGAATGATAACATTTGCCTTGTTATTACAGATTACATTGCGTAAACCAGTCTGAAACCTTGTATAATAAAATCCTGCATGCACTGTTTTCAGTTACTTAGTCTCCGCTTCGAGTGCAGTGCATACAGCCTTATTACAGGTGCTTTTAACCCTCAGCAGCGACCTCTACCGGAAAAGCCACTTTTTCCAGGGTCCACTTGGGGATGATAACCCGGTGCTATATGACTTGCATAGATATATCCACACTGCAGGCGAGCCAAACTTTCACCACATGATGCATTCAATTCACGTGCAATTTGCTGGACATGCCTGCAGGTCATATTACACCGGACGTGGTATTGTTGTATTTACTGGAACGCAGAGGAGGGCCCTCTGGCGGAGATTGCCAGGGTTTGGTTGCCAGCTGTCAAGAAGAATGTCGGCCACACACGCGCTGTCTGTACCACGCGTTCTGACGCGGCTGTTGCGTCCATGCAGCGCGTCCTTGGCCGGCCCTTATAGCAGACGACAACAGAGTTCCGAGTGAGTATAAATGACATAATGCCCGACTCGTTATAACAATGCAATTATTGAAGTCCCGTGCCGCGCGAGCGATAATACATTGTATATCAAATATCAACGTTCATTTCTTTTGGGGGAGAGGATGGGAAAACAATCATTAAAGGTACCATATAAGGAAAAGTAAATTTGTTTGTCAATAAAAGTCATACAGATTCCGGTAACAGTAGTCGTATATGAATTTAAAGACCGTGTTCCGCGGAAATCATAGTCTGTTTCAATTAATAAATGCCCAATGCACGTGTTGAGCATTAAATGATTATTTGTTAAAAAATTAATAAGTGAACTGTTAATTTACATGGCCATGATCAGGAATTTTGTTTTCTTCAGGAACTTGAAAATTAACCTGTTCGCTGTTTAATGTCAATGAAATACATCTTGTCTGAAATGTATCTCTTTATCATCAGATAGATAATTAATTGTAACCAAAGGCAAAGTGGGATGGATATTTCTAACTGCATGTGACTGACCTACCTTATCATATCAGCCATATCAAGGTTCATCTCCCTCAGGTTATCTGTTATCTTATCACTGAATACTTGGGCAAGTTATTAGTCCTGATAAAAACCAGGAAACACCAAGGTTAATGGGACAGCATTGTAAAGAGATCCTGGCTAGACCTGTATAATTCTAAGGCCACACCAAGATTTTTTTTATTTTTGTACAGACTCTGACAGGGTTGGCAAGTTTTAGGCATGAAGGTTTTAACCATAGGTTATAACCTGGTTAAAACTGCCCCGCCTAAAACAGGTTTTAGGCACCAAAAGTGCCCAAAACCTATATTTGTTTAAATTTTTTACTTAAAGATCTATAAAAGCACCAAACAGGCTGGGGTGATGCAGTCACAAGGATTTGCTGGGCTTCTGGAAGCTTTCAAGTATTAGTAATGCATGATTTCCTGTTGGCTGGCACCATGCAGTCTTCACAGAGCCTATATAGGTGTCTGGAGCATAAAACCATGTTTGTGTGGCACATAGTTTCATTGGCCAAGGTAATGTCATTATCAGGACACTTTGGGTTTCCTGATGAGTACCCTGCTACCAGGAATGATGTAATAGAGCCTCCAGTATGCCTCTTGTTAGGCAGGCCTGGTATCACTATCAGAGGGGAGGCCATGCCTGATTAGACAAGTTAATTACATTTTATCAGGGTGATGGGGTCATAAGACCCAATAGTAATAAGTCCTACTGCTGTGTCCTAGTAGATGTTCATGTGAACTTTCATACATGACTAGCAGGATGCAATCAAAGCCCTTGCCCTGAAGACTGTTCATGAGTCAAACTTTTTACTGAGTGATGCGGTCAGGACCCCTGAACATGACATGTAGGTTTCTCAGGCCTTCAGGTTTAACACAGCCCAACAGTAATTATGACTATTCTGTGGTTTGCAACATATTCATTGTAATCTATTTTCACATTTTCAGTGTTACACTTATTATAGTGTTCCATGAGGATTCCATTTTCACAATCTCATCATACAATTAACAGAGTATATCCATCATTATATAGAAGATAAGTATGTGCACAAAATCTTAAAATTTGACAAGGGATGACCTAGCTAAGGGGATTAAACAAACAGTGGAAATTCTTGTTCATTATCAGATAATGTAAAGGATATTATCATATTTTTAGTTTATGGCTAGCATAAAAGATCTGTAATAATTTATAAAATCAATCCATTGCTTTTTGCCATTTGAAGCTACAGGCATACAAAACATACATGATATGTTAGTGAAACTACAGTATAAAGGACTATTCATCAGTGTAAATAGAACAAAATTTTAAATTCGGGAAAACTTCTATTGCATTTATCACAAAATTTAATCCCTAGTGATCAAAAAGCCAATAAAAGTATCTGGTTATAAGCTTAAAGTAAGAGCATTCTTTTATAAATTGGCAGTAATGGAGGTAGGAGAGTTAGAGAACTGTGTTCATAAGGAAATCCTGAAGTAGTGTTGTATTCATTTGTTGCTTTTTTTTTGTATCACGGTTTAATTTGTTTAGTTTGAATAAAGTGATCCTAAATTTTTAATTTGTTGAGCATATTTCTTTAATGCATTTAGTTGTTTATCAATAAAACATACTTAAACTACAAGTCATAGGTGAGGGTAAATAAGGTTTTAGGCAGTTAAAGGCGGTTTTAGGCAGGTTATAACCTATTTTAGGCAGTTAAAGGCAGGTTTTAGGCTCTGCCCTGCCGAAAATAGGTTTTGGGCAGCCTAAAACCCAACCCTGGACTCTGAACAAAAAAAATTGTGGTGCAAGTGTGCAGTATTTTATATTCTGTATGTTACCAAATCAGACACAATTCATGGAATTTGCAATCAAGCCTGGAAAAAAAATTACTTTCGTTGATGAAACGGTGAACACAAAATGAGTCCATTTTCCAAATCCATTGAGCACAGGCCCTTGAATAATTGTTGGTACAAATTTTGGCTTAAACAGTTTTCAATCAACTATATAAACCATTCCTACCCTTTTCTAAGCACTAACCAGCAAATATTGCTTGTCAGTAACTTGTTTATATAAATATACACAAGGCCAGCATCTTCATTTGCAACTGGATTGTATCCATTAATTGGTACTTTCACGGTAGGCCTGCACAGAATTTTTTGTCATCATTTGATTAGACTTTCAATTGTGCTGGGTACCAGTCTATATATTTCTTGTTAAAAGTCAATCAAAAGATGACAAAAAATTCTGTGCGGGCCTACCATGATAGTACTATAAAAAATTTTGTTTACTATAAAATGACAACAATCATGTCAGTTTTTCAGCTGTAATTACATCTTGTGTCCCAAAACCTGGTGTGTTTATTGATCGCAAGTGGATGCCATATAGTTATCACCCTGTCTGTCTGTTTGTCTGTCTGTCTGTCTGTCTGTCCATCCGTCCATCCACACAAATTTGTTTCCAGATGATAACTCTAGGTTGTATTGACACATGGATTTCAAACTTGACTTAATATGGCCCACAACTAAAGCAAGAACCTGTATGATTTTGGGGTCATAAGGTTAAAGGTCAAGGTCACCAGACTCACTTTTTTAAAAAGATTATCGCTGCATTTTAAGCCAAGCTTTACATCCAAAACTTTCCATTTTGCCCATTTAGCTGACTTGCCAGTATGGGGAGAGCATAAATGAATTTGAGGTCACATGGTCAAAGGTCAAGGTCACAGGGGCCATCTGTTCACAAATTTGTTTCCAGATGATAACTCCAGTTTAGTTTGTTGGTTTCAAACTTAACTTATATATGACTCACCACTAAAATAAGAACCTTGTGGATTTTGGGGTCCAACGGTCAAAGGTCATGGTCACAGGACTCATTTCTTTAAAAAGAATGCATATGCAGTTGAAGCCAAACTTTTCATCCCAAACCTTCCATCTTCAAGATATTGCTAACCTGCCAATAGGGGAAGATTCTGTTCAATTTTGGGGATAGGAGGTCAAAGGTCAAGGTCACAG
Source organism: Sipunculus nudus (assembly GCA_026874595.1). Lineage (NCBI taxonomy): Eukaryota > Metazoa > Annelida > Sipuncula > Golfingiida > Sipunculidae > Sipunculus > Sipunculus nudus. Next base: position 77,922,763 of record CM049311.1, read on the forward strand.
TAACCACTTATTTAGAAAGATTGTGGATGCATTTTAAGCCAAACTTTTCATCCAAAACCTTCCATCTTGCCATTATAGCTGAGCTGACAGTAGGGGAAGAAGCTGTTTGATTTGGGGGTCACAAGGTCAAAGGTCATTGTCACAGGGGCCCATCTGTCCACATATTTGTTTCTGGATTATAACTTAAGTTTGGATTGACATATTGGTTTCAATTTTGACTTATATATGACCCACCAATAATGTAAGAACCCTTTTGATTCGGGATCATAAGGCCAAAGGTCAAGGTCACATGACCCACTTCTATAAAAAGATTGTTGATGTAATTTTAGCCAAACTTTCTGTCCCAAACCTTCTATCTTCCAGATGTTGCTCACCTGCCATAATTGGAAGTAACTGATGGATTTTGGGGTCACAAGGTCAAGGTCATGGGGGCCATCGATCCACATATTAGTTTCCACATGATAATACCAGTTTGGTTGGAAATATTGGTTTCAAACTTGACATATATATGGCCCACCACTAAAGTAAGAAATTTTGATTTTGGGGTCATCAGATCAAAGGTCAAGGTCACAGGACCCACTACTTTAGAAAGATTGTGGATGCATTTTAAGCCAAACTTTTCATCTCAATCCTTTTATCATCAACATGTGGTGCACCTGCCAATAGGGGAAGTTTCCTTTTGATTTTTGGGTCATAAGGTCAAAGGTTAAGGTCACAGGGCCCATCCATTCACAAATTAGTTTATGGATGATATCTCAAGTTTGGGTAGACAGGTTGGCTTCAAACTGATCACAGGACCAATATTTTGGAAAACCTCATAAACATATATCCTTATAGACAAATGCAGCTGAGAGTCGAGACCCATGGGTCCCTAGTTAATTAAAAGTACTTGTACTTGTACTCAAGTACAGACCCCTGTACTTGTACTCAAGTACCTTAAAAAATTGTGTACGTTTACTTGAACTTGTACTTGTCAAATTCTGAAGTACTTGTACTTGTACTCAAGTACTGACCCCCTGTACCTGACCTAAGCCTGCTTCATGTTTTATTTGGTATCTGAGACAGTGAGACTTACAATTCCCAGGGGTGCTTCATGTTTTATTTTTAAGGAGAATCCAATATCTCTCTATGTATTCATGCAGGATAAGGTGCCTGCTTTTGGGCAGATTTGTAGAATAATGTAGACTTGTATTTGGTGCTAATATTGCCTCTTTATTTTACATTGCCATGCAATAGTTTAATCTGTGCTGGTTGTTAAGTCCATGGCAGTCTTGCATACTGTTTCTGAGAAAATTTTATGATGGAAACAATCTTCATAACTATTAGTAATCACGACATGAAGCTATGTAAATGTACTTTAGAAGTAATAATGTTTAGTTCTTGATATGGAATGTGGTAACTTTTTTCTCAAAATTGTGAAAATAACAGGCAGATGAACATGACAGGAGTGCATTCAGAAATGTCAAGAACTAGCTATGTCTCTTTCAGGGAAAGAGGGTACAGATATCAGTACAGCATAAACTAGAAATCTGTATTCTAATGAATGCGACTATTATTATGCAAGCCTCCGCCATTCATTTATTCAGCCCATATTCCCAAGTTCAATCATGCGTAAGATCCAATAGATTTACAAGTGACTATTCTTGAAGACATTTCTGGATCCAGATCATGTGACGGATCCACACCAAAATCCAACTGATTCTTCATTGTCTCATTCCCAAAATGCCCTGAAAATTTCATGAGATTCTGTTCTTGATTGCCCGAGTTATGTTGTGAACAAACACATACAAACACAGACAGAAACACATGAAAGCATACCCTCCTGGTGGAGGCAATAAGTCATTTAATTCTAATGAGCACCACCATGACTTAAAATATCTGTACTAAGGCAGACAAACCTTGGTCATAGGCACTGTATAGTCTGTTTCATCCCCTCATGTCCAGCTGTTTTTTGCTGTGAAAATTTTTATTAGTTACATTCCAAGGGAAACAATTTTGCGGAAAATAGAGGATTGAAGGACCTAATTTTAAACAAGAGAAATAAATAACTACCTTCCACCTTATTTAAGAAACATAATTATTTTAAAATATGAAAAATCAGTCTACATTTTACAACATATCAGACCCACTTATGGCAGTCAAGGTCATTGGTCACATGCAAAAACAGCCTCCACTGACAGCTGCTGATTGGATGATCTTATGTAAACATTCTAAAAAATATAACCAGCTAAAACAAAGATGGCTACTTATGGAGGAACACATCATAATCTGCCAGATCATGGTGAAGAGACAATAATGTTGTAAAACATAAACAGGGGATTTAATGTAAAATTCTTAATTGCCATATTAGGTTGTCACTTCCATGTGATGTTTTCTTTGAAATTATTGAAAAATATACCCGGTAAACTTTTAAGGAAATCGGCTACAAAAAACAGGTGGACAGCAGGTGGTGAAACAGACTATAGTAAAAAAAAAACTGACATAAATTAACTTCTGAAAAAAACAGAATAGATATTGTTAAAAATCATGCATAGACATAATACAAATTTTACTTTGTCATTATTGATGAAATTAAAAAAGGTAAACTTAAAATATATGAAATTCATGTATATGTTTATTCTCATAATAATGATAGAAGGTACAAATGTACTGTATTAATATGTTCAAAGTAATTATGTTTCATATTCAGTGCTGCTGTGCCATCATTTGTGGGGAGGGACTTCCTGACCTTGAAGCACTTCACTAAAACAGAAGTTGAAACCATTTTGTGGACAGCAAATGACCTGAAGACCAGAATAAAGAAAGATGGAGAGGTAAGAAAGGATAATTAACACATTTAATTGGTAAGTAATCAGGGTGACCATTGTAAATAGGGGAGAATGTCTAGTTGGTACTGTACAGCTTCGGACTCAAAGAGCTGAAAGTCCCCATATGATTCCCACTAGAGGCTCAAAGGCAGCAAGGTGTAACCTGACAAATACCAAAGATACTTTTCTGAATGCCTTAACTACAGGTTACAATTTCTGAGTTTTTTAGCTCAGCTGACTATAAGTCATCTGAGCTATAGTCGTGGTCCATTGTCCGTCGTCTGTCTGTTCATCCGTAGATGTGGCAAGTTTTGAAACCGTAAGACCTAGGAATCCAAAATTTGCCATAATGTTAGATGTCCCAAATATCTCCTACCAAGCAGAAAACTGGGTCTTTGCGACTTTGTTCCTTTGAGAAATTAAGTTTTTTATTAAAAACCTATTTTCACGCTTCAGGACTGCCTAATATAAAAACTACTCATCTGTTTTTCCTCATATTTACCATAAATATTTTTCTATATAGTTCCTATGTACATGCCAGAAATTATGTCTGTATTATATAATTTAAAAAAGTTATGGGCCCAAACATAATGCATTTTGTAAAAAATCAGGAAAGATATTTGATCACTTAACACAAAACATGTTAAAGCTATGGACTTTCTTTCCATTAATATAACTTTAATTAATCAAAATTAAATTGTATACCCTAAATTAGATCAAAATCTTTTAAATTTTTTGAAATATTCACAAAAATAAAAAATTGGTATCTTAAATTTTGCCCAAACTTGACCGTGGCACTTTTTTTTCTGTAAGTACTGTGGATTTAATTTTCACAGCATGTTTTTGTTAGCATTTTGTCTGATAACACCAAAAATTTGAAACCAGTTGATCAAAAACTGTAGATTTTATTCAAGTTTTCAAGCACCATGTAAGATATTGTTTACATCAAGCTAGTGTTATGCAGTTTGCAAGAGCTCAGCTCCCCAGCTTCAGCTCTCAGTTCCTAAAATTTGGCATACAATTAGATGTCTCCAAAATCCCCTATCATGCCAAGAATTAGGTCACTAGGACTTAATACTTTCGAAATATTTATAAAAATCATTTTTCCATAAAAACCCATTGTTACACTTCAAGACTGCCTAATATCAAAACCACTGATCTGACTTTAATCATATATAATATACATATTTTTCTATACATTCTCTATGCACATGCCAGAAATGATGTCAGTATTGCATAATTGTTTTAAGTTATGGGCCCAAACATAATGCACTTTGTAAAAAATCAAGAAATATATTTACTCCCTTAACGAGAGGATTGCTGAAGCTAGAGATTTTTTGTCAGGGATGTAACATTATTTTATCAAGATTCAATTGAATGCCCAAAATTAGTTCTGAATTTTTCAAATCTTATAAGTTATTAGTATAAATATAAAATTAGTACCTTAAATTTTGCCAAACTTTGACCATGGCACGATTGTTTCCTGTGTGCACTGTTGATATAATTTTCATATCATGCACACATAAGTATTTCAGCTTTATAGTTTAGAAAGCTGAAAGAAATTGGCCAAAAATTGTAGCTTTTATTAATGTTTTTATGAGACCATGTTAGACCTTAGAACTCCCCAGCCCCTCTTGAGTCACCTGTATGTTGACCTTGTTGACCTTTCATCAAATTATGCACGCTTGACGCGTGGCATACACTGGGGCAGCCAGGCAGCTTATGGCCAGCCACAGTTGATCCAGGTGTCCAACCCAACTCATCTAGTAGTTTAACAACATAACAATAAACAATAAATTAATAAATTTTTATTGGTTTTTAATAACAAATTAAAGAATAGAAAAGGAATTTGTTAGTTGATAATAACAGGAAACTAACTTGCAGTTACTGAAGATATAAGAATCTTACAAGTAAGAACATTTTGGAATACGTGACATTTAAGAATGTCACGTATTCCAAATAACACCATGCAGTCACCTATGGTATTTTTCAGTTCAATTTTAATGATAAAAAAATTAATCATATTATTCATTACTAATCATTAGGGATCATATGAAGGAAATTAATGATAGACAAAGATGCAGTTGATAATATTAATCTAGATTCCTGCTGTGTCTAGTGTGTACATTGATGTGAAATTAGTCCAAAATGAATATATTACATTTATTTTTTTTTAATATGAATAAAAGCCATAAAACCAGGTACTTATCCATCCAATTCTGTTGACAGGTACTATGAACTAGATACATTAGCTATAAATGTTGATGCAATTAAGAAATGTGAATCAACTGAAATATTCACAATCACATGTGTGTTATACTGTAAATTTATAGTAACATTCGTAAATCTGGATTAAAATTATATAATGAAAAAAAGGAATAAATGCAAATATTGTTAATTTTTTATTGGCTCATTAGAATGGGTTAAAAAAATGATTTGCTTTTTTTCTCCACCTTTCAGCCTGTTTTAAATATTTAATGTTAATGAATAAACTTTTTTTTATAAGCACTGTTGAATTAAATTTCATATCCTGTATGTATATGCAAGGGTGTTGTAACTCTCACCATCCCCTTCTTCATTCCACTGAGGCTTTGCTCCTTGGCACTGTGAACAATAGTTCTATGGCTATAGCATAAAATTTAATAATTAAAGAAAATATCTACAGAGAGACAGAGGCGTTGTAACTCTGATCATAACACAACCCCCCCCCCCCCCCCATCAAGTCATTGAACCTGTGGAGTAGGGACGTTATGGCAACTGTATACATATCATAAAATTGATAAAAAAAGGTTTACCAAATATATTGGACCCATCAGACAAATGTGTAAACTGTTGAATTGTCAACAGCTTATCAAAAAGGTAACCAATGGAAAGGCATGGTCAGATCTAAAATATTATTTGCAATATTTTCTCCAATCATATCAACCAACCATGGCCCAGATTACCTCTTCCTCTCAAACGTTACCTACATTTCATCATATTTTTAAGATTTTAACCTTCCAGGTGGTTCAGTACTGTTGACCATTTGTCCATAGGTACCTATGTACATGCCAGAAATTATGTCAATATTGTGTAATATGTAGACGTGAGGGGCATCAAAATAATGTACCTTGTCGAAACCAGTCTTGTCAAGATATCATGTCATACAGTCACAAATTCATAATTCCTCTCATCAGCATAGTTAATCATAACCTTGTATCTGTCAAATTGAAATCTTGCAGTTTTCCATACACTATAGATCCTTCAACAAATAGCCTTATCATCATTATACCACTGCTTAGTATACTGTCATTGCATTCATATTTGCTCAAATAAAGTGTTTTTTTTCGACCCCTCCCAAATAAATAAAAAATAAACCACTATATTTTACTCCATATTAATCCATCAGTCAGGTTATTTCATATATCATTTACTCACATATTACATTATATTCCTTTGTAAAAGCCCAACATGACCATGATATTCATAAGCTTTATCTACTCAATATAGTATCTCAATGGTGATACATTTATAGTCCAATCATGATCAGCTGAGCGCAGTGACCCATGGGTCCCTTGTCTTGGCTCCATCTTAAAGGGGCCCAATCAACTATAAAGCATATTCAGTAAACACGATAAATATCTTCTTCCCTTTAAAATAAATCTGTACCTGCCAAAATATTGCCTTGAAACCATTTGTTTATTCCTGTAAACGAGTGTTAAAAACAGTGAACTGGGCACGATGGCAGGTGTCAACATAAACACAGTGCATAGGGCCATGTGCAGCATGGAGCCGCAACACATGTCAATCAGGAGATGACCTTACGGACTTGGCTAAAAAAATGTAATAGATGTTCCCGCTGGCTGAAAGGTCGCGTGTTGCCCCTGTTAATCGGACCTCCGGTCATGCGGCTTTATTATGGTAAACAGACTGTGTTTACCAACACGCAGGGCTATAACATGGTGTTAAACAGTCATATGTGAGGAAAGGAGACTATGTGCTGGAATGGTTTTGCTGGGAAACTTTTGTATAAAGCAAAATTGAATTGATAGTGTGAAAGAATAGGCATAATATTGCTCATGATTATGTCCCTTTTATTCCAAAATCCTTTATCATAACTTTCCTTCTTATTATATGCTGCCTTCACCATCACTGAACAGACAGTGTTGTTATGATTGTCTTTACAGCATTTACACAAATTTATCATTATTACATTAGGGGTGTTACGATTTACTGTTTCACACATACATCACATTGGAATGCCAAATATTGTTTTGCATTATCATGACAGGTGACCTTGGTCAATTCTTGTGTCCTCAGACATTCAATAAGCCTCAGTGGCCCAGCGTGTGTAGGACAAAACATCATAGCCAGGGATGAGGCTGGGTTTTAAAATAAGTCGAGATTTTTGTGCTCATTACCAAGTAACATAGTGAGATTTTTTCAGAAATCAAATGTAACGCATACATACTGCATACACATATATGGACTGCCACGTTTACATTGTAGCTGTACCAGCCCCTCAAGGGTAAAGCCATCTCAATGATCTTCCAGAAGAGGAGCACCAGGACAAGGATATCCACGGAGACGGGTGAGGACCAATATGTCTGTAATGTTTGAGTGACATACTGTACAGAATCTGACTCACTAGGGTACGACTCTGCTGTTTAAGGTGGGTATGCACTGCGGCTCCTAAATACACAGATGGCAAAGGTATTAATGTAGTGAAGAGGAGAATGTAGTCCATTCCAGTGTATTGAATAATAATTGTTTCAAAGCAATTTAAATAAAGATGGGTGTTTTATGGTTAGGCTTTCACGGATTGAGTATTATTTTGCAGGCATACACTTGTGGAACATAAACATAAGGTGCTTCCTGAAATGTAACAGATTTTGATTTCGATGTTTAACTGTTCAGATAAGTAGTCCCAGCTGTCCCACTGTGCCTTACAGGAAGAGATTCATTTTGATTAGAAGCAGCCTCTGTTGAAAGGTTGTTTAAACCCCTGAAGCTCTGTCATTCACTGGAGTACCAGCTGTCAGTATTAAAGCCAGCTATTCACCCCAGCACTCCCCCCCAAAAATGTTCACGTTATGATAAAATTTCTGGATATAAAATTTTCTTCTGACAAGAAATCTTCAAGAATATTTATCTTTATTTTCTTAAAACAAGAAAATATCATGTCAGAAGAAATATTTTCTCGATCAGGGTGAGACAAAATTCAGACTGTCTCCCAAGAAAATATTTTTTGTCACAAGATTTTTTTTCTTATAGAAAGAAATTTATTTTTGTTATGTGCAAGCACATGCACTATGTGGAAGGGTGATATTATATCTTGCCATTAGGATATCTTTTTCTGATAGAAAAAAAAAATCAGAAGAAAAAAAAATCTTGTTATAAGAAAAAATTTTCTTTTCCATAACAAAAAAAAACTTTTCTTGCCTCAAGATTTTTTAGCGAACCTGTGAGCTTACACAATGGCGCAGCGTTGTCCGTCCATCGTCAGCTGTCTGCTGTCCGCCGTCCAGGGCTGGTTTTCCGCCGTCCATTGCTGTAAGTCAGAAACCGTCGGAGCTAGCAGCTCCAAATTATATGTAAGAATTAGTCACATATGAAACTTGGTGCCGTGGAGCTTATTATTGGTTATCTGCATTAATTTAGATTTTATAGAGAAAAAGCTGAAAAACCCTTAAAAAATCTTCTTCTCTGAAACTGTCCAGCCAAATTGTCCAATGTTTCACAGAAATGATCCCTCGAACAATCTCTCTCAAGTTTGTTCGAATGGTTCCAGTTCGGAGATTTTTGGCCGAGTTACAGGAGGTTGAACTTAGTCATCTGTCGAAAAAAGCACACTAAAATTAAAATCTCAGAAATGGCTAGAGCTACAATAACCAAATTTTTTAACAATGTTTCTCACATATGTCATATCTGATTTTGAGGTATTGGTGGCGCCACCTACATTGATGTGTTTTTTACAAGAGAAAATGTAATTTTAAACTCTTCTAGCTTATACACTGATTTATGATGAAACTGTTAAGCTGATTGGTTTAAACTTTACAAGAATTATTCTATGGTAGGGTTCTGCCAGTTTTATAAGAATAGATTGGGCAAATACAGTTTTAAAAAAACATTATAGCCAATTGAAAAAGGCTTTCTGTATTTGAAAACAGATTTGAGTTTCAGCAGCCAAGTCAAGAGGTCACTCAGTACAAACAGGTAGGGTCCAGAGATCACCATGGCAACTGACCTGGCTCTGGGGGAGTGTCTAGACAATGTGTCTAGACGTCTGGACACAGCGTCTAGATGTCTAGACAATGTTTAGATGCAGAATTCCCAGATTATTGGAACTATATCTTTCAACTGTTTGAAAAAACTTGGTTTGCATTTTAAGTGAATTGGGTTTATCATCAGGTCACATGTGAACTGCTGCACCCTCATTTTTGGTTGACCTCTGACCTTTCCTCGCTGCCCAGGGTCCATTTGTGCGTCTGTTTCCACACATAAATCCGCATATCTCAGAAACCATTTGACCGATCAGGCTAAAAATTTAGCACAAATGTAGCCCTTTGATAGCTTTTAAACATACACTAAAACTGGTGGTGCCACCTGCAACCACTTATGAAAACCGTCCATCTGTTCATCTGCCTTGGGATAAAATCACTCATATCTCAGCAGTGGTTTGACTTATCCACCTGAAATTTTGCAGGTTTATACATCCTGGACAGCTTTCTCGATTTTATGACAGGTGGCACCACCTACATTCAGGTTTACTCTGCAGACATCCATGCTAATATGCAACACAACCTGACTCTATTCCCCATGCCACTTAATCCATGCCTCACTTCACCCATCCCACTCTGATTTCTGCGGATACACAGTCGCTGGTCGACTACCCATATTCTAGTTTTAAAATGTCCTAGTCTGAAACTTGCAGGTCCGAAATGTCCATTTTGCTGAAATCATGATGACTAAGGTAGATGTGCAGGATTTAAAAGGATCAATATTAAATTAAAAAAAAAAAACCTCCATTCATACTCCCAAACTTTGCACAGGTTAGCATTTGGTCTGTAGGCCTTGTTTTTCTTACAGTAAGAAATTATAGAGAGTGGGGCAAGAAAATATATCTTGTAATTTTGGTAGTGTGCCTTTTCTCTGGAATTTGTGTGAATATATATATATATATATATATATATATATATATATATATATATATATATATATATATATAAATATATATATATTTATGCCTTTAAAAAGTTCTTATAAGGGCTCTGTGATGGATATATGAACTTGTTTATCTACAAGCTGTAAGTAAATACAGTATATGCACCATTGTTGACAAACAGATAAACCATTTAACCTCAGGCGGTGGGTTACATGTGCAGAAGCTGGAAGGTCACTAGTTGCAAAACTCTGGTTCTCCAGCAGGTGTTCTTGTTGAATGTGTTTTGATTATTTTGATAAGTTTCCAACATGTTATAAAACTCATTGGTAGAAACAATATTATCCGTCGTCCACCTGTCCCTCTGTCCATCTGTCTGTCGGTCTGTCCGTTAACCAGGCACAAATCGTAACCCCTGGACCTAGAATCTTGTAACTTGACATTCTGAGAGGTCCATAAAAAAACTCCTTGGAAACCAGAAACTAGGTCTCTGTTACCCATATCCTTTGAGCTATGGGTCCCCAAAGTACCCACCAGAAAAGTAAAAAATTTCATACAAAAACTTCAATATCTCATTTACTGACCACTGATGGTCATGATTTTTGGCATACATATTGATCATGAGATTTTCCATCAATTCCTGCAGACTGGTGGCGCCACCTGTATTTTTTAAATTTTTAAGAATTTTTTTCTCTATTTTTGAGACCTTTAAAAATGTGAACATTTGTTAACAGGGCACAAATGGGACAGACTGGACCTAGATCTTCATTATTGACACAGTGAGAGACCTATGAAAAGTCTCCATGGAAACCAGAAACTAGGTCTCTGTTACCCATATCATTTGAGCTGTGGGGCTCCCAATTACCCCCCCCCCCCCCCCCCCGCCCCCCCTGAATAATGGAAATTTTGTTAAAAAAAAAACTGCAACATCTCAATAACTACAACACTGATTGTCACGATTTTTGGCATACATATTGATCATGAGTTGTTTCATCAATTTCTGCAGACTGGTGGCGCCACAGTTTTTTTTAAAAATTTTTACAATTTTTTCCTCTATTTTTGAGACCTTTAAGGATGTAGTTATCTGTCAACAGGGTACAAATTGTAACAACAGGATCTAGAAGCTTCATTCTTGACACACAGGGAGACCCATGAAAAGTCTCCATGGAAACCTGAAATTAGGTCTCTGTTACTTATATCATTCGAGCTATAGCGCTCCAAAGTACAGCTCAGAATAATTGAAAATTTAATACAAAAGCTGAAGTATCTGAACAACTAATGCAGTGATCACCATAATTGTTTGCATGGATATTGATCATGGAGTGTTTCATCAGTTTCTGCAGACTGGTGGTGCCACCTATATTTTATTCAATTTTTAGAATTTTTTTCTCTATTTTTGAGACCTTTAAGGATGCTGTCATCTGTTAATGTGGCACAAATTGTAACGACTGGACTTGAATTTTCCTTTTGTCATGCAAGGAGGCCCATGAAAAGTGTCTGTGGAAACCTGAAATTAGGTCTCTGTTACCCATATCCTTTAAGCTATAGGACTCTGAAGTATCCCTCAGAATAATGGAAAATTGGATACAAAAGCTGAAGTATCTGAACAACAAATGCAGAGATCATCATTATTCTTTGCATGGATATTTATTATGGAGTGTTTCATCAGTTTCTGCAGACTGGTGGTGCCACCTATATTTTATTCAATTTTTAGAATTTTTTTCTCTATTTTTGAGGTATATAAATACAGACACAATCTTGGCCTGTTGGTTAATCTATTTGATGCTTCAGTTGAATGGGTATATACTGCCATTCAGATGATAAAATTTCCTTTGGGAATCTCTTCCCAGTCAGCTGAGCATCATGACCCATGGGTCACTTGTTATAGAACACATTGATGCACTTTTTCTCAGTAGTGGATTGGTATCTTGGCCTGAAATTTTGCATGGTGCATCAGTCTGTAGATCATTTTTTGGTAAAAATTTCACATATATGAGGAGTGCGATTGGCATCACTGATGCCATAAATATGGAGTCATGTCATGTCAGAAACATTCCATGCCTTACATGCACCCATGCCTCTGTGATATGGTGGATGCATGTGGTCGCATGTAAGACAATAAATCATAGCATTTATGTCAGTTTCTCAGCTGTGGTTTCATCTAGTGTCCTGAAACCTGGTAGGTTTATTGGTCATAAGCAGGTGCCCTATAGTAATCACCCTGTCCATCTGTCTGTTTGTGTGTCCTTCTGTGTCTGTATGAAAAATCTGCAAATATCTCTCTGGATGATATCTCCAGTTTGGATTGTCATAATGATTTCAAACTTGACTTATGTATGGCCCACCACCAAAGCTAGAATCCTAATGATCTTGGGGTCATCAGGTCAAGGTCACAAGACCCACTTATTTAACAAGATTGTGGATGCATTTTTAGCCTAACTTTTCATTTCAAAGCTTACATCTTGTGTATATAGCTGACCTGACAATATGGGAAGAAATTAATTGAATTTGCGGTCAAAAATTAGTTTCCAGATGATAACTCCAGTTTGGTTCGACATATTGGTTTCAAACTTGACTTATACATAGCCCACCACTAAAGTAAGACACCTATTGATTTTGAGGTCATGAAATAACTCTCAAGACACAGTTCATGCAGTACTCATCAATTAGTGCACAGATGATTCCATCCTGACTTACAGTCAGTGTCTTTCACAGCTTATATCTCCTGGAATCAACCATCTTTATGTAACAGAATATGCATCAACTCAGCCATATCCAGTACCTCTACAGTTAGGCGATTAAATAAAGTCCTTGGTTTGTTCCTAGAAGCGCTCACTATAGGTATAATCACCAGATTACCAGTCAGTTGGCAAAATGCAGTACTCGCTCTGAAGTCCGTTACAGAGAAATCACCATGGTCTTCCTCAGACATGGACGATCTGTGCTTACAGACATGATATATCAGCTGTTTAGACTTTTAATGCACACAGAACTGCCCATGGACTGCAGGTGACATCAGGCTATACCATACTGGCACTCTGAACAGGAAAATGTGTTGAACATCCCCTACATCACGTCTTATATTTCCTTGCTGACATCACTAGTCCTGACCATCCTCTGGCCAATCACCACTCCCTATTATGCCAACCGTCAATAACAACATGAATTCTAATATGGACAAGACTCTTTAGATAAAACCCTGAGAAAACAAACCTAAACAGGTGCTGATCCTTTGTAGTCTACAACAAGCAATTGTTACTTAAGAGACCACCAAACAAAGATGGATCTGACGTAATGAAACTCTACTGAAATTAACATCAAAGGAGACATGTGTGCTCTCTAACCAAAGCTCTCACACTAATATCTTAACATGTTACTCCATATAAATGTACAGTAAATTTTCAAAACAATCATCTGGTTATACCTAACTAGAAAGTGCAAAACCATAACTAAGTCTCAGTTCTCTGGTGAAGTGCAATAAATTCAAGGGTAATAAGTTCTCAGAATCTTTGGTCATAAGCTTAAGGACACGGTCACATGATCCACATTTTGAAAAAGCTCATAAAAATATCCTTATAGAAAAATTCAGCTGAGCATCGAGACCCATGGGTCTGTAGTTTTTTATCCTGAACTTCCTAAAAAGATCTGTTTTGAACTTTTTGTGTAAAATTGCACACAGACCAACCAAAAAACCAAAGGTAAAACATAATTACCCTCACCACCTTTGAAGGTATACACATTTGACTAAAATCTCATAAAAGGTTGTAGTCAGAAATTCTAGCCTTATTCACACTAATGCCTCCAGGTGGCAGCAGGGTAACATGCATGACAATTTTACTCTGTCATAATGGAAAGTTTTCCCATTGTAGGCTTTTCCCAGCTTGGAGGGAAGGCAGTCTTCTGTAGTCCAGATGATATCCATCTTGGTGTCAATGAATCCATCAGAGACACAGCAAGGTGCTCTATCTTTTTCAGTTTATTATCATGCAGACATAAAAAAAATTGATGAAATATTCTTGTTTCTTTGGAATTGATATGTTGTTTAAAAACACAGTGTCATAGGTGGATAAGATTAATGTTCTGAGGTTCCAAGTATCAGTGGCTGAGTGTTTTGATACTCATTGTGAGTATCCTGTAACTTCTGTTAGCAGATATATGTTCTTTTTAGATATTCTTCAGAAATTAATATACCAAGTATAAGTAATGAAATTTTGTGCATCTTTTACTTAAATCTTAACATTTATTAGCACTTATGGTTTGTTGCAGAACCTAATAAGATATTTATGAATGTCTTTTATCCAGGATTATCAACATACTCAAAAGGAATTCAAATTTGTCAGTTTACTAGTCTCAGGCTTCAAGGTTTTAAATTGTAATTTCAAGTGTGTGTACCCATTATGATTAAGTTTGACTCAGGCTTCGTGGACTATTATATCCAAGAAATGTGAGACTGTAAGTGGGGTCAGGATGATATGTGGACTGTATTTCAGAGTGATGTGAGGCTTTTTAAACTTTATTTCAGACTGATGCAGCTAAATGACTATATTTCATACTATATGTGGACTGTATTTCAGAGTGATGTAGTCTTTGTGGGATATATTTCAGAGTGTCATCAGGCTTTGTGGACTATACTTCAGAGTAACATCAGGCTTTGTGGACTTATTTGATAGTAAAATAAGGCTTTCCAGACTATATTTCTGGTGATGTCAAGCTTTGTGGACTGTATTTCAGTGTGATTTCAGGCTTTGTGGACTGTGTTTCAGAGTGATGACAGACTTTGTGGACTGTTTCAGAGTAAAGTCAGGCTCGGTCAGGCTCGTAGCCCACATTTCAGAGTTGTGATATCTGGCTTCCTTGATTATATTTTAGAGTAATGTCAGGCTTTTTTTTACTATGTTTTAGAGTGGTGTCAGGCTATTATGGACTATTTCAGTGTGATGTCAGGCTTTGTGGGTTGTATTTCAGAGTGATGTCAGGCTTTGTTGACTGTATTTCAGAGTGATGTCAGGCTTTGTGGACTGTATTTTAGAGTGAAGTCAGGCTTTGTGAACTGTATTACAGAGTGATGTCAGGATTTGTGGACCTTATTCTTGCCCGGGTGTATGGTCAGGAGGATATAGAGACGTTGGCAAGGGAAGCCAGTGTCCCTGTCATCAGCGGGCTGTCTGACACATACCATCCTCTCCAGACTCTGGCTGATCTTCTCACGTTACAAGTAAGATGTTTCATTCATAATACCAGTTTTATTTCAGTTACCGTAAAAACCTGCATTTACTTTGAGAAATTTGTTCCAAAAAAAATAATCAAAGAAAGGGGAGTCAACTTCTGTGCGGGTCTAAGCCTGAGATGCCAAATTTTGCACAAATTTAGTTAAACTGCCGGCCTGAATGTCTTAACTGATCGACCACTTCTGGGGAAGTCAGGTACACAAGTCGCCCTTTTAGTTAAAAAATACTATTTTTCAAAGTATGACCATTTACGCTGTTTTTTCATTTGGATAAATGCAATATATTAAAATGTTTGCAATTTACATGATTGCTGACAACCAGGAAATGCGCTGCATCTAGTTATAATGAGCTTCATTCACTAGTAAGTGTGTTAGAGTAATGAGTATTGTGTAATCAATTGGGATTTTAACTAGGACATTGACCCGTGTATTTGACATCCAATTCTGTTTCAGATTCGCCTCACAAAAACATTTGGTGCTCATGCAAGCTAGCAAACATGTAAATGGTAAAAGGCTGTGGGCCGTGGTATCTGAACTATAGACAGGTAACAAAAGGCTGATTACAGCACCGATTAGCAAGCAATCAGTACAGGGATGGCTGCCTGTAGCAAGAGGCCCCAAACTAGGTCATGCTGTTCACCTGTGTACTGACACGCAGGGGAAAATTATCACTCCATTGAGAAGTTCCTACTTAAAGATTACCCCAAGTTGTAGTGAATAACTGGGGTCCTGAGCAAAGCTCAGGGAAAGAATAGACCGGAGTTCAATCTGACATTGATATCACAATGAACAGAAGAACACAAAACCTGCAAGACTTAGTCAAACTTGGAATTCAAAAGAATGTAAAATATGTTTCACTCACATAAAAACTTCCATCAAAAAGATAGGAAAATGGAGTTTGATCAAAGAACGGCAGACGTGTTGTCCGCTAGTAGCCCGAGCTTCTGTACAAGTGCTGTCTCCCTGTTGTTTGCTATGGTGGATAACTACGCTGCACATATGGAGTTTTGTTCACCAATGCGTCCGTCTGTTGAGACAAGGAAGACCAGACTTAATTAAAACTTAAATAAAACTGTCGTTTATGGCCTTGTGTTTTCACAGAATGTATAATAAAAATCTCTGACAATAAAAATTCCTGCCCTTGATCCACGGATATGACCAAGCTGAGGACAGCCTACACTGTCAAGTGGCCTTTTCAGATGACTCGCTTCCAACTTTGCTCTTTCTTTTCAATTTAGATTATATCAAATGTATAGAAGTTCGCGACAGTACTGTTTTTAATAACACGCTTAAATAGTCCTTTTTTAGCCCTCAGCCCTTAGGCTGATGGGCTATTGTCGTCACCCAAGCTGTCCGTCCGTCCGTCCGTCTGTCCGTCCGTCCGTCCGGGGTCCGTTAACATTTACCTTGTGAGCGGGATATCTGGAAAAGGATTTACCGTCAGAATTTTATTTCCTCGGTAAAGATGTATATCGACAAAATCTCGGTCAAGTTCGAAGATGGGTGACCTTGACCTATTTTTCTACATTTTAGAGCTGATTATAGAAAAACACTTAGATGCTTATTACTCAGTAACCATTTGGTGGATGTTCACAAAACTTACTATGATTATTCGGACTGATAGTCTGTACCTGCTACACAAGTTTGGTGGCGCCACCTACAATTTCTGATTTTTAATTAATTTTTATCTTATTTTTCAACTTTGTCCTTGTGAGCGGGATATCTCTAAAAGGATTCACCGTAGGAATATTATTTTTTCGGGGAAGATGTATATTGACAAAATCTCGGTCAAGTTTGAAGATGGGTGACCTTAACCTATTTTCTACGTTTTAGAGCTGATTATAGAAAAAACATTTAGAAGCTTATTTCTCAGGAACCATTTAGTGGATTTTCACAATACTTACTATGATCATAGGGACTGATGGTCTGTAACTGCTGCACGAGTTTGGGGGTGCCACCTTCAATTTCTGATTTTTAATGAATTTTTCTTGGATTTTTCAACTTTGTCCTTGTGAGCGGGATATCTCTTAAATGATTCACAATAGGAATTTTATTTCTTTGGTGAAGATGTATATCGACAAAATCTCGGTCAAGTTCGAAGATGGGTGACCTTGACCTACTTTTCAAGGTCACAGAGCTTATAATAGAATAAAACTTAGAAGCTTATATTTCAGGAAGCATTTGGTGGATTGTTATGAATCATGGTACATACCTCTCCATTTTAAATTTATAACTGAGACATGTACAGATATACATCCATGTTAGAACAGATATTTAGTACTTGTTACTGTTACCACCTCTAAACACTGTTCTTTTGGCTGAGGTCTTTTGTCAGCTTCTGCTGATATTCTAGTTCATTGATATCTGACACGAACAATCATTAGAAGTTTAAAATTAATGAGCAATGACGGAAAGTATGAGAAATCCTTGGCTCTTCTGTTATCGCCCACCTGCCGTTTCTGGGTGTCAGACGATCTTCATTTCTGCAATATACTAGAGGTATCGACCTGTTATATTTATTAATCTTAGAAGCTTTATGATGCCCAATAATTTGTAACTAGATTGCACAAAAATAAAACAAATGACAATTTTATAGGTTAAAAAAAATTGGGAGTGTCATCAATGTCAAAAACGAGGTTCCAGTCATATAATTCACCTTTCCCCAGTGGCCTGTCATGCAACTCTCAATAGTCATGTATGCTGCTTCAGACCTGTTTTGACACCCAGAGTGGCTTGAAAAAATTTTTTGACTGATATTTACCCTGAAAATTTATACTCGACTAATACTTGACCGCATTTTTACAGTATTGACTTTTTTCATAATTTTCTTTCTTGAAGTAACTGCTGCCATTGAAGCCTAACTTAATGCTATCTTCATCTGCAGATTTCCATTTTGTTTTTCAACTATGTGTTATCAGCACATGATTATTCTGGTGTCAATCAGGTTTTCTGCAGTTGCTGGATCATTTTACTGAGGAAGGTAATGAAGGCACTGAAAACATTCAAGGTACCAACGGAATAACAGACTTTGATCATTTCTTGTACCTGAGACTTGATTTTTTTTATTAGAAATTGACATCCTTGCAACCTTTCTTGCTCAGCTGGCCATAAGTCATCTGAGCTATAGTTATGATCAATTTTCCATCGTCTGTCTGTCCATCTGTCCATTCATTAGACTGGCACGTTTTGAAACTTTTAGACCTACGAATCCAAAATCCAGCATACTGTTAAATGTCCCCAAGATCTCCTATCAAAGGAAAACTGGGTCACTGCGACTTTGTTCCTTCAAGCAATTTTCCATTAAAATCCTATTATCACACTTCAGGACTGCCTAATATCAAAATACCCATCTCTTTTTTTTGTTTCATATTTACCACACATATTTCCATATGTAGTTCCTATGTACATGCCAGAAATTAGGTCAGTATTATGTAATTTATATAATAGATGGGTCCAAACATAATGCACTTTGGAAACAACCAGAAAAAATATTTACTCACTTATCATGATAATTGTTGAAGCTAGAGACTTTTTTCAGGGATATAACTTTATATAATCAAAATTCAGTTGTTATTCTCATGTCACTTCTCTCCCCCCCCCCAATTATTTTGCAATCATTCTTATTGTTTGAACTGTATTGTATTTCTTTAATTGTAAAGCTGTTTCCACCCTGATGTACAAAACTTTTCTTGAAATAGTAATTAAAGGAGTAATCCAGGTGATGCCATGTTGTGGTAATGTAACATTTTTAAAGAAATTAATTTCCTTTTAAATAATTTAAGCTAATTAAAATATAACTAAACCCATCATTAGGCATAATTTGATAATATATGAGCCAAATCATAGATAAATAAAGGTGCAATTTAGAATTGTGAATTTTATGTCAGGTGTTATTTTCAGATATTTATTGTTTTGCAAATTAAAAAAAATATATTTTATAAAAAAAATAAATACATCTGTGTGCCTAATGTGATATTACCTGACCAAATTAGCTAATAAATGAAGATGCAATTTAGAAATGTGAATCAACTTAAATATTCAGATATATAAGTTACATGTTATATTAATGTAAAATAAAATTCATAAACTTAAACAAAAATTTGATGCTATAAACAAAAATGTGGGTCCAATGCCAACATTTATTCATTACTTTTCTGCTTCAGTAGAATGGGAATCGAAGTGATTTGCTTTGTTTTTCCATCTGTCTGCATGTTTTTAAATATTTAAAGTATGAATGAACTTTTTTTTCCTGTAAGCACTGTTGAATTAAATTTCATATCCTGGATGTATATGCAAGGGTCTTCTAACTCCCACCATTCCCCTCCCCCCCCCCCCCCCCCCCCATTCAAGTCCGTGCACCTGAGCACTAGGGACAATAGTTTTATTGCAAATGCACAAAATCTTTTAAATAAAGAAATATTTACAGAGGTGTTGTAACTTCCATCATTATCGCTCCCCCCCCCCCCCCCCTGCAACACATAGACACTATCAAGTCCTTCCAACATAATGTCGACTGTATACATTTTATAAAATAGTAAAAAAATTTGGTTTACTAAAATAAATAGGACCTAATTGGACAAATGTGTAAACTGCTGAACTGTCAACAGCTTATTAAAGCCAACCAGTGATCATGGTAATAGTATATATCTTATATTCACAAACTGCGTACATGCTTCAATTTCAACATTAATAAACACATGGTCAGATAAAAAAATATTATTTGCAACAATTTTTTTCAGTCATATCAACCAACCATGCCCTAAATTACCTCATCTTCTCAGAATTTATCTCCATTTGATATTATTTAGATTTTTACCTTTAAGGTTAACTTCAGCTAAGCACAGTGACCCATGAGTCCCTTGTTTAGCTTTAAGATTTTATTAATACTAACTAATGATTAATAATGTTTTGTTGTTGTTACAGGAACACTATGGTTACCTTCGAGGACTGAAACTGGCCTGGGTAGGAGATGGAAACAACATCATCCATTCTCTAATGATGGGGGGACCTAAGTTTGGTGTGGACCTCAGCATTGCAACACCAAAGGTATGGTTTTCATCCATCCTGACAACCCTTAAAGATCACTCAGAAAAGATCTGTAGCTCAGTCATTCCCTCTTTGCAGTAAAGTGTTTCCAGATTAATGCATAAAATGGCCAAACACATATGACTTTGCAGTCAAATTTAGCCAACTTGTATTAAAGCAAACTGTCTCACTGCCCTCTCTCATACAAAATGGTACATATGAGGAGCACAGGGTAGCCACGGGTTGCACCCTAGTAGTTAAGGCAATGGCCTTCAGAGCAACAGTTCCTCGGTTGGAATCCTCTCTGTGCCTTGAAGGCAAACCAGTGAAACTCAGTGTAGCCTGAGATTTGATCCAATGTCTTTATTACAGGTTATGATTTCTGTATTTTTCCTATTCCCAACCATGTAAACAAAATAAAAATAAAATAAATTAAAAAAAAAATACACATGTTTTAAGTGTATTGTTACTGTCATCCTCACCATGCAATGGACCTATCCTGTTAAAAAAATCTTTAAAATGTACCAAGAGCAACATTTTTTTTTAATTTCTGTGGTTTCACTTTTTCAGAGCAAGAGTACAGTTGTTCAGTTAAAGTGAAAAATATGTCTTGCAAAGCAGTGATAAATATAAAAATGTAATTTGCACTGGAAACCACCTTTATTTTTAGCTTGAGTAAGTTGCCCGTATTTTTGTCCCGGGGGGGGGGGGGGGGGGAGATGTAAAATGCATGCATGTTCAGTCTGACATTGTTTAGATCTAGTATGCTCCACTTTAATATACTGTCATGAATGATTAACATGTAAGTGCCTGGATGCTATCCTTTGAGTATTCCTGCTGCTGCTTGGACCTGTTGATGACACCAGTGAAGTATGTCTAGGTCTCCAGACCAGTCTCCTGACAAATTTTCATGAGTCTCAGGCTTGGTCTTGGAGGTCCGAGTCTTGATCTTTGTTTTATTTTTGTTTGAATTGAATGGTCTCTGTCTTTATTCTGTTCTCAACTTTTGAGTCCTACCTGTAAGTGGAAATTAAGGTTTTATAAAGTGTGCACAATACACTTCATAGATGTGAGATTGACTTGCTGTGTTTAACTTTTCTTTCCCAACCAGGGCTTTCTGCAATTCAGGATTATGTGTCTGTGATACTCAAAATCTTTTTCTGATGCTCGGTTTTTGAGGGTCTAAGCATCTGATGGGAGAAACAGATTTCTGTTGTTTGTCTGTTATTTATTTCTGCTGAATCTGGGTTCACAGAGATTTTGTGGGACATCAGGTCAGATATAATGAGTAGAGCTGAGTTAGGTTAATATATAGTATTGGTTTCAGTCTTGGACCCATTTTACATGGATTTTCATAGCCATAAATATATACACAACTCAGCAGGCTGGTAATCTGTACTTTAGTTGTGACACAAGTCATACACAGGAATGCACTTAACAATAGAATACTTGTGTTGAATTAACACAAATAAATACATGTAAGCTCATAAAGCAAAGTGTAAATCCATCTCACTGGTAACTGGTCAGTTGCCTACAAGTTGGTTAGCATCCAGTTATTTTGTGCAGGACATGATTAAGCTCATTCGGTCAGAAATTCAACAAACATACAGGGTGATTTACCAATATGCTGAGTTACAATTGAATTTTTCTCTCACATACTGCAGTAGGTGGTGTTAGAAAGTACACAAACATATTTAACTTTTAGGGCAGGTCGGACAGCATACCTGTGGGCCATCAGGGAATGTAAAAAATGACGAAAATATTTGTATCCTCATTGTCCTTATAGTGCAGCCCTCCATTAAGTCACTGAGTGCAGGCTTTATTGTCAGAGGGCTAAAATGGAACTACCGGTAGGCCTTGGATCATGTGGTCTTGATCTTCATCTCAGATTGTTTTGCCTGGTCATGGATCCTGTGGTCTCAATCTTGGTCTTGGAACCCATGGTCTGGGTAAGTTGGCTGGCCTTGACGCTGTGACAAGATCATGAAAAAGATGGCAGCCTCTTTGTGTCATTCCTGATCAACTTATCTTTGGTAGTCATGGACTCATGGCTGGCTGTAGATTCAGGGGGATATTTGTCTCTTTATTAAATCAAATTTAAGAAATTGTCATTATACCAGATTTCAAATAAACATCATATTTTAGATTGTGCATATTTTAGATAGTTAAAATAACTATCTGGATCCAAAATCAAGGTGTTCAATGTTTGGTTAGTAAGATCATGACAGTGTCTGTTATCATCATTAAGCCATTATTGTTATAACCATAACTATATGTAGTTCAAGTGAAAACAATAGGTAGAGATTTTGAGATAATCAGTTGTCTGATGTGTGAATACTTATCAACTAATTTAAATTCAACTTATTTTATTATTCTTCTAGGGTTACGAGTGCTACCCTCATGTGGCTCAAGATGCAATTAAGCTGGCTGCACAGGTAACAACATCACCTCTGTGTCTCAGATCAAGAGACTGTCAGGCTTTGGCTAAATTGACAATGCATTTGCATTTAAAAATGTTTCAGAATTTGAATTCAGTAGAAATATCATGAAATTCCTGTACTAAAATGTGCACTGTGAACAAAATTGTGATTATCAAGTAGGTGCTGACACCTCCTGGACAATGTTGGTACCAAAATGAGGTTCTGACAGTCCAGCATATTCACAATGACATGTCTGGTTATAATGACATATATATTAGTAAGTAAAACTAAGTCCATATTTACCAGCTAGGCATGTGATATCAAGGCTCCTAGTGACTCCTGTCTTTTCCTATGAAAATTGTCTCCTATATTTTCCAGCATTTAGACCATAATCTTTCCTATAGTTTTTCACTGCACAATCGTGTTTCTGATATATTTATTCTTCCTGAATAATAATGGTTATTTAAACTTCTTTTTTTAGAGGACCTGTGAGCTTATGCGATGGTGCGGCGTCATGTGTCCTGCATCGTGCGTCGTCTGTACGTTAACCATAGCTATCTCAAAAACGGCAGGAGCTAGCATCACCAAATTTTTTGCAAATAATCATTCATTCAAAAAAATATATCAGATTTTGTTTATTTTTTTCTAACTGCTTTTTCTTAGATTTTATAGGGAAAAAGCTAAAAAAGCTTTAAAAATCTTCTTCTCCGAAACTGTCCAGCCAAATTGTCTAATATTTCACAGTAATGATCCCTGAAACAATCTTTCTCAAGTTTGTTCGAATGGTTCCAGTTTGGAGATTTTTGGCCGAGTTACAGGAGGTTGAACTTTGTTAACTGTGCAAAAAAGCATATTAAAATTTAAATTTCAGAAACGGCTGGAGCTATCATCACCAAATTCTATGCCAATGTTGGTCACATATGTCATATCTTAAATTGAGGTATTGGTGGCGCCACCTGCATGGGCCTTTTTTGTACGGGGTCATTAGTGCCTGTATCACACTGAGGGCTACAAAAAACTTCTTCTCTTAAACCATATGGCCAAAATGTTTAATATCGCACAGAAATGATCCCAGGGTAGTGCTTTCTGAAGTTTGTTCAAATGGTCTCTTTTCAGTGACTTTTGGCTAAGTTATGGGAAGCTGAATTTAGTCATATGCCATAACAGCCCATTTTAGCTCAGTGGCTACAAAGATCTTCTTCTCAAAAACCACTGGGCCAAATTCTTAAATTTCACACATTAATTATCCTCAGATGTTGATAATTCAAGTTTTTTTCAAATGATTTGGGTTCAGTGCTTTTTGGCTGAGTTACGGGAACTTAGTTAGCTGAACTTAGCCAGTTTGCTGTATCTTCCTATATGAGTTATAAACTTGCGAAACGTTTTTCAACTGATGCCACGGAAGCCAGTTTGTTAAATATTTAACAAGAATAATCCCTACAATTCTTATAATAATTGTCATTAATGGTTCCACAAGAATGATTTTTGGCTGAACTATGGAGATTGATTTGAGTCATTTTACCATATATGTTAGCTGTGTGATGCTGTTACATCTAGCCTGGCACCAGTTTATCAGCATCTATTACATCTTGCCACTAGACATTTAGATTTCAGGTTATATTCGGTTAATATTGACAAAGTTTTTTTAAAAGCTTTTCAAAAATTTAGATTTATGATTTAAGTTATTCATCATACCATGCAATGTTACAATCATGGATATTCAGCTTTCTGTGGCTTTATAAGGACAACTGTACATGGATTATAATTATTGTTATCCCTACTCAACTTAATTCAAGAATTTGCCATCAATGATATATATCTGTATTTTAATTTTGCATTCAGTATGCATCCGTAATAATTTTACATATATTCCTGATTTCTTTTTTTATAAAAAGTCAGCTGAAAAGCATTTTGTATAAGGAAAATAAATTTCAAAGTTATTTTAAGTAGGGACCACTTTTGTGTACAGATGGCAGCACTTGGTTTACCATTGACAGATGCCAGTGCCTTGATGTTGGCCATTAGCCAAGATGATGTCAGCTCTATAAATAGTTTTGGCACAGTGCCAGGATTGGGAGAAGTGCAGCCAGGTATAGGTCAAGAGTTCACTCAGTGCAGTAGCTGCATTCTATTTATAGCTTTGGCAGACTGCTCACTGCATCATATTTAGCACCAAAGTTCAGCCTGAATCTATTTATAGCTTTGGCAGACTGCCAACTGTGTCAGATTATGCAACAGGTCAAGAGTTCACTCAGTGCAGCCTGGTACAGGTCGAAAGTTCACTTAGTCTAGCCAGGTGCGGGTCAAGAGTTTACTCAGTGCAGTAGCTTGAGGCAGCAATTTGTCACAGGTCACTCAGGGGCAAATGCCTTACTCACCTAAGCCTTGTTAGCCCAGTGCATCAAACTCTGGGGAAGTTTGATGTATTGGACTTATACCTGTCTATGAGTCTTTGATGGTATTCTTATTTACAAGACAGGTGGTGCCACCTACATTGACTTTTGCAGTGTATGCGCCTGCTTATTTCTACAGAGGAATTTGATACATCAGCCTAAAATTGGGTATGTTTATACATATCAGGTAGCTTTATAGTTTACAAGACTGGTGGCGCCACCTGCAACCATTTTTGCACAGCGTCCATCTGTTCATCGGCCTTGGGATAAAATTACTCATATCTGGGCAGTGGTTTGACTTATCCACCTGAAATTTTGCAGGTTTATACATCCTTGACAACTTTCTTGTTTTATGACAGGTGGTGCCACCTACATTCAAATTTACGCTGCAGACATCCAAGCTCATATCTCAGGAACCATTTGACCGATTTTGCAAAAATTTTGCTCACTTAACTCTTTATCATACGCAAAACTGTTGGACCAAATTGCCACCATTTTTGCACAGCGTCTGTCTGTTCTTGTGCCATGGGCTAAAATCACTCATATCTCAGTAGTGGTTTGACTTATCTGCCTAAAATTTTGCATGTTTATACATTTGGACAGCTTTCTGGATTTTGTGGTAGGTGGCACAACCTACATACACATTTCGGCTGCAGACATCCAGGCTATTATGCAACACACCTCACTCTATTTCCCCTGGCCACTCAATCCATGCCTCACTTCACCTTTCCTACTCTGACTTTGGTGGATAGACGTTGTCGCTTGTTGACTACCCATATTCTAGTTTTTGTGTTGTGTGCACCAATGCCAGAAGTGCAGCAGTGATGTTTGTTTAATTGTTTCTTGTTCTAAGTGTTTAGTACTTGCATTGTTCATATACATGCAACTATTTTTGCACAGCATCCTTCTGTTTGTCTGCTGTGCAATATAAAATCACACATATACAAGCAGTGGTTTGACTTATCTGCCTTAAATTTTGCATATGTATACAGCTTGGAAAGCTTTCTGAATTTTTTTGTAGGTGGCGCCACCAACATGCACCATTTCTGTTGCAGACAGACATGCTAATATGCAACACACCTGACTCTCCCCTTGCCACTCTATCCATGCCTCACTTCACCCGTCCTTCTCTGATTTTGAGGATACAAGCAGTCACTTGTAGACCACCCGTATTCTAGTTTAGTATATATTTGGCTGAAAATCCCTATAAACTCCTATATTTTAGTATATTTGGATAAAAATTCATATAAATTCCTATATTTTAGTATATAATTGGCTGAAAATTCCCACAAACTCCTATATTGTAGTATATAATTGACTAAAAATTTATATAAAACTCCTATGTTTTAATATATATTTGGCTGAAAATACATATAAACTCCTTTATTTTAGTATATATTTCGCTGGTGGGAGCCCTTTGATATTAATCTGCCACACATTAATCATTTTTCCAATTTATTCTTTGACTTATGTAGTTAATTGGCAGTGCAAATGGAGTTTCATTTAATATGATTGTAAGTTGAAACCAGTACTGAAACAGCAGTTTTATGATGATGCCAGCACAAGATTAATTTCCATCCACATTAACATGTTAAATGGTCATTTAGAGTTATTCATAATAAGTAATTCCTTCTCTTCAGTGCTCCTGTTTAATGGTGATTATACAATATTTTACACAAACATTTGTTATATAAATTGTACAAGTTTCACTAGTTTAGTTCATGTAGTTTCCACCAGATGGCAGAAGCAATCATGCAGCCCTCTGAAAACTAATATATATGGCAATTTTATCCATGCAACAAAAAATTTTGTTCTAAGGATTTGCTGCAGGATTTGTGGCAGGAATCATAACTCTACATGTTAGAAGCTTCTATCTAGCCACAAGGAGAGATCCAGGCAAGATCTTAGAATCACAACATTAGGTCACAGTGTTAAAATTTCTGTGAGCTACATGTCATTACATGATTTCTACATCTTTGATAATATATTTGACAGAATTATTCAAACTAGCGTGACAGACACTTTATTTGAACATTATTAGTTCACTCTGTGAACTTATGCCATGGCGCAGCGTCCGCCGTCCACCGTCCACTGTCAACTGTCCACCGTCCACCGTCTGTTACCAAATATCTCAACAGCCAAAGCAGCCACTTTCATGAAACTTTGCAGAATTACTGATCATGGGATGGACATGCAAAAATAAGCTTATGGTGGCACCACCTATGTTGACTTACTTTCTGCGGGATGAAATGGTCTTTTCGACTTCTATCAAGATAAGTCATAAAGTATTAATATTTTGGCCTTCATATCATAGTCAACAGTTCCTTAGAGGAAGGGGAATAGTTTGAGTATAAATTCAGTCAAGTCATATTCAAGATGGCATCTCTACGGAACTTCAAATTCTGTCGATCGCAAAATATGACAGCTTGATGTGTTTCTATGTATACATAATGTATTGTCTGTTACCAAATATCTTAGGAACTGCTGCAGCCTTCAGTTTCAAATTTCACAGGAATATTGATCATGTGACTGCCAGATGATTTTGAGCTCCAGGTGGCGCCAGCTGTGTTGACCTACTTTCTGTTGGACAAAATGTTCCTTTCCACTTCTTTCAAGATAAGTCACAAAAAAGTATTGAAATTTTGGCCTTCATATCATAGCCAACAGTTCCTTAGGGGAATAATTTGAGTATAAATTCAGTCAAGTCATTTTCAAGATGGCGTCTCTACAGAACTTAAAATAGTGTGGGTTGCAAAATTTAGCAACTTGATGTGTTTCCATACAGGATGTATTGTCTGTTACCAAATATTTTAGGAACTGCTGCAGCCTTTAGTTTCAAATTCCACAGGAATATTGATCATGTGACTGCCAGATGATTTTGACCTCCAGGTGGCGCCAGCTGTGTTGACCTACTTTCTGTTGGACAAAATGTTCCTTTCCACTTCTTTCAAGATAAGTCACAAAGTATTGAAATTTTGGCCTTCATATCATAGCCAACAGTTCCTTAGAGGAAGGGAAATAATTTGAGTATAAATTCAGTCAAGTCATTTTCAAGATGGCGTCTCTACAGAACTTCAAATTGTGTGGGTTGCAAAATTTAGCAACTTTTTGTGTTTCCATACAGGATGTATTGTCTGTTACCAAATATTTTCGGAACTGCTGCAGCCTTCAGTTTCAAATTTCACAGGAATATTGATCATGTGACTGCCAGATGATTTTGACCTCCAGGTGGAGCCAGCTGAGTAGACCTACTTTCTGTGGGAAAAAATGTTCCTTTCCACTTCTTTCAAGATAAGTCATAAAGTAATAATATTTTGGCCTTCATATTATAGTCAACAGTTCCTTAGAGGAAGTGGAATAATTTTAGTATAAATTCAGTCAATTCATTTTCAAGATGGCGTCTCTATGAAACTGTGTCCATTGCAAAATTTGACAGCTTGATGTGTTTCTATACATGATGTATTGTTTATTACTAACTATCTTAGGAACTGCATCAAGTTACTGCTAAATAATTTGACCTGCAGGTGGCGCCACCTGTGTTTTCCTACTTTCTTAAGGTTGTAATGGTCTTTTCTGCTTTTTCCAAGATATGTCATAAAGTATAAATACTTTGGCTTTTATATCATAGTCAACAGTTCCCCAGAGGAAGAGGAATAATTTGAGTATAAATTCAGTCAAGTGATTTTCAAGATGGCATATCTACGGAACTTGATGTGTTTCTATTCATGATGTATTGTCTGTTACCAAATATCTTAGGAACTGCTGCAGCCTTCAGTTTCAAATTTCACAGGAATATTGATAATGTGACTGCTTAATGATTTTGACCTCCAGGTGGTGCCACCTGTTTAGCTACTTTCAGCAGGCTGTAATGGTGTTTACTGCTTTTATCCAAAATATGTCATTAAGTATTTATTTGTTATAATCCACAAAAACAGTCTCCTCTAGGACCCTTGGACTGATCTTTCCAAAACCTGCATACTTGTTCCCTCACCTATGTAGTTGTAGGTAACAATGATGGAGAACCTTTCTGTGCAGTACAAACCTGGGTTTCTTTTATATAACAACCCTCAATCTCAGGAGTGGTTCAACATATTTAGCTAAAATTTTGCATATTCATAGATCTTGGACTCCTCAGACTTACACTCAAGACTGATGATGCCATCTGCAATCGTTTTCCCATGGCATCCCTGGTACATTTGCTGTGGGTGAAAATTGCTCATATCTCAGAAGTAGTTCAATGTATTGATCTGAAATTTGTCATGTCTATCCATCTAGGAAAGTTTTCTCGTTAACCAGACAGGTGGCGTCACCTACAATACTTTTTGCGGAGTGTCCAACTTTGCAATTGCCATCTGATCGTCTTAGTGTTTGTTCAGTGTATTGGGTTGAAATTGTGCATGTCCATAGATCTTCGTCACCTCAATCTTGTAAACAAGACTGGTGGCGCCATCTGCAATAATTTTCCTGTGGTGTCCATTCATACATTTGCTTTTGGTGAAAATTGCTCATATCTCAGGAGTATTGGTCTGAAATTTGGCATGTGCAGTCATCTTGGAAAGTTTTCTCATAAACCATATAGGTGACGCCACCTACCTTGTGCAATAGGACAATGTCTACTTGGAAAGGAATGAATGGTATTTTCACATTCATTTATTTTTTAATCACTTGCCAAATTGCACAGTAATTCACAGAGTGAACATTAGACCCCTGGGTCTCTTGTATTAAATTTCCATATCAGCTGGAGCCAAAATAAGCTTGAAAATTCAGTGAACATCAAAATTGTTGACAGTCAATTAATGATTGTCCTTAAAATGAAATGGTTGGTCTTAATTATTTTTATGAGGGTTTAAAGACAGCTATAGACACTTTCACTTACAACTTTTTCAGTCATTTTTCCTTTTTCTCAGATTTGTAAATGTTAGCTCTCCTGCAAGTAACTGAGCTGTCCATTTGTAGGTAGATCACATTTCATGTATATTCATGAACAGAATCACATTATTTCCCCTTTCAGTCAGATATAGATAAATACTGGTAATATTCATGTAAGCAACTCTCAATGCCAAATGGTTAAGATATTTTTATCCATAAATTTCAGCATGGCACTCAAATGTCTTTCACAAATGACCCACTTGAAGCAGTCCATAAAGCAGACGTCATTGTGACGGACACGTGGATCAGCATGGGACAAGAGGAGGAGGCCAAAAAGAGGCTCAAAGACTTCGCTGGTTACCAAGTCACTCGCAAGGTTTGTATCAGATAAGCTGATGATTAATCCTATTTTAACAGCAGCTGGGAATGATAATTCTTTGTATTCTGCTCACAGATGAATTATGATTACATCCAGGTTTATGTAGCATCTCATGTTTGTTCTGCTAAATCTCATGCTACTGTCAGAGTCAACTATTGTCATGATTACTTGTTAATATTTTCCTTATACATACAGGGCTCGAAAGTATTTTCCCAGTCAGGCAAGTAACATCTAGTTCTTACTCAGCCTACATACATTTTTATGGGTTCTGCAAAAATCTGTGATCACAGCTATGACCACAATTTTCTGTTTCACATGATTTGCTGCATATCTTATTGTATGTTACACAAACTTGTTCAAATGTTTGTTTGTTAATAATTTGTCTTTTCGTTATTTGAATAGATAAACCTACAGGTTATTGAAGATAAAGAGGTGTTATTGATATGATTTAATTTCTTCAAGAAAGAATATAGCTTACTGAAGATTCATGTCTTTTGGTATAGATTTAAGTTTTACTCTCTTCTGTAACATTTACCTGCCTGGGGCAAGCAGTTAATTGTTAATGTTGAGCCCTGACATACCTGCAGAATTAGTGCTACTGTTGTGAAGGGAGATTGGTCAAGTCAAGAAAAAAAAAACTACACAATGCAGATCTGAATAAATTTGATATCTTTGGTCTAAATTTTATCTTTAGGATGGTTGTTTACACTTATGTTCACACTCACATTTATAAAACCATAGTGATACTGATACATGCCTTAACATGGAATACTTAAAAACAAGTGACAAACCTTCAGAGATTTTATTTATATATGCAAAACTAAAGACTTGACAGCTGAGAGGTCCTCCAATGACTACATAAGTCTTTCTTGATACTTCTTTGCAAGATATACATATGTAAACATGTGATGCAAATATATATTTTGTACTGCATTTTTACTTGCCTGATAAAGTTTTATACTCTTTAGGGAAACTCCATAATGCCAGCTCTGAAAGTGTGACCACTGCCATTTTATCACAGTATTTTTAAAAGAGAAACATATACTGGTTCATAAAATTTGCCAATTCATAAAGCAAATTGATAAAATTGACAAAACAAAGTTTTGCGGATACTATGATTTTTTACCAGGTTCCGCCGCTTCCTTGGCATTGGTATGCTGAATAGAACTCTGAGACCACTCGACAGATTTTTCCGAAACTTTACACCCTTATTGGGTGACATGTGAAATGGTGCCAAATTATTTTGCGTTGACCTCTGACCTTTCCTCTCTCCAGTGCGTCCAACTGCGTCTGTTTTGACACCTTAACCCACATATCTTCGGACTTGTTTGACCAATCAGGCTAAAATTTCGCATAAATGTAGCCCTTGGATAGCTTTATAACATACACAGAAAATGTTGGCATCACCTGCAACCATTTTTGCACAGTGTCCATCTGTTCATCTGCCTTGGGATAAAATCACTCATATCTCTGCAGTGGTTGGACTTATCTTTCTGGAATTTAGCATGTGTATACATCCTGGATACCTTTCTTGATTTTATGAGAGGTGGCCCCACCTACTTTCACGTTCAGGCTGCAGACATCCAGGCTTATATCTCAGGACTGGTTTGATGTATACTCCTGAAATTTTGCATGTGTGTAGATCTCACATAGCTCTTCATTATACAAAAAATTGGTGGCGCCACCTGCAACCATTTTTGCACTGTGTCCTTCTGCTTGTCTGCTGTGAGATACAATAACTTATATCTCGGCAGTGGTTTGACTTACCTGCTTAAAATTTTGCAAATTATACAGCTTGGATAGCTTTCTGGAAGATTAACTGCAAATTAATTCTTTTTGCAAAAAGAGACCAGGCCCTTGGTAATGTTGCCTAAAATAAAACGAAAAAATAACAAAATGAATATCATTCGGACTTATCAAATCAAGCAAACATAGAGATAAACTGTACAAATACACGAGAGCTACAGCTACAGGTAGAACAGAATTTACAAACAAAAAACATCAACTTAATTCATACAACATTATTCTAAAAATAATATACATGAATCAAAGCAACAATACTACAACAGTAAAGTAAAAGATTAAAGTATAAGGATATTAAAAAAACATGGAAAACAATCAACAAAATAATACAAAGAAAAAGAAAAATAGCCTCCCTGAATACCTCATTATCAATGGCAATTAAATAAATGATTCCAGAAATATAGCAAATCATTTTAATACCTTCTTTGGCAATATAGGCGCAAAAATGGCAAAGGAAATCAATGTAAGAATGATGAAATAAATTACAACAATTCTTAACTGCACAAAAAACTAAAATTGAAAATTTATTAAGATTTAAACATATAAATGAAGTGGAAGTCCAAAATATAACCAATAATCTTAGGCAAAAAAAATAGTACAGGCTATGATGATCTCTCTAGAAATTTACTTAAGAAAATTGGTCCTATCATAATCAAGCCACTATGCATTATTTTAAATCAATCATTAACTACAGGCATATTTCCTGATAAACTAAAAATAGCAAAAATAACCCCTATTCACAAATGAAGAAATAAATTAATTTACCTGAAAATTGTAGGCCAATATCACCCTTACCAAGCATTTTA
Source organism: Sipunculus nudus (assembly GCA_026874595.1). NCBI lineage: Eukaryota > Metazoa > Annelida > Sipuncula > Golfingiida > Sipunculidae > Sipunculus > Sipunculus nudus. The sequence continues at coordinate 77,955,633 of CM049311.1, forward strand.
AAATTATTTGAAAAAGTAATATACAATCAATGATATAAATATCTTTAAACCACAATATACTTTATTATAACCAGTATGGATTAAAAAAAAAAACATTCAACAGAACGAGCAATATTAGAATTAGCAGACAATAATATACACAAATTAGCAGTGAAAACACACCCCTCTCTATATACCTTGAACTGTCAAAAGCATGTGACACATCAAATCATAAAATATTAATTCATAAACTAGAATCACATGGCATTAAAGGAAAAACACTACTGTGGCTAATTAATTATCTAACAAACAGGGTGCAGGATGTTGATTTGAAAGAATATAATTTAAAAAAATAACCTTAATACCACTGGACTACCTCACAGATCAATTTAAGGTCCCTTATTATACTTAATGTATATGAATGACATACAACATTGCAGTAGTAATTTTATTTTCTATGCAGATGACACAACATTATTTAACCCCTTAACTAATTAAAATAAACAAAAAGATCAAAACATCATCAACAATGAATTAAAAAAAGTACATAACTGGTTAACTGCAATCCTTGGCAAAATTTGGGTGTATTAGATGAGCTCAGAGGTCACAAGACATACAACGTGCATATGTGCACAATTTGCTGTGCTCTTGCTGTATTTTCTAATAAAGCTGGCAACAGTCCAGGCATTGTGTCTTGACTGGTAAAGAAAAATGGTCTGCTCCCAGCTTTTTTTTGACTGAGGACTTGTGAGCTCCTTTTGTAAAAATGCAGAAATCATACCTCAAATTTGTTTGGAAATATCAAATTGATCAGAACATTTGACAAAATGCTGTGGAGTTTGTTTTCTTTTCTTTTCTTATGTTCATACAGTGTACTTTTGTCAGAGTTTTAAAGCTGCATGATTTTTCTCTTTTCCATATTTAAATGTGAATGCTGTAATTTTACTTTTGGTTTAATTATGTGTTTACAGATGCTGAAGGAAGCAAAGGAAAACTGGGTGTTCCTGCACTGTCTGCCCCGCCACGCTGAGGAGGTTGATGATGATGTCTTCTATGACCCACAGAGGTCGCTAGTATGGCAGGAGGCTGAAAACAGAAAATGGACAGTCATGGTGAGTTAAAAATTGTGGAAGTTAATTTGTAAATGACATGGTCTGAGAGCATTGTCAAGACATGTTTTATTAATAACATTTGTGAAATGAAATAAGTAGCAAGGCTAAAATGAGATGCATAATGATAGGATGGGTAAAAAGGGTTTTGTTCACCTTAAATATCAGTTGATTGTTCATGCTCAGCTAAGAACGTTTTATACTGCAAATGTAAACCTTTTACACCTATAAATAAAATGCAATTATTTTTGGTTAAGTGAAAAAGTATTTAATGGTTATCAAAAGTATATGTACACCTTGTAATGTAATGTACAAAGACACAAAATCCACCAAATTTCAGACTTGTGGATGTGGCAGAATGTTGGTAATAATTGTCAGAACCCTTGGCGGTAACTTTTTTAAGAGCTCAGGCAGTAACTTTTGCCATTTATTATAAGTGCTTTGATGTTTCATGAGAATGTTAACTAAACTTGATCCTTTAGTGCAAAATTTCAGGATTGTGTCCAATCAGTTAAGAGAATGAACTAGAGAAGTTTTGCTAGTCAATACATATATAGAATTTTGGAAGGATCCAGTAATGCAATGCTTAGAAACCTTATCTTCAGTTTACTGTGTTTGGCATTAACAGCCTGTTCAGTTTCCAGTTACCTCCTTGACATTTCCCAGAAAGAGTCAGGGAATATTGGCATCTAGTTTTGGCACAAAAATGTCAGGTATTCACATTTTTTATGAAGGTCACAACCTGATATTGGCATGAATATCAAGAAGGTGACTACCTTCCACATTGCAGTAGCAATACATGAAAAAAAAATTTAAATTTAAAAAAAAATGTTTTGTTTCTCTATTTTGCTGTAATAAAATGGTCTTAATCTATGTCAGTACACAAGAGAATGATAGATCTTTTCCATAAGACTGTGTGCTGTGCTAATGGTCATCAGATGTTTTTGTGTCCACTCGTCTGACACTGCAGTTCTTTTAGGTGAAACAGTATGTAACTGGAGACTCCATTTTGAACCTTGCCTTGACAGGATAAGATCCTTAATTTGTAATTCTTATTTGAGATATAAAACTTATGGTTGCATTTTATGCCCCCACCACAAAGTGGCCGGGGCATATAGTTTTACCCATGTCCGTCATTCTATCATTCCGTCCTTCCCTCATTCCGAAATCAAACAGTTGTACGAACTTTTTTTCGCAATGCCTGCAGATATTGGCCTGATTTTTGGTGTGGGCAGATAATGACCAGTTACAGATCGAGTTTGCATTTCGTCCCAGTTGACCTACCTTTGACCGTTTTACGGCTCCTAAACTTAAAAAATTTCATGAAAAATAGCAATTTTCATGACAAATACACATGTACGGACTTTTTTTCGCAATACTTCCAGATATTGGCCTGATGTTCGGTGTGTGGGCAGATAATGACCAGTTACAGATCGAGTTCGCATTTCATCCAGGTTGACCTATTTTCAAACGTTTTACGCCTCCTTAATTAGAAAATTTCACGAAAAATAGAAATTTTCATGACAAATACACATGTACAGATTTATTTTCGCAGTGCCTGCATATATTGGCCTGATTTTTGGTGTGTGGGCAGATATATACCAGTTACAGATCGAGTTTGCGTTTCGTCCCGGTCGACTTACTTTTGACCGTTTTACGGATCCTGAACATTGAAAATTTCTTAAAAAAAAAATATGAACTTTCATGACAAATACACATATATGGACTTTTTCTGCAATGCCTGCAGATATTGGCCTGATTTTTGGTGTGTTGGCAGATATTGACCAGTTACAGATCAAGTTCGCGTTTCGTCCCAGTTGACCTAATTTTGACAGTTTATAAATGTCCTTATATAGTAATGTCCTTATATAGTCACAACGCTCTTTTGTGTCGTTTTAAACACAATACTGCATGTATGTAGGTCTCCTGGCAAAATGCATGATTTTGAGCTGACTGGGCGTCATGTATCCCATTGTTCAAGGTTCCTATTCAGATGAGTGTCATGGCCCATGGGTCACTTGTTAAGTCAATACTACATCTCTGTTGTTGAATGTGTTTATGGAGTGCTATTTTAAAAAGAAAATCCTTGCAAACTTAATGCTGTAACATTGTAATTTGAGAAAAGAAAACAATTAGACATCTTTTGTAACTTTCATATGACAGTCCCAGATCTTCACCTATTCCCCTTTAGTGGGTTCTCTGCTGTTTAGATTTCCCACCGATCATCCTTTTAAGATCAGTCTGTAGATCCCTGTCAAAATGAATAAGATTAGTTCCAAGCATTGTCAAATTTATGAGGAGATTTGTGGTAAGTAAATCTGCTTGTGGTAACTAAAAATTGCTGCGTCACAGAACTTTTGGCATGGGTACCTTAAAAATTGGGGCATAGAAATGGTCACAACTTGGTTTTGTAATGGGATTTCCATCAGTTCTCTTGTACCTTTATAAGATTGAGAAGTTGCATTAAAAATCTGAATACATTCGCACATTTTTATCCCTGTTACCTTGAAAAATTTGGTTATGTCACTAAAATCTAGTCAAAGTAATTTGACCCATAGTAAGGTACATCCTTGTTAGGAGTTGATAAACTCTATTGAAGAAAGATGACAGAGTCATTAATAATTTTAGCAGAAACAAACATGTTCAGCTATGGATAGGTAAAGAAACTGGTGTCCCCTTTTTATATGCTAGGGGTTTCGAATTTGTGATATTCACATGAATTTGTGAAAGGGAAGCCCAATGGTCAAAGGCAAATCAAAACGTAAGAGATTGCTATTATAAATGATATAAAAGCTTTTAAATTATCTGCCAACAATGAACAGTATTCTCTACTCATTCGATGTTCACTTGGGTCCCCGTCAAATCGTTATGATTTGGCACACATATTAATTAATATAATAAGAAATATTCTCTGTATGGTGAGATCATGAAAATGGAACCCTCTCTAAATAATGAAAGTGTGAAAATCGTGAGATTTTTACCTTGTGAACAACATTCTTTAGATGTATTTGAAATATATATATAAAATATATAAAGATCAATCATAAAATAATGTGTAATATATTATTACATATATCTCATGTGTTTCTTTTCAGGCAGTTATGCTTCATCTGCTGACTGATCATGTTCACAAGACTGAGAAACCCAAATTTGGTCGTCTAGACTAAATCCTCCACATCTTAGCAAGCAACTTAGAGAATTTGCAGTAATAATGCCAAAAATAACCCAAATTCACTTTCAAATCCTGTTAAATGTCTGTGTTGTAAAGAAGAGTAAAATAACTGCTTGAATTATTCATTGGTTAGATGCAATATATATATATATATATATATATATATATATATATATATATATTCAAATGTATAGTAAGAATGATAAATAGATTTTGTATCTGACAGTTATCCTTAAAACTAAATAATAGATAGGAGATTTAAAAGATGTATGTCTGTAAAGAAGAAATTATAGTTTATGTAGGTTAGGGATTGTGATAGAAATAGGATAAATTGCAATAAACTGCAATATTTTATGATAAAAGAAATGATAGAAGACTTAGGGTTGATAGAACTATCGGTAAAACTTTTCCTGTATTTTCCTTTCAACATATCAGATGGCGCTGGCAGCTCTGAAGAAATAAGAAAGTTAGAGTAATATTGTGTAAAGTATTCTAGTGGTCACATTATCTTAGAAAGAACAGTGGTTCCTGATACCACCAGGTGTTTCACTATTACATATAAAGTCATCTGTGTTGTAGTCTTTTGAATCTTAGATGGTTATTACCAAAAGGTATGCATGGTTTTAAATCCCAAATTACAGTGTGCATTCTCTTTAACTGTAGCTTTTTGTTGAGTATTGTGTGACATTGACCTTGTTTGACATTGCAAGTTTAAACATAGTCCAATTCAGTTGCTGTAAAAGATAAATATCCATGTTGTCAAGTTTTTGTTTTACATATGCTGCTTAGTAGTTCGTGTATTTTTATTTTATGAAGATATAATATTTGAGATTTAATAAAAAAATCATTTATAGGATTCTGTCTCTGCCACATTGTGTTAAATTCATACAGAATATCCCTGAAACATTTAACGTCAATAGGAAATTCTGTACAATTTACCAGAGAAATATATATCCAATTGGATTTATAAAAAAAATTGTGTAAAGATTGATTTAATGAATAAGGTAGGAGTCATACATTATGATCATGTCGTCCTAACAATTTGATTCTCTTGTAGCATTTGTTATACATTTGTTTGTGTTTGTGTGTGTTACTGGTTAAAAAAAAACTTTTAATTTACTGTGTGAAAGCCTTAATTTTCTTCTTCTCCAGTGGAATATGTAACACCTATTCAGATTATGGAGCCAAGCAGGGTACATGTTTATTCTAGGTATATTCTAAGTTTATATGGCAAAAATATGTACTTCAGTTATTAATGAAGGTAAATGTGATCTTGTAATTACAGTCAACGTGTATAACATCGGTGTGTAGCCATTGGTGTATGTGAAAATTAATAAAGGTCTTTATTAATAATTATACATTGAATGTACAAAGCGTATAATCTATAATTTACAGGTAGAGTAGTAATGCGACTTTATAGGCCTCGATGATACTCGGCATCATTATGTACTTAATGGAGAATATAAATAGAGAGGAAAGACCAAACTTTAATGTAATATATTCCTCTTGGTATCAGAATAAGTTTTTTTTTCTTTTCATCTTTATCATTGATTATATTCTCTTAATCTGATTGTCTCATTACCTACTCACCAGTTTGTGTGTCATCACATCAAAACCTATTAGATATAAACAGGCTTGAAACAAATTAAATATGTGCTTCAACGTTCAAGTAATAAATGTTACCAGTTGTGAACAAATGTTATAGAGTTTAAGAAAAATATCATGCAAGCATGAGCTCTGTTCAGTTAAATGCTATTGAACAATTTAAATATGTTTATTTGAAATTGTTAACTTTACATTAATGGATAGACCTTAACCACCAGCATACACACTGCACGTTACTGCTGTCCGCAGGGTTTGGGTCCTTTGAGCTAGCATAGCTTGTTTTGTTAAATGACGCGGACAGGACCCCTCTTCTGAAGATAAGACCGGATTCTTTTAATTTCATCATTATATATATAGCAATTAGTCTCTTTTGCTTTGATGACATAGACCCGAACTGTTAGTGATAATCATCGCCAACAGATGTCGCTAGTTTGGTGGAAAAGGTCAATTACAAGATATACTCTTAGATTTAAGATGAACATGCACAATGTTTCAGTGTGTTAACTTGCACAAAGCACTGAATGTGATCTCCACATGGCAAAGATCTTCATTGGTGATAATGTATAAAGGAGGTATAATCTTGTAGTTTTTCCCAAGTTTTTCCTATACTGCTGTAGGTTTAAAATTTTGTGTTTCTGTTATGTTAAGGGCGACTCAAAAATGCTCCTGTTGTAATAACATGGATTATTTTTATTTGTGTAAAAACGACTATGCAAGAAATATAGTTGAAATCATGTTGTTCATTACTTATTGAAATAACGTTTTGAAAAGTATTGAAAAGCTGCTTATTTTTACATTTATAATTACCAGTACACAGTTGTTTGCTTATTCCAATAAAATTGAGTGTTTTAACAAATGTATTGAGTTTTGATTTTTAAGGTACCAGTATTGTCAATACCCCTGTATCTAAAATCAATCAACACGTGGTTTATAATCATATTAAACCCCATAAAGTATACATTTTTGTAAACCTCATAAAGTTATCTTTCTGATTGTGTAGCTTAGCTGACTAAAGCTGAGCTCCATTGTCCGTCCGTCAGTCCGTCCGTTATACTGGCACGTTTTAAACCGTTGGACCTACGAATCCTAAATTCGTCATACTGTTAGATGTCCCCAAGGTCTACCTAACCGAAAATTGGGTCACTGCGACTTCATTCCATCGGAAAATTCAGGAAAAACCTCGATTTCAGTTAAAAACCTATTATCACACTTCAGGACTGCCTAGCATCAAAACCACTGATCTGTTTTTCTAAATATTTCCAGAAGTATTCTCATATATATTTCCTATATACATGCCAGAAATTAAGTCCGTTAAGTGTAATTTCTTGAAATTATTGGGCTGTACATCATGCACTTTGTAAAAAATCATGAAAATATTTACTCACTTAACTTCAAAATTTTTTAAACTAGAGACTTTTTTTCCAGTATATAACTTTGTTAAATTAAGATTCAATTGAATACCCAAAATTAGATCTTAATTTTGTAATTATAGTAGTTATAAGCATAAAAATAAAATCAATACCTTTAAAATTGCCCATCTTTGCATGACCCTCATTTTTTTTCCTGTGAGTACTGTTGAATTAATTTTCACAGCATGTAAACGTATTTAATTTGTTTAAATCTGAACTTTGAAAATAAAAGCTTGAAAATTAGGCTAGTTATTGAATTGTAGGTCTATTTTAGTCACTTGGTTTGACCGGATGCAGGCAGCCCACTCCAGGTCACTGGAATTCGGCTATGCCAGGGTTCCTGATTTGTTACAGTCACTGGGGGAGATATCCTGCCGTTACAGTTAAACAGTTATGCTCAACCCCCCCCCCCCCCCCCATCACGGCCAACCCTACCCATATAAAACCCCTATATAAAATATAAAGCAAATTATGGATAAATGAAGGCACAATTTAAAATTGTGAAATCTGAATAAAGTATTTTTATATATTTATTGTTTTGCAAATTGAAAAGGTATATTTTCGTGGTAAAAATATATACATGTACATGTGTATGCATGATGTGGTGTTATCTGACAAGATTGAGATTTATAATGATGCAATTTAGAATTATGAATCAACTTTTAGATTCAGATGTATGTTATATTGGAAATGTACAGAAATATAAACTTAAAATAAAACAATAATTGATGTGATAAAAAAATGAGGATCTAATACAAACATTTGTTCATTATTTTCCTGCCTCAGTAGAACTTGAGATTGCAAATGTGTAAAATTTATTTAATATCAAAAATGATTGTATTAGAAATAAACATTAAGATCTAATTGAAACATATTTTTGCTTCAGGAGAATGGAACATAAAGTGATCAGCTCTGTCTGTCCATCATCTCTCCATTATCATTATATATATATATATATATATATATATATATATATATATATATATATATATATATATATATATATATATATTAATTATGAAATTATTCCCATAAGCACTGTTGAAATAACTATCATATGCTGCACATGTATATGGATGGATTAAAGCTATTAAAGTCTAACATTTAAAAGAAACTTATATATTCAGTTGTGAAATATTGCAGATGTTAAACAATTTCATATAATAAAAAAAATTAAGAAATAATTGAAACTTCATATTTATCAGCTTTGTTTGTGTACCAGACTGTCTAGTCCTTTTTTAAATATTAAGTTATTTGAATGAACTTTTTTATCCTGTAGCATAAATGATTTAAGTGAAAATCATATATAAATACACTATAATAATACAGAGATGTTGTATTCTGAACAAAAATAAAGTTTTTTTAGTTAATATCATGTTGTTTATTATTAGTCAACTAAATAGCGGTTTTTACTCTAACTGGATTTATGCGTAAAATAGTGTTCCTTTAAAATTTTTCAAAATGAAACAAAATCATATGAAAATGAATGAAAAGTATATGTATACAAACAGAAAGATTGCTGTACCAGGTTTACGCTTCCGAGGCGGCAGAAATCTTGCGCTTCTAAAGAAGCTACTGACAATATAGGTATCAGGCCTATATATAGGTAAAGCACTGTGTAAAGAGCGTATACCAGATTTAAAATAATGTACACTTTATGAAGTCTAATATGAATTTTAAACAACTTTTGATTTTTTATTTAGATACATGGGTTTAAGACTATAATGATTGTTACCTTAAAGAATTTCAATATGCAGTTAATATAAGATGATTTTAAAAAAAATAAATAAATGTAATTTCTGAATGGAGTGCAGATACTGACAGGAGTGAAAAGCAACTTTAAGAAAAAATGGAAATGTTTCGATTTTTTTTCCTAAGGATTTCTGTCTGTCCTGTGCTGATATGACTGGCTTGCCTTGACTTTCCCCGCCAGTAAAATCAATTACTCATCTTTTACAAACTCTGAGGCTGACATGGTGCAACACTGATTATGACTGACTTCCGAGCGTTCGTGTGACCTTATGTGACGAACCTGGTCACAGAAATTTTTATTGAGGCCAAAGAAAACAAAAATAAAATGTTTTATTTGGATTTTCAGTACAAATATATCGATTCTATAAAATGAAAAATTTAAAAAAATCGACAGAACTTCCTTTTGTATTCATGTGAATTTACCTGTTAAAAAGGGAACATTTTTTTAAAGATTTTTTTGGTGGAGGTAACCGCCTCCATTTTTTAATGCCTTTCTCAACTAAGTATATGTACATCTGCAGAGTTTCATTCCGGTTTCGAACTACGTGACAGGGGCTTATATCAGATTTTTTTTCTGGCGTCATCCAGGTTCGGTATACCACTCCTGTGGGCGCTGGGTGTGTGTCATCCCAAGACTTGGTCATAACACATAGGAATCCCCGAAAGGCGCACGCATTTGTGAGTGATACACGACTGATGGGCACAGTCTCCCCATTAAGCCTGCAGAGCGCTCACCCTGGGTGGGGGCCGACCGTGAAAAATCTCATGGCCTCGGCTGAGATTCCAACACACGATCTCCCGGCTTTGAGTCCTGCGCTCTACCCCTGAGCCACAGAAGCCGTAATCATTTGTAATGAGCATGTCCCCCCCCCCCCCCCCCCCCGACCATATGAAATTTAATGATAAAAGGTAACATAAACAGGAAAAATATAGCCCTCCCGTCCTGATTGATTAAAAAGTGCCTGAGCAACCAACCTTTTAATTTTTTCTTGCAAAATAAATCACTTTGATCCCTTAGAGGTTTCATTTTCGCTACTCAAGTTGTCGTAGAGGTTTCATTTTCGCTAATCGCCTAGGCAGATCTAGCCCTGCCAGGGCTTAAGTATTTACATTTGGAAATGAAATACGCAAGATAAACGGCGATTCCATGTATCGACAGACGCAACTCAGTCTCAGTAACTCGGCTCTAATCACTATGAAGTGTCCGGGCAGAGAGCCGTAAATTAGTTACATAATTCGCCGCGAGGTAGGAGTACCTGTTCTAAAAGCGTTGCGACACGGCAACAGCCCGTTTGACGACTCTGTCAGTAGGTCTTAACCATTGCATCGACTGGGCCAGACTTATGCAGATATTACTTTGTGACTTTGGTGGTTGCTAGGCAAGCCGTGATATTGTATTATGTGAATGTTATAAAATTACATGCTACCGATATACGTAGTATGTTCCAAATATTGCCATGAACTTGGAACCCCATGATATAATTCTAAGAAACTATAATCAAGACTGGCTTCTTTGGTCTCGGGGGTGGAGCACAGGGGTCATTGCCGGGATACTGCGAGTTCGAATCTCAGCCGCAAAGCGGTGGTATTTGTCACGGTGGGTCCTCATCCAGGGAGAGGGCAATCCGAAACCAAATTGGGAAGCTTAACCCCGCAGGCCTGTTTCATCAAGGTGCGCCTTTATGGGGTTTCCTCGATGTTATAACCCAGGAATGGGGGTGACCCAGGACCCGCATGTGTGGAACAACGAGCTTTATTTACGCCAGAATAATCGTGTGTAACCTCCTGTCACGTGTCACGTAACCTGGTTGGAATTCCGTAGCTGTACAGATTACCTTGCTGAGCAAGTGATAAAAATTAATCAAGGAAATAAAATTTATATTTATAGTCGATTTGTGGATGATTCCATATAATTGTGTGGGTTCAGTATGTGGTTCCGGTGAGTATGGTGTGTATTAGCTGGCGTTTTACTTATGAGTAGGCCACTTAATGTTAGTTAATGTTAGTTAAATAATCACCATTGTGTATTGCAAATATACTGGAAATATAAAGTAATTTCATTGTGATTTATTGCCAACTGATAACATTCCAAGGCAGAAAAAAAATCCAGTTCACCAAGCAGTATCAAAGTCCCTAGCGAATCAATAATTTCTAAACCAAGGGACACTTAAATTCTCCAGTCAATAGATTAGTTACGACATTCGTTTACATCGGTTTCTGAACGGTAAAACTCCGCCAACCCGGGAGAGTTAGTTTGATCACATTCGGGTTTGACAAGATTCCCTTTACCTCGAAGCTCACCTACCCCCCCCCCCCCCATAATATCATTTTAAAAAAGTACAAAACAGTTAGATACAATACAAAAAAAAAAAACAAATAAAATGTTCCTACATTCGCATCCATAGCTCTGGATAAAAACAAAATATATAATTTTCTTTCCACTGTCTCTCGAGCGCTTTCAGCGAATTTCATTTAAATTAATATATAATTGGCCAACAAAAATCGCCAGGAAAAATAATAGGCAAATTTAAAAAAGATAATGCTCGCTCGCTATTCTTTCTAATAAGCCGTAGCTATACGGAAAATACGGAATGAAACAATCTTAATGCTTCCTTAACTCCCATTCAAACAGGAATTCTAGGAGGTACTAGTACACATGTACTCTGTGATGTGTATAAAATGGCTTACCGTAAAGTATTCTGATCTTAAAAGCTGCTCAGGTAGTGTTTGTCAGCTGATGGAAATGGACGGGTGACTTGTTTTGCCAACCTCACCTGTAATACGATAAAAAAGAAAAACTGACATTTATTCGTAAAGTTTAGATTCATCTGTGAATGTAAAATCACGCCATTACGCAAGCACCTTTAACCCAGTAACCGAGCTTTATTAAACCAGACGGCATTGTGACTGTAAGTGTAAAAGGATTTGTATTTTAAATGCGACGGTAATTTGCCCCTGTCACGATACAGGCGTTAGGCCGAGGTTTATCTTTAATAAAGGACAGGAAATTGCTGCTATATTAGGTGAGCTCAGACATAAACTACATCAACTAACATGGCCAAAGAATAAAACATAGCTGTGTACGAGGGGCCTATTGTGACTCATTATCTCGCTCGATGGCGATGTGAAAACTTCACAAAACTCCTCTGAAGGTTTTGTAATAATAGACAAACAGTGATAATAATAAATTCTCAATAAGTAGAAAGGGAGTTGTGTGGATGGTTGCGTCTGCGTAGAATTTAGCGGGTGCACGGTACATTGTGAAAAGAGTGATAAGACAAACATAAAAAGAATACGTACACGGCCATCTTGATCTCGGGGGAAGAACGTTACAGCAGGCGTTATGTGGTTTATATCGCGTCTAATAATTCCGGATTTCCGGTTTACCGATTTCGAATAACCGCTTCTTCAGAATACCTGGATAACTTCAAGTGGACATTTAATTACCCCTGGGGAAACTCAGAATCACGCTAACCCTAACACCTACGATTTCAGATTACATCAAGTCTTTTGAATTGTCACAGACAGAACTTTGATCCGACCATCACATTTTGTTAACAACACGCCCCCCCCAAAAAAATGAAGTAAAAAAGCATCCAAAATTAACATATGTCTTGGGTGTAGTTGCCCTGTGGGGGGTTTAGATTGTATGTGTGTATGTTGGGAGGGGGGAAGGAAGGTACCCCTTCTTTTTCTTAGAAAATACATTAGGGAAAGATGTTACATACATAATAACCGAAAATCAGCGTCTGACTTTGCGTTGCGCCGTTTTCTTCCCTATAAAACTTCATGTAAGAGCAAGGGCGGTTCTAATATTTGGGGGGTGGGGGGGGGGGGGGGGTGGTGGTGGATCCAACCATGGACTTTAAAAAGGTCTGCAGGTCCGGAGAAGGGTGGTGGGCTGACGTTCATGAATACTTGACTCTGAATATTAATAGATCCCCCTTTTAAACATTTTATTTTCTTTCATGTGTTTGGATTGCGGTACATAATCTGTGTCAATGATATTTTTGCATGGCTGTGTAAGCTTCTGTGATTTTTTCTTTAGTTTTTGGATAAAGGGAAGATTGCATGCATAAAAAGATCACTCGCTGGAGACAAGATTGTCTGGATGCGCCAAGAAAGTGCTGCCACCTATCGTTGATATCACGCACTGTTAAAAGCTGGAGACGTTTCGCAGTCTACGCTCCCGAGGCAGCGGAAATCTTGCGCTTCTAAAGAAGCAACTGATTTTCACGCTGCCAGCTTTGACCGTTTATGATATATTAAGACACCAGATGGCGGTTCGTTGTCCGCTGAAAGAAACGTGCGTATGATGTGACAAGCAGCCTACCAGATGCCAATAAACAAACGTCCGACAGGCATCCTGGCTCCGCCCATATGTAAACTTATGTTACTTGACTAAACTTCTCCCAGTCACGCTCTCGTACAAGCAAGTTTATGGCACTTGTGGCACACAGCCACAACAGGTGAATTCGGCAACTTAGGTAACCATTTTTATTATTCAGTAGCATCCAAATGTATATAAAAATATCAATACATAAGAAGTGTCCTCAGTGCAGAGTGGCCTAAAAGGAATCTGTCCACACATGATTATACCCTGGCTTTTGTTCTCTCTCTCTCTCATTGGAATGTAACCAATAACATCACCCCATTCACTCCATTGGTCAGACGGGTAAGGTGAACTCCACCCACTATACTGGCCAATGAAATGAAGGGAGAGTTGGTTGATTATACCCTGACATATACAAGGTCTACATACAGTGTAATTATATGTTATTGTGATATCATCTATCTGTGTGTGCTCCTAGCTGACTAAACATCACGGGACCCCCATTTTAGTGGTCATCCCTGATGAGATAAACACCTTTACCCTCATGAGATTTACAGATTAGGACTTGGCCTGTACAAATAAGGGACCCAGTGACCAAGATAAGGGGATTATGCAATCAGTACCCAGGCATCATGGAACAAAGGCTTGTTATATATGTGTGATATGTCACAAGGTGACGCAGAGGTTTGAATGTATATGAAATATTAAATTAACAAAATCAGTAAAGTTATAATAATAATTAAAATATTCATATTATTGAGAACAGCTGCAAATGAGAGAGAGAGAAGCCCGTTGAACTCATTTAGTGTGACATGAAATACCAAGAATATACAACCTTTCATGCCAAATCTTACACATAGCTGCGCTTCAAGCGCCGCTTTAAATCAGTTTACGGTCGACTTTTAATTGCTCCCTCTGTATTCTCGCATCATCGACCTGTTCGATGATAGGCTTTGCCTGCATATGGCTAAATAGACATTTTATTATGACTCATATGTCTATGAATACCGAGAAGAGTGATAGAAAATAGGCAGATTAGAAATCCGTTTGTGACAAGAAATATGCACATGGATGACATTCCCAGAACAAAGAACAAAAAATCGAGAAGTTAATTTTCCTTCAAACTCACAGCTGCCATCTTCCAGCCAATAAATCCCTTAAATCGTGTTCCTGTAAAAAATAACCCAAGGACGAATTCGCCCACTAAGAAACTACCGGGATGAATTCTACAAAGAAAAATCCCAGGATTTATTAATATTATCCCCCCCCCCCCGAAAAATCCTACAGCAAAAATTCTCCCTAAAAAAAGTCACCAAGTTCGAATACTCCTACTACTTCATAAAAAATCTGAGGGCTGATTTTACACTTGGTGATTTCTCATCGAAAAGCGCGTGTCTCCCTGAGACTTTCGGTTTGGGCTACATATTTACTTTCCCAAAAGACATCCCAACATGAACCAAATTTACTGAGCATTCTAGAATTTAAAAAGTCCACTGTGATTGGTATATGACCAATGAGAACGGTACACCGCATTATGTCCATTTTTTATATTAGCAACTTTGTATAAATAGTGAAAACAATAAAAAATAAACTCTTTGGTCCTGAACTTTGTATCCTAACATTGGCGGGTTTTATAGGCCTTATGTTTCATAGCGGCCCAGATAACTGCTAATGACGATTATTTCGTAGGCAAGACAAAAGGGAAACCTCTATTGAAGTGTCCTTCTGTTTAAGTGACAGTCAAGTTAAAGCATCTCACACATTTGGCTGATCCTCGGATTCCTGCCAGCTGCTGAAACAGTAAAAATAGTATTGAACATCCGTAAACGTCAAGGAACACACAGTAACTATAAGGTCATCTGACATACCCGTTAATGAATGGTGCGTTTCCGTGATGGATCTAGCACGTGTCGTGTCTATTCCCACAGCGAGGAGGAAGATGGATGTTTTAAGATTCAGGTTGCTGGCATTTATAAACAAGGGATTTTTTAAAGATTTTTTTAAAAATCTATTTACATTGCCTTTAACAAATGTGATAACACGATGCGGGATAACAAGCCACGTCCTCTCCGACCTGGGTTCGATCCCCGGCGTGGTTATGAGATTGGGTTGTAGTTGCCCCGTACAAGGCTCGTGCATTTAATTCTCATTGTCCTCCTGTTTCCTCCAATTTAAGAGACTAACAACTTCATACAGTGAAGCCCCTTAATAGCGGACAGTTACGGGACCGGACGATTTGTCCGTAATAGCGCGGTGTCCGCCACATAGAGGGTCAGGCCCGGTGATCCTGTTGTGGTTCGCGTTCTAATCGAGGGACATAAACATCCATGAAAAACTGCATTTATATTTTCTTTATTTATGAGGTTGCCATATGAATTATTGATCGGGTAGTGAACGTCATTATATGGCGGAGAATATAAATTCCAAAATTGACTGAGAGTGGCAGGAATTACTCGCCTGTGTTTTTCGACGCATTTCCCATATATCCGTCAAAATTCTTAATTACTCAGTCTGTATATCATCTGCGCTATAGACATTGCCCCTTACTCTGACTTTCTCTAAAATAAAAAAAAATGCTAACAATTATACTTTTTTTCTCAATTTTACGGAATTTTTCCCTTTTGTTGCAATGAATACGCAATTATTAACCTCGCTTTAACTGAACAATCTTTGAAAAATAAATAGCCTGATGAGGTAGACAATTATCATTTTCTTGGATCAGTGTGTTTCTTTTAATATATTATCAAATCCTTTGCCAGGCATTATGTTTTTTGCCGGATTCAATCATAGGAGTTAGAATAGTCTTTTTCATATGAACTCGCGTTTAAAAAAATATCTCCAATTCAGGGGCGTAACAATTGGGGCCGCAAGGGGCCACCCAGTTCTCCCCCATCCTCCCGGGATTTCACTTAGCATGATAATGATTAAATTTTCTAAAAAGCAATCATGAAATCTATGTCACTCGTATCCACAGATTTTGGAGTTATTTCAATATAAACCATTTCACATGCGTTAATTATAATATTATATCATGTATATATTTATACATATGCCTAAATTGCCTTGAAGGCTCACCTTAATGTAACGCACTGTAATCACAACTCAATTCTTGGAAGACCTGGCCAGCTGGGACTTATAATGGTATCTTAGTTAATGGCCTCAGGAACAGCTGATGTCACGTTAAATCCCATTGATAAATGGTAGCTGCAATGGGTCATGATACATGTTAATCTGCTGCTTCAATAAATGACGGGATTCCCTTTCCCATTTCTCTTTAATAAATGTTAACCTGAAATCCAGAGGTATTTGAAACATATCATGAAATCTATTATTCATTTATCTTCATCCTAGCTGTCTATATATATATATATATATATATATATATATATATATATATATATATATATATTGTTACGGAATGCATATAAAAGCGGACCGAACTGTCTCGCTATGATAGTGAAGCTAGCTTTTCTAGCGAAGCTTTTGGAACGCCGGACATGTGCGGTACCGACATGGGTTCGAATCCGGCATTCGCCCAATATTTCCCCCTGAGCATAATTTTTCCGTAACAATATATATATATATATAACATACCCGGGGGCAACTTTTGTTTCTACTTAGCAAAATGAGTTCGCAATCAAATATCAATAATAATCTCTCCCACTTATTCTATTATTCTTCCCTTGTACCTGGAGGAACATGAAAATGTCCCTCTCTTGGATCTTCAACTTTAAAAATAATGTAGACCCCGAAGCCCCCCCCCCCCCCCCGTCAACATGGTCCGTCCCTTTATCTGAAAATGCTTGTGCTGAACCTGCGGTTGTGAAGTTTATTAAGTTAGTTAACTATTATGGCTTATTAATAGGAATCTGTTTATCAATACGCGTATGAACTGACACTTATGCAGAGATAACCTGTTTAAATCAAGTTAATGAAAACATTCCCGAGTGTTTAATCGGTATTTTTACTAAGAGTTTCTAACTCAGTGAGTGTGGCCCTCTCCAAATTCTATTAGAATTCTGCTAGTTCCTATCAAGTAAATCCTTTAACAGCTGGCATAATGGAATTTGTACGGAGGAGTTAGTGTTTGTTCTTGTGTGTTTCCTGTTTAATATATATATATATATATATATATATATATATAAAATTAAATTCACCATAAATAAAGTGCCCTTTCAACATCATATCCTTCAAAGTTTAAACTCCCACCCCTCTAAAATTGCAGAAAGAAAACGACATCACGGATATATTTGGATATATATTCTATCGTAATATGACAAAACTAGAACGTATTTATGGCCTCAGGAAATGCATTAAGCTCAAACAGCTGCCCGGCTTTCTTATTTCCTCTAGCAATTCCTGCCACTGACACCCCATCCAGCACCAGATAAGGCCCGCTACAGAACATGTCTTCATTTGAGCAGAAATGCCATTTCTAATCCCAGCGTGGTAGTCTGGAGAGCCATAAAACAGTTTAGCTAAGCAGATGTTGTCACGCAATACATTGTATGTCATGAGCAAGTTAGTTTTTTTACTTGAATCCCAATACCCGGGTGACTGGACATCGAAGTTACAACAGGTATGTAAGAACAGCCTAAACGAAAGAGGTTAACAGAAGAAATAGTGGAAATACAATGTACATGTAATAGGTGTTTTATAAGGGTAGCATCATTATGTAACTAATCACATCTTGCTATATATTATACAATGCTACACTTACAAGAGCCGTAGGCGAGAATGGAACGCAGCTAGCGGGCCCCGCCACCTCCCATACTTTGCATGGAATTCTGGTTATAACCTGCTTTCTTCAATTCCAGACAATAAATACTTGTTAGTGCAATTTAATTAAATTTAGAAATATAAAAATAACTCATCTTTACATCAAATATCATTATTAAATGTTTTCTTTGATTCGCAACATGTTATAGAAAGAAAGAGATTTCTCGATCATAAATTATAGTTGAACGAATAAATCAGATATTCCATACCAATGATGATGGAATTAAATTGTGTTCAATATATGAAAACTTTTTAATCAACTTTAAATTTTTATTTATGCTATGTTTTTTTTATAAATATTAAAAAAACACAAGAATATTGAAGTAAGTTCTAGAATTATAAATTTTCCTGATTCTTAAATGTCCCTGGATTTAAATTCCGTTCGAGACTTACAAACTTATATTTATATGATATAGAATACAAAAGTTAATCTGTTAATATTCTTTTAAGTAATTTTGCTGACAGACAAACGAACAGACGAACAAACAAATCAACGCCGGCAAAAACATTACCAAGAGGGGTTATAAAAGTAAACTTCACATCTGAAATAATCGTGGAACACACTCCATTCCGCTGGTTGGGCAACAACTTATTTTTTTTATTGGCGTGTAATATATCCAAAAAGTCTGTCCATTAGTATTTTTAGATAATCCACACCAAGAGGAATCCCAGGGCGCAAGTAAAAAGATAATTGCATCTGAACCCAGCAAGTTATGTACGTAATTTGATTTTTAAGATAATATTCCGTAGGAAAGAGACATTACTTGCGTACATGGGATGACGGTCGCTTATTTCGGGGTTTGCTGTTGGCAAATTTTATCTTATATAATTATGATATGTTCTCCTTTAAATGCACAGGGACCCTCCAGGCATGGATCAGCCGCGGGTGACCACATTTCTAAAATGCCGTAAAGGTGCTTGAGGATATATTTGCCCTTCACGAAATAGAAACATATTTTCTTTCTCGCCTTGTGTACGATATGGTCGCCGTTGTGGGAATTGCTGAGCTTTTACAAACTGCGGCTAAGATTGTTCTTACATAACACAAATTGACTGTTACGTTGTTGAACGAGAATATCTGTGTAAACATCATATTATTCAAGAATAGCAAATTATTGACAGAAATAAATCAGTTTCTATGTTCAACAGTTAATAAAGAATGATTTCCGGGAAAAAAGAATTGACTGAAAGTCATCTGATCTATTGCTATCACTCTTTGTCCGTCGTCCGTCTGTCCGTCCGTTAACCAGGCACAAATCGTAACTGCTGGACCTAGAATCTTGTAACTTAGGATTCTGAGAGGTCCATGAAAAATCTCCTTGGAAACCAGAAATAAGGTCTCTGTTACCCATATCCTTCGAGCTATTGAGCCCCAAAGTACCCCCAGAATAGTCAAAAATTTCATACAAAAACTTCAATATCTCATTAACTACTTGAATGATGGTCATGATGTTTGGCATAAATATTGATCATGAGATGTTCCTTCAGTTCCTGCAGACTGGTGGCGCCACCTGTATTTTTCGATTTTTTACGAATTTTTATCTCTATTTTTGAGACCTTTAAAAATGTGAACATCTGTTAACAAGGCACAAATCGTAAAGACTAGACCTAGAATCTTCATTCTTGACACACTGAGAGACCTATAAAAAGTCTCCACGGAAACCAGAAATTAGGTCTTTGTTACCCATATCCTTTGAGCTATGGGGCCCCAAATACCCCCAGAATAGTCAAAAATTTCATACAAAAACTTCAATATCTCATTAACTACAACACTGATGGTCATGATTTTCGGCATACATGTTGATCATGAGATGTTCAATCAGTTCCTGCAGACTGGTGGCGCCACCTGTATTTTTCGATTTTTTAAAGATTTTTTTTCTATTTTTGAGACCTTTAAGGATGCTGTCATCTGTTAACGTGGCACAAATCGTAATGACTGGACCTAGATTCTTCATTCTTGACACACTGAGAGACCTATAAAAAAGTCTCCATGGAAACTAGAAATTAGGTCTCTGTAACCCATATGCTTCGAGCTATGGGGCCCCAAAGTACCCCAAGAATAGTCAAAAAATTTCATACAAAAACTTCAATGTCTCATTAACTACATCACTGATAGTCACAAATTTCGGCATACGTATTGATCATGAGATGTTTCATCAGTTTCTGCAGACTGGTGGCGCCACCTGTATTTTTCAATTTTTACGAATTGTTTTCTCTATTTTTGAGACCTTTAAAAATGTGAACAGCTGTTAACAGGGCACAAATCATAAAGACTGGACCTAGAATCTTCATTCTTGGCACAGTGAGAGACCTATGAAAAGTCTCCATGGAAACCTGAAATAAGGTATCTGTTACCCATATCCTTTAAGCTGTGGGGGGCTCACAATTACCCCCCAGAATAATGGAAAATTTGATAAAAACAAACTGCAACACCTCAATAACTACAACACTGATGGTCATAATTTTTGGCATACATATTGATCAAGAGGTGTTCCATCAGTTCCTGCAGACTGGTGGCGCCACCTGTATTTTTTCAAATTTTCACAATTTTTTTTTCACTATTTTTGAGACCTTTAAAGATGTAGTAATCTGTCAACAGGGTACAAATCGTAACGACTGGACCTAGAATCTTCATTCTTGACACACAGAGGGACCCATGAAAAGTCTCCATGGAAACCTGAAATTAGGTCTCTGTTACACATATCCTTTGAGCTATGGCACTCCAAAGAATAGCTCAGAATAATGGAAAATTTGATACAAAAGTTGAAGTATCTGAACAACTAATGTAGAGATCACCATAATTGTTTGCATGGATATTGATCATGGAGTATTTCATCAGTTTCTGCATACTGGTGGCACCACCTGTATATGTTCAGTTTTTTAACGAAATTTTTCTCTATTTTTGAGACCTTTAAAGGTATGAACATCTGTTAACAGGGCACAAATCATAAAAACTGGACCTAGAATCTTCATTCTTGACACACAGGGAGACCCATGAAAAGTCTCCATGGAAACCTGAAATTAGGTCTCTGTTATCCATATTCCTTAAGCTGTATGGCTCCAAAATACCCCCCAGAATAATGAAAATTTGATACAAAAACTGCAGTATCTCAATTACTACAACACTGATAATCATGATTTTTGGCATCGTATTGATCATTAGCTTTTCCATCAGTTTCTGCAGACTGGGTGCGCCACCTCTATTTTTTTCAAATTTTTACGAATTTATTCTCTTTTTTTGAGACTTTTAAAGATGTGGTTATCTGTCAACAGGGTACAAATCGTAATAACTGGACCTAGAATCTTCATTCTTGTCATGCAAGGAGGCCCATGAAAGTGCCTCTGGAAACTTGAAATTAGGTCTCTGTTACCCATATCCTTCAAGCTATAGGACTCCGAAGTATCCCTCAGAATAATGGACAATTTGATACAAAAGCTGTAGTATCTGAACAACTGATGCAGAGATCACCATGATTCTTTGCATGGATATTGACCATTAAGTGTTTTTATTAGTTTCTGCAGACTGGTGAAGCCACCTGTATTTTTGTATCCGCCAAAACGAAGTTTTGCGGATACTATGTTTTTGACCGAGTTCCGCCGCCGCGTTCGTTTCCGGAGAACTCCTCTGAGACTAATGGACCGATTTTTCCGAAACTTACACCAATTTTCGGGTCACATGTGAACTGGTGCCTAACCAATTTGCGTTGACCTCTGACCTTTCCTCTCTGCCCAGCGTCCATTTGTGCGTCTTTTTCCACAAATGAACCCTCATTTCTCTTGAACCGTTTGACTGATCAGGGAATAAAATTTATACAAATGTAGCCCTTGGATAGCTTTATAACATACACACAAAATGGTGGCGCCACATGCAACAATGTTTGCACAGTGTCCATCTGTTCATCTGCCTTGGGTTAATCACCCATATCTCTGCAGTGAATTGACTAATTCACCTGAAATTCGGCATGCGTATACATCCTGGATAGCTTTCTTGATTTTATGACAGGTGGCGCCACCTACATTCACGTTCATGCTGATGACATCCAAGCTCATATCTTGGGAACCGTTTGACCGATTGGGCCAAAATTTTGCACGTGTATAGCTCTTTATCAAACGCAAAAACTGGTGGCGCCACCTGCAACCATTTTTGCACAGCGTCTCTCTGTTTGTCTGCCGTGGGATAATATCACTCATATCTTGGCAGTGGTTTGACATATCTGCCTAAAATTTTGCAGTTTTATACATCCTGGATAGCTTTCTTGATTTTATGACAGGTGGCGCCACCTACATTCTAGTTTATGCTACAGACATCCAAGCTCATATCTAGGGAACCGTTTGAACGATTGGGCCATAATTTTGCATGTGTATAGATCTCACATCGGTCTTTATCATACACAAAACTGGAGGGGCCACCTGCAACCATTTTTGCACAGTGTCTGTCTGTTTGTCTGCCGTGGGCTAAAATCACTCATATACATTTAGTGGTTTGACTTTTCTTCCTAAAATTTGGCATATGTATACAACTTGGACAGCTTTCTGGATTTGTGGTAGGTGGCACAACCTACATACACATTTAGGCTGCAGACATCCATGCTTATATGCAACATACCTCACTCTATTTCCCCTTGCCACTCAATCCATGCCTCACTTCACCCGTTCCACTCTGATTTTGGCGGATACACGTAGTCGCTTGTCGGCTACCCGTATTCTAGTTTTTAAAGTTTACACATTTTTTTCTCTATTTTTGAGATATATAAATACAGACACAATCTTAACCTGTTGGTTAATCTGTTTGATGCTTCAGTTGAATGGGTATATACTACCATTCTGATGATAAAATTTCCTTTTGTGAATCTCTTCCCAGTCAGCTGAGCGTCATGACCCATGGGTCACTTGTTTAGCTCCTCCCCTCAGATTTAGCTCGGTGGGTGTTAATAAGAAAGCAAATAACACCAGTTCATAGACATTAAATTCTAGTATAATCAGAAATCAGTAGTGTGTCTCTATAGACTATATTGTTTAAGTCACTCTAATATTTCTAAAGTATCATTTCTAGACGTTTATAAATCGTCTTACCTTTGGTTTATAAATGTACTACCACCTCAGATCCTTAACAATCGAGACAGAGACTGCATACCCTCGTTTTGCTGCCATCTAGGGAGTAAACAGTGAAGTACCATTTCATATTTTACACTGTAAATGTGAAAAATTTGATTCTTGAACCGAATTCTTTTCGAAAAGAACCCCGTTTTTTTTGGTAAAAAAAACCTGTGGAAGTGGAAATGTGATGCACTTTTCGAGATTCGGGTCCGGGCATACATACATATATCAAAACATTTAAGTGAATGAATAGGGGAAGAAAGAAGATGCCTTTCTGTAAACTAACGTATTTTAACATTTCTAGCTTTCGGAGAAAGCTGGTTTATAGTGTGGGTCGGTCTTTGGTGATTGCTATTTTCCTTAAGTTACCTGGCGGGCGTGACTCGGCGTGTATTTGCCATGTGTACAGGTGAGATATACCATGGGGATAACTTACACACACACACATACACGTTTCTACACATCGAGATGTAATTTCCACTGACAATTCGAAAAATTGATCAGCTGTACAGTAATCACGGATGGATTTCACAGTGACGTCATAAACAGGACAAAATTATTGACAGAGATTAGTCACGTGTTAAAGACTTATCAAGACAGCATTATTGAATTCCCAAGCCAAGACTTCCATATTACAAATCGTATTAGGTGGGTTATATATCGGCCTGCGGTGACTGCAATTTGCCCAGAACGCTTGAAAGCAGGGCCACTTTGCCTTCTGGAATTTGTCATTGATTGATGGGGATGCGGATATATGGTCTCGGACTGCGTTCAGTAGCTGACAGTTAGTAACGTAATCCACAATGTCATTTGTCACCTTGTACGGATCTGTTATTGCTCTGTTGATGTCCGAGTGATCGGTAAAATCAGTCCCTGTACTTATTATTCATTCATCCAAATTTTTTGCAATGTGCTCTATTTTCTGCTTCCCCCGTTCAGAATAAAGTGACGTTTTCACTTTATTGGACCAGTTGTATAGTCTCATAAAGAACATATCATATTTTTTTTATAACATACCAATACCCGTGAATGTCTCCTAGTCTAAAGAATCCAATCAGCTCACGAACTCTTGACTAATCAATAAGGCTGTGTGATATACAAATCTTCGATGAAATAGTTATCTTGAGCAAACCTATATATAATAATAATAAACCTGGTGAGAATTATCTAAATTAAAAAAGGCGTTGGACTTCGGAGCTGAAGATCCCTGGTTAGAACCCGGCCGGTGCCTCAGTGGTGAAATCTCGTTACTGAACCTCAGAGATTCGCTCCAATGTCTGAACGACAGGTTATGACTTCTTGGTTAACTCCGCATATAAAACCTGAAATCCAGAAGGCTTAATAATAACATATCATTCTTATCATATGAATACCTTCATCCTTCAATAGACAATGCCACCAACAGGCAAATGGACCTATCCTTAGAAAAAAGTTTTTTTTAACTTCAATTTAATATACTAGAAATATTTTATATTTTAAATATATCATATGTGAAATATAAAAGTAATTCTAGTATATTTAATTTAAGTTAAAAAATATTATAATATATTTTTAAAATAAGATATTTCTAATTAAATATATTTCCATATATTATACTCTTTTTTATATAATTCTAATATAAGATATTTCTAATATAAGATATTTCTTATATAAAAATGTTTCTTATATATTATAAAAGTATTCTTATAGGATCCTTTCATAACTGCAGAACTCTTACGGAGACTTTATAAAACCGTATTATATAAATCTGTGCGCTGCGTACTTATGTTAACATTAGATATGAAAGATATGATGTCTTAACCGTTATAGATTTGAAATTATTTCAAGATAATTTCGTGAGCTTCTAAGAATGTGTTTGATATGTGATAGGTGAGCTTTGTAAATGGGAAGGGAGATCAATAAGTAAGAACCGACTCAAGATATAGTACAAAATACTGCTACAGTCATACTTTTCAAATTTGTATCTTATAACTAAAGGGTTATACATAAAAACATTATATACTGCAGAGACTAATTACAATGAATAAAAATGGTTCCCTGATGATAAATATGGTGTAGGGGACCTGGACAGCTGAGTGGTAAAACGCTCGTCCTTCTCCGCCGGCGACCCGGGTTCGATTCCTGGTGTTGGCTATGAGAATGGGTTGTAGTGGCCCGTCCAAGGTCGGTGGTTTTCTCCGGGTCTTCCGGTTCCTCCACCCTTACCGAGTACCGAGCGCCAACATCAGTGCCATGGACAGTAGTTGTACAATCCATGTAAAATAAATAACGTTTATATTAAATAAGGTGTAAAAAATAAGAGTAAAAGGATTAGACAAGAGATTAATGACTAATTGTTAGGTGCAGACTGACACGATCACTTTTGAAGAACATTTAACTAATGCAAACTAAAAAATATCGCCATGGTAGCACGTTTTAGAAACGCCCTGTGAACAGTGGACACCGCCACTTCGAGGAAATAGGCGCTCGACCGTTACCTGAACAGTTATCCGGGTCACACTGATGAGGTGGGACCTTCTGTGCATTCACTATTTTTAGCCCATATTCCCAGATTCATTTGTCCAAATGTGACCGTACATCTGTGAATATTCATTGATGACACTCTAGAACCCGGAGAAGATGTTGCATCAACGCCAAAATATAAGCAATGCTTCCTTGTCTCATTCCCAAAATGCCCTGAAAATTAATGAGATTCCGTTCAAGATTGCGTGAGTTATGCTGTGATCAAACGCACACACACAAACACACACACGAAAGGGAATAAACGCATACTCTCCGGGTGGGCGGAGGCAATTAATCTGAACAGCTTTTTAATAAACGTCGCGTCCCTTTTTGTCTTCTACACACGGCGGGTCTCAGTAATCCATGAGACAGTCGTACAATGGCTATACACCCAAGCCTTTAGGGTAGCATCACTGTTTAAAATGTATATGTATCTTTCTTATATTTCACATATTCTTGAATTTTTCATTCATTTTCACATAATTTTGAAACATTTAAAAGTGAAATTAAATTTAAAAGGTACACTATTTTAAGCCCCGGGTAACAGTAACCCACTTTTAAATGAACTAATATTCAACTACATGACAATTTCTCAAAACTGTTTTTCTTTTTGTTTTTCCTCTTTCATGATTCTGTCTACCCTAAAACTGAAATTTTAAGTTTTTATTCAACAGTAGCCTAGGGTTTCAGGGCTATATTTGGTGCGTTCCAATTTATTTAAAATAAAACACGTTTTTTTTCGTGTTATTTCAACATAGTTAGACTTTGCCGCCCAACTAATATGCTTTATAGGTGGTTAGGTCTCATTAAGCTCAAATATTGGAGAAATTGTGCATTTTATGATAAAAGCATAACATTTTCAGGAGTGATAGGTCATTCCCTGAATTTTGTATTTAGATAGGGAGACATTTCTTAAATGACCATGAATGACCTTGAAAGGTCATCGAGCATGCGCAGTAACATTTTCAATATGTCATATGTTTAAGATTGACAAATAAATGGATTTTTTTTTTCAAAAGGTGGTGAAAAGTACAGAGTGTGTTTACCCATAATACCCATTTATTATTGTTACGGAACCTAATATAAACAGATCACGTATGCGTGATTAACACAAATTTTGTAATGGAGATAAAAAAAATCAGATTCTGTAACACTAGGCAGCGTGAAATGTCTAGGGGAATGAATTAAGAATTCAGTGGTTTTTTGTTAACAAATAACTATAATTTATTCTTAAAACAACCCTATCAATACAATACACTAAATCAATACAATTATACAGTAAAACAGCGGTATAGTAACAAGTCAATACAATCACATAGAAAATAATGTGCACAGTACCAGGTTACCAACACCATCACAACGATAAGTCCTTTAAATGTAAACTCTCGGAGAGTGACAGTCCAGTGGAAAGTTCTTGCAACAACCCAGAAAGTAAACTGAAGTCCAAATGCATAAAATCCAAGAGAAAGTCTTTGCAAATCTACGATTGCCTCATTCGTCGGATAAGGTCATGATACACGCTTCTGCGTCCGCTGGAATCTGCTCTGCTGTTCTCTCTCCCCATCTAAAATACAGCCCCTTTATATATCTTCACATCTCAGGCCGAGAATTTTCCACTTCTCAAACAGTCTATAAGATCTTGCACAACACGCGTTTTAGGAATTATCGAGAAGACAACGCTGTGTGTACCTCCACATACCAGGGCCATCACGTGACCTACGACCAGGCATGAAAACCCAAGGCTTACATGACAACGAGAATTCAACCAATACGGATTAAACATAGAATGTAACACGCGGCCAGACACGAGTGCCACAATAGGAGTTACGCCCGTGTCACATAATAAAAAGAGCACCTGTAAAATTATGTATAAGTAATATATGCATGTTCCAATTTGCCCTATTTGACCTTTGACCAATAAACAATGTAAGTATTGCAGTATTTGGGTGTCTGAAACAAAATTTACAGAATACATGGGTATATTGTCATAGATGTTCATTGATATAAACTTGTTAGACAATGTGAAATGTGTTACTTATAAAATGCATTAATATATATATTATATGTAACATGATGGTATTCCGTAAAAAAACAGATCCTTTATGCAATGAGTTAGTAACCCCTGTGATATGCAATCCTGTTAAAAAGACGCTATATATTAAGCACAAGAGCTATGTTTATTTTAATTTATAGATTTATGCGGTTTGGACTCCCCCTTAGGACCTTTTCTTAGGTATTGTTATTAAGTCCAGCGGTTAAGCTCCCATATTTGGAGGAATTGTGAAAAAATGAAAGAAGCATGAAAGTTGGCAAAAGTATTCTTTGGAGCTTATTGACAAATTTCAGATATAGGGCCAAGTTGAAATAAATTATCTTGGCCAAATCAAAAAAATTAGAAAATGTAAATAACTTGAGTTAAAATGTCCCGAGAAAGCATTGCAAGTACTCTAATATTATGTATTTGGGACTGAAAAATTCAATTTTTGAGGTTCCAACCCTCTCCAGGTACTCATTACCTTTATTTTATCACGAATTTGATAATATTCCCATTAGTCTAACAGTTCAGTTGCATATCGAGAAGAATTGAAATGAAAACCTGGAAAGAAGAATGAAACTTGGCATAATAAATTTCCAGACCATACTCTATATGTTCAGATATGGGGCTGAGCGGAATTCACAATATCTTGCAAAAACTCAGAGATGGCGGCTAAATCGCCACCGAAACATAAAATACCAATATAGTCGGTATATATTTGTTCTGGAAGGCATTGCAAGTGCACTGTTTATGATGTTATTAGGATCGAAACAATTATTTATAAGAGTTTCAGGTCTGTATCATGCATGTATGAATGGAGTCTGATTTTGTTGGTATTGAAATTGTGCTAAAATTATTTTTTTTACAAGCATATCTAACGGTAAAACGTATTTGTTTATTACCCTGCCGAAATTTAACTCTCTTCACTGGCAACCAAGTTTCTGTCCACGATGTTGCTATGAGAGTGGATTGTTGTGGTCCATACAGAGTCGGTTGTTTTTTTTGTGTCCTCTAATTCCATCCACCATTTCGCCATCCGACCCACGGAAAGTGCCTTGTAGTAGTTATTTTAACCAGTAGTACAATTAATGTAAAAGAAATTTTATTTGTTTATAAGTTGTGGCTCTTCTGCCTTGAGGTGATGGTGCAGCTTTAAGACTCTTTGCTAGCATGAAGACAGAATCAGTACATATTTAGCGGCTCAACACATTATGCTGTATGCTACACTTTCTTTTAAAGTGATAGATTTAGGCCTGTTGGTATCACTTTCTACTGAATGAATTTATCCGTATGATAAAGATAGTATGTTGATAGAAATAAGTCATAACCTATCGTTAAGACATTAGAGACAATCTCATGGTTTGTGGCGAGATTTCACCATTATGCCATTGCGACATCGACGGGGTTTGAACCGGGGACCTACAAACACGTCCTAAACCACGAGGCAACGTTCTAACCCCGTATATGCTATCTTTGTACTGTGGTGATGGTGCATGACAGAATCTGGACACTTGTAGACACTTGTGCAGAGTGCCGTTTACCTTCTACATTGATAATCTGGTTTATGATCCTTACGAATAAGCTAACTTTGCATTTCTAGGTGATGTCTTAAAATACCTCGTTTGCTTACATAATGCACACTTTTAATAAATATATTGATAATAAGAAATAATAAATATATGCTTCATTTATTGAAATAATTTATATTCATGTGCACAGAATGCAAGATTGTAAGTCGGAATGAACTTTGCACATATGATAAAAAGAACCGATAGTAAGTTGGAATTGTGGGCGTTTTACTAGAAGAAAAACGCTCTTGTCCTGCAAACTATATAAGAAAATATTCAGGCAAGGTTATAAAATTTGCTAGCAATATTACCAAAAAAAAAATAATGTAATAAACTATTCTGTTCAGTAATAATATTCAGAAGTAGTCTATCCTCATTAATATATGTTCACTTGATGAAGCGAATTGTATGAAATACATGTTTCCCAAGCATTCTGCAATTGGGCATAAAACTGACATAAAGGGAAAGTGCCAAGGTTGCCAGAGCTCAGAAGCTGAAAGCACAGCAAAGTTACAATCACCAAACAAGTCGATAAAAACTAAAACCAAACTTTGTACTGAATTTTCAGGTAATCAGGTTAATGAGACAGAATGCATGTCTGGAACCTGAGGATGCATTATATTTTCAACCTAGTTTTGTAAATTAGACTTTCTATTTTCCGTCTTGCTGTACCATTTTCTTAGCATCCATCCATGAAAGATCAACAAGCTTTAACCTGGCAGCACCGACTCATACATGTGGTGAATATTTCTAACAATATATGCATGTACTACATGAATCTACAAATGTGCATAATGTCAGCTAAGGAAAGTATTTTGTTGACACCAACACATTATGCAAAGTGAAATTTAATGGCATCTCATTGGGAAGGAACAAGTTTTATATCACAAAAATTGCATCACAGCAAATGGCGGTGATACTTCACTGACACATGTGTCGGTTCTTTCCTACGATCATGCGGTCTAAAGTCTGCATCGTCACCATATCACAAAATTAGTAATCTGCATTAGTGTTATTTCATGCATTCATCACCATAGTACAAAGGCAGCATACAGCAACATGTTGCGCACCTCTAATTTGTGTGGGTTCTGTTTTCTTGCCAACATACAGTCTGAAAGCCTTAACTTTATGGCAAAAGATGCTTAAAACCCATACAGCACACAGGTGTGAGCTTCTACATACGCGCGTATCTTGTCATGCACGCATGTACTCTAAATTCATTATAAATAAAAAAGTCTTTCCTTTTAAACAGACATGGTGTTCAAATCCTTTTAACTAGAACATGTAAATTAAATTTCAGCAGAACTATTTGATTTTTTTATTGCACTAATCAAGATTTACATGAATGTTAAGTTGATGGTAAAATTAAATATCATGTTTGTATATTTTCGAAAACCCTACCTATTCTTCACTGATATATGAAGCTCCCACTGATACCAGATAGGATACCTAAGTTTCTTTCATCCCTTACCTCGGCAAAGCAGTTAATACATTCATTAGCATGCAAATAAAGGATTTCAACAGAGGAAGTCAGATATTAAATATTAATATAATAAAACCTACCCCAGCAAATGACACTTTCATTTAAAGGTGCAGTATTCAGCAAATTTTATCATGTTTACCGTTGGGTGTACTGATGAAAAACGGATTTTTAGTACAATTTTAGTAGGTACACACAAGGCGGAATCTATACAGCTGACAGGTGTGAGCTTCTTACATAGGTCTGTATCCTGCCACGCACGCATCCAGTCTGATATAAAAGTTATTAGCAGGATAAACTTTATATTATATGGATTGTCTAATTTATTTTATTATAATATATAATTAATATGGGTTGCACAGTTAGTTGTAATTACTATCACAAGGACAAGGAGGAATTCATCCACCTTGAATGGCCCATTATAACCCAATAGGAATAGGAACGATGTTGTTTAAACCTGGGGCGCCAGTGAAGATAGCCGAGCGTTTTACCACTCAATTGTCTATTCCATTACATTGAAACAGACATTGGGCTCAAATACGTAAAATTAATATATATGTTAAATGTCAGCACAGTTGGATTTATGCATTTGACATTTTCCAATTGCCCTAACAAAGGTTTACATGAATGCTGATCGTAAAACCTAAGTACATGTATGTAGATTTCAAATATTCTAATGGTAAGTGTTTGCGGACATATGAAGTTCAATCCTAATTTCATTGCAGATTTCGACAGATAAGTTTTTTCCACCCTTCACCTCTTTAAAGGAATTATATTTGTTAGCATGCAAATAAAGGGGAAGTAAAAGGAAGATGGCAATAAAAATTGTTCTACTATTAAAGCATCCGAATTCATGACAAAGCAGACAAACCTAAGCCAGGAAATGACACTTTCATTTGACTACGATCACAATGTATGCGACTACTGTGCAGAACTCAACAAATAATGTTTGCTATCCATGGTGCTAGTAAACAAGGGAAAAGGTAGGACAATTTTAATATAAACAAAACCAGGATTCATTCACAGAGTCATTTAACAGACTTTAAACCCTTATAAATGAATTTATCGACCCCCCAAAACTGAAATAGTGCACTTGGAAAGCATTCTAGGACAAATATAACCGAATATATTGATATTTGATAATCTTAGCCGCCGTCTTGGCCACCATCTTGGATTTTGACCAAGATCGGATGAATTCCGCCTGGCCCTATATCTGAAAATGACAAGTATGGTCAGGCCAACTATTGTGCCAAGTTTCATGCTTCTTTCACTTTTTGCACAATTCTTCTCTTAACAGCTGGACTAATAAGTCCGCCTGGTTTGGAATCCTCCATTTCGTAAAACATAGATTAGCCCCTGCTTTCAATTATCAGGGGCGGATCCAGGATTGAGGAAGTGTGGGGGGGGGGGGGGGGATACCCGGGAATACTAGGCCTGTGAAATATGTAGTGTTCGTCTGTTTTTATCTGTATCTCTATTGCAAACATTTTTGACCCTCTAATTCTTTCTTCGTTAAATATTCAGAGAGAGAGAGAGAGAGAGAGAGAGAGAGAGAGGGAGAGAAAGAGAGGGAGGGGGATTGTTAGTCATCTTTGGCATCTTTCTTCAACATATATATGTAATATCATTAACTTGATACATAGCAACATCAATAATCAAAGTCTTCTGTTAAAGCTTATTATATAATGCAGCTGACCAAGGAGTTGATTTTATAAAACGTAAATTAAGAGTACCCGTCAACGACTATTAAACCCTCCATGAAATACGCAACCCCTGTGAACGTGGTATAACATTATAATTTCCCTGTCATAATATGACTACACTATTTTGGGTGGAACATTTCTGCAATACAATAGCTAAATTATAACAGATGCCGACAGATCTCCACATTAACTTAATTACTCTGTTTCTAATTTTCTGTAATTTGTATCATTGCAGGCACAATCAGGGTAATATGATATTATTTCACAAGAAATCAAGGCGCTTGGGCAAAGGAAGCCAATACGAGGGTTTTAATTCTTAATTAAATACGACGCCTAGACAAAGACTACTTTGTTACATTTACGATTGGTATCATTTGAAGTGACGAGCAGAGAATTAAGAACCATAGCTACATTAATCTAGAAGGTTGGTAGCACAAAGAAGTCTCCTCATATTCATTTACCCACTTTCAGATTTCATATTACGGTTCATGAAGTCAAATAATCTTTGTAAGAGACAATTCCAAAGTTTATAAATAACCAAATGACTGAAGATGGGGCTATTTTAGTTCTTGAGAGATTCCTCGGAGTGTTTTTGATATTACAAATAGGAATTTATAAGCCACGCATTTATCTTAGGCTTACTCAAAGCGTTTTAGGTAATCATGACAGAATAGGAACTAAAGGAAATAGAACTTGAATTAGTTTGGTTTAAATACAGTACATGGACCTTAGAAAATATATTGCAGTGTTATATTATAGTAAAACAAAATTGAGTGAATTTGTTAATTTAAAAAAGGGACAGTTTGTTCCTTTAATGTCGTTTAAAAACTATTTATTGCCGAATATGTCGTAACCCTATTTCGTCCAAAATAAAAATTTACGGCGCTTTCCTGCATGTGGAATAACCATTAATTGAATATATGCCGAGTGAAAGGTATACATCTCGTATCTAAAGATACTTATATAAAAAAAGTATGCTTTATATGTTTTATGGCAGACTAAGGCTACACTCATCGCATAACCATTTATTTGTTCAGCGTATCAAATATGAATTACCTCATTTACACGATCTATGAGATTCATAAAAGCCCATTGTGTACTTTAACTTTTTATGCGTGCATCGGAGCATTTGTAAAACTTCTGCATAATGAAGGTTATATATGAGAACTGAAATCCTTGCGAGATTCACAAAAAAAGATAGGCGGAACCGACTTCAATGGTATTGAATGTTTTTACTATCGGGTATTACATTCCTTTGTTAAAATAATCCAAAAAGATTTGACATTTATCACGTAGAACATCCAGTTTAAGTTGGCACTCAGAATTATTACAAGGAGTGATATATGATGTAACATTAAATACAGGCAAGAGTTTCAAGTCGTTCACTCAGGCGTCAAAAATAGGGCACCTTTACCGGCTGAGTGAATTTGTCATGTTTTGCCAATCACAACAAAGCTGAAAGTAGTTTAGATGTTGCAGAAGTCCTCTGGGACATAGGAGATGGTACTGGTTAACGCATAAGCTTATTTCATAATCATTTCATACGCTCATTGCATTTAATTTCTGGTCTTGTTCAAAAGAATCGGCTTCTTGATATCTTGATATCTTTTGGAACAAATACATTGGTGTTGATTTATTCATGTTTCACCATTTTCTTCAGGTATCAGGTATCTGACATGTATCACAGTGTACAATCGAATTTAGTTTAAGGGCCAATAGATAGATATCTCATACAACTGTGTTTGATAAAAAAACACTTTATTAAATATTGTTGTGCCTATTCTTCTTTGTAGAACATCACCACTATTTTATTGAATAATTTTGTGAGGTGTCTCTTACATGTAACTTCTTAACCTGCTGTAGGAAGTAATCATCACCTAAGCCCCGGTGACACCATGAGCTACGATCAGGACCCGTTGCAAAAAAAAAAAAAGGTAGAAGTGGCGAATATTTGGCAATATAAGTCTATGGCACATGGCACGATCATCAGTGACTACTTGTGATTTGTCGTTCGATTTGTTGCAACTTTAGACCAGCGTTAGACTATTCATGACTGGTCATGTGTGGTCGCGAGATAGTCACAATTAATGTCCGATCGCTTTCCGTAGAGACATATGTTTTGTTGCGACTGGGTAGACCATCACACGATAGTCGACTACAGTTTAAGGACATTATTCGACTAAATACCTCTACCCAACACACCCGTCCCCAAAAGTTTGCGACTAATTAAGGGCCGAGGAAGCTGGAAGTTTTAAAAGCTTGTGGAAAAGTCTTTAACAGGTTTTCTTTTATCGGCGATCAGTTTTTAAACCGTCTTGGTCAGCTGGATCTTTTTAAATGCTTCAAGAAAAAGCTTCCACCAAAGGTTTTCTGGTCTTATTCTGTTGGCAATAAATTTGCGACTATTTGCCAATGGGCCTGGGAATGGATCCTTGCAAATCATTTTTGTCTGCTGTCTTCAGCAACTAAAGCTTCCATCCTTCGGCAGTCAAGGGCAATTACTGACAACAAACCACTGACGAACCCGCGACCGATCGCCTACAATTGCCATCTAGTCTCAGATCTTGTCATCAACGTGACCTGACTGTATTCATGCGCAGCAGTCAGTGATCTTTCATTTATTGCTCGATGATCAAGCAACAACAAAAATATACGTGAAGATTTCCAAAGCTAATTAAAGTAACGTTATTACTGTCTCCTCTTGTGGCTCAGAAGGCTATCCAAAGCATCATCATCACCATCATCATCCTATATCTAGAAAACCCTATAAAATTGACCGTGAAAAATTAATGTTATGAACAACAGCTACCATTTTCCAAATCGTCTTTGATTATCGAAGAATAATTGACGACAATCACCCAGCAGTCGCCTCCCTTTGCTGACAGTCGCACGAACTGTCGTTCATCTGTTGTGAATGATCGGACAAACAGATAGTAAGATACTCGCCAACTAAACATCCATTAAATTAACATGCAACTTGGGGGAGGGGGAATTGGTTGTCGCTTCTCGCCGCATTTTCTAATTGCTGGCAGTCCTAAAATGGTATTTAAATTTGTAACTGAACTAATGTGAGGTAAACATTGAGGCTAAAGAGGTAAAGTAGAAACAGAAGGTCCATAGTTCGAGACGTTTCGTAGAGGAAACATAACTTGTATAACCTATTAATCGGGGAAACTTACTCTCGATGAGTAGATTCGGTTGTTTATTAAACCGGTTGACAAAACATTTAAACTAGGGTGTCATGAACAATATCCAGGGGTTATTATAATGATACCTTAACGAGTAACAAATTAGTCCATTCGAACGTCAGCATTAGATAACCTTCCAGGTCTGAGAGAAACATCTTGTTTCAATATGATCACACGAAAGCTAAAATTGGGTTTGAGTGAAGTTGATATGAAACCCTTGGGGAAGTAATGGAAAATACTGGTGTGTATTAATGGTTCACGCTTATTGCGTTTAATCTCGGGAAAAGGTTCATTTAAAAAAGGGCATGCTGCTTTGATACCGTGATATCATTAAGAAAAGATGCCTCGAT
This sequence comes from Sipunculus nudus, assembly GCA_026874595.1. Taxonomy (NCBI): domain Eukaryota; kingdom Metazoa; phylum Annelida; class Sipuncula; order Golfingiida; family Sipunculidae; genus Sipunculus; species Sipunculus nudus. The sequence goes on from CM049311.1 coordinate 77,991,694, forward strand.
GAGATATCTTTTAGCGTAAACAAACGTGTAAACACTAGCCTGAGTTTCTGCACATAAACCATAGGAAAGCAATGGAACCACGTTCGTGTGTTCTTTCAACATGTTCCAAAAGGGGTTGTGCCAAAGTTAATTACAGCAGATATGAAATCTGCAAAATTGTTAACAATTCAATTCTCTCTCTCTCTCTCTCTCTCTCTCTCTCTCTCTCCAGTGGAACATCTAAAATATCGACAAACGTAGGACCTAGCATTTGATTAATCACAGAGTGGCATGTATTTGAGAGCTTACGGGTTTCGCGCCATTGTCCCTAAATATTTGTCCCTTCAGGTATCTCTGTCTGTCTGTTTGTCTGTCTCTGTCTCTCTCAGTATATTTACATTACTATGACCCGTGTTTGGGACACATATCATCCATATTAAGGCAAATATTGTTCAACAAATAACCCTTTCCAGTAGTATATGCCACACAACCTTAAACAAAATTTACATTTAACACAACATTTAGCATGGACTTCTTTGATTAGCTAATCAACCTTAAAATGAATTATTATCAGTATTAAAGAAGAGCTGGCTAGAATGCCAATTTAACGCATGGAAAATATTTGATTGGAATTATCATAATTATAAGACTTGCAAATGTATTAGACTTAGTTGATGCTCATTTGCATGGATATTTAAGGTACTTGGGCTGCAAACCGTTGAAGACTCTGTGAGGGTTGTCAAAAGATGGTTATATGTGTATACATTTTTAACAGTTTAAGCGTCTATTTATGAAAGGTCTGTTGAAAGAATGTAGTTAATACATCTTTATTTAATACGAGAAACATCCAATTATATACACAAGATATCGCGACAGTTTGAATTACCCTACATGTTGAACCATATTACATTAGGGTTGGGTATAGCCCACAAATTTTGTATCGCAATATATTGTGATATTTGGTAGCGTATTGCGATACGTATTGTATTAAATTTATAAACAACAAATATGTTTTCTGTATTATAAATGTAATATTATAATAATATTATTATTATTATTTATAATAATTCTTTATCAAGGTAAATATTTTGACACAATAAAAGTTTATGTGGATCAGTTTCTTTCAAACACAAAATATGGCAGCATTACTTACTAATGTTCTGTTGACGCCGCGCAGTTTTCTTTAGACCATTACTTGGCAAAATATTTTAGTGAATTTTGGAATGTGGTTTAGAAAAAGGAGGGACAGATGGTTCGCACAATCACAGCCGTGTACCTCATCACAATGTTGCCGTTCATAAACAATAATACTGCTGAGTTGACACTTGATCTTCCTGCAGTTATCCTAAAAAAAATGAGGAGAGAATATTAATGAATGATTAATTATTATTGCCATGTTCAGCATTTCTTTCTTTTCGTCGTATCCAAATAATTCTCCGATACCAATAAGTCATCGAACAGACATGGAGATTTAATGGGACAGACCTTTGATGTATGGTATATCATGTCTACTTGAAAATTCCTACTAAAATGCCTATTAGGACAAGGTAGAGACTTTCACTTTTAGCCTGTCATTAATCCCAACCCATTGAGACGGCTCAATTTGTAACAGAGACATTGTTTTTACTAAAAAAAAGCAGTTTTAGGCAATTTACACTAATATCGAAAAATACGGATTGGAAACTGTATCGCGATACGCTATATGCGAATCATCGTATCGCGATATACCGATATATCGATCATATCGCGCAACCCTACATTACATAGATGATATTTATACAAGGACTTGCTGTTGTATATTTGTGATTTTTAAATTTTCCACACTTAATTATTGAAAACTTCAAAGGAGAAGGACACATCAAGGGTTAATATCTTTACTTTTCAAAACGTACAACAACATCCCCTGAAATCACATTTCATTATTTGTTAAAAAGTTTCCAAAGCATCATCTAAACTTAAAATGCTTAAAAAAGTTAATTAAGACACTCAGATTATTATCCTTGAAGCGGGATCATAGATTTAGATTGAAAAAGTGAAACATAATATCCTTTACAGTTATCAATGGTTACCTTTAAATGCCAACTTAATTGTAAAAGTCAGTTTTTGGATTTATCAGCGTAAAGCAGATGGCTCAGGACGTTGGCGGATGGTTATGGTATGCCGCATGTGTTTTTTTTTAAAGTCTGCCTTCTTTAAAAACCCGGACACCAAAATGTCTATATCTAAAATGTCCTTCCTATTATAAAATTATCCATCTCATTCTTTATTCAGTCCTATTTACGGGCCATGGACCTATCCTTTAAAAAAACGAAGCTTATGATTTATCATATTCGTTGGTGATAATTTGTCAGGAGGATGGGTATTATCATTGGTAGGTGAACTGCCACCAATTATATTATGCCTACAAAATTATCCCCTGCTACATACAATATTTGGGTATATTGACACACATCTGTACATCTGTCTAAGTTTTCGTTTTATTATATTATATTTAAAAAAAATAAAACATATATATTATGTCAACGGGCTATTAACATTTCTAAAGTACTTTTAATTTAACTTTCCTGTGTTATATATATATATATATATATATATATATATATTAAAAATATACATATGGGAATATCTCAACAACCTGATGCCTTTTACCACAATTATGGTTCCTGGATTATTCCTAACCCCATGTGTATAAAACCTGAAGTAAGAAAATTATATAAAAACATCATTCCTCACTGAATACAAAGTTTAACCATGGAACTGTTAACTGGGAAAAATATGTACATACAATCTAAGTGGGTTTAGTAGTTTAACTTACACACGTCACAGTTGAATGAGGATAAAGCGAATGACATGTCAAGCATTTTAACAGAAACGATATGTCTTGCTGGCAAAAGAAGCTTGTTGAAACCGTCACTTTTAATTCTTTTACTTTATTATTATGCATAAAGTTTGAAATGGAAAAGGTATATTATGTAATGGAAAAGGTACCGTTGAACATAGGCGATTCCCGTCGATTCCCTCTTCCGCCACTATCTAAGTGTTCTCACACCGAAGACACTACAGGGAGTGCGACAGGTGAGGTGCCCTCGACAAACGTTCCGTCAAGCCAATGGTGTCGTCAAATAACCTCTCGTGTAGTATCCTTCACTGTGACAATAATTGACAAATAACTAATGTCAGTCCGTCGACCTATCACCGGTTTACAAATTACAGCCCGCCAGCCACTCCGCAGATTAAGGCGAAGAGCGAAAATTGTAATGTTGTTTAAAGTCTTGTGAGATGAAAATTTTATATATTTACCAACAAAGAAAAACATTTTTTCATGTTCTTTTTTTTTTAGAATATATACAGGCCTTAATGCTTTGAACACAGTTCGTTTCTAAAGAAACTTTAATAAAAGTTTTAAGCTGTGATTTCCTATACAATTTCTAGCCACTACTTTCATGCCTCACATCTGCTTTAATATGATACAGTATATTTTTTTCACAAAAGCGCTTATTTTCCTATCCTTTACCGCAGTATTTACATGATACAGAAAAATGTATTGGGTCTTAAGCACCACACATACATCAAAAGGATTTTATCTAAATTTACGTTAAATACAGAGACTTTCTTAGAAATAGAATCTAATCTATAAGACATAATAAATCATACGTAAATCCAGACGGATAGATGAACAGTTTCGATTTTCCAAAGTTGGCTGCCATTAGTCACATGGACACGAGACCCCAGGATTCAGGGATTTACTTTTTGTTTGTGGCGAAACTTCTTTGTCATAAAGGGGTGTCATTTTTCACTTCTGTAGCTTGTGTGTTGGCGGGTCCATCAATATCATTATGTCTGGCTGCCTATTTATATCTTATCAAACTTCTTCTTAACTGCTTCAAGATGTGAAAAATAATGCCTCAGACATCTTTTATTGCCTTATTCAGGGGTTCGTCATGGAATCTTTTTTTTTGCGGTACCATTTGCCTTTACTGTATATGGATAATATACCTCTAAAACCAAGGCTTAATACTATTTTTGGGACAAGTAGTTAGCTTTATCTGGCATAAAGGTTTATATGGTTTTTTAATATGATATGCAAATTTTAACAAAGCCGAGTACTTAAACAAAATTCCACAAAATCTTTTATATTTATGGCCCAAAGGAACATATGTAAAAAGCGTAGTTTTTTTGTAAAAATTGATAGGACGCTAAAGATTTCACAGTATTGGACTCTTTCCTTAACAGGTGACGGATCAGGTATTGAGTATTCATTATTAATTTAACCATTGTTACGGAACCCAATGTCAACATATCACGTATGCGTGATTAATACAAATTCTGTAACGGAGATTAAAAAAAAATCAGATTCTGTAACACTAGGCAGCGTGAAATGTCTAGGGGAACGAATAAAGAAGTTAGTGGCTTTTGTTAACAAATAACCATAATTTATTATTAAAACAACCCTTACATCCCAATTCACTAAATCAAAGACACAGTATAATAGCAGTATAACAGCAAATCAATACAATCACACAGTAAAAAAATCAGATTCGTCACAAATCCAGAAGAAAATCTGAAGAAACTTTATAATTGCCGCACTTTTCGGAATAGGTCCCACAAACTAACATACACGCTTCTGTGTCCGCTGAAATATTCTCTCACCTCTCTCCCGGCTCTAAAACACAGCCTCTTTTTATAACCTTTCCTTCAAAAACTCTAGAAAATTCCCTTTCACGAACAATCCATAATACACAGTACACACGCTCAAAGAACATACTAGAACGGGAACGCTGTGTATCTAGGGTTCAACCAATGCGAATTAAATTGAGCCTGCAACATCCGGCCAGGGGAGGCCGCCACAACACGAGCTACGCGCTGCACACAAACAAAATGCCAACAACACATGGAACAACCGTGTGCACAATAAACAATCATCTGCAAGACCGCTGCACACAATAAAAAGGGGCATATATAACACCATGCAGTCTTATTTTTACAGTATTTTTACAAGCATGTATATACGTGCATCCAGCAGCTGTAAAATATAATTGTCGTATATAGACATATATTAATTTTAGATGATTAAAAGGAGAGAAAGCCCTGAAACATAGAGTGCAACCTTCCTGCTACATCAAACCATGGTATAAATATAGGCCGCAAGGGAGGAGAGTCTTCCAGACAGTGCTGATGTGAAAACCCCATCGGAAGCGAATATAGATTGATTTTACGTCGGTTGTATCTCATACAATTCTGCTGTTATAAAACGTATATGTTGAAAGTCCTGTTTGATTGATCCGCCGGCGAATGTAACAGTATGAAAATAAAAAAATTTCGTCGTGCAGATTACAATGATGACTTTATGTACCCTACTTGAACAAACACTCCCGTGTGCTAGTATATCTGGTTAAAAATGTGAATTATGCAAAGTGCTGAAAAAATGAAAGACGTCCAATTAATTATATAAAATTAATTATAAAAAGTGAAACAGCTGTATTTATAAATGGGTATTCCTGATGCATCCAGATTGCCATTTCCATGATTGCCTAAGAAATGGTTCTTTTTAAACTGTTATTAACTGTTTAATACTTTTTCTGACTCGGACAGATCTACAAAATGAATGTGATTCATTTCCTAAAGGAAAGGCAGATAATGACAACCTGAAACATTTCCAAAGTTTTTGTCTGTCAAAAGAGTGGCGTTTTAGTGCTTCGAAGATCGAGTGAACAAAGGCTCTATCCTATTATCTGCTACAACGTCATACGTCAGTCACGCCGTATCGTCTGTTCAATTGTCCACAGATATTACAAGACTTGAATAAATCCTTATGAAACTACCATGAGACCCATTACAATAACCTAAGACAGAAAAGTAATCTTCGAATCATCCATAGCGTATTATTTATATCCCAGTAAGTTCCCCATGTGGTTGTTTATATATTGGTCTTCTGGCATGGGGTTTAAACTCACTGTGTGGAGTTAATCAGGCCAAGCCATTTTTAAAATAAGGGCTCGTTCATGAGTATTGGGAGTCATATAGAAGATAATGTATTTATATGCTTCTGTTTGTGTTATGAGAGCTTAGAGTCCAGTTATAACTTCACAAGTTAGAACCAAAAAAAATAAATAAAATGATAAAACGTGTATATAGGGCACGTTACTTGAATATAAGACAATTAACATTTACTTATAGCTCATTCTAAGACATTGCCTCTCATCTTCACCAATAATAGTTCAAGATGCAACAAAATTGAAAGGAATGGACCATGGAAAGTGTTTCTTTATCATCGTTCTTATCCCAATAATAAACAATCCTAATTTTTTTCTAAAACTGGAAATTGATCAGAAATCTCTGAGCAGGCTTAAGAGCAAGGGCAAAATAGAGAATCACACAGTTTAGCGAACAATAATTACACCTATCAGCTGGGGATCTGCTTGTTCCGTAATTTTATGAGGAATGAAACGAAGGCCATCAAACAAATAATGACGTGTCTGTGGTCATGAGACAACAGGTTTAAACATGAATTAAACAAGCACCGATGCCACAAACAAATATCCAGAAAATGGATGGGTGTCCAATCGCCACGTAGAAACCGGTCTTTTACATCCCGATTTGTTTTGTTTCTTCCAATAAACTATCTTCTATTGTTGAATTTCCTTTGTGCAGAAAACAAAACATGTTGATTAAATTTTACCGAAAATGTCATGTTTACGTTTATGGCGTATTTGATAAGAGTAAATCATGAATTTCGTTTGATGCTAGTGTTTTCTATTGTCCTTGTTGGAAGCGGTCGTTTCTCCCCAGCGGCGGCCTTTCCATTTCTGTCACATGTTAAATTTATTTTATCACCTTGTTTTGCTAATACGTAAATAGAGACAGCAAATGATTCTCCGTGGGAGCCCTGGCAATAGTGATGAAACTTCACTGTGCTCACATGCATCACCATAACCTGTCCCGAACGCCCCATTCCGACAAAAAGTCAACAATCTTTGATTACAAGCTCAACAACAGATGCAGCATGAATCAAAATTACCATGCAAGCCTAGCTGTATATTGATCAAAGCCAACAAGCAATCCGATTTCGTATTATGAACACTATGCCACATTTAAGGTCTTAAGGCACCTATTAAAACATAAGTTCGAAACAGATAATAATCATTGCCATATTTGCACACTTTCGAATATTCTTTATCACAGGCACGTTATAAAAAATGCATGAAAGTTCCTTGTATATCCATGGAGGGTATATATACACTGTCCGTACCAAGAATTAATGTTAAATATGCTATTAAGATTCATGACGCTTGTGGGTCTTTGGTGCTGTACTACTTGAACCCACTTACTTAGTTGTGAAGTCAGACAAAGGGAAGAAATAAAAGTCACCAGTAATCATATTTATTCATGTATACTAAAACTAATACAAATTAGAAAAAAGGGAATAATTTATTGTAGTTATGGTTTTATATGCTATGACATACATGTGTTTTACAATATGTACCAATTAGGCACAGCGACAGACAACAGTGAATAATCCACTAAAAGAAACAACATTTTGAGGAAAATTCAAATAAATGAATTTGAAACGAAAACAAAATAATCTTAACAATAGTCCCACGAGACACAATCAAAAACAAGGGCGAACGTATATAAAATAAGATCATTTAGGCAAAAGAATGATTAGTTCTCATCAATTGAATCAGTGCGGGAGGAAGAATTCTTTGTACCTTTTTATTATATTTTTTCGATAAAAAATTGATATCACCCCGAGGAAATAAGAACAGCCAAAGCGGTAGAGAAGTTCAAATAAAATAATTATTATGAATTTTATTGAAAAAAAGTAAAAAAAAAATAAAGCAAAAACAATATTTCAACAAAATCAACGCGCGGTGCCTGAGACACCAGCCCAATTTGCCTTTAGCATTTTGCTTGAAATAACTAGACAGGTCTTAACTTTTCTATTTACTTAGGCAGTTATCTATATAGGGATTCAGCACAAAGACACAAAATGCATTTTATGTAAGTATTTCTTAAGGAATATTTTAATACAATTATTTAGTATTGTATCTTTGCAAAACCTTTTTCAGTCAATTGATAAAAGGTCAAGGCATTTATCGCTCATATAAAGAAACAAAAGTTCAATATACGCTATACCCTGACTGTATATGGATAAATGGATAAATAATTTATGGATACAACTTAGAGAAAGACATGAAGATACTGTCCAGCAATATACCTCTTACTCTGTTTTTCTTGAGATTGACATCTAGGGCTGCTCATTTAACCAGATTCATCCTGCATCGGTCTTTTATCCGAGAGAGAGAGGACAACATACATTTTTTTTTTCAAATAAAATGATTTCGAGATAATTCCATCATCCGGATAGTTAAAGAGTACATGTATCTCCATATTGTTCTTAATTAAGTTAATATTCTTTTTTTTATTTTGTTCCATGTATAGATCTGTAAATAGGGGTGAATAAAATCAAATTAAAATCATGAAAAATAATGTTGCAAAATGAGCATAAATAAAGTTATCCTTAATTAATTAACATGTACACTCCGCAATATTCAGTGGGGACGAACACAGTTATGTTACTTTGTAAGAGTGATTTTTTCATAAATAGTAGTTATTATTAGGAGGGGGGGGGGGAGAATGAGCGTGTTTCTCTGGTTTTTTTTTTGGTAGGGGGGGGGGATTGGGTGAGGTTGGCTTCTGTTCTTACTCTTGTAAACTTACCCCTCACATTTTTTTCAATGCAAAGAAGACACATTTTATTCTACTTACTCCAAGGGATAGGATATTTTACATAACAGAAGAGCCTTATTTTCGACACAGACATTGAAATAATTTATATGGATTATACTATTTGAACAAAAATTTAAATTTCAACAAAGAATGAGTCAATAAAAATTGGGCCAATAGCAGCTTTCGCTGACATACCAGTCAGATGATCAGTGAACCGTTTTGTCTTCATTGCCCTTTTTTCCCCGAGATATTGGGAAACAAACGTGACATGATGCGTGCAAACACGTGGAAAAGACAACAAGGTTAGTTTTAAGTTCCATTAAGACAATAACAACTGATTTGATTTATATTCATTTAATTATTCTTTATCTGATGAAAAAATAACCATGATATAAAATTTAATGTGTCAAATATTTTCACTTTTATGTAAAAAAGGAAAATGTGGCATTTTTGCTCCCGGAAAATAGATCAACACCGGTGAAGCTTCCTTAAGATTTCGTTCATGCTTCAGTCACAATTGCAATAAATTATATCGAGCTGGTATAATATGCACCGGCTCATGAGATATTTGGTAACAGACATTATATCATGGGACGCGTTAACACATACAGTATCATCAATCATTAAAACCATTCGCCCTGCAGTTCCAAGGATACTGGCCGATTTTGTTCAAACATGCAAGCTGAGACCACAACTAATCTAAAGCAAGAGAAATTTGCACCAGTGAAACAAATATCATACTTTATACAATAAAACGTGTCGCCTAAATCTCCTGTGACACTGAAATCTACAATTAAATCCCCTCACCCACCTGTGACACTGAAATCTACAAGCTGGTGCCTGGGGAGTTGTTTATTCCAGTATAGTTCAGGTGTACATGATACACCCGGTCCATCTGATCACATCAGCTGACCTTTCCGTTGGTACAATATAATATATCATATTAAATTCAAACATTGAATGGTTTTTACTTAACCGAAGGCAAAAAAAAAATAATAAAAGCAGGATTCCATGATGCTGAACACAAAAAAGTATAATTAATCTGGTCACTTTAAATAAGTTTTAGGTTACGGATAATATTTTTTTCCCTTTTCATTAAGCATGCGGATTTACATACTTGAAATATTGAGAGTTACAAGTGTGTGCCTATAAGTGACATAATTTAGCTTTAGTAAATCATAAACTTAAAGATAGCGGTAAAATCAACATTATACTACTTTAGTTTGGGTATTGTTATGTTTTTGCGTTACAATCTTTTATAATTTGCCTGCAAAATAAATATGCATAATTTTTTCGAACTCTCATTAGATGGACTGGATCCACAAGATTTGAAATTTGCCCTCCGTAAATAGTGCCTTGATCCCCATCTCATCTGATCAGACCTGTCTTTTAGTATCAAGGTGTCAGAGCCAGTAGCAGGTGCTTGATAGTCCAGGGACTAACTTTATTCTGACTTGCTTTGTCTCAAAGAAAATGCATCTAATTTACATGGAAATATGTGGGAGACCGTTTGGTATATATATAGATACGTAGTAAAAACCAAGAAGTTATGAACATATAAGGGTGAAATTAAAACTTAAGTTTTCGGATAAAATAAGGCTCCAATACCGAAGAAGTCGGTTCTGACAGACAATCATGGATTCAGATTTTTTTGTAAAGTATGATTTAATTTTAAATAAGGTTTAACAGAAAAAATGAGCGATTTTAAATTGCCATTATTTTGCCTGTTTTCGAAAATTTAGCAATCCTCGTTTTTCATCTTACCAAACGCGCTTATTGTGTGTGGCGTATTTAATTTCAATAAACATATCACTGGTACTATATAATCTTTTTAAGCTTCATATATAAGAAAAAAAGCGCATATATTCTATATGGATGACAAGAAAATAGAATTTAAGAACATTGTCACAATTTATTTCTTTAATAAACAGTATAAAATTAATTTCTTAGGCGGCACAGTTGGTTAGTTTATGTTTTTTATTGGCACGGTTCTGACCTCATATATCACCATTTTCATTTTGTGTTAAATAACACTGATATTATTTTTATTATTTATTCAAATGATCTGAAATTTGCTATAACCGTGTATGATAAAAACATTTCTCTAATAACAGCTGTATATTCTTTATTAATAAAGAAATGCTTTATTAATATAAATCATACCTCTATAATCTCTGTTTTCTTAACATTGACGTATTTTAGATTAAAAATATTTTTTTTTCTGTATTGGCAATCACCTGTCATGAACTCCCGTCGGATATAGAATTAAAGCAATTTATGAAGCAACACTAAACTCTACATATCTCTGAACATTAAAGAGAAAAAATATAGTCAGATGGCGTTGCCAACCTTGAATATAGGGTGATATACTTATATTAAGCATGTACATCTCTAATTACATTTGTTAATATCATTCGTAAGTAATACATGACACGTAGGGGCGTAACGAGTCAAAAAACAGGCAGGTAAGTATACCTTATATACTTAATTCATTGCTGGTTTTACCTTTAACACACGGATCAGATTACGGTCTCATTTTTTATGAATAGTAAGGCCAAAAAGGTAGGTATCTCCGTTCGTGTTTAACTCTTAAGTGTCCGCTTTATCATACCAAAGTTTTTAAATACCATCCAAACTAGTTGGGTCATCTTGAGCAATTCCCTGACCGTGGAGAACGATGGTTGGCTTCTCAGTGGATATATCTGCTATGGAGGTAATTTAAAACTTTTAGCACGGGTGTCACTGCATGTAACAAAGTTGTCATTATTGTGTTTAATTTGATGCAACCCACGCCTGTTAAGTTAGGTCATCTGTCTAGAAGACAAATTCCACGCGATAGTATCTCTTTCCCAGGAGATGATTATCTCGTTTCAAAGCGATAGTAACTCGGTTGCACGCGATAATTATCGCGTGCGCATGTATTAGTATGCATGCTGGCTAAAGCTATTATGTGGACAAGAATGTTTGTTGTCTGTTATATTCCAGAGTTTCAATGCAACTCAAAATGTGTGTGTGTGTGTTTTTTATTAACAATGAGAGAAGTGAGGGTTATTATTTTTACTCGATCCTGTATGTAGGTCTATGTGTGCCCGCTAGATATCTTAAGAACGGTATCAGGGATGTTACAAAAATTTATCTTATAAGTTGGTATTGTGAAAATCTCATTTACAAGTAATTAAATTTTGGTGTAAAGCCACGCATGAAAAACCCCGGGATGAGCGTTTTATCGTTTTTAAAGCATATTTATTTACACTAGGACTTGTAAGGTGACCATATGGCCATCTTTTAAGTGCGAGTTGTGACGTCATGGAGAACAACGATGTCACTCCACGTGCCGTTTCCTTCAAAGGTATCATTAAATGAACGTTCAGCATTGGAGGCCATAGTTGTTGTTCGTTGGGATTATAGTCAAAGGCAGCAATACCATGGTGCCAAGAAGTTTTTTTTCAAAACATTTTTTTAGTGAAAAAGTTCTCAGGAATAACACCGGTTAAATTAACATTCAAAGGCACCAACTCTGAACACCATCTTCCGCGCAGAGTTTGTGTCCCCATATCGGACGCTTTTTTAACCCCTCACTGTTTACAGGCCACTAAAGAGCACTCAAAGAGCATTCGTTGTTTGTTGTGACAAATCATTTCAAGTTAATGTATAATATATATTTCAATGATATAATTACTTGAAATCAAAAATAAATTACTGAGAAATAAAAATCATAAGTTCATAAATAAAACCTCGTTAAGTGCAGAAACATAACTTACCTAAAATTAAATTGATGTTGCCTTGAAGTAAAGCAAGCTTTTAACTTGTAGGATAATGTAATTTAACAAAAAAAAAAAACAGTTTTTCCAATCATTGATTTTTTTATCTGAATATATTAAACATGCCCTGCCTACACATAACTCAGGGCAACTAGAATGCCATGATTTTCAATAATCTTCAGCAAACCCTCCAAGTGGGAACTGTTAAAAAATTGATAAAGATTAAAAAAAAAAAGCTTGAAAAGATATTGATGTTAGTGTAAATTTAAATAGTTGACAGAATATGTCAGAAATCTAAAATAAATGTTAAAACGAAAGGGTAAATTGTATGTGCGTTTAGTTTTATAAACAGTCTGAAACTCTTGTCCCTTCGTTAAAGTGTTTATAATTGGACCGTTGGTAATTTACAAACATCTTCAAAGGTGTAAGATCCAGTGTTTATTAAGTCAAACCCATCAGTCGTGCAGGCGATTACAAACAAATGAAAGTATTACATTTGATCAGCATAATATGTTAACTAACACCACAAATTTACCAGGATTTTAAACGATCCCCCCAGTGGTGATCGGCGGGGAAACTGCAGCAAAGCAACTCAACCTTTACGCCTTTTTAGACGCTTTCCACTAAGACATCAGGTCTTTTTGATCATCTCCATGTTCACCGCCACCTTAATCCCACATACTACTATTTTCATGTGACCTAAATGGGTCAGTTTTACCGATTTTTGAAGATTTGTCTCAAGACCTAACATCCCATCTACCTATTAAAAATCTAATCTTATATATATTAAAGCTGGCCTAAGGCGATATACCTGCACTCATATGAGAGCAGACGTTTAGGCTTTACGGCTAGCCACTTTGTGTCCTAGCTGAGTGCTTTCTTAGGAATTAAACAACGGAGCGTCTAGGGAAACTTTGCGACTGAGTGAAACATTTTATGGTTAATCCGAACACATTTACCAGCTAGCATCAACTAGAAAGCCCGCCTTTTACAGTTTTATTAGCTCTGTGTGAAGTCGATTTAAATCCTTCGGAATTTGCAAGCCATCTTTCAGGAATGACGGTCTTCTTAAATAGACTGAGTCTCTTTTTGTGATGGCAAACATTTCGGATAAATTCGGATAAATAGCTTTGGTGATAGCATTTTTTATGTTAGCTGAAAGCTTTTATAACATCTTTATAACAAATTATGCAATCAATTCGTGTTAATGATTAACTCGATGCTCAATTCTAGGCCATAGAATTTAATTAAGTGGAATTTATAATTTCACATTAAGGTATACGCTCATCTCTAGGCCATAAAATTTTATTAAGTTGTATTTATGATTACACAAAGAGGGAGAAGAGGGAGAAGATTTTGCAAATATTTTCTTAAAATGTATCAGGGTATGTTATTAAATTATGTACATTAGTCTTTACATCACCACTATTTAGAAGTCGAGGAGGGGACTAACCGTAAAATTGTTTGCCATTTCACTCGTCATCGCAAAATGAGCCTGAAGGTAGAGTTACCCTCGGTTGTAAAGTGCTCTATGTCCTACAGACTAGGCCAGAGCGGAATAACGCTGAAGAAAAGCAACAGTGTAAATTCACAGCAGTCTGTTTCACGGGATGCGACCCGATCATCAGGTGAATGTGGTTAGAATGAAGCTAACGGCGTGGTTTGAAAAGCTTAGACTTAACGAGATTATGCTTTGTGCGTTCGGGGGGAGCGTGTGAAAGACTGACACTGATCCCGTGAAACAGAATGTTGTGAATATACAGTGTCGTTTTTCTTCAGCGTTATATATATATATATATATATATATATATATATATATATATATATATATATATATATTATCATGCGAATGAGGGTGTTTTCTCTACTCTTCTCTCTTTGGGGTTTCCCATTATTAGCATATGACAGTAGTTAGTGGGTTTCCTATTTCCTTGCCGACATGCCAATAACACTTCAGGTTATTTCTTAAATTAATTTTCCTCCCTAGGCGATATCCAGGCGAAATAATTCCAAATTAATTGATTACCTATCTTCGAGCTTAGTGGATATGTCTGCGGCTGACAGTTAATGTATTATATCGTATTACATGTATTGGCCTTTTACATCCAGAGCTATTACTGTCCTTCCGTTATCAATCAGCAGAACTGTTGCAGCCATATATACTAGTCAGAACAAATACAAAATGGATACCCCCTTCAAAGAATATCATAATTACCTCACTCTCACCATGTTTTGGACAATATATTTTGGTTTATGAAAGTTATTTCTTCTCAGGTTTCAGCGCTTTCGTTTTCGTGATTAAATGTTTTATATAAATCACCCTCAATTACGAACTATCATAAACATACTATAGGCTTACATTAATGGGAATTGAGAATGTTGACGCATACCTAACATATTTTATAATTTTAATATGAGATCCGCAGTTAAAAAAGATTATTAAGGAATATATTAATTATTAGTCCGGCAGCCAAAGGTAATTTTTTTTGGCTAAAATTTTTTTATGGTCTTAAGTATTTTCTTTGTGGATTTTGTTCGCTTACATATTACGTGTGAAATATATGTTGCTTGGTCCTCTGTAAGCCTCAGGCATTTTTGTTAATCAGCATTAAACAAAATGGCCGCCAAACTAATGCGAAAATAGCAAAGTGCCACAATTACCTTTACGTTTGACATAGAGGGACATCCAATACATGTATTCTAGGGTATTATGACCCAAAGAATCCATTTTTTTGGTATTGTTTTAGTCATAATGACCACCATATTCAATGTAGCCGTTCTCCTATTTGAAAAAAAAAATTCAAATTCTATTACCGCTTATGAAGGCCATACATTAGTAACTAAAAAGAATGAAGTGCTGATGTAGACAGAGCATACAACAAACCAGGGAAGTCAAACAAAAAAATATTCATCCTAAATCTGTGAATGTTAGCGGCCACATGTGGAAATCAACAGTAAGTTAACCTTTGACAAAATATGTAAAGACTGTATGACTACCTACTTATTTTTTTGGCCTGATATACCCCCTCAGCAATCAGTATAACTGCTATCACTGCTGATACAACAAATGCTGCTACTCCTACTTCAGTCGTAGTTAAAGTAGTAGTAGACATAGTAGTTTATACTTTTCTTATTTTCTAGACATTTGTAATATGTAGTCAAAATTATGATGGTTTAAACAATAATTCCAATCCGGATAACTGTGATTTAAAATGGATGATACAGCTCAGATCTTTATGATAATTGGTCGTTCTGAGAGGCTGTTTTAGTTATAGAGTCTGCGTCATTGTGTTATAAAAATCCTTTCTTAACTTCAATCCGCGTGACACATGAAACTTAGGGTTCTGTACCTCTATGTGGAAAAAAATTACAAAGCACACAGAGTTTCAGCTTGTTCTACGTTCGAAAACTGGCAACTTATTGTATCATTGTATGCTTCCAGTAACATAATTCCAGTAACCATGAGCCTAACATAGGAACGTGGGGGAAAGAGTTTCAAATGACGTCATCTTTGAAACCAATACCAGGGTTTTTCTTCGATTGCAATAACAACAGTAACACAAAACCATATTTTTTGTTCTAAAATGTACTAATCTTAAAATGGCAAGGAACTACTTATTCAAAAGAATCTAGAGCTTTCTATTAAAAGAACTGGCGTGATATTATTTAATAAGCACCAGGGGCGTAGTCAAGGGGGTACGAAAGGAGGGGAGCCCCGCGCGCGTGTGTGTGTGTGGGGGGGGGGGGGGATGGGGGTATCTTGCGGGGCTTGGGATTACAAAGAAAAAGTTTGTTACCTGCATATGAAAGTGTACGGTTATGAACCTTGACGTAAATATGACTGGTATTTCCATATTTCTATACTTTAATACTTTAGTTTGCTTTGCAGATATAACTGTCTGTAAAATTTTCCCACCAGTTAAATATTTTGTCTGATTGGGGGGGGGGGGGCAGGCCCTCTGTGGCACTCCCCTAGATACGCCATTAAGCACTGATTTATGACTTGGTTTTTATATGGTTTTGTAGTATAAATGACTAATAATCATTGCTTTTCTTACTATTTTCTTACTATTTTGATATCTGTTATGCAACCAGGTCGAATTGATATTACTATTCTGCCAAAACTAGCATTAACCAAGGGAGCTCTTATAAAAAATTATTTATTTGATACAGTAAATTCTTTTATGATTGTACCCTATGTGAATCTTTCTCTTCTACAATGATGAAAATCATCCAATGTCTAAATTGATGTATCAATAACATCATGAAATAACATCAGTGAGTGATTATTTGAAGTATTCTTTGCAAAAAGTAAAATAACGTAATGATATTTTGTTGATTTTATAAATACTTACGTTTTCACCGTTCATGAAACTACTATGAATTTTTCTCCTGCTCAATTGAGGCGCATCGCGACAGTTCATGTATCTACTTATGATATTTATTTAAATATTTTTAATACAAAAAATCCCTCCCCACTTTTTTTTTTCTGCGATACTTTTTTGATAAGGCAAACTGGTCCCATTATGACATGACCAACTTTTTTCTCCAGTTTTGTCGACATGACGTAGAAGTGAAACAGGGCGTGTTCAAGCATCATTGTAAGAAGTCAGCAGCTTACGTCTTAATTAATTAGGTTCTGTAGTCATTGCTCCAAAATGTGACGTCACCATTATTCCCTGTCATGTCCATTTCATACCGTTTTTTTTTTGGGTGTCGTTTAAGGTCAGGTGTTCAAAGAAAGCATAATCTGTGATACGTCTGCTATCACTTTTGTGAAGACATAACGCCGATAAAGCGTTATGTATATACGATATATAATACTATTGAGCGCATGTTTCAACAACATGCTGGGAACCCACAATTCTTTCGGTGGTGTGCCTGTGTATGCGTTCAGATATTTCACAAAATGTTCCAACTTTTGCGGGTATGCTTTTCGACCCATGAACATACCACGATACACTGTGTACACATAACGCTACATCGATTTCATAGCACCTGAAACTATACAATTGACCATAGCAAACACTTAAATCTATATTCACTTAAGTGGAGAACAGTTTCGGGCAGCAGATTACAGTGAAGGGCAGATTACCTCTTTGAAACCAGAGTTTGCCGATATGTCCAATAAAGGTTTAACGAGTCGTGGTCCTGTTTAATAAGGATACTTTAAAGTGGTAAATCAAGTTATGTTGTAGAGATTAATTAAAGTCCTGGGCAGACAGGGAAAAACTAGTGGTTCATGGGCCATGACGCTCAGCTGAATTCAAGGAATGTTGAATAATGAACAAAATGACTGCCAGAGTGCAAAATAGTCATGAATTTTGTAAAGAGTCCTTAGAAATGGGTTTTAGTGGGCTTTTCGACAGATGACCACTTCATTTGAAGGTCTCATAAATAGGAAAAAATGTGTAAAAATTTGAAAAAAAACACAGGTAATGCCACCAGTCTGCAGGAACTGATGAACACTCCATGATCAATATATAGCCAAAGAATCATGGCTATCAATACATTAGTTATTCATATACTGAAGCTTTTGTATAACATTTTTGATTATTTGGGGGAGGGGGATTATGAGCTGAACAGCTTGGAAGATAAGAGTAACGGGAACCTTATTTCAGATTTTCAAGAAGATTTTTTCGTGGACTTCCCTAGATGTCAAGTATGAAGATTCTAGGTCAAGGGGTTACGATTAATGCCATGTTACAAGATGAGTTTTAATTTGAAGGTCTCAAAGATTGAGAAAAAAAATTCGTAAAAATTAGAAAAAATACAGGTGGTGCCACAAGGATACAGGAACTGATGGAACACTCCATGGATTATATTCATGCAAAGAATCATGGTAATCAATGCAGTAGTTATTAAGATACTTGAGCTTTTGTATCAAATGTTTTATTATTCTCGGGGGTACTTACAAGACCGATAGCTCAAAGAATATGGGTAACAGAGACCTTATTCCAGGTTTCCACAGAGACTTTTCATGGACCTCCCTTGATGTAAAGTTAGAAGATCCCAGGTCCAGCAGTTACGATTTTAACATATGACAGCTTCTTTGAAGGTCTCTAAACAGAGAAAAAAAATCGTAAAAACTGGATTAAATACAGTTGGCACCACCAGGTTAAAGGAACTGATGGAAGACTCCATGATCAATATTCATGCAAAGAATCATGGTGATCAATGCAGTAGTTATTCAGATAATTGAGCTTTTGTATCAAATTTATGATTTTTTTTTTGGGGGGGGGGGGGGTGAATTATGAGCCGAACAGCTCGGAGGATAAGAGTAACAGAGACCTTATTTCAGATTTCCAAGTAGACTTTTCAGGTCTCAAAAATACAGGTGGCGGCACCAGGTTACAGGAGCTGATGAAACACTCCATGATCGATATTCATGCAAAGAATAATGGTGATCAAAGCAGTAGTTATTATGATACTTGAGCTTTTGTATCAATTTTTTTATTATTCTGGGGATACTTACGAGACTGTTGGCTCGGAGAATATGGGTAACAGAGACTTAGTTTCAAGTTTCCAAAGAGATTTTTATGGATCTCCCTGGATGTCAAGTTAGAAGATTCCAGGTCCAGCGGTTACGATTTGTGCCCTGTTAACGGACGGACGGCCGGACTGCCGGACGGACGACGGACAAAGAGTGATCGCTATAGCTCAGATGACTTTCAGTCAGCTCAGCTAAAAATTGTATCCAATATATCCAGCGACGTCGGCGCAAAAACATAAAACACGTGGAAATTTATTATTATCTGGATATAAATAATTTATTTCGTGACGTATGAACCATTATGTTCCCAATATAATTTTCCTTTTAGTATGAAGAAAAAATTTGATTCGTTATAAGTATTAACACGTTAATATTACATTCCAAGTTTGTTGTTTATCGCATGCTTGCTCAGCAAGTGTCGCAGGAGAAGACAAAATTCCAACATGTTCAAGAATATAGAGGCAAAATAAAAGTTCAATAAACCAAGTATATTTATTTTTCGAGACACACGTCACCCCAGACAAACATTTCAAATTCTACTGTGGCCCATTAGGTTGTAATAATGGTAAGTCCTTCACGTGATGTCTGGGACGCTAAGGTTTTATTAGTCTTTTTACTGGGTCTACGAGTAACATAACTGTCACTTCAACATATTAACTGGTCACAGACCTTTGTTTCTCACATTTCTCTTTACGTTTTCATCTCAGTTTCGGTTACAATAAACTAACATTTTATTGACTGATTGTCGCTGTTCCATGGCGCCCTACCAGCACAACGGATAACGAAATCTTTGCAAAGTCGATGTTTTTCATTCCTATTCCTAGTTATAAATTCCCACTTCACTTTCGTAAATCTGAATTGAAATGTTCAAAATATAACTCAAGTTCATTGCCTTTGAATAAGAATTAAAGTAACCATGCAATATGAATAAAGTGTAGTTTATTTAGGCCTTTATTGTTTTTTTTTCGGTTTTATATGCCTTCGTCTAGGAAAAATCCAGAATGGGGTACTTTTGAACAAGGTTATTGTTATTTACGGTAACTCCCGCTTTTGCTTATCAGCGCCATCTTGTGTACATTTAGTGAAAGACATAACGTTTGAGTAAGGCATTAAACTGGCTAATTTCTTTGTATATTCTTATACATATGAGTGGATCGCCAACAGGAATACATAAAACTTCACTAGATTGCGTTGAAATATGATTAATGTTAACGTTTAATCGAAAAGATAGATATCTTAAACTTTTAAATCGTTCAAAGTTTGAATACTAGATGGCGCTGATAAGCAAATACGGGAATTACCGTAAGTAACAATAATTTTGTTCAAAAGTACCCATTGATATGCAATCAATATGTTTGAGCGAATATCTGTGGTTTTATCAAGATTTCACAAATTTGTCTTCGAGATATTACGTGGTTCGAACCGGGACCTTCTGTTCCCAAGTCCAACGCCTTAACCACTAGCCTTAACAATTTCTTTTCCCCTGTATTGGATACATTACTGGTTTCCTCTGATTGCTGTGAGCAAGTCAATATTGAAAGAAAACTTAAACTTCTACGATATATTAACGGGTTACAAAGCTGTACGTGTTATATTAACACCGCCAAAGTTACGTGGCCAGAGTCCCAGGAAGAAACTTAAATGTCAATGTAACAACTCATTTTTGCATATCCTATTCGGGGACTTCAACAAATTGACTGTTGAGCGTTTAAACTATCAAGACTCTATCATGTTTAGCACTTACAGTTATATAGTTATTATTGTAATTAGAGCCTAGACTTGCACCAAACTATCGCGGTCTTTAAGAACATAACGTGTGTAAACTACTACAATGTCTGTAAACGTCTCTTTGGGTGATATCGATCACCTGTAGATAAATAACACACACACACAGAAAGGATAGGCGGTTTTGTACGTTTTCACAAAATATGAAGACATTCAAGTTAAAAGCAAATTTTTAGTAATGAACCCAGGTTAGCAGGCTTCATTGTTTGATCCATGTCGATCCATGCACTAAAGAAATGTTAAGATTTTTTTTATATATTGCTAACACTTTATATCGTGAACGGGCATTCATGCGGTATTAACGACGCATACACGATGATTAAAGGTGGTAGCACCAGCATTTTATCAATGCTATCGAAGAACTTAGTCATTTCGATTTTTAGCACTGATCCTCGAACCGCTGTTGAAGTATTTCTTGTTTTGTTGGATATTCGCCCAAATGGATTAATTTAAGGTTAAGGTCATTCTCCTGATTCTCCTGGCCACGTCGTCCTTCGTCCTCTATGCACGTGTTAGGTTAAAAAATCCGTGAAATATATATTTTTCGAGTTATCTCAATCGAAGCTATTTCATGAGCGACGGCGGCCAGCGGTCTTGGAGCCAGAGTATCGCCGTCTTATCGTCTTCGGATAAATTAATCCAGAATATTGAATTTCTTGCTTCAATATCATGGCTTGCAATTCAGGTGCACATGGTACCTAGTAAATACTATGAAAAGGACGTTGTAAATACTTTTTTATTTAAAGTTATAATACAATAATATTGAGCACCAGAAGCTAGTCAAGGTGTGTTAAGCATATTTCTAAACAGCCCCACAGCATATAAAATCTCGTACATGTATATGTACACTTAACATAAATGGGAAACTAAACAATTTAAAATCACTAATTTTCCATTTGATATTCCGAGCTTTTTGCGGCATTATAATATGAATATCAGCGTTATTCAATTATGAAATAATTTCAGCAGTCACTTCGAAGGCAAGCATCAGACCTGTAAAACTACCACCGTAATGTATGTTTCTTCTCTCCTCCCTGAAGATTGGTGCGTCCGCAGCAATTATTAAAGGCCGATCAACGTTTACGTTCTGTTCTGATTTCCTTTTGCTTTCTTTGCGGGAAACTTTACCAGAGATGTCTTTACCTGGAAATAGCGTGACATATAAATTGGTTCGACGGCCACTTTCCTCCAATCTATTTCTTAATTGAGCAGACTGTAACTGAGGTCATCTGCGCTTGCTTGCGGCAAAGGTTGTCTGCAAAAGAGACATCGGCAGGTACTCGGATATTAAAACTTTCAGACAGCCTAAATTAAGTCGCGTTTCAGAACAGACATATCAGTTTAGAATTCCCATCTTGATGTCAACCATGCTGAAAGATTATTGTTCCTTTAAGACAACATTTGTATGGATTTTCCTCTGACTGGGTGACAACAACATGCATTGTCTAGAGGGACGATTAAGATCTATGACTGCAATATTGAACCTGCAAAACGTGCAGGGAAATAAAAGTAATCAAATTACAAGGGCTAATTAATTTCATTTTAAAAAGGAAACTGTTTAACATCTTTCAAAATGAGTGTTCGTGGTGTTCTGTCTTCCCTCCGACAAATTATGAACGAAAATGGTAAATATTTATTCTAATATGTGAGTAAACGTTGTTAATATTAGCCTAAATTGGTGTACGACATATGCTCTTTAATTTGGTTTGTTAATTTAGATGTTTTCTTCTGTCGGAATTGGTCCCTCTTGAAGCCATATAAAAAGATAATGGGGTGCATGGGGCGATATTATTGGCAGGTATGGATGTGTGGGTGTAATATTATTGACCTCGGCTTGGGTGGCTTCACGGTTCAAAGTCGGCCCTGAAAGTCTAATTTGAATTCCCGCGGATCCGTGTAATTAACGTTATGACGTTACAGACACGATGGTTAATGCTTGACCAGTTAAAGCAGCGTGAAGGGATCTTCTGTTCAAAATTACACTACACACCTAATGTATAGCAACCGATTTTATCCTAATTTAAGCCATGGTTAACGCCACCTTTGTCGCCTCAAAAGGCGTATACTCTATTTGTCTGCTAATATCTGCAGAGATAATTGTTTTGTAGACCGCTGCTTAAAACACTGATCAGCCTCTAACATAGAAATTAAGGATGATCCCAAAGTGACTGTTAATTATTCTAATGCCAAAGATCCGCGCCGAAAAAACGTTTTTACAAGTGAAAGATTGGCTTATTTACTAGTATTATCCCCCTTTGGTTGGTAACACTAAAAAATCCCACACACATTATCCCCCTATGGTTGGTAACACTTAAAACCCCACACACATCTTTGGGTCATCAGTTAGTGACGGAGGAAGCCTAATGGAGAGAAGTTATTCCATTCCTATTGACAACCTGATAAGGTCGAGACCAAGTTGAATGGGAAGCTCAGTAAGGCGTGCAAATTATTCGTTAGATGTTGAAATTATGTCAGAAAGAATAATTATTTTGGAGGCGCAAATTACTGCTCCATAACAAACCTCATTTCACCAAGACTGAATTTACGATATTCTTGGAAAAAACATACATTAGGTTTCGACTTGTTAGTTTATTTTATATTGCAGTTCGGCCGGTAATGATGGTTTTAAATTTAACAGGGACTACCACTGATTGGGATGGCGGGTATATACCCACGGTGAGGTAAATGTGGGTATATTGTTAAAATGTATTTAAACTCTATTCA
This sequence comes from Sipunculus nudus, assembly GCA_026874595.1. Taxonomy (NCBI): domain Eukaryota; kingdom Metazoa; phylum Annelida; class Sipuncula; order Golfingiida; family Sipunculidae; genus Sipunculus; species Sipunculus nudus. The sequence goes on from CM049311.1 coordinate 78,015,166, forward strand.
CAAATAATTTAAAATTAAATAATGCAACGTAAATATAGATTACCATGTCAGAAAGAATTCAATAATGAAACTGGCGATTGTCTGTATCAACGACAGGTGTATGTTATAATTTCAGTAGCAATAAGCAAATCTTCTCTTTTAGATATTTAGTTATCTGCTGAGATAACTAGAAAATAACAATAAGTATAATATACGTTTTTCATACTGGTAAATATCACTGATCATAAATATGTGCATGAAAATTAAGTATCGGTTAAAGTTAAACTTTATCTGTTAATGCGTTAAAATAATTAAAAGATGTCAAGCAAAATATATAATTAATGTAAGCCCTAAATTATACAAACAACTCTAGGTGTGATTTTCTTTTAAGGTTTCAACAAGAGGTTTGATGGCAAATGTGATTTTCTGACCCAGTGATCACGTTACATCAGTTCTGTAACGCCTAAAACACCTAACAACTGCCTCAAATGACAAGGAGTTGGCGGTGTGCCAAGAACGTTCCGACCAATGACAGTTGGATGTAGTGGATTTCCCATGTTTGGATAGCGTAGGTTACAAATGTTGGGGCAGGTCTTGCTCTTTTACGGAATGGAAAAGATGTGTTGCCACTAAACCTGAACTGTATTAAACTTATCTTTTTTTTCAGTTTAGTAATTAGTTTTTCAGTAATTACATTTAGTAATTAGTAATAATAAGTTAATAAATAATAGTTATTATTAGTATATATATAAAAACATACACACACATATATTTATATGTATATATATATATATTTGTATGTATGTATATGTAGAGATAGAGACAGAGAGAAAGACAGAGAGAGAGAGAAGAGATACCTCAATGGGAACGCACATATTACTGTAAACAAACGTAATAAGCTTACTCCCGGATGTTTCCACCCTGAATGTGTCAAAAAGAAATAACCGCTGGCCTAGGTTGCCAGCAACAGTTGCCTGCCGATCGCCGCGGTGCAAGCACCGGCCTGACACTCAGAGTAGCAAACTAATGCTCCAACGTGATTAAAGCTCAGTTAGCATGCTATGCCTTCTGTAACTGACCGTCAACCGTACTTCATATATATATATTTATATATATAAAATCGTTTGTTCTTTTCTAAACGTGGAGAAAGGATGTTTTTCAAACTGTGTTATTGTTAATTATTTTATTGAGGCAAATGCAAAAACATTTCTTCTTCGTGAATGTAGTCAGCAAACCTCTATACTTCCAACGAAATTTATCAACATAAAAAATGTAGACGCACGGTCAGTAAAGATCTGATTGATGGTGCTAGGGCTTCACTGCTAAATATTGACGTCCCTAAATTATGCTTACAAATGCTTAAACGAACCTAATTATTTCTGTGACAGATAAAGGGAAATAAAATGAGTGACATGAACAAGCAATTCATTGGCAAAATGTTCAATGACGTAGCGCGCTGAGGCTTTGTCTGCTTTATAATTAATGATTTCTGCATGAAATAATGACAGTAAAGCCGTTTTCCTTTTTTTAGGTCACCTTTACAGCAAGGGAATTAATAAAACATTGCAGATCGGTGTAGAGCACAACGTCCATGGGTTAAGAACAGCGTCTACAATCAGATAACATTTGCGCTCTAAAAGAAACGGGTTGATACAAGAGTTTTTTTCCTTCGAATTCAAGTATCTCAGGAAGGAAATGCTTAACCCAGTTTACCAAACTGTGTCTGCAGCTTTATCCAGTCTGCTGGTAATGCACCCCAAGTACGGTTGAATAATAGTGTGACAGTTCTGCTCCTTCAATCGTGATCGTAGGAAGCAACAGCCGTTATGTCATGCGTGACATTACTGTTGGAGTTTCGACTTTGAATCTTCCTATGGAGAATAGAGGCTCAATATTGAAACAGGTGCCTAATTTTTGTAGCGCTTCACCCTCACCAAACATTGTAGTTCTGAGAGCAATAAAAGGCATTTTAAGCTACACAAACATCTAGGGTTATAAGTACACGCCATAAGTTTCCTATGTTTCTTTGCGCGAGTCAACACAGTCCACGAGTGCATGTTAACCATAACAAGACTGCATGACCAGAGGTTGCATCTCACGCATGCGCCACAACTCCCAGATAAGAAAAAGTAACATAAAGTAGATACACCGGCAGGAAGCTTTAAAATTATTATATCTGAAGTGGAGTTATGTTTATATTCTGCACTACTGATCGGGCAAGGTGCTAGCTTTTTCCACTTGTGTACGGAAGTAACCAAACGGTTTTAGAACAAAATATTGACAGATACCAGAATATATTATGGATAAATTATACATGTGTATATACATGTGTATACATGTATATATGTGCACATTTAACAAACCTGGTAAGTGAATATAGGCCCCTTTAAGTCTGCGATGATGCAATGAAGCGGACAGCTGTTAGCACCCATCGTAGACTGTGTGGTTTTGTTTTTAAAGGAATACATTACAACATTACAACATTGCAGATACACATTACAAAATCTGTCATGTGTGTCATATGATTAATAATTTGTATAATGTTTGGATCTGAATAACCTACATCAGGGGCTACATCACCCTCCCCCCCCCCCGCCCTCCACGCCTCTTTTTTAACCAGGAGGACGTACTATATTACATCTCTCACTTTTGCCAATTAAATAAATGTAATTTTGTATTAAATGTTGGCTCTAACTGCAGTTAATAAATGTTGTTAACACAAATATGTCGCTATGTTGCATCATTCTTCAAATATCAATTTACAGTAGTATTCACAAATAAAAAAATAACAAAATTAATGATCATATATATGTTCGAAGTCCCCATTTTAAAGAGAAAAATACTTCTTTTAGGTTTTTGAAGCTATATACTTTTCTCTATTATTTTACCGAATTCCATCAAAATAATTTTGACTGAAGATTTAAAATGATTCGAACGCCTATGTAGGGACATCCCTACCACGCTCTACCCCTACAGTAGGAACCTACACTAGAAAGTCACGATTCCATAGAAATATTGGTCCCCCAACTTGGTTCTTGATCCATCACATTATTACATTATCCATAACATTAATATATTATTACACTGTAATGAGAAAAAGGGAGGGATAAATTTGATATACCCCGTTACAAAGGTCTGTGTGTATGTGTGTGTGGGGGGGGGGGGGGGGGGGCGACGCAGAGTGGTGCGACAGGTTGGGAAAATTAGAAAAGAAAAAAATTATGGGCGTCTTTGTTATCAAGATAAAAGATCTCATATACCATGATTGACATTTTAGGTCTCTTCATTAAGTGACAATGAACCAACATAAATTATCTATAATAATATAACGTTTGTCAGTTACCAAACCCTCAGCCTTCCGTGATGTTAAAATATACTGGTTTAAACGAGATGGTGGCTAATATTGTAAAACTGACAACAGTAATAAAGAAAAATCCTAGAGACCGTTAGGCAGGGGCGTGAAGGGGGGGGGGGGGGTAGGTATTATCAAGGACTCCCGGAATTTCACTTAGTCTAATAATGATTAAATGTTTTCTAAAACACAATTCTGTAAGTGGTATCCGCAGATTTGTGACTTATTTCAATATAAAGTTTTCAAAAGAAAAGCGAATTCTGTTTATATCACGTTTTATTTGGGAGTGAGAGACACTGGTCTTGCACTGACGTCAGTGCACATAGACATCGGAGTTTGCCAGGAGACATAACGGGACACTTGAGCTACATAACATCTTATTAGAGGGCTTAGGTGTCTGCAAACATGTGCGCATTGCACATGCAGTATAATACATGTATTGTTTATTGTCCCACATGCGGCGTACTTTCCTTTGTTCTAACTGTACGTTCAAAACTGCTTGCATAACAGGGTCATGAAAAGTGACCATGCAAGTTAAGTTGCATGGCGACTTTCCAAATATGACAAAGAACTGGTGCGTGGTAAAAAAAAAATGACGCGCGTGACCTTCGACCAAGGAGGCGGGGCATGTGGGAAAATCAGTTATAGCCCAATTAATTGTAAAGCTAGCCAGGAGATTTGCTTGGCTTGTGTCAAACATGGCAGGCTCGCCTTAACGGCTGGCCTTCCATTTGACACAAGCCTTGCAAACCTCACGGCTTGCATTGCATTTCAATGGGCTATAACCAATACTTGATAATTCTTAATTTTATAGTCTTGTTCCTGTAAATATATTTTTATATTTATTCATCTTTTACATCTGATATTTCTTATTAATGTGTTTTATGCATATACATACATCTCTGTCTGCCTCTCTGTCTCCCTGTCTCTCTCCCCTTAATGTGACAACATATTAATGATAAAAAAAAGTCTCACACACAATTATACATGTAATGTGAAAATAGGGTTATTTGAAGAAAATAAGCTTGAAAACTTGTTCATATCAACGCCTCGATATTTATGACACTTTTATAAATGACCTATGGTCCGTTCTTTTTTTTTGAGAAAATTTTCGATTATATTTCAATAAATTCCTAGAAAACTGCAAAGTGGGCCTTTGGAAGTCAGGGCCTTATGCTGCAATAAAAAATTTACAATAAATCTCAAGTTTATGTTTCACAACTTTTTTTACTCTTCAGAATGATCTGACAGATAAGATATGTCACTGCATGAGTAGCCATCTTTATATATTTATATATATATTGAGAGTGTTAACATGACATCAACCAATCAGCAGCTTCAACAGAGGTTTTTTTTTACACTTGACCAACGACCTTGCCTGCATAAGTGGGTCTCGTATGTTGTAAAATATAGACTGATTTCTCAAATTTTGAATAATTCTTTTTTTATAGAAAGTGTAAGGTAAGCATTTATTTATCCTGTTAAAAATTAGGTCCTTAAATGTTCTATGATCATTATTTCCTTGAAATTTTAATAATAATACAAATTTTCAAAGTAAGAACAGGTAGACATAAAGGGATGAAACGGACGCAAGTAGAGAAAACAGTTCCTGGGCGCTGGTAAGCTTAAAGATAACACATGGTTGTCATAGCCTGTTATGTATCATATGACGTACATTTGCTCTCAACATAACATAAAAGCACACTGATTTCACCTGGCCTATAAAATTCTTACCCTGCCCAAGGCAGTGAAAAACGCCTGGGAGACAGAGCAATCTGATATTACGCAGTTGAAGGTATTGCTGTGCGACAGTCGTCATTAATTAATAGTGAATCGTACCACTTGATACCAAACATTTTTAAATATATATATATATATATATATATATATATATATATATATATATATCACGATAATCATTGTTACAAAAAATTCTTTTAAAGTGGTAAATTAAATAAAAATGGATCAGAGGTCTGGAAACCCCCAGCATATTTTGATAAAACATGACGTCTGTATCATATCATGTGTATAGTCAATATTCAAAAGAAATTTCAAACAAAGGTCCTCCACCTTTTATAAAAGATAAGTTAGTGTTTTGCTGTAAATTCTAGCTTGTCGGTATCGATTATAATAATGGCGCATTTGTATAAGCATCGAGCCGTCTGATTATAGTATGCTTGTCGCCTGCTTAATTTATATTGAACCAGACAGTTATAATATAGTTTTCTCCACCGGACCTTCAAGGGTTTCCCGACCGGATTAGGGGCGTACGAGATCTTGCCAAGCCACGCGAGAGAAGGTTAAGGTGGTCGGTGGAGAATAAAGGATGGGGAAAGAAAGGTGGTTGCCACGTGATGCATGGTACTCATGGGATTGCCAAGGTTACTTAATAAGTCATTTGATAAGTGAAGATGTCCTTGACTCTCCGCCCCATCGCATAGTGATGAGTCGGACATCCTTATTGTTATGTCCTCCCAGAGAAACCGCCTGCTAACACACCCCAGTGAGTCTACTGTCCCGTTAACATGCCATGCCGGGCAAAATAACAAGTTTACATGTGTGTTCAGACGTATTGCTGTCACCGGATGTCCCTATTTCCCCGCGGTCCGGACATAAGCTGCATGGCTTCTAATGGTCGGCCTATCAGCGTACATGGTTAATTTCCTTGTCATTCAGTCTCTCTGTCTGAGATTTACGGCCGATTTTGCTGGTTCAAGGACAGGAAGTACAAGACGGGATAGAGGTCCTACCGCATGTCTTATGTTGATTCAATCCGTTTCTACGTCTTTTGTCTAAATTGATTTTGGCGACAATTGTTCACTGCTTATTTCTAAAAAAAAATATTACGTGCCCATTACGAAACGTTCTGTGCGTCTGCTCAGATACTGCCATCTACGACGATTTATAGTGGCCACAGCCTTGCACTACATTCGCCACAACCCAAGTGACCACTCTATTGGCTCATCATGACAGATTATTGATAATTAACCAGATTTTAAAAAATTATTTCTGAATTTGAATATCCATTGCAGTCTATGACAATCTATGCTAACCGTGACCATAACACTGCATTATCCTTATCTTTGACCTCTCAGCTGGGTTCATCGAGGCTGAGCTAAAAAGTAATCCGAATCCCCCTTTTTAATTGAGTTAAAAAAATGATTTAAGTGCGCTCCGGGATCCATGGTTTTTAATCAGATGTAAGTGGAAATTTACGAACAATCCATGTCTGTGGCTGTACGCCTGAAATACCATAGAAAAAAACTAGGGGTGTCGATATTATCTATATCGAGATTCAGCGATTTGTATAATACGTATCGCGGTATGGTTTTCATTAATCCAAATTATTCCATATTTTTCAAACGTGACTGACTGATTTGAAAAAAAAATCTGATGTTACAAATTTTAGTATCAAAAGGTCTGCGTTTAGTTAAGGCTGAAATTGAAAGCCGCGAACGTGCCTACAGATACTCCTTGGATCCATAAAGGCTTATTAGGATATGTTCAAGTAGCCTTAATAGACCGTTTGCTCAGAGGTCCGTCCCAGGGAGGTTGACTTTCTACTCGATGATACCTGAAAAGAGAGATAGATATGCTCAAATAAGTTACTATTTATAATTATACATTAATATTCCTTTTAACTACAGGAAGATCAAATGTCAGTTGAGCAGTATTATTATCAACAAGGTCAGCCTTGCCATGTGGTACACGACTAAGATTGTGCACATCATGTATCCCTCTCTGTGCGAAGCCACAGTCCAGAAAGCTTATGTTTTTAAGATACATGGGTATCTAAGTCATTTACAAATCATTAATAACACTAAATCTATATTTTTCTGCGAGCTCTGTCAACAATAACTAAGTACTTATCTGAGTATTTTGCTTATCTGAGTATTGGTTCATGTGTGAATTAATCTTTTCTCGTTCAATATGTCATTTTATTAGGTATGATAACAAATTAACATATTAAATATATGGTTTTACCAGAAAACGTTTACGAAATAAATGAAGTTGCAGTACCAAAATTACCAAGTACTCCAGGCCTTTAATTGAGATGTCTGAAGATGGCCCCACAGATATACAAAGAATAATAATTTCATCTATATATTTGTTCACGGGAAAACAAACCCATTATTTTTAAACAAAAATATTAAATTCGAAGTGATTACGCAATTTTCCTAATCTTTGCTTAACAAGATGTACTCAAATAGAAAAAGGTCCTTTTATTGCACCGTCTACAGGCAGTATACAGTAATTTCAGCTGGAGAAATAAAACAGGAATTTTCTGTAAAAGAACTACCACGTAATGCTGGTAAATTATTATTCTCCTTTCTATTTCTATATCAAACCAAGCTTTTATGAGAATAGTTCATTAGAAACTCAAAATCTCCGAAATGCGGGGCTCCTTCTCCAAGTTGAGATCCCGTTTGTTGGATATTTGAAATGGTTTTGTATAATAACTGCAATTTAATGTCTATCAAAGAACGCAAAACTTGGAGCACAGCCCGGTAAATCAAGTCTAATGTGCAATTTTTTATGTTATATAACGATGCGTTACTAAGGCAAGCCTTTGATTCGACATGAAGTTTTTAGCAAACTTCTTATCTGATAACAAAAAGTTCGAAATGGGTCTCTATTGCGGATTGTTCAGGTAAAGTAAGCCCTAGTTATGCCACAATTACTGTGTGTAGATTATTTACCAGGACAGAACAATTGCAACTAACAGACACCAACATTATTTAATTCTAGTAGATTTTCTATACTACTGACAGGATATTTGCATAAAATTGCTGTGCTTTATATAAAAAAGTTAAAAAAGCTACAGATATCCAAGAATTAAAAACGACTGGTTAGGATGTGATTTAGTTGGAAACAAGGAATTCTATACCGCTGTTACCACAGATTCCATTAACAACAGAGTAAATGATTTGGTGTAATGTTAATCGTTATATATAATGCTATATATAAAGCAGATATGTAAATGTGTTTTGTGTGACATAATGTAACTATTAGAATACCAGTTAGTATTGAAAAGCATGTCCGATCGATACAATTCTTTGCGCATTAACAAGCAATATATTCTAATGCATTATACAAATTTAAGACCAAGACTTTGATTTTTGTTCTCTTTCAGGGATACACCTACGGCTAGATAGATGGGGATAAATTTCAGGAATATATGTACAAGTCAGTCTCTACTGAAGGGTTGGATACCTTATGATAAGCTTGGTTTAGATTTCTAAAACATCTCGGCGTGTTATAAAAAAAACCTAGGAAAATGCGTGGCTTACAATTCATTTACGCTCATTTATTTGCCGTCATCGAATTTTCCCGAAAAGCATAATTGGATATATTCACAGTGAAAAGCCTACAACCATTCTGGTTGTTGTCACTCTAGGAGGAGGGTTCGAGAAGCCTATTAAGTTCATCAACCAACGCCAGTGTTTCTGTAGCCCTGACCACCCGACTCAGTAGGCATTCGGATAATTGGGCTGGTAAGCCTACTCGAGTCGTGATACTAGTAATATGGAGGAATGTATCGCAGTAGTCTTGCATCTGGTTGCATTCATATTGTGGTAAACGGCCCATAATCTCAATATTATGCTTGGAATGGTGAATAAACACAATATTATATATGTGAGCTCGCAACCCAAACTAAAACACCGTATCCATGGACACGGGTCATTCCTGCAAGTTGCCTGCGTCCTGTAACCCGTGCGAGCCATGCCTGTGTTCATGCTGTCATAAATTCAACACACATGCCGAGGGGTTTACCAATGTGCTGGGTTAAACAGGAACTTTTCTTGCTCATATTTGGTATTATTAGAAAGTACACAAAAATTGCTAACGAATGGTCTGGTTTATGTTGATTGACAGTGTACCTGTAGCCCATGAATCGTTATCAGGATTGACGAAAATATTTGCATCTTCATAAGGCCTTATAATGCGATCCTCAGACGTAGATGGCATGACACTCTGGCGCTAGTAATATGGCCGTAATGCCAGAGGGTCAATATGACGCTGGTGTTCCTGGGTCAAGGGGTACAAGACAAAACTAAATATGCATAAATTTGACAACCTCCCTTTTTTTGTCTTTGTCGGTTTTAGCATTTAACTGTGAATAATTTTACAATAAAAATGAGTTTTATAACGATTCATGGCGGACACATAAGCTAATTACATGTTTTTTTACTTCTTTTGATCTTCTGTTAAATGTATAACAGGAAATGTTTCAGTTTCTTGTGATTATTCACGTGAATGATGAACGTTGCTCTTTCAGTCTTTGTTTATAATCATGTTTCATTATCTGAAACATTGATCACAAGATGGAACATCAATGTTAATGAAGCAGCCACATCTGGGGTCTGGACAGTCGAGTGGTAAAACGCTCGGCTCTCTCCGCTGGTGACCCGGGTTCGATCCCTGTCGTGGCTATGAGAGTGGGTTTTAGTCGACCATCGAAGGTCGGTGGTTTTCTCCGGGTCCTACATTGTCCTAAAACCATAAAGAATACCGAACCCCACCATCTGAGCCATGAAAGGTGTCAAAAGTGTCTTGTATTTGTAATTATAACTAGTGTCACACATATAAAGACAAGTATGCGTCCGATGGAGGGGAGTGATATCAGTTAAACACCGTAATGTTCCTTTAAATTATTAAAACCTGTACAGTGACGATGCAAATCACAAATAAGACTGCATGTACATGAACAATGGATTCATTATCCTTTGAAAAAGTGTGAGGATGAGAAATTCGGTCTCTGCTCACCACCTTGTCACCTGATAAAGATATATACTCATTCATGTTTCGTGACCTTTCAGGCTACTGATTGCTTTACGTGACACACCGTAAGTATGCATCCGACTCAGATAAATTATGTACCGTTCAGAAGTCTTTGTAAACTTTCTACAGAGACCACTGCTCTGCTAGTAATTCTGCTGCTTGTACTGGATGCCTGGACGTATACCGTCACAGCATTATTTACAACATGTCATATGCATCAATGTAGATATTTGCATTGGCTACAGACCCCGTCAGAAGGTGTATTACATAGCCCATCCGTTGACCTATTTAATACGTTTCTAAGGCTTTTATATGTAAACCATGTCAAACGTTGCAAATGATGTTTGTGTAGATATGATTGCCATTTATGATTTTCTAAACTGGCCCAGATATTCCCATGATATTCTCCTTACAATTCTTTAACCAAGACCAATGTGTTTCTTCAACATAAGTAAATGCTAGGTGCAGGACGTGATTTTGGTGGTTAAGGCTTGGGACCCGGTTAGAACTTCGTACGTGCTTCAGAGGCAAAAATATGACGTCTCGGTTGACTTCTGTTTGGTGATTTCTAGCTCCATGGATATAAAACACTAACTCCAGGAGGATTCATTGTAAATATTCCTATTGTATGGTACTCTCATTTAACCACAGAGAGTGTCAGCAATAGGCCACGGATATATTCATTAAAAATGATTGATTTCTTAAATTTAACAAAATACTTTTTGTCGGAAACGTTAAAATCTAATAATTCCACAGTTTTAAATTTTTTTTGCAATACAAACTTCGTTTCAGGGTTTATCAAATGACCGCGTGCGCGATTCCTGATATATACTGCGCCATTGTCAATTGATGTAAGAACCTGGCTTTTTGCGCAACATAAAAAAAAGACTATTTCAACTTCTAAACCAGCTCACCGGTAAGCCAGCTGGTTCTGCAGAAGATAAACAATTCAACATGTCGCACATGTTTTTGCTAAACTATCAACCGAGGTTATAATATGTTAGTTAACTGAAAGTATGTTGCATCTTACAAACAAAATAACCCAAAACAAATTTCCTACATAGTATAAAGATATTGATTGAAAAACGTCTGCATGCTTAAAAAAGATACATGGCGCCATTCAATTTTAATTGAAATCACTTTATGAGTTGTTATTAAATTTTCTGACTTATTGGATAAGGAGAAAAAAAAATAGAAAAAATACCTTGCATTACACGATCTCTTGGGAATATATTAATTGCAGCCCTTGATATAAATCAAGCAAGCGTGTAATGATGTGTTTAATGCCAATATATTATCATTTTCCTTTCTAAATCTTTTTTAAACCAAATTGTATGAGCTAGTCATTTTATTATAAACACGTAAACTTTCCTTGTCTGGCGGATTCTTTTATTTTTTTATACCCAATTGTTTGCATCTTAAGCAGTTTTGTTTAATAATTGTAGTTTAATGTCTCTCAAAGGTAGCCTGCCTTTGTACATTGATTGGTAAATTTGGCTTTATGTGCAGTTAAATGGAAATTTTAGGACCAGTTCTCAAGATATACGTTTAATTTGGCATGGTTGTTTTTTATCTGTAAACAAAGAGTTCGGAATGGTTCATTTGAGAATGTCTCTTTATGGCTCAGCTACACTGCCTTCACAAATTGCTCCGATCTTCCAGGTATTTATACCCAGAAATAACAATAGAACTGAAAAGTGGTTTCTCATTATACATTAGAAATACTGTTGTAAGGTTATATGCAATCAGTCCAAAGAACAGGAGAGTGCCGAGAAACTTGACGGACTCAGTGACGGACAGTGGATGTTTGAAATCAGGAAAAACGCGTATTTCCAGACAATTTAATAAATACATTTAATACACAGGGACTTCAGGTATTTACGGAAAATCTTAGGAAATTCACACGTATTTCCTGAAATTAAAAGGTTATGTCTACCATGATTTACTGAAGGGTTCAAGAGAATGATGCAGAAGAACCACGGGTGCAAGGAATAACTGGTTATATCATATCATGGCTGGCTAGTGGTATAAAGGGAGTTGTGAGTAGTCTCCTGTTAACTAATTATTCTGGTAACTGAATTATCCTGATTGCTGAATCAGTTGCTCCAAATAACACAATGATAATTGTTTCCGAGATTTCACTCCTACGTATATACATACTTGCACTGGATATAAATTTGAAAGAAACCATGCAGAAAAGCAACTGGGGATGGACATAAGTTTTATCTTTAACACTTCTATTTTAAGGTGTCTTACGACAACACTGAAGAGGTCTTCTAGATCAGGATATATAATGTAAACACAGGTAAAATATAAAATCATAATAATATACCACTACCAATACATCAAGCTTCTTTATTAAGTAAATCCGCAGCTGCATATTTCTAGTCCAGTACAAAAAGGGAGAATTCCTAAATTAACGGGCTATAACCTACTTGCAAAGAAGCTTATTTCAAATAAGATTTTTGTTAATTATTGTTAGAAATTATAATGATGCGGTGAAACATCTCGTTTTGGATATATATACAAGAAAATATGTGAACTCATGTAAGCAGAGTTAAACATTTGGGGGGGGGGGGGGGGGCAAATCGAAAATTTTAAAACGTGGTTTAGCTTAGTAATTTACTGAATAAGCTTTTGATACCTCTGTTAAATAAACCGGTATAACATGAGTGATATGGACACCAGTGTTGAATATCAACAGTACAAGCCAAATGCAAACATGCACGGATACGGTTTGCGGCTTGACATGTCTAGCGGAGCATATCTTAATAAGAATAATATTTGAAGCTGCTGCTATAATAAGAGTACAAAATGAAACTTGTAACTTTGACGAATTCAGGCGTGAAAAAAATGTGAATATATATATATATATATATATATATATATATATATATATATATATATATATATATGAAACGCATAATTTGAATGCCAACATGTATTGCTTGTTTAGCATCTGAATATCTTTTTTTCGCAGTAAGATACACCAAAATTTCTGTCTAGATGTAATAATATTATAAATTAATTAACTTATTTTGGTTAACTACAGACTACAGTATTACCCTGCTTTATGATAGTGATACACTACCGGCCAGGTGTTAAACTACTTGTAATAATAAGGTAAGTCATAATGTCAGACTGATTGTAGTACGTACCATGGGTCTTAATATTTATCTAAGGGCTGTAAGGTTGCTCCACGTGACAAATATGGTTAACGTGCTAATCAAGCCCGTGTTATGAAGAACACCACTATCTCTCTTCATGCCATTCATCCATGTTTGCCTAGGGCCAGACAAAAGAGAGAAAATCAGACATCCCGTAGGCTTTGTTCACCTTGTCGGTCAATAATCTCTATCTCTGCCTGGGTGTTGTACCTCACTACATCTATCAGTAACGAAGCTATTTAATGGGGTCGTGATGGACTTTCTTTCCTAGTCATATTGTACTAGACAAGTATGTTACAAACAACACATTCACCTGGACTCAAAACAATATATTATAAATTCCGTCTGCCTGTATTAATATGGAACAAGAATAAATGAACGCAAAATCCTTCGGAATAAAAGAGAAAACTCGTATAATGAAATTTAACGTATAATCAGGGGCGAAGCAAGGATTAAGGAAAACGAGGGGTCCAACCCAGGTGAACTAATGATAAAACCTTAATAAAGGTAACCATATCCAGAAAAGGGGGCCCATGCCGCAAAAATGCTCTGAAACCCTTTAAAAGGTTGCAGCGACGGATAAAGGAGGGGCCGGACCCCCTGGACCCCCCTCTGGAAACGCTTCTGATATTGCACATCACTTAGTTTTAGAACTAATTTTTACATTCCAGTAACATTTCAAGCGGACTCGTTAAAGTACTTGAGGCCCACCAGATGGCGTCCCAGCAGACAAGATGCTATTTTTCCTCGAGACGCCTGATTCGACAAATCGCGGGGTGAAAGGCCCCCAAGAAACAGATACATCAATGACTGTTCTCCAAACACGCATGGCCGCGACTAAAAATTTCAATTCCGCCTGCTTACCGGACACTTCCTGAATAATGGCGGCCCTTCGGTTGACGATGACGTGACTATAAGGTTATATTTCGATTTTATATCCCCGGGGAGAGAGGTTGCTACAACTGCGTTGGTCTGGGAGACTCTCCTACCCCCATAACAAGTCTATGATCTCCTGAAATGGCACGAACGTCGCGCACGTCTGGGGCATACATCGTGCGGGATCACCCCCGGCGCGTGTCCAGTATTATTAACCCGATCTCTGAACTCGTCTGGCTCTGTGATCAGACTTTCTAAACAGCCGCACGCTTGGTGGTAGTCATTGGTTATTTCACTCACAAATCAAGGATGAATCACCCTAACATTGTTTGCAACAGCTTACATAGAGACGACTCAAAGGCCTTGAAGCAAATTATTGCATTTTACGACCTTCCTTGGTGACGCTGAAAATCTACCTCTGATCCAATACATTAATTTCTGAGCAAGATATAAGCAAATGCCCAATACCGACAGAATAAAACCAGACAGCGAACACGTTACTTTAATATTGATTTTCTAAGGAAGAAGTCAATAAAAGATTTATTTCTGTTTAAGTCTAAGATTGCTTTTTCCAAATATAAGCTTAACCAATTCTTAACCTAAGTCTAATTCGTTAACGATATTTTAGGCGGTGATACCTAACACATACACACACACACACATGTATATCCCATCGGGAGTGAACTGACTTTTCTGTGGATTCATGTTCCATTTCTATATACATACATACAAACATACATACATATATATATATATATATCTAAATAGATCTTGATGAATCAACAAGTTTGTTAGACTTTTTGATTCTTCTTAATATATTTACGTCAAACTCTCTGCAGTTTTGTAGTAGTTTCTAGCAGAACCAGCAACATATATATATATATATGCGCGCGTGTGTGTGTTTGTGTTTTATTCATGGTTAAGACATTCAAAATTGTGACACAGAATTATTGCACACCTCGTACCTAAGAAGAGTTCGAGGAGCCACCATTATCTGAAATGCCCAGGGATATACGACTCGGTCTAGCCCAATATCCCCATGAATTGCATCAGATCGTAGCTTTATTCAAGCGCTCAAATTGTTCTTTTATTATATGAAGTACCCTCTATTCTGTTCACGATATCTCTTCCGCATGAGGTTTTATCATTCTCCTTCTGAGTGACGGTTATGATGTACGGATAGCGATCTTCAGCATGGTTTGCATTCCGCTGTTTTCTCCACCAACCGGTGTTCAATGAATTTGGGCGATAATTCCCTACAAATGTAATCTTTTCGCAAAGTCAGGCACTCCCTTTAATCTTCGAACAATGGCCACATACGAGATGAAAAATGCCATTCTGGAACAGATGAGATGTCTCTTTTATGTTACCATTTTTATGTTTGTTCTTATGATACGGCCTTTATCAATGGAGAGCTTACCTTGAGTTTTTTACGTCCATACCATGAATAAACCATAAGGATAAGAAAAAAAAACAAATACATGCCGGGTGGACTGTAAACCATTAATGGAATTAAATTATTTGAAAAAAAGCAAGGATAACTCAAAGAAATTATAAGCTCGAAGGCGCTCAGAGAACAACCATGCCAATTAAGAAATGCATGACACAAACAAAAAGTATTTATTGTGCAGACTCATATAATACATAAAATGACCATAAATAAAAAAAAGCTGACTTCTTAAGTTCTTCAATGTTTGGTTTGGTACCAACTGCTCCAGGATTATGTTATGCGAAATCCCTTCTACCTAAATCATCGGTTCAACTTAAACGGACTATAGTCCGTCCCTAGTAGGAGCGCTCATCAGTTTTTGGTCATAATAATGAAACGTTAATATTTCCGCCCTGTATGTTACAATGACAGAAAATAGAGTACGCTCCGGGAAATGTGGATGACAAATTTTAGTCGTACTTATTAAATGTCTACTTTGTATTTTTCTTCACGATTCCTCTTATATGAGAGCGTCTTTTACCTGACCATGCTTTTTATCATATTCATAGCACCCTGTACTGTCAGCGCCCAATCAATGCTTGTCTTGAAAGGTATTCTTTATCGTGTCACATCAGACACGTGACAAAATTAGACTCATATATTAAATAAATTGGTTTACTAAAATTCTTTGCAAGGTATTGTGGTGATTTTCATAAACATGATTACCTGGCTGGGTATTTCAAAACAATTTGAATATTTTAATAAATATCACCAAAATCCCCTTGGTGTGACGGACTATATATTTAGTTCGCTCTCCCATTGTGCAGGGTATAGTGGTAGAGGATTGTACAGCCTTGTCCACGGAGAATTGCTTTTTGCTTGCCGTATACCTGTTAATACTTGATCCCACGTATATTGCAAAAAAATGCATTGTTTGTTAGACTGTAACTGATGTTGCCCCAAACAGTGGGCTGGTGAAATTCTCGGCTCGGTTCGAAACTTTGCACGGGTAATAAAACAATATCTTGTTCCACATGCGGCGCATTTCTTTCGTTCTAACTGTAAAATTCAAATCTTCACGCAACACAGGATCATGCAAAGTCAGGTTTCATGCGACTTTTCAAATAAGGCAAAGAACTGGTTTATTCTCATTAGCATAGCAAATCCACCTCCCTGGATCCCGAGAATACTAAAAATTCAAGTTTGACATTCTGAGATAGAGCGAACGCCAGACGGCTCGTGTTTCATGGTGACACAAATAAGCCTCGCAAACCTCACGGCTTGCAATGCATTTCATTGGACTTTAACCAATACTTAGGCCATAAAAAATAAAAGGTATGGTTCTCAGGCACCGCTAGCGTCAATTATAACCCCCCCCCCCATAAAACATTTTTATTTGATTTTCATCTTTCAAGAAGATAAAATAGTACAATTTTGATACGATTTCCTTTGTTATGTAGTGCTTTTACCTGTTTAGCAAAAAAACCCTGTTATTTTAATGCTTTTCCCTTATCATATGATATTTTTATCGAAACATACAAAAAACGGTCAAAAAAGGTCGCCTGCGGTGTTTTTTTAAAGAAAGTGCCTGTGAACCATACCTTTTTATTTTTTTTGGCCTTGTATGGATTCGTTGTGGTGTGTATCAGTGTTTTGTAATGCATCATATGACGTGATATTTGTATAACCTGAAGATTTGCTTTACAGTCATATGTCATGACAAAAATAATAATAAAATATATAAAGTCACCATTAAATCTATGAAAAATAATGGAATCTACTCTTGTCGATAGAGTGAATTTATTTTAAAACAATATTTCTTGTTATAAAGTTATTTTTACGCTTTCATCGAACGCAATAATATAAATGATTATTCTACTTGCGAAAATTCTGTTGAAGTTTTGTTACCCTAGGCATTCTCTCCATTGCGGCTTTATCTTGTAGAAGATCCTTCAAATATTTTGTTGTTCATATAGAAGAATTGGTATTTTAATGACGCAGTTTTACTCAAAGAAAAGTTATTTGTATATTCCTCTCAAGGAAATAATCTAATCACAGTTTTGTGTATTTAAGGTTTCACATTACTAGATAACATATATATAGAAAAGGTAATTATTAATATCATTTCCAACCTTTTTTTAATTAATCTCGAAGTTTATATTTCAAATATGCAATATTAAATGTTAATTATGTAGGCCATGGGCTAGTGGGGGTCATAGTGCACCCCCCTTGTGATTTACTTTAATGGGAATTTTCATGTAGCCCTAGGTCTAACAAGTCAGAAAATTGATGTTGCCAGCAAAGAAACTGGGATGGAAGACATCTCTCATGGACTTTTTAACCACGCCTACTTTTTAAGCAGGAGGCAGATAATTAGGGGTATGGAAAATCCAAACAACCCTAACTTTGCAATTCTTTACCAAAAATATTTTAAATGACCACATAAAATGTATGCCTTGTCAAGATCTACAAGTTCATGCAAATGATATGCAAATTTATTTTGTGAAAAGGTCACTAGAGGTCAAAAGGTCACAAACTTTGACCTTTACCTATTATTTCTCGCATTATCAGGGTTTACTTATTGCCAAGACCATATAAAGTTTTTTTAATAATAATAAATCATATGAAAGTTTACATGTGCTTTTTAATATTTGGAGAAAAGGAGTAGTGATTACCCCGTGGTATGTGAGATATTTCTGCACTTTTACATACTTTTTGTACATATTGCTGAATGTGTCGAATAGGAGTAAGGCAAAATCTAACAAGTGGTACTTTGAAATCTTTCACTGAATCTTTGCAAATGACCACAAAAGATTATATTTGTATGTTTCTATAAAATGAAACATAAGTTATGCAAATATTTTCATCGAAGCGTTTGTTGGAGTCAAAAATAAACAAAGGTTGACCTTACCAACACCTTAGCTGTTTGTTACACATGGTCGTTATAAAGCGTGCCATGAAATTTTAATATTGAAACAAACGTATATTTTATTCTATCTCTCAATTAACGCATTTCCAGTTAACATTTATCCTAATTCTTACAGGTTTGTATCATATATCATGACAGTTTTATGTTCTTAGATATTTGTCACTGGTTCATTGATCTCTGTTAACAGCAAAACCCTTATTTTAATTTGACTAGTAACAGCCAAAATATTATATTTTATTTTTCGATAAATACGCTTATATCACATATATCCATTTCTCTCACTAGTATACAATATATAATTTATATTAATTAATATTATAATTGATAATTAATTCTTAAAAAAAATACATATGATTAATATTATATCTCACCTGGATATATTACTGAGGTCGTCATAGTATAATATGATAATTGATTAAAATTGCAGTTCAATTAATGAAGCGATCTTTTATACTTATACTTAAATGGCCTGCCTTTGTGCTTTGCGGACTTTGATAGTCTAGTTTATTTTATATATGGACCTCTGTCAGTCATTTTTTTTTACTTATGACTGTCTGTAAGTCTATTCGTTCTCTTGTCTGACAGGACTGCTCACTATCTAACCGGTACACCTGTTTCTCATTTTGACTCTGATCAAATGACTCTCTCTGTTGCGGTACATTTTACTTTCTGTTTGAGTAAATATCTATCTCTCTGACTAAATGTCTGACTGACAGGCGGTTTGTGTTTTTAGTATTCGAACAACTGCATAGTCCTTAAAAAATACAGAAACACTGCCAATAGGATTGGCAGTCAGTCAGTTTATCACGGATAGTCAATAGAATGTCAGATATGACAGTCAGACCAGCTAACACTCTGGTAGTCCAGGAGCCTGACTGTCTTTCTACCAATGTTTCTGGTCGACAGGTGGTCCGTTATTTTCTGACTACCAGACTGGTAATCCGCAAGACGGCGTCCCCCTTTGTTCAACGATACATAAATGCTAGAGCCAGTGCTTAAGTCATCAATCTGACTATCAGGTATATATCCTTCCTGAGAACTAGCTAACTAATCGTCTAGGAGACAACACACCAGATAAATAATAAATATGTCAAACAGGCTGGCCGTTAGAGAGCTGGTCAGTCAGAAAGACCATGACAGATGAACAGCTAGTCATAGCCAGGTGGTGGGAATGGTTTGCCACTAGAGCTAGTCAAAATCAAATCAGATATCATTGACTGCCTTACAAGCTTTGAGAAGGTCTATCTGACTATCCCTTCTGACTATCTACTGACTATCCGTGGTAGTCTGACTGACTGGCAACTCCACTGGCAGTGTTTCTGTATTTTTCAATGGACTATGCAGTTGCTCGAATACTGTTACGAAAACAAATTTTTCAGGGGAAAATTTTGGGTCGATCCGGGATTCGAACCCATGTCGGTGGCGCACATGCCCGGCGTTCCAAGCGCTTCGCTAAAAAAGCAAGCTTCACTAGCGAGACAATTCGGCCTGCTTTTATGTCACCCCGTAACACACTCCCTCTTAAGACCTTTCTGCTATCATAACAAGATTAATTACCCCAGGAGTCACACTTATGTGAGCTTATTCCCTGGGCCACTAAGTTTCCGTCACGTTGGACGAGCCCCCATTTTGTTACGAAGACAAATTGCTTAAGGGAAAACATTGGGCCAATCCCGGATTCGAACCCATGTTGGTGGCGCACATGTCCGGCGTTCCAACCACATCCCTAGCATAACACCTTCACTAGCGAGACAGTTCGGTCCGCTTTTATGTCACCCCGTAACAATACTGATTACACCGACTGCCTGTCAGTCAGACAGTAAGTCGGACAGAGAGACATTTACTCAAACAGAAAGTAAGATGTACTGCAAGAGAGACAGTCATTTGATCAGAGAGCCAAAATGAGAAACAGGTGTACCGGTTAGATAGTAAGCCAGCCTGTCAGAGAGTTTTTAGGTCAAGAAAATGAAAGTCAGGTAGACAGACAATAGTCATAAGTAAAAAAAAAAGGCTGACAGAGGTCCATAAATAAAATAAACTAGACTTGCAAAAGTCCGCCAAAATGCACAGAGGCAAGCAAAAAAGAGTAAAGCATAAAAAATATAAAGATCGCTTCATTTATAAAATTGCAATTTTAATCAATTATCACAATTATCATACTATGAAGACATCGGTAATATATCCTGATGAGAAATAATATTAATCATATGTAATTATGTCTTCCCTCCTTTGGGGGGAGACATATAGTGTTTGGGTCTGTCGTCATCGTCTGTGTCATATTTTTTGAACGTGATAACATTTGAACGACTCAACAATTTTTCATGAAATTTTTAATTTAAATTGTTTCTACCAAAATCTCGGAGGAGTTCAAAAACCGGTGACCTTATCCTTCATTATCAAGGTCATACCCCATAACTTTTGAAGTATTGTATATTTTTTCCCCAAAATTTGAAACACATTGTTTAAATCAAGTTCCTTAAGGAGCTTGAAACCTGGTGACCTTGACCTGGAACTTTAAGGTCAAATCGGTCTGAATAAAAAGTGTGAAATTAATTACTTTTGAACCACCCAATATATTTTCATGGAATTTGACTTGTGAAATGTCTCCACCAAAAATGGACAAGTTCGAAAACTGGTGACCTTCACCTTCAACATCATGGGAAAATAGGCTGAAACAGAATTATTTGTAAACCCGATAACTTTAGAAGTACCACATATTTTTTCCTCAAATTTGAAACACTAATGTTTTAATTAAGCCCCTTGAGGAGCTCGATAACTGGTGACGTTGATCTGGATATTCAAGGTCAAATCAGCAAGAACAGAAATTATTTTGAACGTTATAACTTTTGAATCACTTGATATATTTTCATGAAATTCAACTTGTGAAATGTCTTTACCAGTATCTCGGACCAGTTAATAATCTTGTGACCTTAACCTTCATCATCAAGGTTATATTGTATGAAATAAAAAAAAAATTGTGAATCTGATACCTTTTCTGGTATCACATATTTCCCTCAAATCTGAAACACTATAGTTTTAATAGAGTTTCTTGAGGAGCTCGATAACTGGTGACCTTGACCTGGATCTACAAGTTAAATCAACCAGAATAAAATCTCAGATCAGATCATAAACTTGATCACCTTGATCATCATCATACAAGGTCAAATCTTTAGAAATGCAGGATTTAAGTTTAACACCAAACTTTCGAAGGGGTCCATTTTTTCCCTCAAATTTGGAAAAGTGAGGCCCGTAATGAGGGGAGACATATAATGGTTTTTGTGTCACAAAAAGCAGGTCTTCTAGTTATTGAGAGAGTTGAATATTAATTATTGTATGAATTATAACAACTAATATATTATCTACTAGTAATAGAAATTGATACATGTGAAAAAGGCGGACATGTATTTATGCAACAAATAATACATTGGCTGTTACTAGTCAAATTAAAATTAGGGATTTGCTGTTAACAGAGATCAATGATCCAGTGACAACTATCTAAGAACATATGTAACTGTCATAAAATAAGATACAAACTGGTAAAAATTAAGATGAATGTTATCTGGAAATGTGTTAATTGAAAGAAAGAAAGTAACATTCATTTGTTTCAATATTGAAATTTCGTGGCACGCTTCATAACGAATATGTGTAACAAACAGCTATGATGTTGGTAGGGCGAACTTTTGTTTACCTCATGACTTTAATAAACTCATCGATGATTTTTTTTACATAATATGATGTTTCATTTTATAGGTGAACTCAAATATCATCTGTTGTGGTTATTTGCAAAGATTTAATGAACGATTTCCAAGAACCACTTGTTAGATTTGGCCTTACTCCTATTTGGCACATTCAGCAATACGTACAAAAAGTCTGTAAAAGTGCAGACATTTCGCGCACATGGCGGGGTAATCACTACTTCTTTTCAAACGTTTTGACTCCAGAAAATTAAAAAGCACATGAAAACCTTCATTTTAATTAATTTTCAATAAAAAATTATATGGTCTTGACGATAAATCAACCCTGATAATACGAGAAATTATAAGTAAAGGTCAACGTTTGTGACCTTTTGACCTATGATGACCATTTCATAAAAAAAATTTGCATATCATTTGCATGAATTTGTAGATCTTGACAAGGCAAACATTTAGAGTGGTCTTTTGAAATATTTTGGTGAAGAGTTGCAAAGTTAGGGTTGTTTGGATTTTCCATACCCCTAATTATCTGCCTCCAGCGGTAAAAGTAGGCGTGGTAAAAAAGTCCATGAGAGGTATCTTCCATCCCAGTTTTTTTGCTGGCAACATCAATTTTCTGACTTGTTAGACCTAGGGCTACATGAAAATAACCATTAAAGTAAATCACAAGGGGGGTGCACTATGACCCCCACTAGCCCATGGCCTAATGCGAACAAAGCAGCAACAAGGACACCACACGATATAAAGCTACTGGTCGGTATAAGCATCGGCTCATTGAGTCGAGGATCCCTCTGGCGGGGATTTGAAGTTTCGAACATCTTTATCCTAATTATAATTGTTCACCTGCTGTGCTGTCCTTGTTGCTGATTTGTCCTCATGCTGTGCTGTCCTTGTTGCTGCTTTGTTCACATGATGTGCTGTCCTTTTCGTTAGATTGTTCACATGCTTAGCTGTCCTTGTTGCTGGTTTGTTCGCATGATGTGCTGTCCTTGTTGCTTGTTTGTTCACAGGATGAGCTGTCCTTGTTGCTTGTTTGTTCACATGCTGTGCTGTCCTTGTTGCTGGTTTGTTTGACTGATGTGCTGTCCTTATTGCTTGTTTGTTCACATGCTGTGCTGTCCTTGTTACTGGTTTGTTCACATGCTGTGCTGTCCTTGTAGCTGGTTTGATCGTATTATGTGCTGTCCTTTTTGCTGGTTTGTTCACATGCTGTGCTGTCCTTGTTGCATGTTTGTTTGCACGATGTGCAGTCCTTGTTTCTTTGTTTTTTTTTTGTTCACACGCTGTGCTGTCCTTCTTGCTGGTTTGTTCAAATGCTGTGCTGTCCTTGTTGCTGGTTTGTTAACATGATGTGTTGTCCTTGTTGCTTGTTGTTTTGTTCACACGCTGTGCTGTCCTTTTTGCTGGTTTGTTCAAATGCTGTGCTGTCCTTGTTGTTGATTTGTTCACATGATGTGCTGTCCTTGTTGCTTGTTTTTTTGTTCACATGCTATGCTGTCCTTGTTGCTGCTTTGTTCAAATGCTGTGCTGTCCTTGTTGCTGGTTTGATCACATGCTGTGCTGTCCTTGTTGCTTGTTTGTTCGCATGCTGTGCTTTCCTTGTTGCTGGTTTGTTTGAATGATGTGCTGTCCTTTCTGCTTCTTTGTCCACATGCTGTGTTATTTGTTGCTGCTTTGTTCACATGCTGTGCTGTCTTGCTGCATGTTTGTTCGCACGATGTGCTGTCCCATTTGCATGATTTTTCGACTGATGTCCTGTCCTTATTGCTTTTTTGTTCACATTCTGTGCTGTCCTTGTTACTGGTTTGTTCACATGCTGTGCTGTCCTTGTAGCTGGTTTGATCGTATGATGTGCTGTCCTTTTTGCTGGTTTGTTCACATGCTGTGCTATCCTTGTTACATGTTTGTTTGCACGATGTGCAGTACTTGTTTCTTTGTTTTTTTTTTGTTCACACGCTGTGCTGTCCTTTTTGCTGGTTTGTTCAAATGCTGTGCTGTCCTTGTTCCTGGTTTGTTCACATGATGTGTTGTCCTTGTTGCTGCCTTTTTCACATGCTGTGCTGTCCTTGTTGTTGATTTGTTCACATGATGTGCTGTCCTTGTTGCTTGTTTTTTTTGTTCACATGCTATGCTGTCCTTGTTGCTGCTTTGTTCAAATGCTGTGCTGTCCTTGTTGCTGGTTTGATCACATGCTGTGCTGTCCTTGCTGCTGGTTTGATCACATTATGTGCTCACCTTGTTGCTTGTTTGTTCGCATGCTGTGCTTTCCTTGTTGCTGGTTTGTTTGAATGATGTGCTGTCCTTTCTGCTGGTTTGTCCACATGCTGTGTAAAAATTGTTGCTGCTTTGTTCACATGCTGTGCTGTCTTGCTGCATGTTTGTTCCAATGCTGTGCTGTCCTTGTTCATGGTTTGTTCACATGCTGTGTAATCCTTTTTGCTGATTTGATCACATGATGTGCAGTCCTGTATTTTGTAGGACCGAATAACTGTTTTACGAACGAATTAATCACGTCAGAACGGTCGTCACAATCAACTTCTTATCCTTCAAAATTCCTTCAATTTTCTGCAGTTAATTGACTTTCTTTATAGCTTCGGCCAAAGTTCAGTCCTCGAAACGTATTTCACTTTAAATTTGTCCCTGCCAAACTCATTTTGTCATGTTCATTATAAAACAAGGAAGGTTGTTTTAGGTAGTCCACGCATCGAATAATTGTCTCCATAAATACTTAAGATTTGTACAGAGACCCTATCAAATTAGTTCGGACCATAGAGCTACTGAAGCGAGTTTCCTGCAAGAAGTTAATGGATGTACACAAGTCAAACGACTTCTTCCTCCGTTAGGATTTTTTTGGGGGCAATTCCTTTAGATTCCACATGCACTGTCACGAATAAACCTTTTATAACAAGTTTAATCCGAAATCCGATTAATGCCGTGGGTTCTGGATAAAGGGATTCTCAACCTACTTCTTTCAACAGACCTTAAAAGAGTCAACCTATCCACATATATGCAGAGTGAAACAATCATCATTATTTTCTTGTCAGTCAACTACAAGCCACAATTAATAAAAACAACCATTATATAATTTGCAGCTTGAAAAAAAAATCGCTGTGGCAAAAAATATGTGGCAAAGGCATTTTTTCAACTCTCTTTGCTAGACCAAGGTATCTGATCGCAAAACTGGATCTTTTGACTGGCCAGGTTGGTGGACATTAGTTTAGCGGCTTCCTGGTGTCTTGACTGGTACCGACTCTCTATTTAAAGGAGGTAGAAAAGGCCGGTTCCAGTTTACTTCCGGAGACAAGCTCATGACAATTAACGCCAAGCGGACCTCCCTTAACCGCTTCACGTGTTCTGGCGCAACTGTACACACGTTTCAGTTTGCTGCCACATAAAACGGTTTGCTTTAACTTATAGAAAAAAATTATTAATATGTTTTCTTTTACTGTTTCATGCGGCATGTCATCCAGGTCTCACTTGGGCTACGACCAGTCTTTGCTTTGCAACGCAGGTTCCATAAAGTATGGTAAACAAACGATCAGCTATGAACTTAAGTACGTAGGCCCGAGGCCCTGAGCACATATATATATATATATATATATATATATATATATATATATATATATATATATATATATATATATATAACTTGATTATTGATTATACTTTTTCATGATTTTGATTCCAGTGACCCAAACCCTTGAATGAAGTATTTGTAAAACTATCAATGTGGCAATAAAAAACCTGTGTCATCCTTGGATTCCGGAGCACGCGAAAATGTTTGTGTACCTTATTTTAAAGTCTCTTTTACAGACACGCGATGGCGCCACCTCAAATATATGGTGGGGTACCAGTCTATACTCAAATTCAAACAAGTAAGCCGCTAAACTAGTGCCCACCGGATAGGTTATTTAGATGAATGATGATAATTATTATGATGACCATTTATACGTTTGCCCTATCCTAAGTCTAGACAATACTCTTAAAGTAATTTATGGTGGCTTACAAATCAGTGAACATCAGCTGCAGAGCCTATCAGAGAAAACCTAAACACTAAAATTATGTCCGTTCAGAAGAAATGTTTTATTACGGTAAAATTCAATTATATATATATATATATATATATATATATATATATATATATATATATATTCATATCAGTTGATTAGCAATTGGCAATTCATCGTGCTTTTAAATACAGTTTAAATCTTTTCTGTGGGGACAACGTTCTTATATAGAACTCTAGCATTCTTTCAAAGGTCTTTGACTTATTCATTTTGTTAACTTACTTGACGTTTCACGCTGGATGACATTTGACTAAACGGCAATAAAAGCTCTCCTTTAAACATTTAATATGCATTGGTAAGCAGACCTTTTATGTCTTCAGTTAACCCAATTGGTAACCACTCAAGACTTCATTTTCCGCACGTAGAAGATTGTGCAATTCCCAGTGAACAAAGTCCACGTCAGTATGATGTGTTCCTTTGTCAAGTCAGAAACAGACTTGGGGATAACCTTGAACTGTCATAGCCTGTAGACCTACCAGAAGCATGCCGGGAACGATTATCCACGTGACCTGGTAAACAGAAAATGTGCTTTCCCTTCTCATGGCTTGGCTGGTTCGGAAATGGAGGCTATTTATCAACCAGTTGTGCCGCTGATCCCAGGCAACCGGCTGATAAGAATATATGTTGCCATGGCGGTGATATAAGTTGCATTGAAAGAAATGGAAAACTAGAGTAAGCATAAATAAAGTCAGATAATCAGACCTTCCCAGGCACTGGGTGCTTGCGTCTAATGACACTGCGTGTTAGAGAGTCTTTTATTTATAAGAAATATCATATTTTATAAATTTTAAATGAAGACGCTGAACTTGTGGCTCGTAGTTAATTTGAAAATATTTGAAAGAAAACCTCGCAGTATATGTTCATTTGACACAACAATCACAATCTTTACGCGTACCTCGCATACTATAGAAGAAATAATAGAGAAAATAATATATCCTGTTCGATTCCCAACAAAGTTCATGCAAATAAATGAGGTCAGAGGTAACCATACTTATTAATTTTTTATGAAACTCCTTATAAGTATTTACCAATAGAGTTTCTCAAATATTTCATATCATTTAAGATATGTTTTTATTAGTATATGGTACTAATTTAAATCCAAAGGTATAATACTAACTGCTTATTTTTTTTAATAAATAAGCTAAATTATACAAATTGCTATGATATAGGGTGAGGAAAAGTAATCATATCTTTAGAGTTTTGAAAGCTATATAAATGAATGACACACCAGATGAAAGCTATTGATATCTACTATCAACTGAAATCAAACTTGTTTTAAAACAGGCATTATATAAGAGGTTATAACTAAATAATATTTATACATAACTGTGTCTCGAAAAATTGCAATTTCGGTGCAAGTACATTTCAAAACAGGCTGATATTTTACAGAAAGCTACCATTTTATACTGCTATCAGGAATTTTTATTATCTACACACATACACCTTTTAAAAAAAACTTTGATAGCAATTGTCACCTGTTTGGTACCGATGAACCCTCTGGCTGATGTACTAGTTACGAGAAGAGCAGATAACTCGAGGGGGGGGGGGGATTATGTCTTGTAAGTGTACGATGATAAAAAGTTTTAATATTGTTGGTCATGTCTGTTGTAAATAAGTTATTACTTCTAAAATGATGGAGAAATGAACTATACATTAAATAACATACTGTGAAAAAGGATGACATAAAATGGAAATAGCAAATGATAATAAAGAAGCCTCGTATGGTCTAAGAGTACAATGTTAATAATGACACAACTTAACATGAGATTAAAACTGATACTGAGGACATTCTCGCGTGAGGTTAGTTATAATAATGATATCACGGCTTCGGTTTTGTTTGAAACCATATCTGTTTACCTTAACTAGATTTAAGTTATAACAGGTCTATACATGCAAGGGGAATTCGCAACACGCGAGGACTTGATTGAATAAACCCGTCGGTGCTTTTGATTTACTTACCACGTGACTTAATAAAAGAACAGAGGGCAGCCAGAAACGACATTTTATACCACTCCTAAATTCCACTTTGACAAGGCTCACGCGTCAACGATGTGTCCCGATCTGACATCGGATTAACATCAGGGTAACATTGGCTGAACACTCGGGACATCGGGAGGTTTAGAAGATCCCGGAGCTATAGGATATTTATAACATATTCATACATTTTTTTAAGAGTCGGGGCGACCCCGGGACGCATCGGGGTGACATCGGGACAGATTGTTATGACTTCGTGATTCATCGGGGCAACATCGGCAAGACTTCGAGACCGGAATTGGGTACATGTCGGGATGGCATCGGCGATGTGTGAGCCAGCCTTTGCATGCGGAGGTAATGTGAGTAATGCCTCAGTCTCACTGACACTCGCGACGACTAGCGAAGTATTCACGATGGAAAATTTGATAATCACAAGACCTCGCCAAACAGGTCGCCGAAAAATCGACGAAGTTCGCCGCGGAATCACTAGGTATCGGAAACATGTACACTGCCTCGATCGCGAAAGCTCCCCAAGATCGTCAGGAATTTTTTAGGCTAAAAATGAAATTATGTCGCGAAATTTGTCGGGAAAAAAAACCATCGAACTATCATATAACCTCCTAGAAGCTCCGGAAATTAATCCCCAGCCTATCGGCAAAGCATCTCAGACGTGTTTAATGTCTCAAAACTACTGCGTTGTGTCTGCATCTACCGAGTGTTTGTGTGTGTGTGTTGGGGTGGGGGGGGGGGGGGGTTCCTAAGCGGCTAGAAAAAAAACTACAAGTCTCGCCGGCCGGCGCATGGCCCAACACCAACCGTTTTTTTAGTGCAAATCAAGTTATCTTTCTGTACATTTGCTCACCACTGGTATCATCTGAATTGCTATTGATGCATAAGTAAAGAAGGACACCTTGCTGAATAATAGGCCCTTTTTTCAGTTTGGTCATCATATCTATCGAATATTCTGATAAAAATCGGCCGGAATATCTTTACCATTATCAACATTTTTTTTCTTTTTAAGATGCTTACAGACAAACGAATCGTGTAACTAACCAACTAACCAATTATAACAAAAAAAGATGGAATGGCACGACGAATTGCCGTCCATATGGTCATTTGTGACCATCGACAAGACGTGGATTTTCGCGAACCACGTTTATCATGAAATTATCTTACTCGGACAGAGGCGGTTATTAAAATATGTTTATTTGTTATTTTCATGGGAAGTTGTACATGGATATTAGACTTTCAATATGGATTTACGCTTCAGTTGCTATGAAATCACAAAACCTTAATTTCCTTATGTTGGGGAAAGAAAACCAATATTACCTACATCAACTGTCTGTCACGCGAAATCCAATATTTTCATAGAACATATAATTAGACTTAACTTTTTATCTAAAAGCTTATTCATGTCGATGAATATAAATGAGAAATTTATGATGACTGTGAATATTATTAATATTTTTTAAAAATTAGAATGGAACTGTCTCGGATAGATATAGAAAAAAATATTGAAAAAAGTAAAACATGCAAAAAAAGAAAGATTGATAGACAAGCAATTTATATAATTAGGTCGGATTAGAAGAGAAGATTTGTATAATTAATATGAAATATATTGTACATAATAGAAATAGGATTAGCGTATTATCTGAGGACTAGATATATGGAAAAATAAAGACAGTTTTTGCTAGTATATATATATATATATATATATATATATATATATATATATATATATATAGAAAGAGAGAGAGAGAGAGAGAGAGTTTACATTCAAAGGACTTATCGTTGTGATGGTGTTGGTAACCAGGTATTGTACTATTATATTTCTGTGTGATTGTATTGACTTGTTGCTGTAACTCTGTTTTACTATATAATTGTATTGATTTAGTGTATTGTATTGTTAGGGTTGTTTTACGAATAAATTATAGTTATTTGTTAACAAAAAACCACTGACTTCTTTATTCATTCCACTAGACATTTCCCGCTGCCTAGTGTTACAGAGTCTGATTTTTTTATCTCCGTTACAGAATTTGTGTTCATCACGCATACGTGATCTGTTAATATTAGGTTCCGTAACTATATATATATATATATATATATATATATATATATATATATATATATATATATATATATATATATATATATATATATATATATATGCAACGCCGGGCTAATCAATATGCACAGTAATTGCCGGGCGGCGGAGATCTTGTTAGAAGAAAATATAACGAAAGGCGGACAACACAACTCAATTATTTTATCCTTTCGGTGTTTATACATTGCTGTGCAGGTCTGACCTGCAAGGACAAAGAACTGCCGGTAATACACAAATGAACACGTCCACTCCGGGCAAGTGCATGAGGTGTTCTGCGCAAGGCCACGCTCCAAATCCCTGGTGTCGCCAGGCATGACAAATGCATAGACCGTGACCTGCGCAGACAATGGGCAACCAGACAGTGTGGAAAACACAGGGGACAACTGAGAATAACGGAGGGGATCACAATTTTCCAATTGAAGAAGCAAAATATTCCACGTATGTTTGTGATATCATTTGACGGCGAAACATATTTATAATTAAATAATAGAAAAATCTGAAATAAAAGACTATTAATGCATAAATCGTCCTTATGTGCTATCATACACGTTTATGGGCAAAACATTTAATTTATGTAGCAATTCCTTTATCGATGTTGTGCAAGTCCGAACCTTTGAGTTTCGAATCCAAGCTGACACAATCCTAGCTGACACAATCCTAGCTGACACAATCCTAGCTGACACAATCCTAGCTGACACAATCCTAGCTGACACAATCCTAGCTGACACATGCTTTTTACATGAAGGTTTAAAAACTTTGAACAGAAACGCACATATCTGAAAATCATTATAATATGTGATAGGGCCTTTTCTTCTGAACTATGGATAGACTCGGATTGAATTCTCGAGTCCATACCTCGAGTCCGAGTGTAAGTCCAAGTCAAGAACCTCGAATTGTAAGTCCTACTCCGGGTCCTTGAAATGTGCATCCGAGCCAGATTACAATCTGGAGTCGGGTCCAGTTCCTATACCACTGAATACCTGCAAGTGAAATCTCTGATAGGTGACAAAAATTGTAGAAAAGGAATAAAAAAGGAAAATGCTAAATGAGCTAAAGGAGGAAAAGCCGGTTTAAGAAAGGCTGGAAAAAGTAAATATTGTGGATATATTATAGTCCTGTATCAGTTCCACACCTCTGGAAATGTCAAGGGATGCGTCATTAAATGCTGATGGATCTTTGCAAAGATTAAAAGGAATAAATGCATTCGCCCATAACCAAAGAAGATTGTTGACAAATTGTTTTTAACACTGAACTGGTCAGAGAGATATCAAGCTCATATTGTGTACTCTACCCATAGGAGTGTGGTATAGACGCTATAATCTTGCCGATTATAAGAAAAAATATATACAAAATGCTGAACACTTAATCCGAACAAAACACCAAATCTTCATCCTAGAGATTTATAAGACATTTTAAATCGTTCCGAGTAGTAGCATCCACATTTTACCAATTAGTCCAGTGGTTAAGCTCCCATATTTGGAAGAATTGTGCAAAAAATGAAAGAAGCATGAAAGTTGGCAAAACTGTTCTTTGGGGATTAATGGTTAATTTCAGATATAGGGCCAAGCTAAAAATTAATTATCTTGGCCAAAATCCAAGATGGCGGCCAAGATGGCCGCCGGATTAAAAAAATGTCAATAACTTGAGTTATAATGTCGCTAGATAGCATTGCAAGTACTCTATATCTATGTTTTTTGGGCTGAGAAATTCAATTTTTGAGGTTCAAAACCTCTCAAGGTACTCATTATTTGTTTTTAATAAAAGAGTTCGGTAATATTCCCGTAAGTTCAGCGGTTAGGCTGCATATTTAAATGAATTGTGTAAAAGATGAAAGAAGAATGAAACTTGGAATAATGGTTGTCCAGACCATATTAAAAATATTTCCAGATGTGAGGCCAAGCGGAATTCAGAATATCCTGGTAAATAATCCAAGATGGCGGACAAGATGGCCGCCGAATTATGAAATAACAACATATGCGGGGTTATTTGTCCTAGAATGTATTGCAAGTGCACTATTTCTATGTTTGTGGGGTCGAGAAATTTATTTATATGGGTTTCAAGTCAGGATAATGACTCTGTGAATGAAATCTGGTTTTATTTGGGATTATATAATTGTGCTAAATTGCCTTCTATCAAGCACATGGAACGGTAAAAATTATTTGTTGAATACTGTGCTGAAATGTAATATATATGTTGATTTTAAATAGAACACTATGTCTGTTTCAATGTTATGAGTGGTAAAACGCTCGGCGCTCTCCACTGGGGACGAATGTTCAATAACCGGTGTTGCTATGAGAGTGGGTTGTAGTGGTTTTCTCCTGGATTTCTGATTCTAACCACCTTTACTGAACACCACCATTCGAGCCATGGAGGTGCCTTGTACTGGTTATACATATAACTAGTTGTACAATCTATGTAAAATCAGTTTGTTTTGTTCATGAATTTTTTTAAGACTGAATGCGTGCATGGCAGGATACACACAGGGGTAGAAGCTCGCATATTAGGTGTATAGATCCAATGACTCTTTTACTATGAGGTGATGGTGCAGCTTTCAGACTCTTTGCTTGCATGAAGACAGAATAAGTACACATTTAGAAGCTCACAACATCATGCTGTATGCTTTTTTAAGGGTAGTTTTAGACCTGTTGGTATCACATTCTATGAGAATTAGTTTTTCCATACGATAAAAACGGTATCTTATTAAAAAGAAGTCATAACCTATCGTTAAGACATTAGAGGGAATCTCTTGGATTCTGGCGAAATTTCACCATTATGCCATTGAGACATCGACGGAGTTCTAAGTGGAGACCTACAACTCCGATGTCCAAAGCTGTAACCACTAGACGACGTCCTACCCCTATATATGCTATCTTTGTTATGCGGTGATTGTGCATCACGAAATCAGCAAACTTGTAGATACGTGTGCAGTTTGTAATTTACCCGCTATTTTGGTGATATGGTAAGATTATCCTTACCAATTAGCTGACATTGACTTTGCATTTCCCGTTATCGCCTTAAAAGACTTCAGTTGCTTACATAATGCATACCTTTTATATTACTTGCATGTATTTATAAATGTTATTTAGAAATAAAAAATGTTTACTATTACTATACTATACTATTACTATATTACTTTATCAAATATATATTTGGTAAAAAAATAACACCATGTGCACATGATGCAAAATTGTAGATCGCACTAAGCCTTGCACATAAGATAAACAGAACCGATAGTTAGTAAATTGGAATTGTGTGATTTATCAGAAGAAAACACTGTTGTCTTGTCAGATCTAAAAGAAAATATTCAGGCATAAGCTAGAAAAAAAGTTGACGACAATATTACAAAATTTTGTGTAATAAACTATTCTGTTTAGTAATATTAATATTCAGGAATAATTTTTAGAACTAGTCTATTCTCATAAATGTATGTTCACTTGATGAAGCATGTGGTATAAAATACAGGTTTCCCAAACATTCAATTGAAAAATCAATTGACCGCCGTAGCACATCAGCTTAAAGTACAGAACCGTTACATTCACCAATCAAGTCAATGAAAACTCAAACCAAAATTTGTTCTGAATTTTGATGTTATCAAGATGATGAAGATAAAATATATGTCTGGAACCTAAGAGTTTATTATATTTTCAACCTTGTGGTATGAATTCAAAATTTCTCTCTTGCGCCTTGCTCTTTCATTCCCTCATACATCCATTAAAATCCAAAGATCAGCTGGCTTGAACACTGGCAGCACTGACTCCTGAAAGTTGATACATGCGGTAAATATTCTAATAATACATGCATGTACTACATGAATCTACAAGTGTCCATAACGTAGCAAATGAAAGTATTTTGTTGACACCAACAGATCATGCAAAGCGAATGCCAACTCGTTAAAAAGAAAAAAAGGTTTAATTCACGAAAATAGCATAACAGCAAAAAGTAAGTAAATTTTTCTGATAGCCCTTGATTATTTTGTACGAGCATCATCACAACATCACAATATTAGCAATCTGCATGTATGTTGAGTATGTCATGCATTCATCACCATAGCACAAAGGTAGCAAACAGCAACATGTTATGATCCTCTAAACGTGTGCTGATTCTGTCTTCATGCCAGCATACAATGTGAAGGCCATCACCTTATGGCAAAAGAAGCATAGAATCTATACAGCAAACAGGTGTGAGCTTCTACATATGTGTGTATCCTGTCATGCACGCATGTAATCTAAATAATTTATGGATACGATTTTCCGTTGAAACACGCACGGTGTTCAAATACATGTAACTATTACATGTATATTAAATTTAAGCACTACAGACTGATATTTCCCTATTTCACTAACAAAGGTTTACATGAATTTTAAGTTGATCATAAATTTAATATCATGTTTGCAGATTTAAAAAATTCCTAACTATTCTTCGCAGATATATCAACCTCCAAATTGATATCAGACATTATAGCTAAGTTTCGTTCATCCATCGCCTCTAAGGACATCAAACAGAAGAAATCAGAAAAATCAGATAAAACACAGCTCAGCAAATGACATTTTCATTTGAAAATGCAGTATTCAACCAATTTTACCAGATTTTACCATTGGATGTGCTGAAGAAAAGACACTTTAAGCAAAATTTCAATACGTACACAGAAGGCATAGAATCTGACAGGTGTGAGCTTCTTATATATGTCTTTATCCTGCAACGCACGCATCGAGTCTGATATAATAATTATATGCAAGATAACTTTATTTTATATGGATTGTTTATT
The DNA here is from genome assembly GCA_026874595.1 of Sipunculus nudus. NCBI lineage: Eukaryota > Metazoa > Annelida > Sipuncula > Golfingiida > Sipunculidae > Sipunculus > Sipunculus nudus. The sequence goes on from CM049311.1 coordinate 78,050,283, forward strand.
TTATTTTTATACATATTTGATATGGATTGTACAATTAGTTATAATAATAACTATTACAAGCCCCTCTCCATGGTTCGAATTTTTGCGCTCGTTAATATATATTGAGGAAATTGGAGGACACGGAGAAAACAACCGACTTTGGACGGACCTCTGCAACCCACTCTGATAGGAACGATGTTGATCAAATCCGTGGCGCTAGTGTAGATAGACGAGCGGTGTACCACTCGACTCCCCATTTCATTACATTTAAACAGACATAGGGCTCAAATACTTAAATTAATATATATGTCAAATGTCAGCACAGTTTTATTTATTCATTTGATATTTTCCAATTGCACTAACAGAGGTTGACATGGAAGTTACGTTGATCGTATAATCTAATTACATGTATGTAGGTTTCAATTATCCCAATGATTAGTGTTTTTATGAACATACCAATTTCTTAATTTTATTTTAGATTTTGACACAATTTCCTAGCACCCACCTTCAAAGCAATTACATTTATCAGCATGCAAATAAAAGGAAATTAAAAGGAAGAAATATGAAATATTGCAATCAAAATGGTTCTACAATTCATGCATCAAAATGCACGACAAAACAGACAAACCTAGCCTAGAAAATGACACTATCATTCGAGAACAATCACAAAGTATGCGACTGCTGTGCAGAACTAAAAAAATAATGTTTGCTGTTTGATGTGCTAGACAAAGGCAAATTTAGCATAATTTAAAAATCAACAAAACCAGAATTAATTCACAGAGTCAGTATACAGACTTGAAACCCTTATAAATGAATTTCTTGACCCCAAAAACTTAGAAATAATGCACTTGCAATGCATTCTAGGACCAATATAACCGGATATATTGATATTTTATAATCAAGCGGCCATCTTGGCCGCCATCTTGGATTTTGACCAAGATAGGGTGAATTCCGCTTGGCCCTATATCTGAAGATATTGAGTATGGTATGGACAACTGTTATGCCATGTTTCATGCTTCTTTCATTTTTTGCACAATTCTTCCCTTAACAGCTGGACTAAATATACATTTTATCAAAATAAATACTTAAATGTGTTATAGCAACTTGTCGCACAAAGTCTGCCACGCAGGTACCATGAACATTACATTACCATGTTTAGAGCGCCTCATGAAGCAGTCTCTGCCCTTCTTAATTATTCAACAACTTTTCCAGAGATCGCTCCTTTTTGACATACATAATTGAAAGTGCTTGGTGGAGGAGTGTGGACATGGAAAGGATGTTTATTGAACAGAAAATGTCAGATGACACGTCGTTAATTCCACTTGAAAGCAATCGACAAGTTCCTAAAGCGGGTGATGACCGATGTGTTTAAAAGATACCTGCTTCAGGGGCACACTCCACCTAAATCGTTTGTGATTGTGTAAAAGTGATTCTTTCAGGGTCGACTTAAAATTGTAAATTCAGATTACTTCCCGGAGTTAACTCAAAATCGATTTCAGATTACTTCCCGAGGTAATTTGAAATCGATTTCAAATAACCCCCATAATTTCAGATTATCCCTTTTTAAACAGTTTCTTCTTAATCCAGGTAAATTGGAATCTATTTACATCTTATGTTTGCATGTAATTAGCCATGCGCTTTGGGGAAGTGTATAAGGCAATACGGATATAATTCAAAATATAATTAACATTTTGCGACAGTTCTGTTTTTTACTGAATCCATCTTTTTAATCTCGTATCTGTCACGAGATTTGTTGAAATTATATAGCAGGAGTTAAAACATACGAGTTTTCATTTAGTTAGATCAGCGAGGAGCCGGGTAATCTGAAGAGTGCGGGGGTAACCTAAAACTCTGTTCAGACTATCCCTGGGGATAATATGAAAACGATTACAGAGGGTTTCCTGAACATGTAATTCCGGGTAACTCTTTTTATTTTTATAACTTGTCCGCAAGCTGTGTCCTGAAATCTGCAGTGACTGTTTCGATCATTTAACATATGACGAAGCAACTGACTGTCGTGTTGACCAGATTCTACAGTGTCCACTAGCAACATTTGCAGAAGTGATTATTTGATCGGATGGAGCATGTTTCTTGGCTGACATACCTACACGGAAAGGAAATCTGGTATCAAGATCAAATGAACTTAATTAGCTACATCTCATGGGGAATTGTGGGATTGGTGTAGAGGGAAAGTGCCGGATGTAAAATATAAAAAAATACGTTGTCGATAATGTCGCTCAATTTTCACTGGCAGGACAAAGTACGCATAACGTGACACTCATAAAAATAACCCCTGAAAGGATTGACACTGGTGATAACTTCAGCACACGAAATCGTCACAGCCAGAGATGATATTATCATGTACACTATCACGCAGGACCAGCCAGAAATGTTTCTTATGCAGATTCATAAAATCAGAAAAAAATTGTTTTTTCCTATCACTTCATCATTAGTCAATGCTGGCGGGTGATTTTTTATCCTGCTATAAAAAATTTTGGAGAAAAATTCATTAGGTCAGGATTCAACATAATAAGAACATATTGATTTGCAAAAACAGGTAAAGCAAAGGAAAAGGAAATTTTATAGAAATTTTATTATTGTATTTTCTTAAAAGAAATGTTCCAGAAGCTTAGTTGAAAATCGGTTATTTTTTGCTTTATCAATCTGATTTTAGTTCGCAAGGCTCGGAAAACAACACGGATACACACCAGTTTCCAGAAAGATGAAACCAGGTAAAGTTAAAGGTCACAAAAAGTATCAAAAAATAAATATCACTCAGGAAAAGAGTGTTACTCTTCATGCCAGCAAAAAAACCCTGTATATTGAAAGTAGTTGAGATCAAGTTAGAGGGGAACATTTTATACAATTATGCTTTGTTGGTACTTCGAATAACTCACGGCAGAGTAAAATAGCTGAGGGCCCTACATGTCCCACAAAGTATAGAGGATAAACTTTTCAAAACAAATGGTATCCCAACCAGGAAGAGTTGCGGTAAAGCGGTAACCCATCACCGATTGTGAAATGTTTCCTTTGTCTATGCAGTGGATATTTTACTAGTGCAGGGAAAAGGGGAAAAACTGGACCTTTTATCCTCAAATTTTCTTCTAATTTTAAACAAGCAATGTGCATTAAAACTGACTTAAAGTTCCCTGGTCGCATACAATTCATCGTATTTCATTCATGTAGAAAGTCTGTTTTTTCATTTTTCATAATTCGTATATACGGTTATGTTGGTGTTATGTCTGTGTTGAGCGAGTAAAACTGATCATTTCACAATTGGCGTGCCGAATGTCCACTTTTTTCTGTTTGGCCCCGGGTTATGAATAGCAGATTGTTACTGTTGCGCCTGGTCGTGAGTCACGTGTACACCATGGTGTGTCTCTGCGCGTGTTTCCTGTGTTGTGTAAGATCTTATAGACTGTTCGAGAAGTGGAACATTCTCGGCTTGGGGTGAAGAATATATAAAGGGGCTTTGTTATTAAAACCCTGGGCAGAGAGCAGAGAAGATTCCAGCGGACGCAGAAGCGTGTGTGTCGGTTTATGGGACATTATCCGACGTGTGCGGCAATTATAGATTTTCTTCAGACTCTTTTGGACTTCAGTTTACTTTCTAGATTGTTACAAGAGCTTTACACTGGACTGATATTCTCCGAGAGTTTACATTTAAAGAACTTATTGTTGTGACGGTGTTGGTATCCAGGTACTGTGCATATTATTTTTCTGTGTGATTGTATTGATTTGTTGTAATACCGCTGTTTTACTGTATAACTGTATTGATTTGGTGTATTGTGGTGTTAGGGTTGTTTTAAGAATAAATTATAGTTATTTGTTGGCAAAAAACCACTGACATCTTTATTCATTCCCCTAGACATTTCACGCTGCCTGGTGTTACAGAATCTGATTTTTTTTATCTCCGTTACAGAATTTGTGTTCATCACGCATACGTGATCTGTTTATATTAGGTTCCGTAACAATAGTAGAATGTAATATTAGGGTGACCTGAAAAATAATGTGAAAGTTAATAAATAACTTTAATCCCGTAAAGTGTTTGAGGGCACAATTGAGAATACATGTGAGTTTAACTGGCGGGGATGGGAGATACAATTGCAGTGCTTTCATCTGTATAAACATTGCTCAAATGACTAAATGTTTCACAGGTTTATCACCAACATATGTATATTATATTATATTATATTATATTATATTATATACTTTATTACGGCATGATTAAAATAAACTCACGAGGTATTTTTCAAGTTTTTTTTACTTATGTTTCTTATCACTAGATGAATTTTATACTGGGCCATAACAAAATGCGAATATCAAAATATGGTATAGTTGTTGATGGAACCTGAAAGGTTGATCATCGGGTTAAACAATATTGATTCGCTTGTACTTGAAAGCTAGGGCCACCAGAGGGTTCCAGTCCGTCACAAATGGCACTAGGGCGTCCCGGGAGGGAATCCAGAATCAGTGATAGACGAATGCTCGGGACATTTACGGCAGGCGTCAGACAGGACCGCCTCGAGATAAACCTTCCTAGCCAAATATCTATACATCCTATCTAGGCTGTGGCTAAGGGCCAGGTGAAAGGTTTAAACTCTCATTTGGGCGACATCTCCAGGGGAGGTCTGATTTGGTTTTTGTTGAGACATATGGTGAACTTGCTATGAATCGTATCCTGGGTGATGTGTTGTCGCGATGTCTAGGACTGGGCGGCCTGGCCCTTCGGCTCTTTCAACTGAATGACATAGATCGATTCAATTAATTACGGTCCGCTCAAACCCTCGTCCACAACATTCCGTGAATCAAATCTGCCAGCTGTGTTTTTTTAAAGGCGACTCGGTAAATTAAATATGGCCCAGTAGCAATATTTTAATAAAAAAAAAATTACGCAGCTTTGAATCTTAAATCACATACCAAAGGTAGAAATGATTATTTGAGACGTTAAAAAGGAATGTGAAGGACTGTCAAAAATGCTGAGGGACATTCAAACCATATTTACTGGAGAACTGCTTACCGTTCTTACGTATCAAGTGTTTTATATTGAAGAATTGTTCAAATATCTGGATTTATTTGTTTATTGTTTCTTTAATTTTTACTTTTTACCAGTAAATTGGTTCATTGTTGAAATAATTGTGAGTCCGACTGTTAAATTTCGAGGGCAGTGTGGGTTTAAATTGTTTAGTATCTACGAGGCAATAATTTAGTTTTTTACCTTTCCATCTGGATGAAATTAATTTTTGACCAATCAAGAATTATGTTACAACGTGCCTTTTCAGAATTTAAGTATTGTAAAAATTTGTTCATCAATCATTCTCGAAAGTATTTGTTTTAGACATTCAGTGTCCAAACTATAATATTCTGAAGAGCTGAATTTAAATTTTATATGTTGAATGTTTTAGAGTTAAAACAGTCAAATATGAAATATTAAGGGTTATAACTCAGAAACATACATATTCCATTAAAAATAGACTCCCCGTATTGAAGACACGAATGACTGTCACTGCTTATGTCTTGTTACATGTTTGTAATATTAGCCACCGTATCATCGACCGATAGTTCCACTTTTTTTCAGTTTAAGGTTGCAATTAGGACAATATATTTCCTGCTAGTAAAATTTAGCGTGGATGCCGAGGTGTCTTGGATGCAAACAGGACGAAAATTGGCTCAGATTATCCGTATTAGGGGAAGACGGTGATATATGCCCGTGGCAGCTGTAACTACCATAACCTGAAACTCTTCGGAAATGCTGAGGTATATGTAATGGAGATGAACTTAGAAGGATGCATTAAGCTACCTTGAAAATAACATAGATAAGATGGCCATACTCCCCCTTCATAAAAGAGAACGAAATGATATATACCCGCAGACAATGTTATGAATATAGCATTATAAAAAAACACGAAATCATTTCCACGTGCAGGAATATCTTTGAGACAGTCATAGTATTCAGAAAGTGTATATAATGCAGGGTATATATGCAAATCAGCCTACCCAAATTCCTGACAATTGGGTTTGTCCTGTTCGGTGACTGTGTTCTGTGTGACTGTCCTGTTACTCCAGTTGCAGGACAGTAATCCGGGCCTTTCAGCGTTAATTGACAGAACGAAATCAAGCTTCATATAATTGATTCAAATGGCTTTCCTGGTTGCTGCTTTGAATCTTAAAGAAATAACATACTGCATGTTTTTTTTCTGAAAACCAGAGATGATGTTACCGGGCATTTTTGTTATATTTTTACTGTCAAAACTTTAAAACAGACACCATATACCACCGTATTGTTCATCTGATACAGTGTGCAGCTTGAACGGAAATATGATACATCAATATCCGGTTGTCTTTTTACTAATTTGATGGGATGTCCTGAACTCTCACATGATTATCTGGTCACATCCTTTATCGGAACATAAAGAATAATACAACTACATAAATCATTCAAATGGTAACAAAACAATTGTCATTTACATTACATGCACAATAAGTTTAAAGAAATATTAAAAAGTATTTTAACCCTGTAGTGTCTTTTATTGCATGGTTTTATGCTTCCATGCAAGCGAGCCAAGAAAGCTACCATATTGAAAAGGCCCGAAAGACCAAGAAGGTAAAATACGTCATATGAGACCGACATCGCCGGTGATATCAGGCTACAAACACGCACTGTACCTCTCTTCTCTGTCTACACTTCATGTCTTTTTATAATGTTGCATCTTAATCGGCAACCTTGAGGAATATTTTCAGTGACGGGACTGACTGCAGAAAATTCAAGCCCTATGAAAATGCTAAATATATGTGCAAATGATGAATTGTTGTCAAGTTGTAGCTTCGAGCAACCTCAATATAAATTTTCGGTCGTTATTCGTTGTTCATTTGTTCAAAATGTTCAAATTGTTTTGTGTAGGTTACACAATGAGCATTTCCGAAAAAAAATTATTACCTAAGCGTAAACTAGATATATGGAAAGAAATCAATAGAAGCCTTCACTACATTTAAACAAAACCTTGTTAATAAAAGAAATCAGTACAAATAAACCTTTTTAATGAACTTTTCAATAAGCTTTTACATATATCAATGAGTAAATAGCAATCCTTTAATAGTTTCAGATCCCACATGTACGACCAATTGCCAATAGACCTTGTCTACAGCGCTGACGCCAAACGCTGTGAAACATGATCTCGGGTCCAGAGTAAGACTTCCTTTGCACCGATCCGCTTCCACTCTATTTGAAATCTTTGTGTTTTCCATGTAGACAGGAGAAACCCATGTTGTTTGAATACCAAGAGGACCCACTGGGGTGATTCCTGGCCACTCAGGCTATGCGTCCTTGAGTTTCGAGTCCATGTCCAGCTTTTTCGAGTCCCAGTCATACGGAACCCGAATCCAAGGCTGAGTTAAGAGTCCAATGTCAATTTCTTTATTTAAATAAATTCAAAATAGCAATTTGAATTGTAGTATGTGTTATGAGTGTATGCTCTCTTCTTGAATTTCAATTTCTACACTTGTAGCTTTCAGCGTTAAGCCGGCTATATATAGTCTCATTTTTTATGATATTCTGTTGGTATTTACACATGAATGTCTGGATTTTTTATAGTGGACACAAAATAAACTCCGCCTGATTCTCCAGAAACGTCCGAGTCCGGGACCTTCGAGTACAAGTCGGAGTCCATGAAAAAGTGTACTCGAGTCCGGACGTTAGCTCAACAACACCATTTTGTATATCCTAATTTTCTTATACCTCGAGGTCCCGAGTTTTTGAAAATGAATGTTTGCAGTTGAAACAAGGCACATTTTTTTTTTAAATTGGCCTTTTTTTCAAACCGCGTCAAAGTGCCAAGTTGCGACTGACGGAAATCGGTTTTGGTATGCATGGTCACACAAATGATTGTTACTGCCATAATATAAGCCCTATGGTGGTAAAATAAACACCATTTTACTTACCTTTGATTGCTATATAAGTCAAATAAAACGATATTTGTATAACGAAGAGTAACATGCTTATAAAGTGCAGTTAAATCCAATGCACAAAATAATTTTGAATTGTTTGGATTTCTTTAACCAAACGTTTTGACACAGTAAATTATATGGATTTTCATCGTAATCTGAGTTTACTTAATTGTTTTCGAAGGTCCCTTAATTATGAAAATGAATGTTGATGGTTGAAACAGGGCAGATTTTTGAAGAAATAGCTCTTTTTCAAACCGCGTGCCAAGTTTGCGGGTGAAGCGAATCGGTAAGGGAGAAAGGTCAGAGAATCATCTGTAACTTCCTTAATACTAGTTTTTCTACTCCTCTCTTACTTATTGCTTAACAAATTAGATATAAATGTCTATGTATTTGGATGAATTACATGCTTATTAAGAGTACTGATGTCTTATTTAAAAAAAAATTAATATATGAACATTTCAAACTTAAAGTTTAGACAGAGTAAATTGTTGGGATTTACTTCATAATCTGAGTTATATTATTGTTTTTTTATGGTTCATAAAGTATAAAAAAGTAATGTTGGTGATACAAGGAGATATTTTGAGGCCATGCTTGTTTGTCAAACCGCTTCAAAGTGTCAAAGTTCGTTGTTGAAAGAAGCTTTAACTTCCATATAACGTGCCTTAGGATTATGTAATAATGCCATTTTATTCCCATTTTTCTCGATGATTATGACATATAAGTTTGGCGATTTCTATATAAAACACATCTCGTAAAAAGTCAAATAAATCTAAGATCTAAATCTAAGACTTGTCTAAAATCTAAAATTATAGAAAGCTTCGCAAATGCAGCAACTTGTCATGTCTTTTTATGTTTCTTTAATATTTTTCAACACAGTGTCATGATCGTGCGGCCGGGCAATTAAAAACACTTTGCCCAGTGCACACACAGCTGTGTTGAATGAATGGGCTGGTCAGGTTGGGTGGTAAAGGGGCACTAGTTGTTTGCCTGCAGTTTTTTCTAGCAGTCGTTTACTTGGTCCACACTACCTCCTATCGGTATTACCGCTATCCCGTATTTTCTGAATCTACTTCATAATCTTAGTTTATTTAATTGTTTTCTATGATCCCTAGATTAATAAAAGTAATGTTGGTAGTTGAAACAAGGGAAATTTTGGAGAAATGGCTTGTTTATCAAACCATGTGAAAGTGCCAAGGCTAAAGGAAGGCGGAAAAGGGATATGGTCACTAAAATCTTAAAAACTTCCGAATTACTAGTCCTATGACCATTACATAAGTGCAATTTTAAATTGTTTTTTTGCTGAATAAGACAGATATAAACTGGTGTAGAAAATGCATCTATGCAATGAAAACCAGACAACATCCTGAAGTAGTGGTCATTTTCAGGATACTTAAATGCAGAAAACATGCACTGGCATATTTCAGTCTGGGCCATATTGATCTGCAATAGATATCATTCCTAAACTTCTGTCGCAAGACTATATTATATATTTAGACCACACACACACACATACACACACACATATATATTGTTACAGGTGCCCTTTTTATTGTGTGACACGGGCGTGATTCGTGTTGTAGCGCCCGCGTCTTGCCATGTATTGCATTCTCAGTTTATTCCGTACTGGTTGAACTCTCGTTGTCATGCTAGCTTGGGGCTTTCTCGCCTGGCCGAGCCGGGTCGGGCTCACGTGTGACCCCTGGTATGTAGAGACAAAGCGATGTTTTTCTAGATGATTCCTGTAACGCGTGTTTACTGTATGTTGTGTTGGATTCTTTAGACTGTTCGAAAATTCTCGGCTTGTGGCGAGAAGTTATAAATAGGGGGCTGTGTTTTAGAGCCGAGAGAGGAGGTGAGAGAAGATTCCAGCGGACACAGACGTGTTTATGTCAGTTTATTGGACCTGTCCGGTTATCCACTAATTTTAGGGATTCTACTATTACTAACTCTATACAATTTACTGCTGCCTGTTTACTTTCTGAACTTTTACAAGAGCTTTACATTGGACTGTTATTCTCCGGGAGAATTCGTGAGAACTGTTCGCCGGCTTATACATTTTAAGGGGCTTATCGTTGTTACAGTGGTGGTATCCAGGTACTTTGTTTATTTTACTGTGTGATTGTATTGATTTGCTTGATTTTCTGTTACACTGTGTCATTATATTGATTTAGTGTATTGTAATGTTGGGGTTGTTTTAAGAATAAATTATAGTTATTTGTTGACTTCTTTATTCATTCCCCTAGACATTTCACGGTGCCTGGTGTTACAGAATCTGATTTTTTATATCTCCTTGACATTATTTATGTCCTTCACACATACGATATCTGTTGCTATTAGGTTCCGTAACAATATCTGTATAAAGTCTAATTACAAGTCCCTGAGGCTCGAGTCCTATTCCAATGCATATCTAAATTTTATAAACAATTTAAATGGATATTTAAGAATTTTTACGTTAGTTTATACATGCTCTTTACCTGACTCTTATATTATACCTATAGCTCTAAATGGCGAACTTAAGTTTGGGAAATGAATATAGTCTAATTCAATTTGTTTGCCTAATATTTTGTTCGTTCTTTACATATGTATATATGGATCGTTATAATATGTGACAGAGCCTTTCTCTACTGGACTTGAGATGTACTCGGTCTACTTTCATGGGTCTTTGCCTCTAAGTCCGAATAAATTTCCTATTCCAGAACCTTCGCTTCCAAGTCTGAGTCCCTTATAAATTGGACTGCGAATCTAAACTCGAGTCCTACATCACTGCTAGTAGGCACCCTGACCATAACATGCAGGCAGGTAGTATCCAGGGTTTAGAAAAAAAGGGGAGTCCCAACCCAGGAAGACTTATGAAAACCCCGAAAAAAAGTTCCCTGGTCCGGAAAGGGGGAGGGGGGAAGGGGCCAGGCCGCAAAATCTGGACGGTCTGAAACCATTAAAAAAAGGTCGCGGCTGATGAAAAAAAGGGGTAGGTCCGGATCCCCCCGGTTCCGCTTCTGTTTTGAAATTGTATTCCTTTCTGATCTGAAAACAGGTTTATTTATATTTGAGGAACTGTGGTACATTATTGTTTATGAGTGGAATCGAGTGTATTTTTATAAAAAAAAAATACATTGGCAGTATGGCATGCCCCCCCCCCCCCCACCCCTTTTTGCAAAAGGTGTCGTCCAAACCCACACTGCTGTCCCCATCAAATTGCACCCATGACGGGACCAGTCACACCTTGGCTTTAGGGTGAGTAAAAATAAGCAAGAGACACAAAGGTCATATACGCTGTACATGTTAACATGCCCGGCCCGAAAGTAGCAACACACCACCAGAAATGCTGTCTGTCTGATTCAGATCGCCCTTTCCAGGCATCACGCGAATTCTTAATTAGAAATTCATGGGGTTTCAATAAAAAATGGTGAGTCCTGTAAATATTCTGCCTTACATGATCACACCAGCAGGTGGAAGATTGTATATATCAGAAAAAAAAGTTCTCAGGTACAAAATTGATAGGGATCAAATGTGTGCGTGTACATTGAATTTGTGTATATAATTTATCAATATAAACCAATATGACCGTGACAGTTTGCCAATAGCTATGCAATTAAAATTGATGACCAAAGATGATAAAATACTAGACCCAATTGGGCACATGGATGAAGTAATTGAAGTAAAAAATTGAAAAAAAGGAAAGTTCAATTTTTTCTTTACATGACATTTAAATGGTAGGTGTGCTGGTACACAAATTAGATGTGTAATATTCGAATATATACTCAACCTTAGTGAATAAATTATCTAAGCATGACTAGAACATTATTAACTCACATTTTTATGGATTCTGTTATGTTTTGATAAATTTTATACATGTATTTACAGTGAACAAGGAGGGAGTAACAGGTATTTACGCTGCCATACCAAGTTGGCATTTGAGAAGCCTCCTACATTTTAGATTTGTCTTTTCAAGTCTTTTTTATTAGTTTTATTAGACTTGTTACGAATTGTCTTTCAAACTGAAACCGTCAAACTTGTATATGTCTGTATAAGCGAGAAAAGAGGAATAAAATGCTACTCATCCAATGATCCTAAGACAAAGTTTGTGGATGTTACTTGACACTTTGACGCGGTTTGACAAACAGCCATTGCTAAAAAATATCTCCTTGTTTCAACTACCAACATTACTTTTCATAATCTAGGGACGATAAGAAACAATAAAATAACTCAGATTATAAAATAAATGAAATTAAAAGTTACAGCCTATTTTGTGACCATTCCCCTTTACCGATTTTCCTCAGCTGCTTGGTACGTTGACGCGGGTTGATAAAAGGGCCATTTCTTTAAAACAATGACTCTGTTTCAATACCAACATTCATTTTCATAATTAAGGGACCTTAGGAAACAATAAAATAAATTCAGATTAAGAAGAAAATCAAATTTATTTATTGTGTCAAAATGTATGGTTGAAAAATGCTCACACATCCAAAAAATATTTTGTAAATTGGATATAACTGCACTTTAAGTCTTTATAAGCACGTAACACCTTTAGATACAAACACCGTAATATCTATCTTGTTCAACAATAAAGGGGAAGTAAAAAAGTGTTTAATTTACCACCAGAGGGCTTATATTAAGGAAGTTACAATCGTTGTTGTAACCCCCTTATAACCAATTTCCGTAAGTCGCAACTTGGCACCATAGACGCGTTTTTGATAAAATGATCAAATTCTCGAAAATTAAGCCTTGATTCAAGTGCCAACATTCATTATTACAAACAAGGGACCTCCAGGTATAAGAAAATTAGGGTCTTGTAAATTACCCCCATCTGGCTCATGAACTACTATGTTTGTCGTCATTGGTCGCGCAGGTACAACTAATTATGTGACGTCATTAACTACGGAGATCACTGTTCCAGTATCGATCCCCATGGAAAATAGTTCTTTTGCGTATGTTTGACCAGGTGACCATTACAATATAAGTCCGAGTCCCTGAAAAAGTAGACTCGAGTCCGGACTTCAATCCTGCATCGTCGAGAGGGTCAATCGTCATTGTACCAGTAACTTTTCCCAAGGAGCTCAGGTCTTGTGCTTATGTTGAACCAGCTGACCCAAAAAAAGGTCCGAGGTGTGTTGAAGGACAAACTGGAGCTCGATTGCGATAGTGACCAAGATTTGGGTATTGAGAGAGCGCATAGACTACAAGTCAGAAACAGAAATAGGAAACCAAGACCTGTTATTGAATACAAAGACAAAGAAAACGTATTATCACAGGCAGGAGAGAAATTGAGAGACAGTAATATCAAGATTACAAATGACTTTAGTGATCAAGTAAGAGAGTCACGGCGCAATTTGGTCCCACATATGATAAAGTCCAGAGAAGACAATTTAGAATCCTATCTTTCTTTTGATAAACTGTGTATTGATGGGACTTGGTTCAAATGGAATGTTGATACTCAAAGTAAAGTACCATTGGGAAGAGCCAACAGAAATAAATAGGGGTTAGACCAGGGTCCAAAATCTTTTACACATGAAAATGAGATCATGATAAACCATATGTTTATTTCCTTTTCAGATGCAGAGCATTCAAGTAACAGGTTTAGTCCAACCAATGAATTAACAGCACCTTGCCTCCAGGATACTATCATTTACACTGCACATGCACAAAATATGGAGGTAAGCACAGATCAAATAACTAACACTTGCACAGATACTAATGACAATACAGAAAATGTGAATTTCATATCCCGGAATGCAGGAGGTCTGAAATCAAAGCTTTTCACAACAGCTTTTAAACAGTTGTTAACAGATTGTCATGTTTTGTGGATTGTGGAAAATTTGGCTGATAACTCTGATGACTTTGTAACCTTTTTTACTGACTTTTATTGCTTTGGAACTGCAAGGAAAAACATGAAACGGGGAGGTGTATTGTTGTGTATAAGAAACATTTTAATTTATTTTAATTTTAAAGAATTTTAATTAAAATTTAAAATTATTGAGGTTCACGGGTTCATTAATATGATTGCTTTGATATTAGATGGAGAGGCTTTAAACTCAGATAAAAATATAATGATAATATGTGCATATGTTGCTCCAGAAAATTCACCCTTGTACAACAGTATGGAAGAAATTGATGGTATGCTTAGATTAGAAAATATATTATTTCAAATGGTATCAAAATATGGGGAATTAAATTTTATCCTTATGGGAGATTTTAATGCAAGAATAGGCAATATGCATGATTTTATTGACAATGATGAAGTAGAGTTTGTTGGTGGTTGTGATGGCTATTCTATAGATGACTTTAGAAAATCAATAGATAGCAAAGTAAATAAATTTGGGTATTCTCTACGACAACTCTGCTGCACTTTTAATGTACATATTGTCAATGGCAGGCTTTCACCAGACTGAACAGAGGAATGTGAATGTGTCACACACTCAGGGCAGAGTGTTGTGGACTACATAATTATCAGTTCTGATCTTTTTCATACAGTAGCATCTTTTTCAGTGTTAACAACATATCTGTCTGACCATTTTCCAATTAGAAGTACTCTTCATTCTTCTGTAAAATCTGCTTAAAAGAAAACCTCCATGAAGTCATTACAATGGAGAAAATACATTTTTGAAATCTAAGGAACCTGTAGAGTTGGCTAATTTACTTGATCAGTAATATTGTAAAAAAATTTTCAAGAGTTTAACACATTTATTGATTATGATATTGAAAAAGCCCTTCATTGTATATATAAAGTGATACACACTGTCTCTGTAGAACATAAAAATTATTACTATTCTGCAAGTCAGCCTGATTGGTGGGACCAGGAATGCAGCTGTGCTAAATCAGTAGAAAACAAGGAATTATATAAATACAGAAAAAAATAGAAAAATTGTATTTTAAAGGTAAACAAATAAATCTTGTTTCTCAGTATAAATATTTTGGCATAACCTTTACTTCTAAACTGTCATGGCATAGGACACAACAACAACAAGCTCTGCAGGCAGCAAAGGCATTTCAAGTAATCAAGAACTTTAATCAACATAATAATTTACCAGTGAAGCAAGTTTTTAAGCTATTTGATAGTATGGTAGCACCAATATTAATGTATTGGAGTCATCTATGGGGACAGAGTAAATCAGAAATAATAGAGTGGGTTCATTATAAAATATATATTTGCAAATATATATTAAGTGTTGGAAGCACTACTCCAAATGCAGCTGTCCTAGGAGATTGTGGACTCTTTCCTTAATTTGTGATATATTCAGTTCAGTGCATTAAATACTGGATAAGGTTGCCGCATATAGAAGAGGCAAGATATCCAAGACGTTTATATAATATTTTTAGGCAACTTGATGAAAATGGTAAAACGGATGGCTCAGGGGAACGGTGATTGTAACTGGTTTATAAGATGTTTTAATGAAAGATTGTTAGAT
The DNA here is from genome assembly GCA_026874595.1 of Sipunculus nudus. NCBI lineage: Eukaryota > Metazoa > Annelida > Sipuncula > Golfingiida > Sipunculidae > Sipunculus > Sipunculus nudus. Next base: position 78,065,612 of record CM049311.1, read on the forward strand.
ATGGCACAACAGAACTAGAGTAAAGTCAAGTAATAAGTTACAGTATTATGGTCTTTTCAAATCAATGTTGAATGTTGAAAAAGATATCAGTTGTGTACCTAATAAATACTAAAAAACCCTATTAGCTAAATTTAGATGTTCAGATCATAAGTTACAATTAGGACGACTGAATGGCTTGGATAGAGAAGAAAGAGTCTGTAAATAGTGTATAAGGTATGGTTATAACATTATAGAAGATGAGAGTCACTTCCTGTTGGAATGTCCTTTATATAAGGAATTACGGTTTAAATATATTCAACAGAATATAATTTTAAAATGATAATGAAATCAGGAAATACAAGTGAAATACCAAACTAGCTGCTTATGTATATCATGCTTTCATCTAAAGGAAATCAACAATAGGAGACTGACCAATTTGCACTTTGTGAATCATGTATCTTTTAATATTTGTAACACTACTTTAAATTAATATTTCAGCCGCCGGAATACCATATGTGAGTATATTGTATGAATTTCTAGGCATATAAGTATCTGTATTATTTTCGAATTATTGAGTTTTTTTTGTTTTGCTTGTTTGTATTCTGTTTTTTTAATTTTTATTTATTTTATTTAATTTATTTATTAAATATTTTTTCACTTTTTTCTCTCCTTTTTCATTATTTTTTCACTTTTTTCTCTCCTTTTTCGTTACGTTATTACTAATCATAGTTTTTTTAAACTGCTCCGTTCATATTGGTAACGCAGTTGTTGTTTCAAATTGAATGGTAAATATGTAGCAAATGTATGTTGGAACTATGGGCCTGGGGCCTATTTTTCCTGAATAAACTGTTTTCTGTTTTCTTGCTGAAGAGGTCAGGGCTAGAATTTAATATATAGGCGAATTAGGTATATATATCGTGCACCTGACAGGAATTTTAGGCTTTAATAATATCATACTGGCCCTTATTGGAGGCTCGATTCTTCAGACTCATGAAATGTAATTGACAGATGTTGACGGCAATAAGCAGCATGCCATTTTTTTGGGGGAAAGAGGGGATCTTAATATGAAGGACGCCGCCATAGTGACATTCGTTCGTGACCGGATATTTAATAATCCAGATTTCAAACTATTTTAGCCACATTTCCTTCATTAACCTTTATTTACATGACTGAGTCGTCTAATGAAACTGCCACTCGTTAAACGTGATACGAATATTGGCCGGCAAATACCATCAACCGTCGGCTATTTGACACCTTAATAAATACAAATAGATAAATTATTCAAAGAAACAACGAGCAAAGACCAAATTTTACACATGGTTTTACTTTAAACTTTGTGTTTTTGTTGTAAGGACGGTTGTATAGCATGCGCTGTAATATGTAAATAGAAGGTGTTTCCTTGAAATGTAACAACCTTTGCTTTAAAAGTTAGACAGTTTAGAGAAGTAGTCCCGGTGGATCCACAGTGCCTAAGTGGAAGGGATTCCTTTATAGTAGAATGCGGAAGGTTAGGATGAATGGTTAAAGCAGACTGCCACTTACTGTATTTGACAACTGATTCTGACACTATATTGGAGGGCTTGGAAAATGACCTCTGAACACTCCTTTAAAGATTTGTGTAGATCTGAATAAACTGACAGATCCGTTAGGTCTGTATTCATTTGGCGGAGGTGTGGGCTTTACCGAGTGCCATTCGTGTTATTTATGGGTTGTTATATCTAAAGACACAGAGGTTAAATAGGTTCTGATTACTCGAAAGTCCCAGACTCCACAAACCGTTCCAGACATTGCCAATCACTGATGACCATGCAGGACTTGATTATAAAGTAGGCCCCAGGCGCACAGAGGTTCACAAGGTCCGCATTTCTTCAATAAACACTTTTTTTGTTAGATATTCCTAACCCCCCCCCCCCCCCCCCCCATTCCCTCCCTGTGAATGGTGGTTTTGTTAGTAAACTGTTGTGAGCTTTTCTGTATAAATAAGAATTTTCTCTGTTAAAGTTTATACGCCAGAGTAAGCCAACCGAAAACTTTCCCTTATTGGGCTTATTATCGCCCATCCCGCCTCGTTCCCATGTATCTAGGTCACACTTCCGTTTCCTGTAATCACATTTTTCGAAGGCGGAAGGAAGTGGACTAGGAGGGAGCGTTGTTTATAATACAGAAAAGCTCACAACAGTTTACGTAAACATAATTGTGAGCTGTTTCTGTATAAATGAGAATATAACAGATAAACCTTGGGGAGGGGACACCTACCTGGAACGACGGAATGATGAGAACATCAGTGCTTGGATGGAGCAGAAGAAGACGTCGCTGCCGGAACAGACGTAGAAGGCGATGACGGCCTGGAAAACTGTAGGACCTCACCCGCCGCAATCACAGGGCCCAAGGAATAAAGGCCCGAAGCTTGTAACTAAGCATCCTTGAGATAAAAGCGGGTGAAGGTAGAAGGTGACTTCCAATAGCCTTTCTTGACCAGTGGATTTTGGGAAATCCCCGAGAAATGGCCCAACGATGTAGAAACAGCTCGAATGTCATGAGCCTTGATGTGAAGCTGCTCTAAGGTCGATGGAGAAGCCGACTCATAGGCGGCGACAATATTAGCTTTTAGCCACGCACTAATGGTGATAGGGCTAATTTCTTTGTTTGAAGTGGTGACTTTCTTTGAAATTAACTTCTTGCGCCCCCCCCCCCCCGTAAAGAATGAGTAGCTTTAAGATAGTAACGTAAAGCACGAACCGGGCAATTTGTAGCTCCGTAACGGTACGGACCGTTAGGGAGGGCCGGAACGTGCCAAGCTGACGGAGGATCATCGAAATTTTGGTTATTTCTATAAAAATCCGGAGGAAAATGTAGGGTGGCCGACGATCCGTCGGCCGCAATTTGCGTGAATTTTGAATCAGCCACTAGGGCATGAAGCTCAGAGCGGCGACCGGCAGACGCAAGACCTGGGAGGAAAACCGTTTTCCGAGATAAATGCAGAAGATGTGCCGAACGCAGGGGCTCATAAGGGGGTTCTCGGAGGTGACGTAAGACAACGTCCAGGCGCCAGGAAGGCGCAACATAGCGAGGACGAGACGCGCGGCCATGAACCCCCTTGAGAAATCCGTCACCAACGGATGATGAAGGACACGATCGTGACCTAGCGGACGGAGCACGGACAGCAGGGCGGAACGATAGCCACGCAGAGACGGATAGGATAAATGTTTATCCTGCAGTAAAAACACGAAAAAAATCCAAAACCGCCGCAAGCGACGGAGCTAAAGGGGAGATTCCGCGGGTAGACGCCCAACCGGTGAAGAGACGCCACCGGGAGTCATAGATGCGGTCCGAAGAACGGCGACGGGGAGCCGAGGCAAGGAGAGCAGCCGGACTTGAAATGCCCTGATCCTTGAGGCGTCCGATGGGAGTACGCATGCGCACAGAGGGCACGACCGAAATTGGCGACTTGCTCATGGGAACGATGGGAGATCGATCCGGAGCGGTAGAAGAAGCGGTGGGCGGGAGAGAAGCGAGCGCCACAGAGGAAACCATGGGGCAGCTGGATGAAACGGTAGGAGGAGGAGTAGATCCGTCTGTTCCGCTCGGGACAGGCGGAGAAGCATACGGCGGATGAGATGAGGAACCGGAAACGCGAAGAGAAACCAGTGAGACCACACGGACGGAGGGGTGTCGGGGAGACGGTCGCGAGGGTGACGTAGACGCGTCGCGGTAGGTACGAGAACTGGGGGGAGGGGGGCGGAAAATCGAATAGATCGAATTCCGGACGCCCCAGACGAGTGAAAATACTCCGCACGACCGGAAGCGGAAGGAGCACCGGCGGAGGAAGAGACGCAGGGCGACGGAGAGGGCGTCGGCAAGAATGTTCGACACGCCCGGAAGATGAGACGCACGAATCGAGGCTCGGAGAGAAATGCACAGATCGAACAAGAGGTAGGTCTCCTGCAGCAGAGAGGGAGACCGAGTACCGCCCTGCCTGTTGATATATGCCACGACCGTGGTGTTGTCGGTCCGGACGAGAATGTGACGGCCGAGCAACCGGGGAGACCAGCGGGAGATCGCGCGACGGACTGCACGAAGTTCTAGGACGTTGATATGCAGGAGACGTTCCGACGGGGACCAGACCCCCGAGGCGCGAAGATCGGCCATATGGGCACCCCAACCGAGGAGAAACGCGTCGGTATACACGGTGCAATCGATTTCCTGAGAAAAAGGAACTCCCTGCAGGAGAAAGGGAAGGTCCAGCCAGGGCCGAAGGGTACGCCACGTGAGACGAAACGGGAGGACCGTAGGTCGAACCGAAGTTAAACGTAGAAGGCCGTGACTGCGCAGGAGAGACTGAACCAGACGGAGGTATAGCCGACCGAACGGGATAAAAGTGGCGGCCCAGTTGAGAGTGCCGTGCAGAGAAGCCGCGGTCCGAGAGTCGACACGGCGCATCGCGAGAAGGGAACGAATCTGCCTGCGGAGTTTGATAGCAAAATCGCGCGAAAGAGACGCAGTGCCGGACGCAAAATCGAGCGTGACACCCAGAAACAGCAGGGACTGGGTGGGATTGAGAAGGGATTTCTTCGCATTGACAAGAAAGCCAAGGTTCTGAAGTAAATCGAGAACCATGGAGCGATGAGTCAAAAAGAGAGAGCGATCGGCCGCATGGACAAGCCAATCGTCCAGATAAGGGAGCACAGAAATGCCCTGTAAGCGGAGGTAACTCGTAACCGTGTTAACGAGCATGGTAAAAATCCAGGGGGCCACATTGATCCCGAACGGGAGGGCCCGGAATTGAAAAACGCGGTTCTGATATGCGAACCGAAGAAACGGTTAAGACGATGGATGGATTGGAACGTGAAAATAGTCATCCGTAAGGTCTATTTTGAACGCCCAATCCAGCCGACGGACTATGCGGAGAACCGCATGAATATTGAACATCCGAAACGGCGGCGGGGCGATGAACGAATTTAGGCGCTGTAGATCGATGATGGGGGGCCACCGCCCGTGCGGCCTGGGAATAAGAAAGAGGCGAGAGTAAAACCCCATGGTGGACGGGGAAACCTCGAAAATTGCCCTCTTGTCGAGCATAATTTGAATCGCCTCCTCCAAAGCGAGGCGTTTGACGGGATCGGACGGAGGCGGAGTGTAGAACGGGTGCAGGGTGACGGGAGGAGCGTGCAAAACGTAAGACGGAAACCGAACTTTATGGTGCTGAGAACTAACCGATGTGACGTGATGCCCGCCCAAGCGGGAAAATGGGCGCTGAGACGAGCGCCAACCGGATCGAACGAGTCATTTCTTGGTCGAACCCCGCTTGGAGGAACGACCACGAAAGGGCTGGGAACGGCTGGAAGGACGGGAAGACTGAGCAGGAGCGCGACGAGCCGAAGAGGGAGCCGCACTAGAAGGGCGAGACCGCGGGACGCGGAAGGACGGCCGGGGCGCAAGAGAGGCCGATCGGAGGCGGGCCTGACGATCTGAGCGCTCCAAGGCGCGTTCAAAAAGAGGTCGCAGATGGCCGCCAAACAGAAGGGAGCCGGTGAAAGGTTGAGAGTAAAGCTCAGTCAACTCTGCTTGTGCAAGTGCCGGCTTCAAGTGTTTTAAAGATTGAAGGATTCAAATAAGAACCGGCCGCCGACGCCGTGGAAGTCCGAGGCTGTAAACGACGGAACTTCGGACCATCAGGTTGGGCCTCCTGAGTGGAGGTAGCAACGAGGTCCAGTAGCGCAGATTTGCGCGTACGCCAAGCCTGGCGTTGCAGCGCGATCTCCGACCACTGATCTTGTGCCAGGGCGGGATCGGCAGTGTGAGAGGACGGGGACGCTGGAGAACCCCGGGAAGGGGGATCCAGGGAAACCCGTGGAGCCGGAACGACCGGAGGCTGAAAAAAAGAAGCCGAGGGCCGGTCAGCAGCAGGAACCACCCGGGAAGACACAGGAACCGGAGCCGCAGTCTGCACAGCAGACGGGGACTGAAAGAAAGAGCCGGCCAGCCGTCGAACGCCGAACGGACCACCGGAGCAGCCGGAGTCACCGGAAGTGATGGCTGCTGAAAGGAAAGGGATGCAGGAGGGCCAGAAACACTTACCTGCACACCAGGAAGGCCCATGCGAACCAGCGGGACGGCCCCGGTCGGCACAGGGGATAAGGAAGGAAGCCGGCGAGGGGCCGGGGGTGAAGATAACGGCCTTGGGGAAAGCACCGGGGAAAAGGCGAGGCCGCCGGACGAACGGACTCGGGTCTAGACGAATCGTCTAGATCCGACATCAGGGACGAGCAAAATCTAGATAATTTATGCAAGATGGAATAAGCGGACGGGCCTTCGGCACGGGGAGCGGCATGAACCGGGGAAGACTTCCGCTTACGGGAATGAGAAAGTAAGGACTTGGCCGTCGAAACTGCCGGGGAGGTAATGGTACCGGTGGTAACTGATGGGGAACGTAACACGGCCGTGTTGCGTTCACACAAGGTAGGCTACCCCCCCCCCCCCCCTCCCCCCCCGAGGCAACCACTGGACCAGATAAAGGAAGCGTGGAAGGGGAACCCCCAACTACCGGGGAATGGGACCAACATAATGTGAAATTTGGCAACTGGTGCATGTGAACAGTACCACATTCATCATGAAAAAATTCTGTGTTCACTTATAGTTAACTTATAGTAGTTACTGCGATGCAATTTTTTTTTCTTCAGTAAAAGAGACGTCACAGAGCTCAGTCGAACGTTTTACTTATTCATTGACGTCATCAATTTGATGAGTAATTTTGATAAATATATCACACAAATAAAAAAAATGAAATATTTCCTCTTACAGCCTTTAGCAGAATGGGCCTACTACTGCAACTTTTTGATCAGCACCGGCTTCTGTGGCTCAGGGGTAGAGCACATGACTCAAAGCCGGGAGATCGTGAGTTCGAATCCATCCAAGGCGGTGAGATTTCACACGGTCGGCCCCCACCCAGGGTGAGCGCTCTGCAGGCCCAACGGCCGTGTTTCATTCACAAACGAGTGCGCCTTCCGGGCCTGGTTAACGCGAGGATATCAAATGAGAGGAAGCGTGTGACACTGCCCTGTCACGTAGTCCGAAATCACAAAGGAATTCTGCAGATGTACATGTACGTAGTTAAGTTAGAATTTTAAAAAATTGGAGGTGGTTACCTACACCAAAATATTAAAAAAAAACAACTTTGGATCAGATTTTTTTTTTTTTAATAATTTTTGGTAGCGGTAGTCCGAGCTTCTTCATTGCTTAATCATATCACTGAAGAATCCCAGAGTTAAATACGACCGTGGCACACGACCTTCCAACTTATTAAGTCTGCGTGGGCCGACCGTTTAAATCTCACCTACTCAGATTTGAACATCTTCCGGCATTGGGTCCTGTGCTCTACCCTTAAACCACAGAAGCCAGAATGTTCTATTTTGGCCTTTTGTAGATAAAATATAAGAAAATCATTAGTTAAGGGCTACAGTCAATGTCAGGTTTTCGTTGGCGCCAAAAAACGTGATTTTTAAAGACGCAGTATTCATGAAAGTCTGATATTTTACACAGGAGCATTAGCAGCCTGATAGTTTATGTCCTGTAATAGATTCAAAGTTTTTGGTATACATGCTTGGTATATCTATGTATTATATGAGACATACTGTCGTGGTATATCAAGGTAATGTGCAAAGACCGATGTGGATCATTCTAAAGCACAATAAGTCCGGTCTCTGCCCATTTCGAGTAACAGCGGTGGTTATATTAAACAGCAGACATGTTAATAAGGTCACATACAACGGTTATTGATACAGACAGCGTCAACTAATACCGGGGACGATAAATATAATCAAATTTACATCAATAAATTGAAATAAACTGACAGAGTCCATGGTACAAAGTGAAATAAAGTGACCTTTCTCGCTCGTAGGTTGAATGTTCAGACAGATATATTTAGAAATAAATTAATATGAACTGGACTCGGAAATTAGTAATTTTCCCGCATTACCTTCCCCATAGACACCACAAATAATCCCCATGGTTTAATATGACAGCAGTAGCCCACGGCTGGCCAGATGCACACATGACAACGAGATTTGTTCATCAAGAAAAGAAAATAAATGTTCAACCATAAGCTGTATTTAGCATAGGATTTCGACAAGAACAAGATATAAATTAATACCGAAGCAAATGGATTTTTTTTCTCGCTCATATTAGGTGTTGTTAGAAAGTATACTAAAAAGTCAACGATTGGTCTGGTTTAAGTCAAGTGACAAGGTACATGCAGACCATGAAGCGTTGTCAGAAATGACGAAAATATTTGTACCCCTCATAGAGCCTAAAGGTGCCTTCCTCGGAGAAGGATGTAACGGCACTCTGACAGCCAGTGCGCTGGTCGTAGACTCTCTAATGCCAGAGGGTCGAAATGGCGCTTATTTTTTCTAATCCCGTGGAATTTTAAATAGCACCCAATTCAAGCACTTGAGACTGACACTTCATTCGATGTTGTAGGCAATTGTATGATGTCAACTTTCTAATGGCCTGTACTACATGTTACATGTAGATCGGAAAATAAACTCAGCATCACCATCATCGTTGCTGATTTTCTTCTCTTTTCTTGCTGTTAATACTGAAAAAAAATATGCGGTAATAATAATACAAATGACCATGAAAATATATTGATTTTAGATTGCGCGGTGAAAACGTAAAATCGAGGCAGATTACCCCCGACGATTTCAGATTACCCTTTCAAAACCGTTGTTCCTTCATATTTATATACTGAAAATGCTTAAAATGCGACCAGAATTTTTATAAAAATGTATGTAAAAGATTTTGTTCAAACCATCTATTGCACAGTTAAACTGAATGATAGTAGATACAAGTAACCGTTACTTTCTGTTACTATTCTTGTGCATGTGTTATCATGAAATGGCTCCATCCTATTTAATTGAGTGTCTAAATTTAATCAAATATGGTAATAGGTATGTATCGAGAGATACTTGCAGAGGTAATTTTGTACTCCAAAAACCAAACAAAGAACAGTACAAAACTTCAATGTGATACCCAGGAGCTTTTCACTGGAACAGTCTTGCTACTTCTCTCCGTGAAGCCAAGTCTACTCTGTCTAACAAAAGAATGTCCAAACGCTCTATCAGGCAAAGTAAATTCTTTTATGTTTCGGAGCCTTTTATACCCCTTCTACGGTTTTACCTGATATTCGTGTGTGTTTTTTACACGGAGGCTCTTTTTCTACATTTTATATTTAGCTATCATCGAAGACCCATGTGGTCATTAGATATATCTGATTGTTTCCATACTTATTTTACTTAATTAAGCTTACATTAACTCGTGAAACAACAACTTAACTGACAAATATGTCACCTTCCCTCATTTTGTATTATCTCATGTTTCTAATTGTAGCAACACTTGCTGAATGGACTATTCTGTTGAAATTTATTTGAAATAAATAGATAAATAAAATTCTTCTGGATTTCTCAAGTTGGGTTAAAGCTTTGTGTATCTTATGTTTGAATGTAGTGTTTAGCGTTGAATACGTGGCTCAGTAAGCATTTATACCGGTAACCCTAATTTGAGACGTGAGACAGGCCATGTGTTGGAATGTACAGCAATGGTCATCAATCATGTTACTTAGATATCGTGAGTTAAGAAGACAAATTGTTCAGGGGAAAATATTGGGCCGATCCCGGATTCGAACACATGTCGGTGGCGCACATGTCCGGCGTTCCAACCGCTTCGTTAGAAAAGCATGCTTCACCAGCGAGACAGTTCGGTCCGCTTTTATGACACCCCGTAACACACCCCCTCTTTAGACGTTCTGCTATCAGAAAAAGACTCATTATCCCAGGAGTCACACCTTCTGTGAACTAGAATTTCCTAATTACCTCAAACCACCATACCACGGGCCACAAATTTTGCTCTCATCCCGGACAAGCCCCCATTTTGTTACGAAGACAAATTGTTCAAGGGAAAATATTGGGCCGATCCTTGATTCGAATTAACCCATGTCGATGGCGCACATGTCCGGCGTTCCAACCGCTTCACTAGAAAAGCATTCTTCACAAGCGAGACAGTTCGGTCCGCTTTTGTCACCACGTAACACGTGGTAATAAACTTACAATCTTAAAAAATAAACTTTAAGTGGTTAGATATAACAAAGAATATGAGAATCCCGTCTTATTGGTCCCATAGCAGTTGGTTTTTGTCCAGGAACCAACGGGCTCGGGCATTCTATGCAAAAGATATACATCGAACATGCAAACAGATTTTCCAGATTTGCTGAGTTAAGACAATTTTTTCTCGCACATGGTAGGTGTTTTTAGAAAGTTTACTTTCTATACTTTTTTAATTTTTAAAGATTTATTCAAATTTTTAAATGTCGTTCTTTCACGTGGTATTTTGAAATAATATTTCGTGAAATAAAAGCATAAGCATTTTACATGTATTTAAATAAGCGAGGAGTAATTTGATCACTGCAGAGGTAACTTGAAATTAGGTTCAGGCTACCCCTTAGTGTTTTTTTAAATCGATTTCAGCTTGTGGGGGGGGGGGGGGGGGTTAAGGTTAACCTGAAACAGGCGTAACCTGATGTCTTTATACCAGATAAAGAGCACTATAGTATCACCACTTTTGCTTTTGTGAGTCATCACTCACAAAGTCATTGAACATTCAGCGTTTTTCTTGGGTGTAGTACTTTTTGCCTTTTGGGGGATATGTATGTTTTTTTTTCTCCGTTCACGTGTGTGTTTGTGTCTGTGCTTGTGTGTTTGTTGAAAACACATCTCACGCAATTATGCACAACTCTCATAAAATTCAGGGCATTTCATATATGGGCTGATTGATTAGATTTTGTTGAGGATCCGTCACATAATCCGGCGTCAGGAAGTATCAAGGAATATTCACAGACTAGTGTATCTGATTATAAAATCGGCATACACTATTATTTAAAATATGCCTTTCAGTTTACAGATAAGCCTCGGGGGAATTTAGCAAGATATCTAGACAGAATTTTTTAAGGTAACCGCCTTTTTTATGCTAACTTATCTAAGTATATTTGCATCTGCAGAATTCCATTCCGGTTTCGGACTACGTGACAGGGCAGTATCACACGCTTCCTCTCATATTATTTCCTTGTGTCAACCAGGCCGGGTGACTACTGCACCTGTAGGCCCTGATGTGTTATCGTTCGCTTAAATGGGTCATACCACTGAGGAACCCCCGAAAGGCGCACTCGTTTGTTAGTGAAAAGGCCGTTAGGCATGGCCTCCCAATTAACCTGCAGAGCGCTAACCGGTTGGGGCCGGCCATGAAAAATCCCACTGCCTCGCCTGAGATTTGAACTCACGACCTCCCGGCTTTGTGTCCAGTGCTTTTCCCCTGAGCCACAGAAAGCCGGTACATCTAGAGATTAAACTAGGCCCATTGTCCAAAGCATCTGATGGTTGCCAATAGGTCATGCCTGGTGCATCAAATGAATGACTAGTTCCTGAGCGACAGGGATGTTTTAAATGCGGATTTTTTTAATATCCCGATGGGGAGTGCGTGGTTGTACTATAACTCGGAATCGGTTTCAGATATAATCATTTTCAGACTTAATAGACCTTCGCTCGCGCTCGAGAAATGTTCTAAATTATGAACTGTTTCGCCATTATTCCCACGACATTGCCACAACATGCACACACAGCACTCAGATGGGCTTTTTGAAGAACTATATAAATTTAACAAATATCACTAAACTAAGGCTCTTATTATACTGATGTAATAATAAGATTTTAACCCTCTGTGACATTTATAATCCATAAACCTAATCTTACTGTCTCGAAAGGCATATTGGAACACCCGTCAGTGTTTTTTCTTTGTGCTTAGTTATAGCGAAAACTACCAATAATTACTGACAATACCATTTTCTTATTAAAATTAAAAAAAAGGAGCTCATAAAATACATTTAATTAACTGTGAATTGCGTTTAAGTCATTGTTAATTAAGTAAATGTGCGCCAGGGGCTACGTTATCATACATGTATACCAAAACGAATCGTGTATGACATTTCACGATGTCTACTTTAACTTAGCTCATCATCGAAATTCATTTAGTAAAAATGGGAAAAATTAATCGGTGGAAATAAGCCAGTATAGTCAGGCGTGGTATTAAAACGGCGCAAATGGCGATGCAGTGATAGCATGCGGCAAAAAAGCTCTTCTTATAAAGAGATAAACAGAAAAGGCAGAACCACTGTGAACTCCGCCATGATGGCTGCCATACTTAAAAATGACTGTTAATGACATTTGAACATGGCACGCGTAATCTTGAAGCAGGCGGAAATCTGATAAAATCTAATGAGACCTTGATTGCAATACGTTTCTGACGCTCGACACTAAAAATTATTTTTTTCAAATAAATAGATGAAAACAATCCCAAGTAGCCGCTTATTTTAAAAAGATGGCCACAATTTATTACGAATGTTAAAAGAGAAAGTAATTTTGAGGCGGTTATATTCATATACCATATCGATTTGTGATCTGTATTTTACAAGTGCCCAGTTCCTCTTTTCCATTAGAATTGAGATTAAACCAGTTTAAAAGACACTGTGATTCTGATAGTTCAAAGGTGAATTCGGCCTTAATTGCTTGTGTATGCTTGCAGAGCAGATATCCTTGAATGTATGGCAACATTTCATTGTTTTTTTTACGAATTCTGAAGTTTTGAAAGGTACTTTCCACTTTCCTGCTTATAAAGTACGACCATGATTATAAGGAACATGTTAAGATTATGAAAAATGGCACTTAATTAGAGTATTTCCTTTAAATCACTGAAATAGTTGGGTATTGGGCCATGCACTCTTAGGTATCGGTAATTTATTTTTGCGATGACTGGAGGCTTTGTGAACAATATAAGATTTGACGATACTTGAAATTGTTTCTCTGGAATTATACTCAATGCAATAAACTATAGTTATTTTTACATAAAAACCCAGTCGCGCAACAGCTTCGTTGGGTGGCATTTATGATTTGCTATTATGTTACTGGGAGCTCTTCATGTATACTACCTAATGCAAAATAACTAGGACTTTAAGGTTTCATTGTAACGAAGTTTAAAATTAGTGGCAGCCAAAGGGGCGTGAATACATAGAGAATTACGAGGGTCAGTTCCAAGTCAATCCTCTTTTCTATGGAGGTTACAGGGACGGATGAATGAGCTACATTTATCATTTTGAAAAAAAAGTATAAAAAGTTTTTTTTCTCTGCCCATGTCCTAGGACTGATTATGACAGAAACAGACTCGCACAACCTTTGGTGTTATACCACAAGAGCGTTGGTTTCAGAGAGATAGCCTCATAACCAATAGAGAGTCGTACAGTTCTGCAGAATGACAATAGTATTCACCTGATCTTAAGATTACAATGTCTTCCACTGCATCTTGTGATGTTGTTCGTATTATAAAAATTTTTGTTTTACATGGATTATACAAATATTCATTTTAACTTATCGAGGCACACTCCATGGATGAAGTGCTGGCGGTGGTGTCCAGAAATGGAGAAAACCGGAGAACCCGGAGAAAACCACCGGCCTTGGACGGGCAACTACAACCATCCCTTTAAGTCACGCCTTGTAACAGTCGTGGCAACATAAATCTCAATAGTCTAATCACCAGACAGTCAGAAACATGCGCCTGTACCAGAGGGTCACTCATGGAACATTGATAGTTCCGTCAGACACCGACTGTGAAACCCACATTCCTCAATTTTACATTTTTAACGTTAGGAGAATGCCTTTTGATTAAAAAAAATATGATAAAGGCTTTCTTAAAACCTCAGAAACAAAACTTAGCATTACAATATCGGCAGACTCAATTTCATCAATTTAAAATTTGAAAGGAAACTTAGTCTAGGCACCAGTAACCATAGAGAATAGAAAGCTGCATATTGTTACACGATCTGATGATTAGAGTCTATGTGGTCTACCCAACCGAACTTATAATCCTTATTATGTAAATATGAGACAGGTTTGTGAAAAATACATATAATTTTATGATTGTAGATCTCTACCTTCATTTTTTGTTATTCCCCTGTAAATTATTTCAAAATAAATATCAGTTATTGTCAAGTGATAGATTTGCAATATCCTACACCAGTGAGATGGAAATTTATCATACCTGTGTCAACCAAACAAGAACATATGTTTTTCGCAATCGTCTGGCTTTCGCTTGGATATGTAACGTTGAGAAGACCTACAAATAAATTGGCAGACATATAATTTAATTAGAATGCAGTCGGAAAAAGGCCTCATAGGATAATATAGATCATTACAGGCGTAAAATAAAACTCGGCTACGGAACAAAGCGGGACGGACAACTCGCTTTTGAAGACACATTTATCTTTAAGTCTTTGGAGAAAACCTATAGAACTAATAAACAATTATAAAAAAAAACTTGGAACCCCTTCTCTGTCTAATCAATCGGCCAAAAAATAAAATTTGAGTTTAAAGGGTATTTATAAAGCGGACTGTATTATTGATGTGACAGAAACAGAAGAATGTATCAGAGAGAATCTGTGGACTGTCATGCACCTCATCACCTTCTGGAGTCTATTTATCGGGTCTTGGTTTATTATTATCAAATGTCAGAATTTTAGCTCACCTGTCGGCATTTGATGTGTCGCTGCGTTCGTGCATTGTTAATTTGCATTTATCATCAAGACTTTGCAGATTATTATATAAGACTCTTAATATAAAAGTTTGCCGATAAGAAAGTCACCTTTACGCCTGACACCTTCAAGCTGACACCTTGGAGGAGGCTGTAAGGTTTCTTCTATAACCTCTCCATGGACTGCGTGGGGAACAATTAAAGGTTCTTGGTGGAACCCCTGGTCTAGGGTTCTTTCTGGAACTTCAATGTAAGTTTATTTTAGAACACAGTCTAGGATGTCATATCATGCGTTAAGGATAGATCATGTCAATATATCAAGGAAACAATTTGATAGATAATATGAAAAAGTCTAAAAGTATTTATCAAAGAAAGTGCGTAATAGCAAAGACTAGCTGAAAAAAATCATATTTCTAGCACAGCTGTATCCTGTAAATATGATAAACCCTTCCAAGTAAAATAAAAACATTTTTAAAGGGGGTAAAACATTTTTTTTTTCATTTATTTGTAAAGAACCACTTGTGAAAACAGTACAACAGCCAAACAGCATAGCATATGTATATGTCTCTCCCATCCGCACACAAAAATGACAACAACAACATCCAAGGTGCCCCTGAGTAAGTTGTTCTTTTTAGTTTGACAGATGGTCGACATAAAGAATATATTTGCGACAATTGTTTGCCTTTTCTTACGTGCTTATCTCTTATGATTCCATAGCCTCTAGTGTAATAATTTTATATTATAGAATTAATACTTGTCTGTTTCACAAAATAAATATATAAAGTCGTATCAACATATTAATGCCAAACAGCAGGTTATGCGCAGTGTCTTATACGATGTTTGTATGGCTGGTACAGCTAATACCCTTTAGTGAATGATTCAAACGTGCACCAGTCATTTGAACAAACGTATTGCTTCTTTTTGTCTGTGTTGAATCGATGCGCTGCCTGATCGGTGATGAATTCCAAACATCACTATTCCTTAAATCTTCACTGGTTCCTGTATCCGTGTCAACATATTTTTCAAATGCGTGCTGGTTAGGGGACGGAGCGAAGAATCGATCTGGAAAATAAGAGATGAGATTCATTACGAAAAAAAGATAGATTTATATATGGGGGTCTTCAAAGTGGTGCAATCGGCAGTTATGATATGTGTCAGTGGATATTTATTATATGCACTGGTCTACAAATTGGTGCATACTGCAGCTATTACATGCGTTGTGTTTGGAGAGTTTGCAAACCATATGACCACAGTGGTGCCGCAGTTTTTCATTATGCTTTAGCATACGTTCCTGATTTGTGAAGCCGCCAATTACATGTACACTCTTTGAGAGAGTTCCCATCAACCCCCACAACCCCCCCCCCCTCCCCCACCCCCACCCCCCTCGCCCTCCCCCTCTCTGTATTAGGAATGTGAATATTAGCCACCTTACAATGTTTTTGCAGGGTTCACGAATATCATTAAAACGGTTAATTTTCAATCTCATAAACCGTATTTAATAAATAAAATAAATGTAATAAACATTATATATGTGTGTATTTTACACATCAATATATCAACATATAGAATTCTTAATCTGACCTTATATCCTTATTTACCGTGTAATATTTTTTTTTACCTTATTACCTTTTAAACTTATTAACCCTGGAATAACTTAACGTGTTAGAATCGTCAGCCCTTTACAAATGAAAAATCCTATTTATTTTTCATTTGCACTCTTGCCAGCTAGGCACGAAATTTGTTTACTATAAGGGAAGAAAGGATGAGTCGCTTTGATATAGTCTACACTTGGTTATAATCAAACAATAACCCAACAAATTATTTACAGAACGCTTTTAGTGAATGTGTAATTAAGCTGACCAAACATTGAGAGAGTCAGTTTTGCCCCTCAGACCCATGTTTTCAATACTTTTCAAAAGAATGCTCCAATCTGTCCCACGTATTGGCTAAACTCTAAATAGGCTTTGCGATGAGAAGTTTTCTTCCATCCTTTGTATGCTAAATGATTTCTCTGACAATTTCAGGACCAACGATAGTGTAATACTGTTATAACTATAAGAGATTATGATGAAAGTATTCCATGTATAGTGGCTAGCTTGTTCAGCTTCAATCACTGAAACCGAATTATAATTTTGTTTGGCTAGTGATGTTTAAAAGCAGTCATTTTCTCTTTTTATTTTGCACTGTGTAAAATTAGGGATTTACATCAAGATGACGTCAGTCTAGCATTTTTTTCTGTTTAGATCTGCTGTATCAACTATGCCACTAAACACTTCAGCCAGTTTCTACAAATAGGAATGTAAGCACACATGGGTTTTAAGCATAAATGGACCTATATGCACTTACCATCAATATATTAATAGCGTAACGCGATTTGTGTGATTTTCCGTATCTCCTTTGATACCACCGTACGGATTGCCGTGATTTTCGACATACATATGCTCCGGGTTTGTCCGAAGAGATTCCATCCACTTTTGTCCAACAGGACAGACTAGCCATCTGTCTTTTTTCAAAAGAACTTAACCATTGGTCTTAACACGCGAGTGTACCGAAGGACACATTTTTTTACAAAGTTATTCGTTTTAACACTGAAAGCTTAAGGTAAGATCACGTCATAAAAAACCTCAAAAAGTGTCTAGTCGTAACAGTAATGCCGTTAACGTGCTAGCTCGGGCCGGGGGCTGGCTGCATGGCCAGCCGGTCACATTTACAATGCATGCTAAACCGTCTAGCATGCGCACGAACCCAGTCACACAGCACTTTTAGTATAATTTCACTATTTCTGGATAAATTTTATTTCTTTAGAGCGCGGTCGTTCCGGAAAATTTTCATCCAAGTCATCCAGACTCAGAAACAAGGTAAACTCAAAGATAGAACACTTATATCAAATGTCTATTTCAAAGAGATTTTATGACGGTAACATTGTACATCCAGGACATTCAACCATGATAGACTATTTGACATCAGAACTAACTGCTCGTCTCAAAACATTCGTAGCACGGGTAATTGGTAGTGTATATATTTTTTAATTAATATGAAAAATAGTTTAATCCCCTTTGAATATACTGGTATATGTCAATATTCAGTTCTAAGGCCTTTTGCTTACTCCCGTACACAATTGGAATAAAAGATTGGACCGGCGCAATCAGTGGCGCAAAACAACATAGCGCCACCTGGTGGCCGTACCGCGCAATCAAGATTTTGTCAAGCTTCGAACCGATATTTCTTCCGTGTTTCCGCCTTGATGTATACATATCTACTCCTTGTTTCAGAACTGTTGCGCGTGCTGCCACTCTTTTCTTTTATACGAATATTTTATTTGTCTATACTTCCTTTTATACTTATTCTTCATAATTTTTCAGGGGTTAAGACTTTTTTGCTTTTTTTTTAATTTTCACCTCCAGATGGTGATTATAGGCTGTTTACCCGAACTAAATAAGTGCAGTAGACATGCTCTGTCAATATTTCATAAAAGTGGCATTTTATGAGCGTTGTTTTTTTTTTTTTTGGGGGTCTTGTTTTTTTTATTTTGGGTACTTTTTTAGGTTCTATCATAAGTCCTCTTGGGCTGGACCCCACCCCACCCCCCTTCTTTAATCCTCAATCCCCATCTAAGGATTGATTGTTTTGCTTATGTGTTCATATTTGCATTCTTTAATTTTGTACTTTATATCATGTATTTTGTATTTGTCACTTATTGTTATAATAATAAGAAAACAGAAAATAGGGAATTAATTGGTATTTCACAGACAGAGTTTAATGCATTCAGTTACAGAACAAAAGCGTATGACGAGTCATCCGCCAATAGAGTGATTGATGGACATTGTTTCTTAACCTTAAGAAAGCTAACATTACAGCGGCAGATTTATAATATGGTAGGCCTCTGCAACTAAAAATTTAAGTATACATCTGATTTCTACTACATAATTTTAAGTGCATCTTTCATTTAAAGCAGACGTTTTTCAATTTTGAAATGTGATGAATCAGGTTTTGATTCTTTGAGGGGAAAATGCAACCAGAGTTAACATAATATATATATATATATATATATATATATATATATATATATATATATATATATATATATTGTTATTTCTTTCCTGTCCTATGATGTTAATTAATAATAGAGCTTAGGTAATGGAGACATGGATCTAACTTGTGAATCTTTCGTTTTTACTTTTAACTTGGTCTTGCTAAAGCGAGCAATTCAGTTGATTGTTTTAGAACGCTATTTGCAATAAATTCGCCATTACCAATGCCTCGCGCGTACTAGCGCATCCTTCTTTTGCAAATTTTCATGTTATTTTTTAATCCATAAATAATGGATTAGTCGTGTTCCTTACAGGAGCGTCATCCGTCATTCCCATAGTTCCGCTAGACAACCATTATATACAAAACATCATGTAATAATACAGGAATTATGCACAAATAAAAAATGCTGTAAAATATTAGTATCATCTTTTTTAACAACAAGACATGCCACAGCGATTATTTGTTATTTAAATAAATAACAGCAACCGAAACAGGTAAATATGAGTGGTGACCCATTATTGTTCTCCCCCAGAAGAACTAATACCTCCATACAGTGTAAGCCTATTCCTCCGGACATTGATACTTTATGCGTAGTGTTTTATGGTTGATTTGAATTCTAAAGAATATTTCAGTATAATAAAGATCACTCTAACTAAAATTAATTGCTTACTTTCTCAGCGGTTTTTCTAGCAAGCTGAACTATAGCAATCGGTCTTGTTCCGTTTCCCTTTCGACAAGATGTACGCCAATCCGGTGGTCCATTGGCAGTGCACGAATAGAAGCAGTAGGAATAAAAATATAAACTTGATTACTTTATTTCTCTCTCTTATATATAATAGAAATTGATTTATAAATGTATATATATATATATATATATATATATATATATATATATATATATAAAGAGAGAGAGAGAGAGAGGGGGATGACTCTTTGGTATAACGAATTATATATTTAAATATATTTAGACATTATTACATAATACACATTGATTATATATATATATATACTTATAATATTATATAATCTTGATCACTCCCTCGTTAATATTTAATAGAAGTTGATATATATATATATATATGGTATAGCCGTGTTAGTTGAAGCGAAGCTAAAGATAAAGAGTGACGCCTTTGAGTCACTCTTTTATCTTTAGCTTCGCGATACATATATATATATATATATATATATATATTATATATATATATATATATATATATATATATATTTATATAAAGAGAGAGAGTGAGAGAGGGAGAGACTCTTTGGTATAACGGTTAATAGAAATAACATCAAATAATTTTTTATTTTCCATTTTACTCATCTGTAAATAGATTGTATAAATTTTATTAATATTAATTTTTGTTAATAACATATGGAGAAAGACTCTTTGGTATAACGTATTATATAAATATCATCAAATAATTTTATATTTTCTATTTTACTCATCTGTAAATGGAGAAATGGATATATATATATATATATATATATATATATGTATATATATATATATATATATATATATATATATATATATATATATACATGTATGTATATATATATATATATATATATATATATCATCTTACAGTTTTATCATCTTTTATAATTTTATAAATTACTACTTAGTATTATAAGTATTTATATTTGTAATTAAACATCATCACTTAATGTACATCTTTGCTGCATTTTATTCGGAACTGTGAATGGTGTATGATAGCAATACTTCCCCATACCTCTATCCCATACCAGACTCTTCGATAAAAGGATCTTGCTTTCCTTCCAAGCAATTAACACCTCTCTAGATTTTATAGCCCCTCCACCATCTGGACTTCACATCTCTTTATCAGGCAATTAGCACCCAGCACTGGTCCATCAACAGATCTTTGAGACAGTTGCTGTCTGTTCTATCCCTGGGTACTGGGGGTATGATAAGCTGGGGAGTGAAGGAGTTATAAATCAAGCTGATCCTAAAAAAAAATCTATGTGGACTAGAGGGATAAGTTCAAGGCGAGGTGTACTGGGCGAGCTGCAAGGTACAAGGATCCCCCACGGCAGACTGACAGCAAGGATCCCTTCTGAAAATATTTTCTTTTGACCGATTTCAATTGCCAGGATATGATGGACGCGAGCAAGAGCTATTTTTGGGGTGGGGGTGGGGGGTTTCATGTGGCCAAAACCCCAATGAGGAATTTTTCAATGCACAAGCAGCTTCCAGTTGTATAGTAACAACAAAGGGAATATGCAGTGAAACCTCATTTACCCGACATCGATGGGACGAAGTTATATCTGAAATTCTTCGTTAACTCGACATCGAAGGGTCGAAATAATAAATGATAATTTTCGTTTACTCGACATCCAGGGACGAAGTTATAACTGAGATATTTCGGTAACTCCCAATCGATTTTCTTAATTGTGCAACCTCGTTAATTCGATGTCGAATAGATCAAGTATAAAACTTTGACATTAAACAACTGATTAACATTGCCATGAAGAATTTATAACATATACATTTAATAAGCTTGCCAGATTACTGAGCCTGTTGAGTATAAGCTATTTTAGGCCTGACAGTATTACAGGTTTAATTCCATTCGGGACCTTTACAAAGAACAGTAAATGGTAGTGGAAGCCAGCTTTCTGATAACTTGCTTGCACAAGTCAGTTTGCACATCTTGGTTCGTTTGTCTGTCAGCAACTTTACGGAAATGGTCATGATCGAATTTTGAACAAATCATGTTGATAATTAGGGCAGCGCCCAAGAAATAATCAATTTATTTTTTCCATTGCGGGGTCATTTATTGGTATTAGGGACTGGTATTGAACAACAGTTCCCTTGTGAACAAGGTTAATTTACCGAGAAAATGGGCGCAAACATGCGCAGGAAAGTGAAACTAAAATCCTGGCGGACCCAACCCATGCATAAAGGCCCTGACTACAGCTTCTGCTCTAGTAAATGAGATCGCAGCGTCACATAAGCAGCTCTCACACTTTTACGAGTTGGAAGCCGAGTAATCCCGAGTTGGGACTCTGGATTAATCGGTCAGAAATCGGGATACACTTTGCTACATGCTCGGGAAAACTCTGCACAAGTCAGTGTCACTCGGTGAGCTCATGGATCTCGGAAAAAAATTTGAACTTATTCAAAAATTTCATCCCGAGTTAAGAGATCGGCGTTAATCGTGGGGCCCTCGGATGAAGCTCTGAGTGACTTGGCACTAATTCGGCACAGGCGTTGCTCGCGGTCTGGAATAACGAGCCGAATGATCCCGAGCTCAAACCGAGTAACGCCCGTGGGGTCCCGAGTCACACCGAGTATTTCCGAGTTGCGTATGACTGGAAGCCGACATGGGTTAGAATTTCCTGCGAGTTTACGTGTTATTGAGCCCAGCTGAGCAAGGGTTAAACCAAGCTCTGACGATTTAGTCCAGATTGACCAAGGAGCAGTGCCGAGTGTATGTCGAGTTACATTTAAAGCCCCAATAGTGTTGTGAAAGTTCTAGCGCCGGTAGAAATTTTGGCTCCCCACCCTCCACTCTTCAGGTGACTTTGGACAATGGAGAAACTCTTCCGCTAACTCTGCTATGATGGCTTCGCAAGTTTCTGGGACGATAGTAGAAATGGCATTGTTTGACACGCGGAAGCTGTACTCAAGACTCTTGTAAGAATCCCCCGTTGCCATGTAACTTAACGTCAACGCAAGCCGTAATCCTGGTTCGAGGGCTTAGCGCATGAAGGTGTCCTGCTTCTCGATCCTCGGTCCCACACGATTTAGTAGCTACTGAAAGAGGTCAGGATCCACACGCTGAAAGTTTTTGAAACCTGGCGAATTCTCCCTGGCCAGCTCTGCCATGAACCTCTCGTACTGGCAATATTATGGCTTGCGAAGCGTCCAGTGATGACGTGATGTGTCATATGCGCGGTCTGTATTACCCGGGAGGTACGGGCGGCGTGCCAGCGTATATCTAACCTCGTGTTGGCTAGAGTAGACGGTCACGAGTAACACAACCTGAGAGCTAACT
Source organism: Sipunculus nudus (assembly GCA_026874595.1). Lineage (NCBI taxonomy): Eukaryota > Metazoa > Annelida > Sipuncula > Golfingiida > Sipunculidae > Sipunculus > Sipunculus nudus. The sequence goes on from CM049311.1 coordinate 78,088,264, forward strand.
CGTAGAAATGATAACTTCAAATTGATATGTTAACTAATATTGGTTATGTCGGATTATATAGGTAATAAATGAAATTGATATATCAATGAAATGAAAATGGAAATAAACAAGGGCCAGATTTGATAATGTATTTCAATATTATCTGATACTTTCCATGGACGTTTCTGTTGTTGCGATTCGAAGGAGACATAGGTTTTCACTTTTTTTTTTTGCTTTTTTTCCACACGAACTTGTTCTCACTACGTTCTGAAAGATGGCGAACGGGCTCAAACTGTTATGCGAACGGAGTGGACTTAGTAGCAACTTTTTATGGTCTGTTTACGAACTTCATGGACGGGCTCGAGCGAATTCGGGCGAGTAGGGTGCTCCAGAACGTCGAGTTTGCTCAAAATTTTCGGGCGGCCATCCCGTCCTGCGTATAGACGGAGTGATAACGTACCTATAAGGCATGGACGTACAACGAACGGAATTGCCGTACTTCTATCCTACTAGGAACGTGTTTCGACGTGGTTCGATGGGGCATTTAATGGACAGAAGGTGTGCACACCGACCGGGTCCGTTTGTAACTCGTTTATCCCGTTCGCGGACAGACCCAACTCGACCGCATTTCGTCCTTAGTACGTCGTTATTCCTTCCAAATACGTCAAAAACAAAATTACAAGTTTTAAACGTGTTGGCAACACGTTTCTGCACGGTTCTAAAAAGATGCAGTAGGTTCTCAGTCGGCTCTACTTGTTTTGAATACGTCTCTGTCGTTCTCACGCAGTTCTTACTACGCCCACCCTGTCTGCAGTACGATCGGGCAAGGAAGGGCATAAATACGGACCGTTTCCTCACTGGTTCCCTATCTAGGCTTGAGATTTCCAGCAGTGCATATCTGTAACTGAATCAATATTTTGCCAAGAACCATTAACTTTGCATCCCTTAACATGTTGAATTTTGGTTTCATGCATTTTTTGTGGGAAGCAGAGCAATTGTACAATGGGATGGTAGAACATGAAAGAAAATAAAGAAGACAAAGAACCTGTTTGGTGAGGAACTGGCTGAAACCTGACAGGAGAACAGCCGTGGGACATTATCATCAGCTGATAAAGGAGCTCCGCCTGGATGACGAATAGTCCTTTTACAACTTTTTGAGAGTCGTCATAGATGTTGGTGGAATTGGAAGCCAGTCTGATGCCCAGATCTGCAACCCATCAGAACTGAAAGAATGCTTAGATTATGGCTCGACTGGACCCCGTTCACCTTCACTTTGGCAGATGATGTCCAGGACTTTCCCTATTTCCTGCTTCGGAATGACGCTTGGCCTTCGCTCATACCCCATGAAGTCATACTCTGGCCATCACCTGACAAGAGAGGATATTATTGCTAAATACAGTGTCTCTGAGGCCAGGCATGTGGTCGAAAATCTCTTTGGCATTAGGGCCTAGAGATGGAGAGTCCACTTGTCCACAATACAACAGATACCAGGGACTGTACAGATCGTCGTTGAAGCTTGTGTGTGCCTTCACAACCTCATCCGTCTCCGATGTTTACTCACACACGGAACAACAACAAAGCATAAAACAGGTGAACCGAACATATTAAGCCCTTGTGCTTGGATGGTTTTGCTAGAAACCATTCGTATTCAGCCAGAATGAGTTAATATCGTTACATAATACACACATTGTAACTGAATAGGAACGTTTAAACTGTTAGTGGACCTGCCTCACACGCCTTGCCGTTAATTAGTTAGAACAACAACACGCTGGTTCTGAAATACTGCATGCTTCATTCCACCTGTAAAATACTCAAATTTCAAATTAACTAAACCGTAGGGAATACATCAATTTAACTATCTGAGAACACTGCAGTTGGTCACAGGGTAATTGTTCTGATGACACCTAGGGGTAACAGAACAATCCATTGGCTTTTGATACAGTATAACTGGTCAAGTTGAAGACGAAATTTTGAAATAAAAACATTTTTCATGGTATGTCAAACTGCCAGTCTAAAAAATGTTACGTTTTCCGACTACAGCAGCCAAGAAATAGTGACTCACAGGGACTTTTTTTAGCAATATTTATTTCTAGACAATATATATACATGTATTGTTAGGAAGACAAATTGTCGAGGGGAAAAATCCTCGGCCGATCCGGGAGTCGAACCCAGGTCGGTGGCGCACAAGTCCGGCGTACCAACGAGATAGTTCGGTCCGCTTTTATGTCATCCCCGTAACATACCACCTCATAAGAGCGTTCTGCTATCAGAACAAGACTAATTATCCAAGGTGTCACACTTTGGTGAGCTTATTCCCTAGGCCACAAAGGTAACCGTCACGTTAGACGAGCCCCCATTTTGTTACGAAGATAAATTGTGGAGCGGAAATTTAAATCCTGGGCCGATCCAGGAGTCGAACCTAGGTCGGTGGCGCACCAGTCCGGCGTACCAACCGCTTCGCTAGCAAAGCAAGCTTCACTAGCGAGACAGTTTGGTCCGCTTTTATGTCACCCCATAACAATATATATATATATATATATATATATATATATATATATATATATATCCTAAATGGCCATAAGTAATGCGTCATGGTCCATGGGCCACTTGTTGAATAAACTGATGTCTTCAATCAAAGCTGAAAGCCTAATGTACCTGTCCTACCAAAAAAATTGGCTATGGCGGTAGTTCATAAATTAAAAACGTGAAGAAATTGTGCCATTTTTTGTTTGTTCTGCAATAAAAATATAATTACTGTAACAATGAGCGAGGAAAAAAAACACATTATAACACATGCAGACAAACACATACATATGCACATGGTGGACCACTAGCTTCAGTTCAGTCGGCACCATTTGGCAGTAGTTAACGAAAGTATTTTTTGAGTCACAAAGTTTCTAAAACAACCGGCTTCTCTGGCTCAGGGGTAGAGTGCAAGACTCAAAGCCGGGAGGTCGAGGGTTCGAATCTCGGCCGAGGTGGTGAGGTTTTTTACGGTCGGCCCCCACCCAGGGCAAGCGCTCTGGAAGCATAATGGGAAGGCTGTGCTCCACAACCGTGTATTACTCACATACAAGTGCGTCTTTGGGGGACTCCTCGGTGTTATGACCAAGCAATGGAGATGATTACACACTCAGGACCCGCAGGTGCGGTAGACACCGGGCCTGGGTGACACCAGGATACAAAATAATAATAAATGATAGGAAGCGAGTGCAACCGCCCTGTCCGAAATGTAAAAAAAGATGTACATACTTATGTTAAGAATTAGATAAGTGAGTATTAAAAATGAAGGCGGTTACCCCCACCAAAACAAATTTAAGAAAAATGTTGCTTCAACATAATTCAGGAATCGTGGATCTACAGATTCCTCATCCGAAATTATCTAAATGATGGAGCCAAATACGGTCATATGTAAAAAATAAGTCATATGAAAATAGCACTGAACACCGAAAAAAAATTATACTCATTTAAAATGAAAAATAACGAGAAGGCGTTTTTGTTTACAGTCAAGGATCCAGCGCCCAGGTGAACTCGTCTCGGTTACACAGAGTTCAAAGGTCATCGTTAAAATTGGTTTGCCCTGCTTTTCCACCTTAAGACATACGTTATTCATATGCTAATGATTCCAGCATCTATAAAGCTGAATGCTTGAAGCTATGGAGAGTTATGACGTCAAAGGAAGAATCGCGCTCCATCTTAATTGGTTTACAAATGGAATCAGGAAACAAAATAACGAGGCGGATTTTTTATGTCATAAAAAACTTATCATTTTAGATTAACAAAAAATAATGTCAATTAAGTCTTACTAAATGAAATATTTGTCTGAATAACGGGTGGTTACAAGAGTGACTTTACGGCATGCTGCTCTTCCTCTGCAGTGAGCTGAAAATTATAAAAATAAATAAAACGTAAAGGTGAAACATCTGGATAGGGCATGGTATTGTACGAGCAACACTTATACACATCACGATACAAAACCGCAAATAAGTAACGAAATAAAACCTCGTCATGTAAAAACGAAATAAAGTAATTAAACATGATTTGGAATAAAAAAACATATAATAGAAACCCGGAACACTTAGCAAAAATATATAATGTTGGGTAATCGTGCAAAAATTTCATTGGCTACACAGTCTTACCCATTATAAAACTGAGCTTTAAGGCCTACATGGGTAACTAAAAAAAAGTTGCCAAGTTACCAGAGTAAAAATACTGTACCATTTTTCACTAAACATGAATGTATTTGAGTCTTGCATGTGCCTATGTGAAATAAGGCTTGCCCGTCACAGCAATCTTCCCAGAATCCCACGTGCCTAAACCAGCTGCCTCCGTGAATGGGAAAACATTATCTGTTGTTACGACTGAGTAAATAGTTTGTATTGCAGAGGGAAAATAATACTGACCAGTATAAACTGTCTTTGTGATCAGGATACAATTTAGAAGTAGTGTTCGCGCGGAGCGTTAATAAACAGAGTATATCAGTGGCTGATCCATGTGTTCATGTATTATTACATGCAATTTAACCGTGGACGTGACATTGTTTTAATTGCCTCCGCCTGGAGGATATGCTTTAATTCCCATTCGCGTGTTTGTGTATGTGTTTGTTCACATTATATCTCACGCCATCATGAATGGATTCTCGTAACGTTTTGATAACATTTCGAATGAACCTGCGACGACTAAGTGAATGCCCATATGGCGGAAGCTTGTATTCATTAGAGTGTAGATCCTATTTAATCAAGGTTTTAAGCGTACAAAACGAGAAATTTTAGATTTTGTATTACATATTGCATGCAGATACTCTTATTAAAGGAATCTTTTCACTTTCCAGGTGTGCAAAATATGCATGAAATAAAGTGTTCTCAAATATTATGGTGTCTGCTAATATTTCATTCTAACACCGTTTGCTTTCTCTTGTACACGAGTGAACATAAGCTTAGATCGGCTCCATCTTTGGTGCAAAACCCACATATAACCTCACGTTACCTAACACCACAAATCAAAACGTTTCCAGCTTCTAACCGGTGATTCTGCTGTGTTTCTTATTTCATGTTTTTTTTTCTTTGGGAGCTGTCGCGCATGCGCAAGAAGGGAACTACCATCAAGCACTGTTCTTATGGTAAAAGGTACGCATTGACTGTATTTACTCACATACAGAGCCATAACCATATAAAAACAGGTGACAAATCAAGGCCAGCACCTGCGGTTCCGGGTTTTATGTGCGCTTACAAATGTTCTTTTCATAACTCATTTCCTTATTCCCATGATTTTTTATACACAGCAGTGGAACCTATGTTTACAATGACTTCAGGGTTTGGTAAAGAAATGCAATAGATATTTCTTATTTATATTTTAATGGCAAAATAAGTTTATTGGAAATTTGTTTAAAAACGATCTCTGCCTATGGGCCGCGATGGCAGCCATGTTTATTCTCACCGAACGCTCACGAAGCATGAAAATGTTGAAAATACGCAAGAAATTTCTCTTTGTTGGACAATATTCTACATTTGAATTTTATCGTAAAAAATAGTCAGATTCTAAGTGTTTATTTAAAGTTCCGTTTTCCGGTTCTCGCCTGCATGGCTGAAACATATTAACGTACGCTTTAATAAATTTTCCAGGTTGATGTACACTTATCTTAACAAACGTGGTAAAAAAAGGTCTGTTGCATATTTTTACATAGTACATATACGTTATGAGATTATTTCAGAGCGTAATGCATATGGATATGATTCACTTAGTTACCTAAATAATTAAATATTCAAATGGTTGAAAATTAATCACAAAATACAAAAATGTATAGTAATGCAAATGTGAGGCAAGTGTCGTGTATAATTACTATAGGTAGCCGACGAGGCGTACCGTAAGTCAAAGTTAAACACTCGCTCCTATATGATAGCGGTCTGGCTGCCTTTCATATCTTACCTTTATGCATTTTACCATCACGGTTCATGAAAAGAATGGTTGGTCAGACCGTTTACCAAATACTTCATTCCGTGTCATTACGCTGTTTTGGAATCAGTCGTCTTCTCAATGATTGGAAGACAAGGTGGTTAGTGGCCTCTGTCCCGCCTATTTCGTTTATAAACAAAAGCAAGGTTCTCCCTTGGCTTGAACTGGAAAAACGGAGTTACCCCCTTTTGGCGCCTGATTAGCATTTAGAATATTTATCAACTTGTACCAGGAATATTCTCAGGAATTATTCTCCAGCTACTCTCATTGAAACCATACAGTTCCGACATAAGGGTATCAGCAGGCTGAAATGCAACCATATGGTAACAAGGGGAAAGACTTTTTTTTTTTAAATATGACCATTTCATACATTCAACCTTTCAACTGTGCATGCAACATTTTTTTATATGACGAAATTTTAATTATGCCAGATATATAAAAATGTGAGTTTTATTCGGTTGCAAATGAAGAGAAGAAAATAGTTTTCGACGGTTTTGTTATAATCAGCTGCTCACAACAGGTTCCCGTCGAAGAATCACAGATAGCTGAGTATGACGTACTTTACAGTGTTTCATTAATGATTTGAACCTAATCTGAGGAGTTAGGCAAAAAAAGTTGCCAAAATAATGAGAATAAGTTAAATACATGGTCCTTGATAAGGTCAAAATCGTGCTTTTCTTAACTCTCACACTGTATCTCTCCTTCCCCTTGAGTGAATTCCTCGAGTCAATCCTGTAACAGATGTAACCATTATTACGAAACCTAAGGCTATAATTACTTATGCCATGTCCGATGCGTAGTAAATGGTAGCGCACATCGGATGTAAATTGATCGTCTGCCGGATATTCGGTCACAAAGGGCACATGTACAAGAACTTAGTCCAGTCCTTGCATCCTGAATGCATTTTAAAACCTTTGGAGAATGCGACTATATTTGAGAATAAGGAGTGGTTAGGACCTACGTGAATTCTATGAACAACACAGTGTGAAGACGGCCCTTAACACGCCTGAAAAGCAGAGGACACTGGTGAGGCGCCCATCATCACTTGTAAATGTGCACCCCAACCTATACTTTACTTTAATAAACCAATTACATTGACGTCAATTTATGTTCCAGGGTGGGGAGGGGGGATGACACACACACACACACACACACACACACATATATATATATCGTCCGAATGACACATTTTAAATATAAAAGAAACTGTATTACACATTTCAAATACATATATATATGAATATCTATATATATATATATATATATATATATATATATATATATATATATATATACACTTAAACACATTTAACAAATATTGTAATTAAGTATAAGGTTTTAGAAAATAAGGTATAGTGTTTCCAGTATATCAGTTGACTCAAAACTACGTTTAGATATAATATTTCACAGTAAACTCACAAAAGAAACCAAAGTCTATAATTTTATTTATTAATAAAAAATTTAATTTGCAAAATATAAATATTATTCTCTGAATAGTGGGGGGATGATTACATTGACCCCCCCCCCCCCCTTTGCCAAAAAGTGGGGGGATATATACCCCCTCCCCCCATATTGACGCCCCTGACCAATTATAAAAACTTCGGCAACAGGTGTCACTATTATGGTAGAAAGGTTTAATCTTATACAGATGGGGGCAATTAAATGAAAACTTGTTTCCTTCAGATTCCAACCACAAATATAATTTTGAAATAAAACTGGTGCAGAGATATGTTATCTACTTGTCATTATAGTTATATTAGTGTTATCAGTTACAATATAACCAATATAATGTAACATGTCACTTTGAATGTATCCCTTTTTATGAGTTAGCTCACATGTTGTGTTAAAAGGGAAAGTCTACTCCGGCAAACCCGCCGGTACCTCCCGGGAATACAGACCGTGCATATAACACATCAGGCCATCCATGGACGCTTAAGGTAGTATCTCACTGGGCTGCGACAGCTTGCGACTAGTTGGAGACACGACTATTGCGGGAAAATACGCGAATTAGCGACAATTTTAACTTGCAATCACACTGAATCGTACTTACGAAATGTTTGCGAACATCGTACGAGTGGTTTGCCCAAAATTCGGCTGGAGTTCGTATACCCATCGTGCGAATGTCGTGCGATGTTCACAAGACATTCGCACGACATTTGTGAAATATTCGCACGACAATTCGCGACCAGAATGTCAGATTCTCATTTTTATCTCCAAATATTCGCAATGTAGTTGCATAGGTCGCAAACCCCTCTCAAAGTCGTCTCGCAGTTATTGCACTTCCTGATTCGCGGAAACTGACTTGAGAATAGTTCGCGACATGTTTGAGACGGGTTTGAGACACCAGCGACGCCTCTGCGACTATTTTGCGGGAAATTTTGTTTTGCGAATTTTTTAAACATGTTCAAAATTTGTGCGACATGTTAGCGACACATTGCGGAGCACGCGAGGAAATTGAGACCGCCGCGAATGTTCTAAGACACTTTTGAGACTCTCTCGCGAATGCATTCGAAATTTGTGTCCAAGCTATCGCAGCCAAGTGAGATACTACCTTTAGTGAAGCTGAGATCTCATACACTAAAGATTTTAGTATAACTTTCCTGTGCTTCTTTGCGAGGTTAATTACTATAGGGCCTGGTATCGCCCATAAATTTCGTACCGCAAAATATTGTGAAATTTGGTAGCGTATTGCGATAGGTATTGCGATATTTTCATAGTGTTTTATTTATAAGCAGTGGGTGTTTTCTGTATTATATATATATATAAATCATTAATATTATTATTATTTAATATAATTCTTCATCATTTTGAATATTTTAAGACAAAAAATTTTATGCGGATCAGTTTATTTCAAAACACAAAAAATGGCAACATTACTAACTTATGTACTGTTAACGCTGCGCAAAGTTTTCTTTAGGCCTTACAAGTGCAAAAAACTTGGCAAAATATTTTAATGAATTCTGGACTGTGATTTTGCTAAAGGAGGGATAGATAGTTCGCACAATCACAGCCGTTTGTGATTTTGTTTCACATTCCAAGTGTGTCCTTCAAAAACAATATTACTTCTGAGTTGACACTTGATCTTTCTGCAGTTATCATAAGATGTGAAGAGAATATAATTAAAGAATGGTTAATTATCATTACCATTTTCAGCATTTATTTCTTTTGTCGTATCCAAATATTTCTCGGAAACCAAAATGTCATCGAACAGACATGGAGATTTAATGGAACAGACCTTTGATGTATGGTATATCATGCCTACTTGAAACTTCCTACTAAAATGCCTGTTAAACAAGGCAGGGCTTTCACTTTAAGCCTGTCATTTATCCGAACCCATTTAGATGGCTAAATGTAACAGAGCCATTGTTTTTTACTTATAAAAAATAGTTTTAGGCATATTAACAAAATATCAGCAAATTGGTATCTTACGCTCTTATGTCCGACTCGGACGGGGCTTCAACAGATGGTTAAAGTATGTGAAACGTTTGCTGAAGAATTTGAAATGTTATATAACGCAAAGAAAACAAAATGTGTTATTTTTAACAGGGTGTATCCAGCTAGGTCAGATAAGATCGTTTTAAATGGCGTAGCCCTAGAATGGCAGGATTCTGTACAGTACTTGGGGAATACAGTAACTTGGAACTTGGCAGATAACAATGACGTCTTCGGTAAAAAGAGTCAAATTTATTGCTAGCTTTAACACCTTAACGGCGCATTTCGGATGTCTGTCTAGCAAGGTTAAGAAAAGGCTATTTCACTCTTATTGATGTTCCGTTTACGGCTGTTAAACCTGGTTATTAAAGCATAAGTCAATTGATCGATTAAGTACATCATATAATAAGGCTCTGCGACACCTATGGCACTTACCATATAACTCGCACAAGAATATTGTACATGGATTGGCGGGCTCTCTGGCTCTAATAAATATAATCAGCTCACGCTTTATAAATTTATTTCTGAACATGCAGGATGTTGCAAATGACTTTGTAAATTTTCTGACAAAGAGAGCTCATTATACCTCAATTGGTGTTCTTGGAGGCAACTTACGATATCTGGAATGTCAGATGCACAATCATGGGATACAACGCGACATTAGAAATATAAAGATACTTAAGAGACAGTTGATGATGGTAACAACATCCATTAACATAGATTTAGTGTCAGAATTAATAGAATGCAAAGATCAGATATGCATGTACCTCGTATTTGACCTCCGATGAGGTTAAAACGCTAATTGATTTATTATCATCCGATTTTGTAATAGGTACGGACTGAACTTTCATTTTTCCTTCCTTCTTTCTGTATATCTTTCATTTATTTCATATTTCTTTTCATTGCATATAATGTACTGTACTTCCTTGTACGAATAAAGATATATATATATATATATTTATAAAACTGTATCGCGATACGCAATATGCGAATCACTGCATCGCGATATACCAATATATTGATAATATCGCGCAGCCATATTGATCACAGGTTAATTTTTTCAACACCAGTTCTCAATACCAATGAATGACCACGCAATGGAAAAAATTAAATTGATTATATCTGGGGTGCTGTCCTATCTATCCACAACATTTGTTCAAATTCGTTATTGACCATTTCCGTATAGTTGCTGACAGACATACGAACCAAGTTTTACAAAAAGACTGGTGCAAGCCAGATATTAGAAAGCTTGCCTCGTCCATCATTTATTGTTCTACGTAAAGGTCCGGCATGTAAAACAATTAAACCTGTAATAGCCAGGTTTGGACCTTATTAGCCTTTAGTTTACAGGCTCAGTGGTCAGGCAAGCTAAACACCCCAGAAACCCAGAGTGTCAGAAATAATTCATGGAAATGATAACCAGTTGAAAATGTCAAAATTTTAATATTTATAAATCAACAACGAATTAACGAGCTATCACAGTTAAAAATGCGTCTGTTCGATTTCGAGTTCACTTCGGCCCTTCGATGTCGAATTAACGAGATATCTAAGTTATAACTTCAATCCTTCGATGTCGAGTAAACGAGGTATCTCAGTTATAACTTCGTCCCTTTGATGTCGAGTTAAGCAGGTATCTCAGTTATCTCTTCGTCCCTTAATGTCGAGCTAACGAGATTTCTCAGTTATAACTTAGTCCCTTCTATATCGAGTTACTGAGGTATCTTTGTTATAACGAGGTTTCACTATATATTTCTCTTGCTGTTTCTGTTCAGCTGGAAGTTGTTTGTGCGTTGAAAAGTTCCTTATTGGGATTTTGGTAACACGAAACCTACACCCCCCCCCCCCGCCCCCCACAAAAAAAATGCTCTTGCCTCTGTCCATCATATTCTGGTTGAATCGGTCGAGGAAAATATTTTCAGAAAAGATAGAAGTCGTCACACCTCTAACTGTAGTTTGCACAGCTGCCGTCGTCAATGGCATACAGCGTTATCTAACCAGCACATGGAGTGAGTCATCTATCACTTTGTTTCCAGATCTGCGCACTGCAGTAAAAACGGATACAGGGATACAAATGCTGAAAGAAAAAGAAAAAGAATAATAAGCAAGAGTAAAATCTGAAGCGTGGAGAGATTTTCCAGTGAAGTATTCCTGGTGCAATGCGTTGTAAATGTCCAATTTTAATATATATAATGTTTGCGGAACTAAAGGCGTTGTCCCGTGTGAGTAAAGTCAGTTGTGTAGCTATACCGTTTTTGATGAAGTGATGTGCTTTCTGAATTATACTGCGTACATATAAATGAACTCCAGGTATTCTTGTTGATAAAAATTCTTACAACGCCCATGTGATTATGTATAGGCTTGTATATGTACAAAATATGAGCTAACACTGTACATGCTCCAGTGTTGACAAACAAAAAAAACATGAAACCTTCTGTCGTTGGTTTCACAAGTACGATGCTGCAAACACACACACACACATATATATATCTGTGTGTGTGTGTGTGTGTGTAAACATAGTTGAGCCAACATGGCTGCATGTTATAGAAATTAAAGCAATGGCCAGTGAGGCAGCTATATTATAAATAATAGTGATAGAAAAAGCCATGACGCGCAGCTGATTAGCATGACCTTTACATAACTTCACATTCAAACATTTCCCTTTGTCGAATGTCACGTATTTAAGAAATTCTGTGGCATGACATGCACTTGACAGTCTCTAAAAAAACATGTAATTTGCAAACATAGGAAAAAAATATTTTTTTTGCAAAAAAATAGGTTGCTTACCTTATTTCATATAATAAATATATTGCTTTATGATCAACAGGCATTGCAAATAATAAGGAAATAATGCCTGAATATTGGATTAGCTGGTATTTTTGTATAATTTAATAATCATTTTCACATTTTCACAAATGCCAGTCATACTTTTTCAAAACTCTTTGCATCCGTTTTTATATGACTTCAGTTAGTCAGTCTCAAGTTACCCATTTTTGAAATAAAAGTTACAAAGTTGAAGGTGGCGCCACCAGTCTTTATGATTTATAAAATGTTCCAAGATAACCATGCATTGTTATTTCAAGGAAGCACATGCATGGATGAATTATGGAGATTGAAATGTATTGAGAAAATGGTTTGCTGAAAATCAATCATTTTCTGTATTTTTTTTTCATGATGACCAGAAAATGGATCTCTTTTCATATGCCTGTCGGTCAAAAAGTCACAGGTACGATAGCTAAAAACTACGTCACAGTCTCATGCAACACATATAGACATCCAAGTAAAATCTATACATTTACCATTGTGACACTGAAACCTTTGTATGTCAGCCGATTTTAATGGAATTGTCATTCATATTTTTAATGTACAGGTCAGTCCTATTTTAATCAAATGTTACAATAATAGGTATGCCAAGCGTACAGTATATTATTAATGATCCAATATTAGATATGAAATTACGCTGGCAATTATATTTCCATAAAACATCTCAGTATACTTCATCCGTTGAAGGACCTGGTGATTCCCTCTAATTTGCTTATCAGTACGTCACGCGCGAGCTCAATAATGACGAGGACTTAATGACCCTCGATCCCTTCATCTGAGAGAAATTCTGGTAAACACGTACCCTAATGTTGCCAACGTCACAGAAAAAAAGTCAGTTCAGCTAGGTGGTGTGAGTAGGCGCCGACTACTGAATCGCCGTCCAGTATACCAGCAGATCAGCTGTAGTCTTGTGTTTACCAGAAAAAGTAATTTGATTTTATCTCGAGCAATATATCACTAATTCAGTGGCTAAGATTTATTATTTTAAAACATATCATCTTGGCCAGTCTCATAATTACCCGATTTAATTGTCACATGACTATCATTTGTCAGTCACAAAATCAATATTGAATTAACTTAAAAATTAAAATCAAAATCATAGTTACGCCATTGGTTTGTAAAATGACACAGCAATCGAGGCATATGCATTAGATGTTAAGGTATTTTATTATTATATGAATGTTCACTGAAAAATAAATGATTACAGTGAATATCAAAATTGTAAAGGGCTATTAAAAAAATCATTGACCAATTCTGTTTATATTTTCCATGCTGACACTGATATATTTAAAAAATGACGTACATCCAATGCGAATTAGGACGCGGTCATCCTCGAGCTCTTTTCCGGTTTATACTTGGAAGATACTTGTCTGATGGCCACAAAACTCTCTCCCTTAATAGACTGTCACCTCCAGTCTGTCTTCGGAGAACATTTTAAACGTATTTCCGTGCCTTTATCAAACGCTGACCTTACACAATTACAAAACCGCCCAGGTCGGAATTAATTCAAGGGTAAACGGCTGGTTATTTAAATTTTCTTTTCAATTAGGACATCCTGACTTTCATTGGGCCGAAATGAATGCAGCTCGCCTAATAACCTCTGATTTAATTCCTGATTGCCACATACCTTGACGGGACCAACGTGATAATTAAGTAGAAATATTTCCATGTAAACGAGTACAATTGGTGCCTTACAATAACAACGGACGACCGCGTTCCTGACGGAACAGGACCAATCGCCATAGTGTTTTTTTATTGAAAACAACAGCTTACGCAAACATAATACAATGTTAAATACAACAGCTTACACAAACATCAATACAATGTTGGATACAACACATTGAAATTCATAACAGAAATACATCAGAACTGAAACAAAAGCATTTATAAGCAAGAGACAATAACCTAATGCAATTACAATATACATGTTGGTGTAGTGATATTTATATTATGATACATATTTCAGCGACATATTTTGTATTTTCGGGAGGTATAAATTACATCTTCAATGATTACCTTTCAAGTTTGAGACTGAGTGCGTTGACAGTCATTGAACTTAGCATGACAGTGCTAGAGGTCTCTAAATTATAGACTAAATGGCATTAAAATGATAACATATCATATTAAAGGAATGTAATAATTGTATACCGTACATCAATGTTAATTTAAATTACATGAAACAGTGTTTTCTACAAAATGTGGATTCCATTTTTTAGAGTGTATTGATATATTTTCTTTCTTGTGTGCAATGTTTCTTTCTGTGGTGTATATCTGTTCAACATAGAGCTTGTAATTAGTGAAGTTTGGCCTCATTTCTTTACATTTGCATACGTATATATCTTATAAATAATAATATACGCATATTTATGAGGGTTGTTAGTACTGTTAAAAATAATAGATATTTTACTGAAAACATTTTCTGTCATTGGTATGTGTTTACCTATCAACCAATTATTCATTAGAATAAAAATGGGTTGTATGTCCCTGCAATTATAAAACAGATGAATGATTGTTTCTTTCTCAATTTTACAAAGTGAACAGAGCAAACTACTTAGTTTCCCTATTTAAAGAAACAGTGGATTGAGAGTTATAGTCATGTAAATAAGTTTAAATTCAAACATTCTTAATATTTCTGATATTATGATTTTTTTTAAAATTTTTTAAAGGCTTCATATACAAAATCTTGTCAGTTGCACTGCATGTCTCTAGTCCATGTATCAATAATTGTAACAGGTCAGTGCAAATATCCATTTTCATATCTTTGTAAACCTTTTGTTTGACTTTCTTAATGTTCATAATTATATCCATATTTGTTTTCTCTGGAATGTAATTATGTGTATTATTACATGTTTTGAGTTTTTTTTTTTCAAAGTTACTGGAATTGCGTGAGTTATACTTAAATACTACATTTGCCGAATTTTAACTTTTTTTGTCAGTTCTCTATGTGACAGGAATGTGTAATTTCTATCTTTATTCTTTATAATATCATATATTTTTGTGACACTAGCATTGTACATTTCTTTACTGTATACTGTTTTCTTATCTATTTTTATGTGAATTATTAAACAACCCTTGACTTATAATTTCATCAGGAGTGTAAACATTCTTGAAGTTATATTTACACCAAGCTTCTAGAACATCTCTCCAAAAGGGGTTGCATGCATAATTATCAAAATGGAATGTGTCACTAGACCTAAGATTACATCTAAATATATAAGAGCCTAATCTTTTAAGTTATATATAAACTATCTTTATCTTTTATGTGTGTATCAGATGGATTTGTAGTATCTGTAGTGCATATATTTATTCTGACAGGATATATGTGTTTTTAAGATAGCAATTTTTCTAGATAGTAACATTCCTCTCTTTGACCATATATTTATTATTGTTTTAATTTTACTGGGTATTTCTTTAGAGTTATTATCGTTCATCTTTCTCCAATCAGGATGAATATATATACCCAAAGTCTTTATTGGCTCAGTACACTATTGAAGATCTTTCTTTTTCATTAGCTAAAGGTGTCATTAGTATCACTACAAATTTATCTAAATTTACTTTCGGTCCAGATATTAGTTCAAATTCTTTAAATATTCCCATAAGTTCTTTAATAGACTTGGTTCCACCAGTAAGAGTTACAACTGTATCATCAGCGTACTGTATTAATTTATGTTTCACTCCCCAAATGTTTACAATTTTGATTTTAGAATTATTCCTTATTTTATAAGCAAACATTTCCGAGGCTAGAACAAATAAATATGGTGACAATGACAGCCTTGTCTAACACCTCGGTTTATAATTAAGTAAGTAGTAGCCCATCCTCTGTTTTTAACCCAGCTTTTTATGTTTGTAACCCATCGCTACAGTTCAGCTTGTTGAAAGTCAGCTGCGAAAGTAGCGTTAAATTAAGTTATATTAATCTAACAAAAAATATTCTTCAGGAATCGGATCAACGAAATAATACCACATATAGCAAAAAGCATTAATGCATACTCCTGTATGCGTTCTCTGAGGAACAGGCTGTTATTTAGAAACTGGTTTTCCTGCAAATGTCGCCATTCATTTTTTCCTGATGTTATTTTTAGAAAAACAGATAAAAGATAGAGTATCGGCCAGAAAGTATACAGTATGGCTTGTTTTTAAAGAAGATGATACTAAAATGTTACCGCATTTTATATTTGTGCATTCTTCCTGTATCCGAACAAGATGTTTTGAATATGATGGTTGTCTAACGGAACTGAGAATGACGGATGACACTCCTGTAAGGAACACGACTATGCCATTCCTAATTGATTAAAAAAATAAATAAAAAGAGATTTGCAAAAGAAGGACGGGTTAGTACGCGCGGGGCATTGGTAATTGCGAATTTATTGAGAATATCCACCTAAATCAAATCAACTGAATTGAGGGCCTTATATAGACAGATAAAAGTAAAAATAAAATACTAGTATAATGTGTTATACTGTTACCTAAGCTCTGTTACCAACTTACATCATAGGAAAGGTGAAGAATGCGGATGAATATATATATATATATATATATATATATATATATATATATATATATATATATATATATATTGCTTACTCATGTTGCATTTTCTCTTCAAAAGATCAAAGTGTGATTCATCACATTTCAAAGTGAGATAGTTCTACTGTAACTGAAAGAGGCACTTAAACTTATGTATTAGAAATCAGATATATACTTGAAATTTCAGTTGCAGAAGCCTGCCACATAATAAACCTGCAGTTTTAATGCAGGGTTTCTCGAGGTCAAAGAAACAATGTCCATAAATCACTTTTTAGGTGGGTGTTTCATCACCCCCCTTAGTCCTATTATTGAGTACAACAAATTCATTCTGACAACTACCAATTAGTTCCCTCCTTAAATTCTCTTTTCTTTTTATTATTCTAACAATAACAAACAGACACACCTGCACGATAGTACAAAATAAAGGAATCAGATATGAAGGCTTAAACAAAACAATCAACTTTCAGTATTTAGGCGTAACGGATGCTATACACAATTACACATACGCTGGATATCGCCCACAATTTTCTTATTGCAATATACTACTATATTTGCTAGCGTATTCCGATACGTATCTCGGTAGATTTTATTGTATCAATTTACATTTAATCAAAATCGATGCATTAAATATGTTGATTTATTATCATATTAGATATAATGATACATTGAACCTATATGCAGAACAGTTTATATCACTCAGGAACTATGGCAAAATAAATCAGTTAAGTACTTATTTATTGTTGATAGAACACGTAGAAAAAATAAATAACTGTTTTTATGTTTCTTAATGCCTTACATATCCATGTACCTTGGCATTAACAGCTTACTGGACTGCTGCGTTTGTGGGATTTACTGATGAGTCGAAGGAGAAACGCTCGGATATAGTTCAAGGGACGTTCTTCCCCACTGCATGACACATTTATATTCAGTGTGCTTTTTGGCCACTCTCAGATGTTAATAAAGCTGGTTACACACATATATATCTCATTATGTGAATACAAACGGATAGAAGGAGTCAGCTTGAGAAACAAAGTTCCTTTTATTTGCTGTAATAGGACCGAGTAAAAAACATATATCATTCATGATTTGATTTATTCTGAAATTAACAGAGGTAAGGCAATTATGTAAATATATGTATCGATTATATAGTTGTCTATGGGATTTATCACCATTTTTTTTTTAGGATTGCCCGTTTACGCCCAGCCTCCGTGAAGTACTCTCCTGCGTGAACGGAAGCATGTGTTATCAAGTTTGTCTTGTTTAACCAGAGAAAAGAACCAAGACGTGATTTTATTTGTAAATGTAATAAGTCGTTTGAACGGCCCATTTAATTCTAAGATTGTGTCAACATGCAAGTACGCCCATATTCGCAGTGAACCTCCCAGACAGTATAACTATCTGTGTCAAAAGAGGCGTCAGCTCGCATCTAATGACCAGGGAAGCTATTACCATGGCGACCCACAGGGGACAGGAGCCATCAAGTTACTGTATACCAGAACGTGACCACGGAATTTTTGTTTCATTAACGATCAATATGATGAGTAGGGACCGGTCGCCTATTCACAATTAAACTTACAGGGTAATAGTTTTGCTGAGATATTACAGAAAGAGCCATCAGTCATGTTATCCTAATCACTTCGCGTCCAGACGGTCCAGTAATTCATCCTAATACAATTCCTGACCTACAAAACAATTTGAGTAGGATTTGTTTTACAGATTGATTAATCTCAAAACGGTTTTTGCAGATTAAATCTAAATGTAATTAATTATAATGGAGATCTGTGTTTGAGCGTTAATAATACTAATACCTCACATGCCTAATTTATTCCTCGGTCTGCTTCACAGTGTGTAACTTTCGTGGAAGAAATGGAAATTACGACAGATGACACGGTGTAGCACAAAAAAGGTATTTTTGCCAGAGACGTGAATATCGATCAATTCTGTCCTTACGGAGGACGTGGCGGTGGAATTCTACTTGAGTTCCCTAAGCCCCTGCCTATGTGACCAATTGACCTCTCAGGGTCACGTGGTAGGAATGTTAAAAGTGATGCTGTCGAAACAAAAGAGTACACTTTTGAATATTATAATAGTAAGAGAGAGAGAGAGAGAGAGAGAGAGAGAGAGAGAATGTTTGACCCAAAAGTAATTAATGCATTCTTAAATGTATATTCACCATATCAGAGTTTTTATATGCAAGGAAACTGTTGTTAGAGAATCCAATCCGCTGACACAACTGCAGAAAATATAGGCCCTTTTGCAGAACATGTCGCTGTGTGTATGGACTTTTCATGTTGAGCGACATGTCGCAGAACGAGCGTATTCTGTGACCTGTCGCGAGACAAGTCGCATCGTGTATCGTAGGCTTTAAGAATTTTGTCCAAGGAACTTTATCATAAGCACTGTTTGTTATCTATATTTATTCCTTAATATTTGTTGAAAATTTTTTGCTCTGTATTTGTTTATGAGTTTCATCTATGATAAACTTATTTTACTTATATAACAGTGTCTTTTCAATTTTGAGTTCAAAACCAACGATTCCAATAGTTTTCTTTTTAATTGTTCTTTTACTGTTTGTCTTGCAATTTTGTCAGATATTACAAAAAAATGACCTTAGGGCATTTTATGGAATTTACCATTTGTACATAAACAGGGGCAAAAACAGTATTTTGAAAAAGGAGGGGTCCAACCCAGGAGGTACGCTCTTTACACAGCGCTTTAACTATAGGCCTACTTCCTATGACGTAAGCGCTGTTTGCTATGACCTCGTATCCTGAATTGGAACACCAGAGGGGAGCACTGTATTTTTGTCCAATCAGATGAGACCTTGTGCTGGAAGACAGAGCCAAACGAGGAATACATGAAGCAAATCATGCTCATTTCGTTTTGAGTGACAGCTCATCGCCACGGCTACCGTCTGAACAGGCCACAGGCTCAGAAAGAATTGCCCCAGACGTGGTTTGCTTATAGCCTTGGGCACATAGGATGCCCGGCCGGTAAGCTGTAATTCAAACGAAGGCCTAACATAACAACAAAGGCTGCGTGCATACCGCGCTGGCTGGTTTCAGTTCTGAGGCAACAGATTCATGTCTACGCTAACACAGTCATAATGTCATAATCGAATCGGTCGATAATGCGAGAATACAGAGGGAGCAATTAAAAGTCGACCGTAAACTGATTTAAAGCGGCGCTTGAAGCGCAGCTATGGGCGGAGCCAGGATGCCTGTCGGATGTTTGTCAAAATGGAACGTGTCACTAGACCTAAGATTACATCTAAATATATAAGAGCCTAATCTTTTAAGTTAAATATAAACTATCTTTATCTTTTATGTGTGTATCAGATGGATTTGGTAGTATTTGTAGTGCATATATTAATTCTGACAGGATATATGTGTTTTTAAGATAGCAATTTTTCTAGATAGTAACATTACTCTCTTTGACCATATATTTATTATTGTTTTAAATTTACTGGGTATTTCTTTTAAGTTAATATGGTTCATCTTTCTCCAATCAGGATGAATATATATACCCAAAATCTTTATTGGCTCAGTACACTATTGAAGATCTTTCTTTTTCATTAGCTAAAGGTGTCATAAGTATCACTACAAATTTATCTTAATTTACTTTCGGTCCAGATATTAGTTCAAATTCTTTAAATATTCCCATAAGTTCTTTAATAGACTTGGTTCCACCAGTAAGAGTTACAATTGTATCATCAGCGTACTGCATTAATTTATGTTTCACTCCCCAAATGTTTACAATTTTGATTTAAGAATTATTCCTTATTTTATAAGCAAACATTTCCGAGGCTAGAACAAATAAATATGGTGACAAGGACAGCCTTGTCTAACACCTCGGTTTAAACTGAAGTAAGTAGTAGCCCATCCTCTGTTTTTAACCCAGCTTTTTATGTTTGTAACCCATCGCTACAGTTCAGCTTGTTGAAAGTCAGCTGCGAAAGTAAGCGTTAAATTAAGTTATATTAATCTAACAAAAAATATTCTTCAGGAATCGGATCAACGAAATAATACCACATATAGCAAAAAGCATTAATGCATACTCTTGTATGCGTTCTCTGAGGAACAGGCTGTTATTTAGAAACTGGTTTTCCTGCAAATGTCGCCATTCATTTTTTCCTGATGTTATTTTTTGAAAAACAGATAAAAGATAGAGTATCGGCCAGAAAGTATATAGTATGGCTTGTTTTTAAAGAAGATGTGCTAAAATGTTACCGCATTTTATATTTGTGCATTCTTCCTGTATCCGAACAAGATGTTTTGAATATGATGGTTGTCTAACGGAACTGAGAATGACGGATGACACTCCTGTAAGGAACACGACTATGCCATTCCTAATTGATTAAAAAAATATATAAAAAGAGATTTGCAAAAGAAGGACGGGTTAGTACGCGCGGGGCATTGGTAATTGCGAATTTATTGAGAATATCCACTTAAATCCAATCAACTGAATTGAAGGCCTTATATAGAAAGATAAAAGTAAAAATAAAACACTTGTATAATTTGTAATACTGTTACCTAAGCTCTGTTACCAACTTACATCATAGGAAAGGTGAAGAATGCGGATGAATATATATATATATATATACATATATATATATATATATATATATATATATATATATATATATATATATATATATATCTTACTCATGTTGCATTTTCTCTTCAAAAGATCAAAGCGTGATTCATCATATTTCAAAGTGAGAAAGTTCTACTGTAACTGAAAGAGGCACTTAAACTTATGTATTAGAAATCAGATATATACTTGAAATTTCAGTTGCAGAAGCCTGCCACATAATTAACCTGCAGTTTTAATGCAGGGTTTCTCGAGGTCAAAGAAACAATGTCCATAAATCACTATTTAGGTGGGTGTTTCATCACCCCCCTTAGTCCTATTATTGAGTACAACAAATTCATTCTGACAACTACCAATTAGTTCCCTCTGTTTTCTTTTTATTATTCTAACAATAACAAACAGACACACCTGCACGATAGTACAAAATAAAGGAATCAGATATGAAGGCTTAAACAAAACAATCAACCTTTCAGTATTTAGGCGTAACGGATGCTATACACAATTACACATACGCTGGATATCGCCCACAATTTTCATATTGCAATATACTACTATATTTGCTAGCGTATTCCGTCTGAACAGGCCACAGGCTCAGAAAGAATTGCCCCAGACGTGGTTTGCTTATGGCCTTGGGCACATAGGATGCCCGGCCGGTGGGCTGTAATTCAAACGTAGGCCTAACATAACAACAAAGGTTGCGTGCATACCGCGCTGGCTGGTTTCAGTTCTGAGGCAACAGATACATGTCTACGCTAACACAGTCATAATGTCATAATCGAATCGGTCGGTGATGCGAGAATGCAGAGGGAGCAATTTAAATTCGACCGGAAACTGATCAAGCGGCGCTTGAAGCGCGGCAATGGGCGGAGCCAGGATGCCTGTCGAGTGTTTGTTTATTGGCATCTGATTGGCTGCTTGTCACATCGTACGCACGTTTATTTCAGTGGACAACAAACCGCCATCTGGTGTCTAAATATATCATAAACGGTCAAAGCTGGCAGCGTGAAAATCAGTTGCTTCTTTAGAAGCGCAAGATTTCCGCTGCCTCGGGAGCGTACCCAGGAGGACCTATGTCAAAACCTTAAAAGAGTCCCCAGGCCGCAAAAAATGGTCAGAAGCCCTTAAATTTAAGATTGCGGTGGCGCCTGACCCCCTTGACCCCTCTCCTGGACCCGCTTCTGATATATATTATTTGAGAAGATCTAATGGAAACATAAACAATATAAGAATAAATAGGATCATTGTCAACATAATTGACACTGCAACTGAAAAGGCCTATCGGACATGTCGGTCAGGCCTATGGCGCCAAGCTGCATGTGCCTTCATCAAGTTTGACGGGAGCGCTTATCATCCCTTGGATTATTGGTGTGTGACCGAAGCTCACTGATGTAATTCTACATTGATCATCCAAAGGTCCAAAGTTCGAGTGTTAAATTTTCTTATTAAATGTGATGAAAAGTACACAGATACAATTACATTATAGGAAAATTTAACTTGCCAGAGCATTCATTGCATGAGGTTAACTCTCGTTTTCAACAAAGCAATCAATTATAAAACTCTGTTACCATTCCCGAAACGATGGCAAACGAATTACACGTTTAATGATTGAAGAGGAATAAAGCCTATCCGTGTTTTATGTGGATTTTTTCATGATATTAACAAAAAATATCCAGCTTCTTAAAATGACACACTGGTATTGGTACTCTATATAAAAATTAAATTACATCAAAACCCCAAAGTTGACCTCTGTGACACAAAACAGAAGACAGTATTTGAAGAACATATACCTCTGCAGAAGCCGAAAACATCTCCAGGACTAGATCATATATCCCTTGATCAAAAACCCATCAGTTTTGATCACTTTGCCCCCCCCCCCCCCCATCCCATGCCTGCTACTGGGCGATAATCAGGGTGGTATTGAGTGTTTTACCTTTGGGAATAAGATCAACTTATATGAAATATCAAGTACAAATCTGTGATCAAGTTTCGGCTTTTGAACATCAGCCTTATTTGGGATGTAGCACAAAAGCAGAAAATGGCCGAAGAAAGAAAATTTTTAATTTTTTTTAATTTGCGCTTGAGTTGACTTAAATCGGCCAACCAACATAAATAATTTACCAAAATAAAATTTTGAAACTGGTCAGGCTGATAAACCGACCAACTCCCTTGCCAACGGCGGAAGGCATAATAAAAGGGCTCTGCCATCCCATCTGGGTCCGGATAAACGTCAGTTTGTAATTGTCCCTTATTTGATACACTCTCCAGCGTTCATCTGCTTGCACATAGAATCGAAATGACTAAATATTTGTTGATGTTAATTTTGTGGTTCTTGGTGTTAAAAACGTTTCTTTCCTACGTGACATCCTTCCTGTTGAAATAACAGTACTGCACCTAAATACTTAAGAAGCGCCATTTCGGCCATTTGACATTATATTTGAATGACCAGCGTCAGAGTGCCGTTACAACCTTTTACGAGGAACGCCTTGCCCCCCCCCCCCCCTTCTGTACCTGGGAACCTTTTTTTTGGGGGGGGGGCGGGGGGGGGGGGGGTTCTGTCATTAGTACTTTTGGGTTGGATCCCTAATTTTCCTAAATCCTGGCTCCACCACATTTGATTGGAAGCATATGGCGCACGGGTTACTGATCGGCAGTCAACTTGTACGCGATACAGGATATAACTAGTTACCAAAACGACGGAATTTTACTTCTGGTTGTGTTCACATGTATTTTTGTGTGTGTTAATTCATCATCTGTAGCGTAATGTTAAGAGTATGGACTGTTTACCACGATATGATTATATGTGAAATATTGTGAAGGCCAGTGCTATGCATATAATATTCCTCAATACTGCTTGTATGTATGAGTCATGTACTCATGACTAATACTCAGGCAGAAGAACAGATGATAATGGATGATAAACGAAACCTCCGTACCATAAACACACATGGCTTCAAGTTAAAGGGACATAATCAAGAACAATGTCATGCCTATTCTTTTACACTATCACTTCAGTTTTGCTTTATACAAATGTTTCCCAGCAAAACCCTCCCAGCACACAGTCTAAGTACCTCGCATTCGGCTGTTAACACCTTGTTAGGGCTCAGCCTGTTGGTAAACACAGTCCACGTGTGTCTGTTTACCAAAACAAAGCCGCGTGACTGAAGACCCGATTGTGAGCCTGCAACAAGCGATGTTTCAGCCAGCGGGAACATGTATTCCATTTTTGGGACAGGTTAGTTGGTGGCAATTCCTGATTGATACATGTTCTGGCCCGGCGATGACCTGTGATCGAGCCTGGTCAAATTTTTTAACACCATTTTACAGGACTAAGCAAACGGTTTCAGGGCAATATTTTAGCAGGTACAACATTATTTTAAAGGAAAGAAGCTACTTTTTTTAATTCAACATGCTTTATAGGTGATTGGGCACCTTTAATCATGGATTCTTACGAAGCCTACTGACATTTTCCGGGAATCACATTTTCCAATTTTAACATTAATTATTTTGCTGACGTATTACAGGATAATAAATTAATCATAAAGTGCTAATATTTTCAAGTCTAGACGGTGTTGAAATATTATCCTCCCAAAATGTCTTGCCTATAAAATGAGTCGATAGTTTCTTTTGCTGATTGATTCATCTACAAACTCAAATGAGCGATGGCATCGCAATTCGATTTTAAAATGCGGAGCTTTGTTTAATCCCTAGTAATACTGCCTATTCCATTTACGGCAATTTTTTATCGTTAATAATACGACATTAAGCTTTTAGTAGCAAAGCTGTTCACTGAACAAGGATCGAAACATATAATACGAATGATGTAATAGAGGAGCACACTGAGAATTAGAGAAAGCTTGTCCAACAAAACAAGGTTGGGCTCATATGAGGAACCATGCAGACCCGAGGGTTTCTAGTTTACCGTTAGTCAGTTACCTTCAAGAGTCAGCGTAGCCAATCCATGAATGTATACATCACAGAATAATTAAGTTGCGTTTACATGGAGCGCGGTATGCGGTATGCGGATACGGCAGCAGAATGTGTTAAGCTAAGATTCCTTATGTACGGTATGCTGAATGCGGCATGCGGGATACAGAATGCGGCATGCGAAGTGCGTGTTGAGAAATTTCATATGCTCCGGCACGGCAGCATGCTTGTTTTCTATGTGTTGCTCCTGGATACCATTCGCAACCGGCAAATCGCTACATGCTGGGAGTTGTTTTGCCGGATATACATGCCGGATCCGCGAATAACGAATATCACCTTATTTATTCGCCAATACCGATTTTTCGCATTCCGCACATAAAGAATCTTAGCTGTATGCGATGGGGCATTTATTTGACGGGCGCTAAAAACCTACTTGATAACGCTGTATTCGTAGTTCAAATACATGGTAACAAGGACCCGTTGCCGCTCTACCGCATTCCGCATACCGCTGGTAATTCACATAAAGCTGATCCAAAGAACCCTTTTATCAAATCTTTAAAACTAAAAGAATTCCCAGAAGAACAGGAGAAAAGACCTTTGTCGAGACAACCTGTATCGTTAGTGGAGACCCGCCGGACAGGCCGCTGGCGCCAGGCTGTACGTGCCTTAATCAAGTTTGACGGAGGCACTTATTTGTGTTTGGCTTACCGAAGCGTATCAAAGCCCACTGAAGCAACCATACATTGTTTTTCCCAAGGACAAGTCTGATCTTTTTCCTATTATGTGAAGTTTAAATGACGCAGATATTTCGATGAAGTGATTTTCGAAATTTGTGATGGGATGAAATTTTCTGAGTCTCATAATTGGAGAAAGACCTTCATATCTTCTGTTTTTCGAAATAAAAAGCATATCTTGTAGGTTCAAATGTATTAAAAACCTGCAAATCTGGCACCGGATGTTAATTTATCAAACTATACATTCATAAAAAAGTAGTATATATATATATATATATATATCATACTAAACATTCATAAAAAAGTAGTATATATATATATATATACTATTCTTTTTATTGTATACAACATTTTACACAAACATAATAGAAAGTTAAATACAACAGCTTACACACACATAAATACAATGTTGAATACAACACACTGATATTTATAACAGAAATACATCAGAGCTAAATCAAAAGCATTTATAAACAAGAGGCAATAACCTTATATAATTACAAAATATATGCTGGTATAGTGATATTTATATTATGAGACAAAAAAGCGACATACTGTGTTTTTTTCGGGAGGTATAAACTAAATCTTGAATTGTTATCTTTCATGTTTGAGACTGAGTACGTTGACAATCATTGAATTAAGCATGAGAGTGTTCTATAAATATAAAGACTTAAGTGCATTACAATTGTAATATGTCATATTAAAGGAATATGATAATTGTAAACCGTACATCAAAATTACATGAAACAGTGTTTTCTACAAAAAGTGGATTCCATTTTTTAAAGTGTATCGATATATTTCCTTTCTTGTGAGCAATACTTCTTTCTATGGTATATATCTGATCAACATATAGCTTGTATTTGGTGAAGTTTGGCCTTATTTCTTTACATTTGCACATATATATATATATATATATATATATATATATATATATATATATAAATCTTTTAAATAATAATATAAGCATATTTACAAGAGGGTTATTAGTATTGTTAAAAATATTAGATATTTTACTGAAAAGATTTTCTGTCACTGGGATGTGTTTACTTATTAACCAATTTTTATTTGAGTAAAAAAAGGTTGGATTTCCCTGCAATTTAATATAAAACAGATGTATGATTGTTTCTTTCTCATTTGTTACAAAATGAAGAGAGCACACTACTCGCTTTCCCAATTTTAAATAATAGTGGATTGAGAGTTATAGTCCTGCGAATTAGTTTAAATTGAAACATTCTTAATATTTCTGATATTGTGATGTTTTTAATATTTTTAAATGCTTCATATACCAAATCTTGACAGTTGCACTGCATGTCTCTAGTCCATGTATCAATAGTTTTAAAAGGTTCAGTGCAGGCATCCATTATTATTTCTTTGTAAACCCTCTGAGTGACTTTCTTAATGTTCATGATTATATCCAATTTGTTTACCTGGAATGTAATTATGTGTATTATTACATGTTTTAATACTGCATTTGCCGAATTTTAACTTTTTTTGTCAGTTCTGTATGGAACAGAAATGTGTATTTTCTATCCTTATTCTTTATAATATCATATAATTTTGTGACACCAGCATTGTACATTTCTTTACTGAATACTGTTTTCTTATCTATTTTTATATGTGAATTATAGAACAACTCTTGACTTAAAATTTCATCAGGGGTGTAAACATTCTTGAAGTTATATTTACACCATGCTTCTAGAACATCTCTCCAAAAAGGGTTACATAAATTATCAAAATGAATTGTGTCACTGGACCTAAGATTACATTTAAATATATAAGAGCCCATTCTTTTAAGTTGTATATTAACTATCTGCCTTCAACCATGTTCTAAAGGACCAGACAGAAAACGTTTAACCCAGACTATTTTTAAAGCTTCGATTTTAGATTTTTAAGTGTATCATATCAAGTCCTCCTTTTTTAACATATTCCCATCAGTTCTTTAATAGGTAACTTGGTACAACCAGTAAGAATTACAATTGTATCATCAGCATACTGTATTAATTTATGTTCTACTCCCCCAATGTGTTTACACACTTTGATTTTAGAATTATTCCTTATTTTAATTGCTAACATTTCCGAGGCTAGAACAAATAAATATGTTGACAAGGGACAGCCTTAGTGTATATGGTTCCTGAACATCTTTGATGGACATTTTTTTCCAATGATATTCAAGGTCTTTTGAGGGTCATCTGAAAATATGCCGATATCGGCAATTAATCATGGCATTATATGATGATACACAGAAATGCCTTTAATTTGCATATGAAAGTGTACTTATGGGACTTATTATGTCTCCCCCCCCCCCCAGGGTATATGCTGTTTTCAGTGCCATCGTCTCTCGTCGTCCGCGTTGTCGTCATCATCTGTAAGATATTTTGTGAAGGCGATGGCTCTTGAAGGGCTGCATATTTTCCTCCCAAATTTGACACTCTCATTGATCCTACTAAAATCTCGGACGAAGTCGAAACCCGGTGACCTTGACCATAATCTTCATGGTCAAATCTGCCGCAATGTGAATTGTTTGTGAACCTAATGAATTGTCCTCAAATTTGGTACATAAATCAATAAATCAATAAATCTCAGAAGAGTTTGAAACCTTGTGACCTTGACCATTATCTTCAAGGTAAAATCAGCCGAAATATTATATTTTTGTGAACCTCACAACTTTTGAAGTTTTCTTCTTACCTAGTTCTCGGAGGAGTTCGAATCCCGGTGATCTTGACCACGATCTTCAAAGTCAAATCAGCCGAATTATAGTTGTTATCTTGTGAACGCGATATATTTTTAAGGGCTGTATATTTTCCTCCAAAACTATAAACATTCATTGCTCCTACCAAAATCACGGACGGGTTCGAAATCTGGTGACCTTGACCTTCATCTTTAAGATCAAATCTGCCGAAATGTTAAATTTTGGTGAACCCTTAACATTTGAAGAGCTTGATATTATGTCCTTAAATTTGGTACACAAATTGTCCCTACCAATTTCTTGGGTCTGTTCGAAAACCGATGACCTTGACCCCGAGCTTCAAGGTCAAATCAGCCGAGATTTAATTATTATCTTGTGAACGCGATAACTTTCCTCCAAAAACACTCATCGCTCCTACCAAAAGGTCAAATGTCAAGGTCACTTGGTCAAATGTGGTCATTTTTTTTACTTATATAAAGGATATTATGACGGTAAATAGGTGGGATATTATGAGGGGAAATGCCTGTTACTCCTCTATTAATGGGTTTCTATCAAATATTGTCACGCATTTTAACTTCATAAAGTTTTTTATTTCAGAAGAATCTAGGAAGAGATACTGAAAAACAAACTAATCAAATACGACTTTTACCAAGCAAATTTATAATATAACCTTGAAATTACCTTGAAGGTCGATCAAACTATTTTAGAAATTGATTGCCTGAAGGAAAATGATTCAACAGAGTGTAGAAATTTACCTCCGGTACAAGATTTTTGGCAACTGACTTCGAATGAATACCTGGAAAGTGGGAAACTATGGTGCAAGATATATTCTGAATCCTTTCATTTCAAATTAACATATTTCTGCACTAACACTTGCATTCATGTGATTTTAGTCAGCCATTTTGTTTGACCTGTTTAAATACAACATTGAGTAAAAAATCTGATTGATGTCAAGCAAATAAGACATATTAAGCTAATTTTACCAGAAGCAGTATAACCTGGATATAATTCCCAAATACAACTGTTGTCTTGAAATTTTTTATGTTTAACAGGTAATCCGAGATTTGACTTGAGACAAGGATTGCCTAACAAATCACTGCATGCTGCTTTTTATATGGAATCTAATGCATGGGCCGGGGATAATACTATCTGTACCTAATGAGAAAAATTGCATGTTGTCAGTAAAATATGCCATCAAAATCAAATTAATGGTTTATATATTTCTCTCAAACCCAAGGTTTAGGTCAGTTAAAAATGGCGTACAAAATAAGTACAATTTACGTTTGTGCCTGTTTGTTGTTTTTATTCCTTATTTAATTTCATAATTCTCATATAAATCTTGATTTCTAACGAGCTAATTAACAGACATTTTGCAAGTGCACAAAAACTGAATGCCTTAAGGTACGTTTAAGAATACCTATCAATTTCCCAGAGAGAAAATCGCTTTCCGCCATGTACTGCGACACGTTCGGGTTCGCATGATTGCACTTAATAACCTCGTTACAACAGGTGCTCTTGGATACCGTAAGTCAATATCGTTCACTTTACTTAATGATGAACACAGAAGTTACTAATTTAGAAGAAACGCGTTCAGACAAGAGTCTATTAAGCAATCAGTCTGCAAATTAATGATGGCATCCCAGTAAACTCTGCAGAGGTCGCACAGTCCCCTATTTCTGTTTCGTGATAACCAGTCAAGATGGAAGTTAATGGTAAAGTTCTGGAGCTCGTGCCGAAATGCCAAAACTAATTTCTGGCAGGCAATATTTCATGAATCCCATAGTTCCGAGCCACTTGCCGATGCGTCATAAAGAAAATGAACACCGAACGAATTAATAAAAACTAGAACTTATTTTCTCGGTGCAGAATATGTTTATTCGTGTCATTTTTCCTCTAATCCTCATTCAAAACACTGTCATGAGACCTTCATTGGTAAAACAATCAGCCTCACAAAATGTTAGAAATTATCTGGACTCTCACTATACACCTTAAGGTCAGTTCTGTTGATTAAATATTTAGTTTTGGGTGATAATAAATCTGGAAAAAGGAGCAAAATTGTCATTTTTATCATTACATCTTTTTAAAATCATATTCCTTTCTCATTATCAGATTTTTCAAATTAAAGAGCGTTGTTCCAGACTTTCTTTACAAAGAATCCGCAATATTCATTGACAGTGTGTACAATATTTTTATTGTGTGTATGTGTATATAAATTAACATCCGGTGCCAGATTTTTTACAATTGTACTTGTACTAATACCCGGGAAATGTGCGGGAAATACTGGGAAATGTGGTGCACGGAATCCGAATTTTTACGATTCAAATTTACATAGTACTGTGTATAGTATATATATTTATATTATATATTTGTTTGTGCATGTATAAGTGCCCAACAGAAGGCTTTGAAAAAAAGCTTAAACATTTGACTTGTTTAGAGGGGTAAATTATGAAAATTAGTCCATACAATTTGGAAACTTTAAAAAAAATTTTTGGCAACACATTCCTTGGTCCTCATTTAATTGAACCATTAAGGGGAGATTAATCCTAACCATAAGTTGTACAATGGAGGGTTATAAATATAAACGCAAAATGAAGGAGGCATCTTGAAATATTACATATCAAGTTTTACTCGATTTCGTGTATATATCTGGTTAGAATTAGCCTTCTGAAATCCTGCCTAAGAAAAATTCAGTGTTTGCGTTGGAACAATGAAGTAGAGCTTTCCTTGATATTATTAATTAAGCCTCCTCGGTATGAAAGTTGCGACTCATAGGGGTCGAAGGGTTTATTTCTATAACCATGATTCTGTAAAATATATGTGTAGATGGAGTTTCAAGTGCACCTGCTGCCACCCACATCCGGCCGAATGCAAACCAATTGGTTATAACAATCAACTTATTTTTTTTCCGTACAACGTATCTTATGTATATATATATATATGGCTCCTGCGAAACGAGGAAAGCGGGGGATTTGTTCCTATGCCTGCATGCACGGCTTTCAAAGCATAAAAAAACTGTCCTTTGGCCAGAAAAAAAAGTCATTGACAATTGATTTGCGCCTGATATTTATTTGAGGTTTTAAAGTAATTTTCAAGCTACACAGCCTATATCCGACTTATCTCTGTTACTTTTCGGCTTGGGGTCCCCGTGGTGGGGGTATGAAATGCCAGGGGAGGCTTTACTTGCGAAAACTTGTCGATTTCGGACATCTAATATTAATATTTGTCATTGAGTTGAAACTCAGAAGTTGTGAACAAAATGCTTCTTCTCTTTAATCAAACACCGGCCCCACAACCATGTCTACATTGTTTTTCCTGGGAAATTAAACTCACCAGGCATAACACAAGATTCGTCGTGACAAATTATTATAACATAACTAAGCTTAAAATAAATAAATCCATTTTAACCTCGTAAAATCTTGTTCAGACCAACTTTCGCGGTAAATTATGGTAATTAAAACTTCATTTTTTTGGGGGTTGATTTGAAGTGTTTCATCAAGTACCGAATAATGCGCGACAAATCTGATTTTATTCGCAATCTTTGTAAACTCTTAGTAATTTGGCGCTTTATAAGCCTTTGATTAAATTACTCTTAAAACTCTGCCAGACTATGATTAATTCTTACTTCTTATTTCAGACCAAGTACTTAGGGATAATAACATAGGTTGAGTAACATAACGAATAAATGTATTGTAACGACTCCCTTTCTGACCGAACTTCTGGACAGACTTATTTATACTGTTCAAAGATTAATTAGTTTAAACTACGTTTATAGAAAGAATATTAACGTTCTTTTATCTGAAACCTTGATTTTCACCAAAGCTAGATAAAAGACTGTTTAAAAAGATAAAGGGTCTAAAGTTTCTAGATGAATAATCGAAGAAATGTATGGTGCCCAATGTAAAAAAAGAAAAATTAACTTCATTGATTCCCACAGTTCTTTTGCGATACGGATGATTGGAGGTGTTCAAACACCACATAGACGAGCGTTTGAGGTTTTTGACGTTAATTGGTTTCATCTTTTCCAGGCTTTTTCACCAGACATTCCTTAAACACTTCTTGTTTTGACAGAAATGAACTTGCAGAGATGACACAACGAATGTGTGTTGTTCGCGCTATTTATGGGATTTTTTTGTATGAATAAATTGGTTAGTGAATGCCATTATGGTGCTTTCTTCAAGGCATGAAACAAAATGAAGAAGTTTCATTTGGTAGCCTTTATAAAAAAATAGCACACCCGTATTGTTGAACCCTATAGATGATTAGAAGTTTAATGGGAAATTCATTTTAATTTCTAAAACTAACATTACTGAGAGTTAACACTGTTCAAGAATTCTACTTGATTCCCTAATTGAAGGAATAAAATGACACGAGTCATTTTTATAAAAACATTTAGCTAATGTAATAAAAACACCACCTATACAACCAGGACACATCGAAATGATTGTCATATATGATACCATGTTTCTTCTACTTTTCTATCGACAAATGACAAATGTACTTTATAAAAATGGCTTAAGCAGGTGATACACGTATTCGGCAAGGTCATAAACTACAACCTCAGCGATTTCTTAAAAAGCTTTTCGTTAGGTTAAGGATAGAGAAATGTAACGTCTTCTCCGAAACAAAATTACTCATGTGTTTAGGATGTTTTTGGCTTTTAAGCTGTCTCTGAGACATGTATACTCAAAACCCTCCCAAAGGGCTGAATCTATCCCTTGCTTGTGACACCTCTGGTATCACTTATCCAAAAGTGCCTTTTAATGTGACTTTTGGTTAAACATTGACTGGTCGACGGCTCCCAAGTCTGTGAGCGGGTCAAGGTTTCTCATTATATAAAGTTACCGTACGTAATATGTTGCCCGAGATCAAGTTAAAGGTCCTCCCGTGAGCTCGTTAAATTCAAAATCCCTTGACACCGAATGATCAGATCAATGGTAGACTCGGGGGTAGGCACAAAGACGGCCGACGATGGAGCGTGACATGTCATGAGCTGCGGTTCTAGTGCGCAATCTACCTGGGAATTTGTCTGTAATCAGCTTTTGTGGCGACCTCTCGAACATATAAGCGTAGTTAAAGACACTGTCACCCCGACCTTTCAGACGTAGTGAAGTTTATCGTACGGGACCATTCAGGAAAATGCTCCTCCCAACTTCACTGTAGAAAAGTAAAAAAAAAAAAAACAAAAAAAAAAACAAAAAAACAAACAAATCCTCAGACAAAATATTCCATCAAACGCACTGAGGGTACTTAAGTACTGTTAGTGAAGAGCTTCATGAGAGACGTGCAAAACACCATTTATTAGATCTCAATTCATCAACACGTCAGGGCACAGTAAAATTTCATTTAACAATAAAAAAAGTCACATAAATGGCTATGTGTATAAAGAATTAGCCAATGTTGTTTATTTCGAATGGCTTAAATATGTTCATAGAGATCTTAAAATTAATATTAGGGTAATTGTTTTGAGTATGATTAATTTATACACAGAAATACAAAAAGAAAAAGATTTTCTCTTATGTGCCCTGGATGCGAGCTCTGTAGCACTGAAGAAATGAACTTACTGATTTAACCTTTCCTGCGCCGCATCCCGTTGTTTAAAAAAGAAAGCAATTAAATAAGGTTTCCATATGAATGGTTAACCCTGTTAATATTTTACATGGAGCCGAGCTTGGCACTCACGGGAATACGACGTTAAATAACATAAAACATCACGGAAACGATGTCCCCGTCCTGGAGCACTCTCCTGCGTAAAAAGAGCCACAAATTGTGTTTACAATATTTCATGCTGCAGACCTTGAGATGAGGTTTTACATCGTAGTCAAAGGGAAGGTAATTACCTTCTGGCCAATATAAAACTCTCTGGAGATTTACCTGAGGCAGAGCTTAAAACGTAAAATCTTTTGTCTTAGCTAATTAAATAGGGAAACAAGGCTTTTTAGCCTGGCAAGTATCATTTTCTGTCGTTACCTGTTAAGAAACCTCTTAAGTAGACTTTGGGTTTCGGATACACTCATCCACAAACAATCTTAGAACCTTTACTTAATTCTGATGAATGGTTATTTTTATTACTTTCTCAAAATGTGCTCTGCAAAAGTAGTTTACTGATGGAGGTCTAGGTAAGTTTTTCAAAAATAAATAATGAATCATCGCCCTAATCCGATTTTTTTCTTTAAAATGATGAAACTATTTGTTTCTGTAGTTTAACAGTTGTAAACTATTATTTTCCCTATCTGATAGGGCGATAAGTTTCCATTTCCAGGACATTTTCTTCTTGTGTCGGGGAAGGGAAGAACGTTTTTATCTATCCTTTAATTTTCTCTTGATAGTATGGCAAGCGTGATCTCTTAGGCTTTTTAAATGTTCTTTCAAAACAACATTGGCATAGCCATTATTCCCATTTAAGGCCACTCCATTAATTTGAAGCGAAAAATTCCTTTAACCGAAGGGAAACTAATTCGGTTTTCCTTCGTCGATGTTAGCAAACTAATTATCTATCTGATTAATAGTTTTCTCTATGTTTTACAACCTTTAATAATGTCCTGTCTCACAATCTCTGAAAGCCAAGATGGTACTTTAGTCGCCCACAATTACAAGAGAGAGAGAGAGAGAGAGAGAGAGAGAGAGAGAGAGAGAGAGAGAGAGGGCGCGCGAGAGAGAGGGCGCGGTAAACAACATCTTGTCGTAAGAAAGCCACGGGCCATACCTCTCCATGTTCAGATCAATAAAGGGACAGGATGGCGGAGCGGTTTCTGTTATAATCTTTGACAAATAATAACCCCTCGTGACCTTATTAATCGGGGAACGGAGCCAGGCCAGAAGTTACTCCCTCCCGACATCTTTCAGCGCATCATTAGTCTCCTCTTGTGACAGTATCCGGTTTCTATTCCCTATTAATCTCCGGGACCAGTCTATTATGTGGTAAACTCTCTCAACATTTAATCCTGTCTAAGGCAGTTATAGCACTTCTTAAAAAAGTTATATGTCTTACTGATTTAAGTTAACTCTGTTATTTTTTTTTAAAATATGGATCAGTCCATGGCCTGTTGGGACCCTGTATGTGGAATGAAGATAACCATATGAAAAGAATGGAATGTTATAAGCAGCGGTTATGCACTGCAGTCGCCGCAGATTTTTTTTTTTGTACCGCTGCTTTGTATAGCAAGAGTTACTCTGAGTTAAACCACCAGGTGAACACAGGACAAAGAATTGTAATAAAAGCAGTGAGAGCGTGTTATCCCATTGTGCATCCAGCTCCTAATTTAAAACATGCGACACCTGCTTTCGTTTGCCTGATTATTGGTTCTGTGGCTGGACCTGTTTTCGCATGTTTAAAATTTATACATATGTACATAATTTTTATTCAATAATATTTCCTAGCATAAGTAGGTTTTATGTTAATGGACAATAAAATTCATCTTCATTTTGCATTTATTATTCAATAACTCTATAAAATATCATATACCATGACATGACTGTTTAAATTATTAATACAGGTTTATGTGATTAATGAAAGATTTTATATCAAACTTATAAATAAACACGTTCTTAATGCCGAGCAACATGGAATATTTTTATCCGCATTCAAATTCTCAAAAATGCATGGTCCACATTTACTGAACATTTGCTGTTCCCTTGTAACTTTCATGAAAGGGTATTTTATGTTTTGATATATTTATGATAACATAATGAACAAAATAGTTGAATGTGTTCTCTGTAAAGGATGCGCGTTCAGGTCAGTAGATGGCGCGTGACAAAACTGAATTTGAACGGCGATTATAAAACCGGCATTTCAAAGAACATATATCAGTAATGCCTCATAGGTCATATTACCCATCTGCGTTACACAGATAGACATAAAAACGACATATTGTATATAATATTGACCGTAAGCGGAGCGTCGTGACATGTTCAGGTTTTATCTGTTGGTGTTTTATTCACGAACTAAGTGCCGAAAAGGTATGCCTCTTTTTCACAATAAAGCCAAGTAATTAATCTTGCGAAATTGATTTACAGCAGCCATTCTGGCCTCGGCAACCTGAGTACAATAGCGGACACTCAGGATAATTTAGGAACCCTGAAAATATCGCTATTCACCATAGGGACGTCGATAAATATACTGGTGTTTACCTCACCCTTGCTGTTATCTCTCGTTAATTGCAGATAATTATACATTATTTATTTTAAATATTTTTCAATTTCGGAAAATAGCGGACATTCATACAGCTGCTATTAGTGCACAGAAATACTGATGACGAGACCGTATCATTTATTTTGCGACGTGTTTCTTTCACCCATTCTTTTTTATCGTTCCAGTGACGTCAAAAAAAAGAAAGGTTTATCTTATCAAATGTGTCTATGGCCATGTTAACATAGACTTGAAAACCGCATGTAAAAGTGATGAGTTCTTATGAGAGTTTGTGGAATAATGTTTGTTTTCAGTGTCTCAATAAGGTTAAAAATACAAACATAGCATAAACATATTCAGAGATGTGACAATATCTGTATCACCACTGCGCAGTCAGTATGATAAGAATGGACATAAAGGCTACGTAAGGCCAAGCTTACTGACAACTGTTACAGTATTTTTTTATATTTTGAACGTTACAACACACACTGTTAAAGAGGCCTAATCACCTATACAGCATATTAGTTAAACGAAAATTAGTGTCTTCTCTTTGAAATAAATTGGTACCTGACAAAATATTGCCCTGAAACCTTTTGCTGATCCTGTAGACGAGTGTTAAAAACAGTATACCGGGTGCGATCATAGGCGTCAACATAAACAGAGGATCTCCATGCATCGCCCGGGCAACAACGCTTGTCAATCAGGAGAAGAACTGACTGACTTGGCATTGTCCTCTGTGACGTCACGTTTGTTACGTCACGACTCGCACGCCAAAGATTGCCATATCATCAAGTGCTAATTGACCTACCAATGAACTCTATGCGACATTAATCGCATATTCATTCAATGAATAAACATAAGCATGGGACTAAGGAGCAACCAATCAGGTGACCTTAAACATTGTAAAGCGTCAATCATCCGACAAAAACACAATTTTGCATAATTTGACAGAGCTCTGTCAAACAGAACACGTGTAGTCTGTAAATACTACCAGTACCCATGTCGCATGTTTTCCGGGATAGTTTATTATACGAAGGAGATTACAGGGAAACTCCTTGATTATACTAAGGAGACAGTATAAAAAGTTTCTATAGGCTATAGGCTGCGGGAGCCATTCCTCCGACTACCGAGTGAATAATAATGTCTTACCTGGCACATAATTCATATGGGACAAATAATCGCATATATATTGCAACACAGTTCATATATGACTACGATATAGTAAACAATGGTCTGGTGATACCAGTTGATGACGTCAGTCAATTCGACGTCATTCGCCATCGCCCTTTGTGACGTCATTATTATGTTATAATCAGCTCTGGCTACCATGGACATGGAAGTCCTTATATATACGAGCGTTTTTGGAGCTCATTGTAATAATAAGTTAAAAGGGCGTAGCATTTGGGCCTTGGTGGATAGGTCAATTCCGTGTGTTAACAAATGTGCTATAAAACCCAATAAAAACACAAAAATTAATTAATTGTTCCTTGGATAATTGCTGAGATAAGCCTAAAATGTCATCAAAATCGGTTGATTACTTTATGAATGATGTTACTAACAGACAAATCGACGCAACAAAAACATTACCCCTGCCGTTTGGCGGAGATAATAATAATAATTAGAAAAGCACTCAGAGGGCGCAGACCTCCGCCAATGCAGCTCATTATCTCAATGTTGCACTATCAGAAATGTAGCATTTTCCTAAAAAGCTTCTGGATTCAGATGGTGATCCCGATCATCCCCCAAATTTGATCAATTGTTCCTTGTATCACTACCGAGCTGTCCTCATCATTTCATCAATATCCATTTATAACTTTGGAATAATGTTGCTAACAGAAAAACCCACGCAACCATAAACATAACCCCCGCCACTTGTAGGAGGTAATAATGATAATAAAAATAACACTGATACCCATTTAATAACCCCTGATTTAATTGGGTTTTTCTTTTCGGGGAGGTAACCGCCTCCATTTTTTTTAATCTCTTATCTAATCCTTAATCTAAGTATGTATAACAGCTGAGTTCCATTTCGTTTAGGGACTACATAACAGAGCGGTAGAACTCGCTACCTATCATATTATCTTTGTATCCTGGTGTCACCTAGGCCCGGAGTCCAGCGCACTTTCGGGTCCTCGGTGTGTAATCATACCCATTGCCGGGTCAGAACATCGAGGAACCCAGTAAGACGAACCCGTTTGTGAGTTATACACGGCTGTAGGGTACAACTTTCACATTAAGCCTGCAGAGCGCTCACTCTGGGAGGGGACCAACCGTGAAAATCTCACCGCCTTGGCTGAGATTCGAACTCACGCAAGGTTGGCATGTTTTCTCCACTGACGTTATTAACACCGTTAATAACGTGATGTATAACACCCCATTTGTATAAAACTGTAAAAAATTAAATACATGTGGGATTTCTGTTAAGTGATACCATGAGGTCAACAAATAAACTTCATTAATGACCAAGGCCCAGAGGCATAGGGCTCATGTACAAATCATGTCAATAAGCAGTGGGCTTCAGACTGACTGGTACCTATTCAACTCCATGTAGGGTCATGGTATCCCAGTGTCCGCTGACACACGGATTGTGTTTGGCATCTTGGTTTATTTAAGGACAGGCTAATCAATCAATGAGATAATCAATTTGCTTCATCGATTGAAAGGATATTCTCAAAATTTGGATTTTTCCACACAAAAGTTAGAAACAGACTCGGAGCAAAGGAAGCTTTCAAGCTAGTGGTTTCCTATAGCGGTCTGAGAGGGAGCACTGAAATAGACTACTAACAGCATTATAAAATATATACTTACATGGCGAATGTTAGGACTGACTGTGTATATGTCACTCGAAAATAATATTGTGTAAATATATGACAAGATACACCATATGCTATAACTCTAATTTCATATGTTAGAAGTTTCAAATTAGCATAGGAGGACGAACTGAGATTTTTAACAGTTTTTATTTCGTTAATAACAATTTTTTACAATTATTTTCAGGTTTATAACACAGGTCTTTACTGTAAAAAAACCCGACCCTGAACTCACGACCTACCAGCTTATAGTCCTGTGCTCAACCCCTGATCCACAGAAGCTGGTAACTTAATTAAATTTAATTGTTGCATCGAAGGCCAGTGCGAGAGGCAATGTGCATATTTTCGACCTCTTTGTCAGTCGGGCTGTCTGGTGAGTTTAGTTATTGAGTTTTGATACGTGGAACGATTCTCGATTAAATTATGGTTAAATATGTAATTGGTCAATATAACCATGATCGGTTCGTGTTGAGGGATAGAGACACACCATGGTGTACACGTGATCTCGCCCCAAGCTAGCATGACAACAAGAGTTCAACCAGTATAGATTAAACATAGAATGTAACAACAACACGAGTTACGCCCGTGTCACACAATACAAAGACCATCTGTAACAATGGCTCAAATAACATTTAAGAGTCAGGAGAGGATATACTACCTCAGCTTCATCAAACAAAAAACTGACATTGACAGTGTCAGTCATAAACTCTGTTTCAGAGTCATTTAAGCAATCTACATCCTTTTTATTAACAAACCTTCACAAAGAAATTTTCTAAGCAGAAACAAACTTCTGTTTGTCATAAAAAGGACCTGGCCTTATTTGAAATACTCTCGCAAGAGTCATAAAAGGACTTAGCCTTATCCAGAGAATACTCCTCGGAGGAGTCTTGAAAGAACCTAGCCTTATTAAATTCCTCGCAAACTACGGATTTTTCTTTGGATTTAGAAGGCACGTTGGCCTCCGTAGCATGAAACTCTTTATTAGAGTCAATAAAAGAGTTGTACCCCTTATTTACATGAAGAGAGCCTGGCTTTTGTACTATGCTATACATAGATTTTGAAACAAAACCAGAAGGTCTGCTATTTGGTTTATTCGCAAGTTTCCAGCATTCATATATTAGATGACCTTCTTTCTTGCAGTAATTACAGATTTTCTTTGAAAATGACTGGCCTTGGTTGGACTTGGACACTGGGCGTGGGCTGGGGTGTAGTAATGGACTTTGCTGAACTATCAGGACTACTAGTACTGGATGACTGCGCTTTAAACTTCCTTTGACCACACTGATTTACATTCTTGTTTTTGAATGATTGGTTTGATTTGCTAGTAAAGAACATTTTATATCAAATAAACAAATTGCTCAGTACCTGGATACCACCACCGCCACAGCGACAAGTTCTTTAAAATGTATACTCTCGGAGAATAACAGTCCAATGTGAAGCTCTTGTAACAATCCAGAAAGTAAACTTGAGGCAGGCAGCATTAAATTGTATAGAGCCAGTAATAGTAGAATCCCTTAAATAACTGAATAATCGGACAGTTCCCACAAACTGATATACACACGTCTGTGTCCGCTGGAATCCTCTTACCTCTCCCTCGGTTTAAAACACAGCCCCCTGTTTATATCATCTCACCCCAAGCCGCGAATTTCCACTTCCCGAACAGTCTAAAGAATTCAACACAACACTCAGTAAACAAGCTTTACAGGAATCATCTAGAAAAACATCGCTGTGTCTCTACACATTAGGGTTCACATGTGAGCTCGGCCAGGCGAGAAAGCCCCAAGCGAGCATGACAACGAGAGTTCAATCAGTACGGATTAAACTGAGAATGCAATACGCGGTCAGACACGGGCGCTACAACACGAGTTACGCCCGTGTCACACATCATCAAGGGCACT
This sequence comes from Sipunculus nudus, assembly GCA_026874595.1. Classification (NCBI taxonomy): domain Eukaryota; kingdom Metazoa; phylum Annelida; class Sipuncula; order Golfingiida; family Sipunculidae; genus Sipunculus; species Sipunculus nudus. The sequence continues at coordinate 78,129,744 of CM049311.1, forward strand.
TGTAACAATATATATATCACTCTTATATACCCAGTTGGTGTATCGGCTTTGATTCCTGTACTCTTCACCATGACCACAGAAAATGGTCTTCCTAATCATTCTTACATTATTACACAGCGTCAGAAATGTCAAGAACGTGAGACACGGGGAGCCATATTATAATTACGGCTGATCTAGCATTAAACGTTTGTCGAGTGAAATAAGATGACAGCCCGAGGCTCCATAAGAAACGTCGATGCTAAAGGTAGGACAAGCTGTTTTACTTTTATTATAATATATTTAATAAACTATTATATTTGTTAATACAATCAACCCGAACGCTAGGTTTTGGACTGAGAAAGTACGGTTTCAGATCAACATAAGAAGCTAAACCATGCGGATCATCAAAATCGGTTCACCAATCTATTGTATAAAATAAAAAAAATTACGTGCACCGAGATTTCATAATGCTGGAAGAATATTAACAAAAGAAACCAGCAAAAGAAAAAAAAACAGCAATTGTAATGTAGCATTTGTTTGCTTTAAAGATGAGACGACTGTAATTCTAATATGGAACAATCTTGTCTTCATTAGCTCATCTTGCGTCGTTTCGTATTACACAGGGGCGGAGAAAGGGCTAAATAACCCCTATCAAGTATCTTCAAATAAACAGATGCGTGACAGTTTTATCAGAGCCCATCGTTATTAACAGTTAAACACCCGCTTCAAGTAAATTCTTGCTAATTAATAGCAAGCAAATACAAATGATTCATGAAAAAAGCTCCTGACGCAAACTTTTACTAAACTGGAATCATAATTCCTACCGTCACACCATAAAATGGGTGGTTAAAGTGATTAAATTTTACTGGAAGATCTGGAAGAACGTAATATATACACAGCAAGACCTCGCTAAACGATCATCTCGGATTAGCATTTATTGTTTGCTCTTTACATCGGCCCTTAGGCGACCACCTCGGAAATGCATATCTTGTATATATTTATTGAAACCACTAATATGTTACATTTTGGTTTGCAACATCCGAAAATCTACGGTTTCTATATATGACGTTATTGTATAATTATAAAGTTCCCATTAAAACTAAAAAGTTCTGAAATGTGATTACCATGGTAACATGAATGATTGGGTGAACGACGTTTTTAACTGTGCTGACTGGACTCATTTGTCTATTCAATTAACAACACATACATTGTTACCGAAATGCTGTATACACAAAAGCTTTTTAATCTAGCTTCAGCGAATTAATATGTTCAAAGAAAAAGGCTCTGGAATATGTGACCTACAAGAAAATTCAAAATAAGATTCGAAATCAGGATCTATATTCGAAATAATTTCCCGAGAGACCAGAATGTAGGTCGCCTTAACCTATATTTTCCTATTTCTGGTCACCTATTCCCCTGACATTCTTCTTATCTTATCTGTCATCTATAAGAATTGCTTTTGACATTCATGAAGTTTGCAGCTATCCCAGCGGTCGCTTGCCATTCCGCGAGGTTGTATTACCTTTTGTGTCCTCTAGAGGGCTGTTGTTGTGAAAAGTGTATTTTGTTACAATTCTAAAAGGGAATGCAAAAATTATTGTAACCTACCCCCCCCCCCCCCCCAACCCCGCCCTCTCTCATTCAAGCCCCAATTACACTCAGTATGAGAATAAATGTTAAAATTACCCCGGCTTCCTATTACCGATTTCACATCTATTACCAATTACAGCCATGGGTCTCTTGATATCGATTTAATATTACCCCTTGGGTAACTTATTATCGATTTAAGGTTACTCCATTTCAGAATACCCCATCCAAACAGCTGACTCAGACTTTAAATATCATATGTTCCTACACGTGTTTTATTGAAATACTTGATCGTAAGTCAAGAGCATTTAAAAGAATTTGTCAATTAGTGAAACAGCAAGTGGTGGTTTGAACAGTGCGGGGGTATCTTGAAATAGGGTATGGAAAAAACTCGTTTGTAATTTGAAAATGATTATTGAGGAGGGGGGGGGGGGGGCAAGCCGTGATGGAGGCTGCTGGGATATGAATCCCCAGTCACATTTCTAGCAAGGTTGCATAATTTACCTTCCTTTACCTATTCTTGAGAAAGGACAACTTAGACCTCTCTAGCTTTTGAGTATATGCCATCTAGCCCCCACACTTTGCAAAGCGCCTGACTTGTCCCCAGTTAGACAAACGAGTTGGACGAATCCTATATAGGTCCTGGAGGATGTCATAGTTAAGCTCAGACAGGCATTCATTCTTATTCAAAAAGACGCCGCAATCTGCTTTACGTGGACCACAGACTATTGAAGGAAAATTATTTTATCCCCGGATTTTACATCAATCAATTGATGTAATAGATTGCACTGTAGCTTTGTCCAGTAACGTTGGTGATGCAATCGGACGAGGCGTATTTTACTGGTTAAGGCGATGGACTTCGGGGGCAGGTCGTGTTCGTTCGAAATTAACTAGTGCCTGAATGGCATAATGGTCAAATCCGAAGCACATAAACCTTAAAATCCAGAGGGTTTATTTATAAAATACAATGGCACAGACAGGCAAATCATCTGTCATAAACAAATCTGTTATTTGACCTGTCGGTCATATGAAGGCAATTTCAAGATACTGAGTGATAAACTGATGGAGCAGGAATGCGAAATTGTCGCTATGTCGGCATCCACACATAAAGAAGATGAACGATAAGAGTGGATAGGGAACAAAAATGAAAATAATAACGGGGATAGTCGGTGTTGTTTACAACCTTGCATTATAAGAAACATATTTTTTACAGAAAATCATATCCATCCTTCCCTTTTCGATTACATCTTTGTCAAACCGCATCGATAATGTGATCGTATTCACAGGGCTAGTGCAATTTCCTCGTTCTCTATTCACTACACCAGTTAGCAAGTAGGTGTGGTCCATATTTTGTAGAATTGAGGAAACGGAAGTCGTCACAGCATTGATTTGTTTGTAGGTCATCTTCTAGGAGTATCTCCTGAAAACTTTACTCTAGTTGTATCTCCTGTAGATATTAAATATACCCTTATTGAAAAGTAATGCCCGTAATATGTTTTAAAGGATTCTTTACCTTTTACCAAGTACATTGTTTATTTCAGGTGAGGCCAAGAGAAAGCCTTTGTTTATTGATCCTGACAGATATTTTACACACGAAAGTTTGATTAGAGTCCTTGCGTAGGTAAAGATGTGGTCTCAGACTACTCTTTAATTCATTATCTCTGTCTAAACATGGGTACACGTAGCGTATTTAAAAAAAACGGATGCTGATGATCAAACAAACTCATATCTTAGTGGAGTTTTAAAGACTTTATCTGGTTGGTCTTACCTACAGTACAATAATTTTAGAGTACGCCAAAAATTATACAGGTTCCACAAATAAGACAGGGGATTAGCTTGGCATTGATGAGGAAAATGGATCTACATACAACATTTATTACTTTAAAGTTTAAGATGTCAAGCTTCACTATTGACAAACACATAAACATAATTCCATGAATTGAAGCATATATTATTATACAAGTTAAATATATATATATATATATATATATATTTATATATATATATATATAATCAATAATAACTATTTATAAGTCTTATAGTATTAAAACACCCATGATAATATCAATATTATTAAATATTTTTTAAATAGTTTTATTTAATAATTTCACACATCAAACCAGATATATGTATATATATATATATATATATATATATATATATATATATATATATATATATAAAGGGGCTGGGTATCAACTACAATTTTCGTATTGCAATATTTGGTAAAGAAATTGCGATACGTATCGCGATATGTTTTAATGTATCAATTTACAAAAAAGGAAGTGTATTTTCTGATGTATGTACAATACATAAAATATATGTTATTAATTTATTATCATATTAAATTTGTTGACACTAAATATTCAAATTTGACACAGGAAATTTTGCATAATTGTTCAGTTATAAGTACTTATACTTATTTTTGACAGAAACCGAAGAAAATTTTAAAATAAGTGTTCAATGTTTTCTGTATGCCTTACTGTATGCCCTAATAAAAGCTTTCTGGACTGTGGCTTCGCAAGGAGAGGGATGTATGATGTGCACAGTCACAGTCGTGTAACACCACATCATAAGGATGTAAAAGAGGAATATATTTTTATTGAAAGTTACTAGTTAAAAGACTGAACACAGCAAAGTAATAAAAGTCATGTAGAATTAGAAACATTTCTAGAAATGTAAAGGAACAGTCACCAAACAAAAATGTAAACCTGACTTGAGTGACTGAAATTGAACAAGCTGGACGATTATACATGGAATACATTCATAATTGAATGATTGATTGATTCTTTATTTCCTCCTCAGCAAAAAGAGAGTAAAACCATTAAGTACATATAAGGTACAAGGTACATGCACCATGAGCAAACAGTGAATGAAATAAGATCTAAGTAGAAAGTATGCACAGATAAATATAAAATGTTCAAATATCTAATCATAAAATACACAAAGCGCAAAGCTATATTAAGATATGATAGTTAAATTGGCTGTCTTAAGGACCAAAACATATATCTACAAGTTATGATCTAATAAACTATATCAGGTCAATGCTATAGTAAATTCAATTTTATGCGTTTAGCAAATAACCAAATTAAATATTTAGTTATAAAAAGTACAGTGCAGTGCTATATTAAAATTTTAACTGTTGTCTAAGAAGAAAACTTGATAACTGAAAATGTACTTCGAATTATATTTCAGACTGAAATATAATTATCAGAAATATAAAATGTTCCTCTTAACCGTTTAATAGTCTAAATAGTCTTGAAGACCAAAACATATATCCAAGGCTGATACTATAATATATTTTATTTTATGCTCCAAGCAAATAATTAAATAAATGTTTAGTCATAAAATAGTCCAGTGCTACATTAAAATAACAACTGTATTCAGAAAATAAGTCGCTTCTTAATTACTAAAGACCTCCTCGTAATGTACTTTGAACATTATTTTTGACTGAAATACAATTGGTAAAAGGAATTTACAATATTCCCCAAACCCGCTAAACAGGCGGAGATCTTGGAGATCAAAACATATATCCACAACGTAATGGTCGGGTAAGCTACATAAGTTTAATGCTATTGTAAATTCAGTTTTTTTTTCGCTAACCGATAGAAAATGAAAAAAAATGACTAGTCCTTACATATACAAAGTGCAGTGTTATATTAAAATACTAACTGTTGTCTAATAAGACAATATCAAGTTGATAACTGAAAACTTTCCTCGTAATGTTATTCGAATAATATTTCTAAATGCCTGAAATATAATTAGCAAAAATTTACAATAGTCCTCATATACGTTAAATAGGCAGTCTTGAAGACCAAAACATACATCTACAAATTTGAGGTCAGGTAAATTATATAAGGCTGATGCTTTGGTAAATTCATTTTTATCATAAATATTTTTCAACATAAAGTCTCTATTTGGTAGAAATGATTGACAATCTGTGAAGATATGACACAAAATATCATCTTGAAAGCAGTTGCAAAAATTACAAATAACGGTCTCATCCGGATCCGCTAAACAAAGCAAACTTACCATGTCACATATTGTCTTCCCACAACTTATTTGATTCCGTGCAATATAGTAAAGACTAAAAGTTCTCTTTGTCAACTTAGGCTGGATTCTCAAAAAAAAAAAAAACTGTGACAGTCGTTTCTTTTGTACATCGCGGAGCACCATATACTTTGCTCATATAAATTGATAGCATTAAATACAATTCGTTTCGAGGTTAAATAAACTGGAAAACGTCAACCATTTATATATTTAGAAAAGAAATTACCAATTCCGTATTTATTCAAAGTATCAACAATGTTAGGAATGAAACCTTTCTGGTTAATGTGTACTTGTAATTTCCACTGATATAGCCTTGTGATAAATAGTTTCTTTGCTATCCCTATATTGTCACCAGAAATTAATTTATGAAGGAATTGAAGTTTCTTTTGTCTATTCTGCCTTGCATGGTATGCCATCCGAGTAAGCCCCTAACTACCTCTCCGTGGGTTCTCAGATGTAACCCTTGTATCGTTTTTCCAGCAAATGTTTGTAGTTTTTCAATTAAATAACTCTGACTTTTGCTATTTGAATACCATAATTCAGAACCATATAATACAGAAGGTATACATATTTTATACCAAAGGCTAACTGATACAGTCGGCAGAAGGGCGTGTGATTGTAATCCTATCATACCAAGAGCACCCAGAATGGATTTCCCTTTCCTACACCTGTCGTCAGTCCGTGATTTTGAGGAAAACCAGGAGTTTAGTAGAATTCCTACATGTTCATACTCTTGCACTTCTGATAATTTCATGTTACCCATTTCCACACTCTTAACTTACTATTTACTTTGTTTTGTTTTTTAGTTTCCCCGAAGACCATACATTTTGATTTTGCTGAACAAAAGGATATTTGCCATAGCTTTCTGTATATGTGGGCTCTATTAATTATTTAATCCAATGACGATTTTGTATTAGCTATCAAGACAGTGTCATCTGCATATGTTGGGGAGCTAACATCAATATCATTTACCAGCACACCAATATTTCCTTCATTTATATCATTATGAATTCCACGAAGGACACAGTAAAATAAAACAAAGACATGATACCCCCCCCCCCACTGTTTGAAACTCCGAGATATTTTAATTCATCTGACAATGCTCCATTAACAAGTACTGCACAGGAGCTACCAATTAGCCATTCTCTAAACAATAGCCACAATTTGTCACGGATTGCCAAATTATATGCATTAAATAGCAGTCCGTCCCACCACACTCTATCAAAAGCAGTTTTACAGTCTTAAAAAAACAACATATACTCTACCCCCTTGCTCACAATGGTGAAATATACTTTCTTGTACAGAAAAAGATGCCATCAGACTGCTACACCCTTTCCTGCAAGCTTGTCGCATTTTATCGGGGAATTCTCTGTTTCTCAACCACGGTTTTAGTCTGGACCATGTTATTTTTTCAAAGAGCTTATTTAAAACTTGCATTAGTGTAATTCATCTGTGTGAATTCTTTGAGGCTTCGTCTTTGATTCTGCCCTTATACATTGGAGAAATAATGCCAATCTTTAAAAAAATGGCGATCTTTTAACTAACATGAGACGTGAACGTTTCTTGGTCGGTTTCTTCTTCCGGTTGTTCATTTGGTAAATTGCAATAATGATTACACCAAAACGAACGAATTGCTATAGGAGTCGAAAAGTTAGAATTACCATCGTTCAATCTGTGAATACTACTGGATTGATCTTCATGACCTTTTACATATTTTCACAAAGACCTAATATCAATATCGTTATTAAGACTCGCCTCTTCAACTTTTCGTGCTTCAAATTCTAATATTTTTTCTTTAATAATTCCCGGAATACACGTTAACCGCTTTGTGTTTTTATACGAGTTAAACTGAAAACCCGGTGGGCGACCGTCGTCTACCCATATTTTTCGCATTTCTCTCTAGTGGGCATGGACTTTCTTTAATTCTTGGTCCCAATATGTTTTTATGTGTGTTGACGCTTGTTTTTGGTACCACCTTATCAGCAGCTTTTTTTCATACATTCACTTAATGAAAACACAAAACGGACTCTCTCAATGTAAAGTCACACCCGATTGCACATTCACTGAAGGTGTTCTCTAATTAACTCGGTGTTAAATAGTTAACTATTTATTACCAAGCGTAGACTATACTTAATTAACACCTGCATTTCCTCTTTGCAGGGACAAGATACATCTGGCCAGTTTTAAAGAGAGCAAATGAAAAAGAATTTGATAGAAATTTACCTATGAATAGGTAAGTTTATATAATGTGTTTTAAAAGTTATTCCAGAGTTATACCTAATTTGTAACGGGTCATGTGGTACCAATACACATGGATTTTTGTATCACAAAAAAAAAATTATGTCGGTATCTAGATCTGACTGTGAAGAACACACAATAGATTTTAAAGAATAAGACAAGGTTGCTTATTGATTATATTGATAGATCTTTGTAATCAAATGCACACATATGCATTTTATTTTTTTTTAATGTTTATTTAAGTTTTGAAAACTTTATAAGTATTGGAGTTTTCACTACTTATGGACATGCGGGACAGAACTGGGCCTCTTAATCGTGTGGTTACCCTTAAGTACACATTCGTTTACGGCATCCTCTAAATAATCTGGTGTTACATTGATTAATTACGTGTATTACCAAGTACTTAATATACTGGTCACCCATCCATTCTACTCTTTGCAGGAACCAGATACAAATGCCTGGCTAGGGGGAACGAAATGTAAAGGAAAGGTGGATTTTTGTTTTTATCGGGCTGACAATTATAACATTGTACGTTATACAAGAGTAATTTCTAAATCAATAAAAAAATGTTTTTAATAATGCACTTTGCATTGTATATCACATAGCAAAGTCTGTGTTAACCACTTATAACTATGTAAGGAGACTACAAATAATTTGAAAGCAAGGTAAAACGTATTATAAAGCAATAAAGAAAAATAATTACCCATAATACTTTTGTGAAAAGTACGTGTTTATAATAGTTATTGTATTCATTAAGTGCAGTTCATACGATTTAACATTTTTGTTGAAGATACTAGGGACGCTTGCAAAAACATTGTAATGTTAACAACATCAACATTCAAAATGCAATCCCCACTCAGTGAGAGAGAGAGGGATTTCCAATTAACAGCTTCACATACCAGAAACATCGTATGTTAATAAATTCTCAACTGCTGGTAATATATATTTCATTTCTTATTTTACAGATCGATTCTCCGTACCCTTCCTTACCCAGTACGCATCACGCAATTAAGGGATATATGTTGACACGGAATCAGAGATTATTTCTACCGCGCAGTGTTTGGATTTTATCTCCGATCATACAGCTCATCGATTCTATGCAGGAAAAAATACCTTTGTCTATGGGACTGGAATACGTTTGAATTGCTCACCAAGGCGTTTCAGCTGTAATAGCCATAGAGACATCGTACAATACACTCGTTGCTTCAATTGTTGTGTATCGATTATATGTCGCTGCGACTTCATATATTTTATTTTGTAAAGCAGACAGGTGTTATTTTTATAATTAAGAATTACAACGTCTGAATTGCTCACCAAGGCGTTTCAGCTGTAATAGCCATAGAGACATCGTACAATACACTCGTTGCTTCACCTGTTGTGTATCGATTATATGTTGCTGCGACTTCATATATTTTATTTTGTAAAGCAGACAGGTGTTATTTTTATAATTAAGAATTACAACACAAGAGGACCTGGTCTCACAAGAGATAAACAAATACCTGAGAACACACAAATAATTCATCGAAAATATATTCTTGACGTTCCCAGGATATCATCCCCCCCCCCCCGCCCCCCCCCCCCCCAAAAAAAAGGAGAACACTCTGCGCATCGTGGATGTTCTATTCTTATAAGCCTTTTGGTGGGTCCAGATAAGAGAAATATTCAATTTCATTGTTAGTATATACCAAGAAAACTAAAATTCTTGCAGGCAGAACACAACATTTGCCTAAATTACCAAAACGGTAACAAGGGAATTTATTTAAGCTGAGAAAACGACTCGAAACTGTGTGTTCACGAACTCTGTATAGCACGTCAGTTATATCATTTACGTGTATTAGCTAATGCTTTTTGTTATTGCTCTTTATTCACAGACTGATTTTTTCAACTAAATAAAAATGTTTTTCCTTAATAAAACATATATGCGTTAATCGGCCCGGGGAGTGCCTATAGACATATTTCTCTTTCATCCCTTTTACCAAACGCAACCTATTTAGATTTCAACATTTATAACAGGGACCTATTTTATGACAATAAATCAGTTTCAGTCACATTTGAAAATATCGAAAAAAATCGGTATATGATAACAAACGCAAGATGAGAATCACCATATTGTGATATATAAATATATATATATATATATTGTTACGGAACCTAATAACAACATATCACGTAGTCGCGACGAGCATAAATTTGGTTATTGAGATAAAAAAAATCAGATTCTGTAACACTAGGCAGCGTAAAGTGTCTAGGTGAATAATTAAAGAAATCAGTGTTTTTTTTGTTAACAAATTATTATAATTTATTCTTAAAACAACCCTAACAATACAATACACTAAATCAACATAGTTACACAGTATAACAACATTATAACAGTAAATCAATACAATTACACAGTATATGATTAAAGTTTTCAACACCTGTATACCACCACTGTCACAGCGACAAGTCCTTTAAAACGTATAATCCAGATGAACAGTTCTCATAAATCTTCTCAGAGAATAATAGTCCAATTCAATCACAAAATCAGTCTGTTGTAATCCAAAAGTGAAATTCTGGTAGTGATCCTAAAGGCAAACTGAAGACTATATAAAATCCGTTACAAATTTCGAAGAAGAACTTAAACTACAGCAACTATCGGAAAGGTCCACAAATTGACTCACACTCTTCCGTGTACGCTGGAACATTTCTCTCTCCTCTCTCTCTCGGCTCTTAACATAGCCCCTAACTTATAGCTTCTCACCCTAAAGCATAGAAACTTATATTTCACGAACAATCCAAAGAACCCAACAATACATAATACTTACGCGCCCAAAGAACAGAACAAGACATGCGAGAGCGCAACCCGCCCAGAAAATTCAAGATTAGCATGAGCGCTGTGTTCCTACATGTCAGACCCCACGAGTGGGCCGGGCCAACTCGCACGTCTCCCATGACAACGAACTATGTTTGCGCTACACAGACACAGGCAAGACTCCTGCGCACAATAAAAGAGACACCTATAACAATATATATATACATATATATATATATATATATATATATATATATATATATGCGTTTTTAAGAATATATTAGCAAATGACCATGAGTAATATACAAACATGGACAAGCACACTCACACACACAAACCGGATTTATCACATAAGCCGGTGGAGTAAAGCAATATCTACGCTGGATAAAAAAAATCTTAATGCGGGTGTTGGCAATATTAAAATTACCTTTATTGCTAGAAATGCCTATTTTCTAAATTATACTCAAACTGGTTTCATTTGGAGTGACCTTTAGGATCTAATCACACCTCCACGTCTTATATTTTGAAATATAATCAATGATTTTGCACTATGCCGTGGTATTTTAGTATACTAATCGTGGAGAATTCCTTTAATCCACAAATGCCATTCTCTTGTTGTCAAAACGTTAGAGGCCTTGGATCGTGCAGGAAGCTTTATTCAATGCTTATGTTCTCTGTCAGAAAACCTCTTTATGATGCTTTACGATGAAAAGTATAGAGAAACCTCGAGACATAAATGTCAGGAGTAAAAGCCCCAAGACAGTCCCTGAGTAATACTGGTTGACGAGGGGCCGTAACGTGCCCTGTGTCTGCGAAAGTAACAGGAAATCTCAGATAAAGCGGAAGAAACTGTCATCCTACAAAATACGTTACCAAGGCAACAACACAAACACTTTACTGAAGCATAAATTCCTTTTTATAGTATGGGACTTGGGCACACGTTATATAAATGAAAAGTTTTAACCATTCATTATATTGTGTCCAGCGTGAATCTTGTTAGTTTCTCTACTGAAAAAAAAATAATTAAACGTTTACGGAAGCAAACAAAAAATAATGATTTTAAAATCGCTTTTATTTATATTCTTTTACTCGACACTTTTTAAATATTTGAGAAAACTTTTGTATTCGCTAAACCTTCGTAACACCAAAGGAACCTGTAGTATTTAGTGATTAAGCACACATTTCTATAATAAATTATATTTACAAAATCTTTAATCTATGGTTAATACCATTTCTAAAGTACCTTTCACATGTGTCCAAAATAATTTAAGAGGTTTTTAAAGTATTTAAGGAATTCTTAGTTCAATTAATCTATTTCAAGTCATAATTGAAACACCTTGTTCTATAGAATCCTGTGCAGGACCAAGCTCTAAGAATAAATATTATTTTATTATATTTATTATATATATATATATATATATATATTTATATATATATATATATATATATATATTTATTTATATATTGTTAAGGAACCTAATAACAGCAGATCACGTAGTCGTTACGAGCATAAATTTTGTTACGGAAATAAAAAATCAGAATTGTAACACTAGGCAGCGTGAAATGTCTAGGGGAAATTTCGGAAACGCATAGGCATCAAGAAAATTTCAATTGATTTAGTTCCGTACACAGCACTTATCTGGAGGAAAACGTTTCAAGATTTTTTTTTGTAGGGAAAATAAAATAAATGTATATCACACATTTTATTTTGAAATAAAACCTGGTTTACATTCATTTCCTTTCGCACTCGCTGTGTTTAACAAATACAAGAATATTTGCCGGGCCTTTTCTTTTAGTTATTTACTTAATTCATCAGTGGTTATATCATCTTTATTTATTATCAGTATACGAGTAATAGCATCATAAATATAGTCACATTTGCCGCATTATTGCAGTCAAATCTTTATCATCAATATGGTTGGATCATCATCACTTTATCCAAATCATTATCATCATCATGCGGCGCTTCATCATCATGATCATCATACTGTTCGTTAGAACCTTATTTTTATCAACAACATGAATATTTACTGTCACATATAACCCAATTAGTATGATCATACAGGGGCGTCAATATGGAAGATGGTAGGTATACCCCCCCCCACACACACACACACATTTTAGCTAGGGGGGGGGTTGCCAATGCAATCTTCTCTCCTCATATTCAGAGAAAAATAATTATACTATAAATAAAATATTAATAATTAGAATTATAGACTTTAGTCCCATTTCTGTGTTTACTATGAAATATCATATATCTTAACATGGTTTAGAATTATCCTATACTGTGGACATAATACGTTATTTCTTAAACATAGTTCACTTTAATATACTTGAAGTACGTCATACGAAAAAGGTATATATATATATATATATATATATATATATATATATAATAACACGATGCTTCAGCGTGCTTAACGTTTAATATATATATATATATATATATATATATATATATATATATATAATGCACCATGACCAATATAATATAATCACTTAATCACCTCTGTAGCTGTATCTTCATCAATGCAGATTCGTCATGTGAAGGACTATAGTTTCATCAACATAATGATCGTGCTCTTTGTGGTCACGTTATCATTACTATAGTTACATATTCATCATTATTACTATTATCAAATCAGCAGTAGTACTAAGTTCACATCATCAATATTGCTTTCTGCATTCAAATATTGTCGCATAGTCATTATACTCTAGTTTCGTCATAATAGATATAGTTATATCATCAGCATGATCAACACGTTAAATCACGTCATCACTGTGGTGACATCATCCTAATCGGCAAGATCACATCATCATCAATTATGTCAATATGATTTTTTAAAATTATAAATATAATAATTTTTTTCTTATTTTCATTGTTTTCCGTTTTCCCAGATGTTTATTCTGGCATCGATATTACAAAATATCTAATATATTAGGTTTGGTTTGAGAAAGCGCCATACTTTATGTTTTTTTAACATACGTGGTATTAAATATGTGCCTTTAAACAAACCTGACAAGTTCCCTCGTTGCACTTATGATCGATAAAACCATTTTCTCCACAATCAGTGCTATTCATAGATTAACTCGAAGCATGTAATCATGACAAGGCGTTCCCGGTCGTCTCTTTTTCTTGCGAAAAGAGACCCCTGGGGGAGGATAAGATAAACGATCTGATCACTTCAAGTGGACTTGCCCAACGACAATGGCAAGTCATAGCTTTCAGTGCTCATCTTATGTTGACAAGGAAGTATATAGGTTATATATGTATCTATGGACAAACACAGATATACAAAACAAATAACACCAAAAAAATGCAATCTCTGGAATACAGGCCTCCGCTTTGTGGATGGTAAAGTGGGGTATTCTACAGCCTGTGTTTACATTCACTTATCGAGCTCATATTCCCCGGTATATTGGTCCATACAACAAGTGTTGGCATTTATTTATTCGGTTTATATTCCCATGTTCAATCGTGTATATGTGAATGCACGTTTGTGAATATACCTGGAACCCCTTCCGGCATCCGGATTATGGCCCGGATCTACACCAAAATCTAACCGATTCTTCAAAACCCTTTGCCAAGGGTCCCTGGAAGTTAAATGGGATTCCATTGATATTTGCATGAGTTATGTTGTGAACAAACACACCCATAACACAAAACAAATTATAAGCATGAATTTCTTTTTCGGGTACCCCGCCAAAGATAACAAATCTTAAACATATTTCTTCTTTTAGCACAATATAGGTAGTGAAATGAACACCGTAACCTTAAACCACATGGCCGGCGTATAAGACTCCATAATGGGTTCTGCATGATTCGGCCACATTTCATTCTGTTAAACTCCAAAATACGTAAAAAAAAACTTTTCGTTTAGTTCCTTGAAGAGTGCAGAGGCCCCTTACCTCCTCCGCTAAATAGCTGACATCTGAAGATGGTGACATCTGAGTAATAACTAAAACATGTTGGGCTTTTCAATGCATTTTTTAATTCGCATCCAGTTGTATCCAGTGCGGCCGGCACACTGTATTGAAGGACGAGTTCAATCACAAGCATCAGATAAGAATACATGGGTGGGGCTAGGGGCTGCCGCGGGGTCACCCTATCCGACTGTGTATGTTATCCTGAGGACAAACTTTCCATTCGTTAATGAACATATTAAAATAATGTTTTATTACTGTTCACTTTCACCTGCAACAATTTATATATGGAGATCTATCCCAGGGCCGTTATTTCTGAATCTATCCAGAGATAAATAAGAATTTTGGAATGAGGAATCATGCACCTAAACTAACAAGCAAATTCGTGGAATTAATGTCCTCCGCTTTGGGATCTTGTTGTTTTTCATGCTTCATAAAGGACGGACAGACAAAGTGACAGACAGACAGACAGAAGCCAGACACTCCAAAACAAATCCCAACCAAGGTAAGCATGAGAGCAATCACTAACCAAAATTTGAATGAAATCGGATAATATTTAGGAAAGTTACGCACGGAAAGGAAAACCTGACAGACAGACAGACAAAGTGACAAACAGATAGACGGACATATACCAGACACTTCAAAACAAATCGAAACCAGGGTATGCATAAGAGCAATGTCTGACCAAAATCTGAATGAAATCCGATAATATTTAGGAAAGTTATTGCACGGAAATGAAGATATGACGGACTGATAAACAGAATGACAGACAGACAGACAGATGCAAGACACTCAAAAACCTATCCCTACCAAAGTTAACATGAGATTAATCACTGACCAAAATTTGAATGAAATCAGATAATATTTAGGAAAGTAATGGCACAGACACGAAAGCCTGACAGACGGACAGACAGACAGACAGACAGAAGCCAGACGCTCCAAAACCAATCCTAACCAAAGTAGGCATGAGAGCAATCACTGACCAAAATTTGAATGAAATCGGATAATATTTAGGAAAGTTATCGCATGGAAATGAAAACCTGACAGAACTACAGACAAAGTGACAGACATACAGACAGACAGAAGATAGACACTCCAAAACGAATCCTAACTGTAAGCATGAGAGCAATCACTGGCCAAAATTTGAATGAAATCGGATAATATTTAGGAAAGTAATCGCATGGAAATTAAAACCTGACAGAAATACAGACAAAGTGATAATATTTAGGAAAGTTATCGCACGGAAACGAAAACCAGCCAGAAAGACAGACAAAGTGACAAACAGACCGACAGACAGAAGCCAGACACTCCAAAACTAATCCCAAACAAGGTATGCATGAGAGCAATCACTGACCCAATATATATATATATATAAGGCGTGTGAACCATTGCCAGGCAGGTATGACATGGCACGCCCCCCCCCCCCCCCCCAACTTCAGTAAATCCTGGTTTCGCCCCAAGGATAGAACACTACATATTGCCACCGTCACAGGTTGAGCGAACTTATCTTCGACTATGGGTTAAAAGTAATCAAAATGGAAGTCTAGGAGTGCAAAAATACAGATGACAATCAGATTAGTTTGCCGCCCTGCCTTCCAAGACAGGACTTTTTCCATGAAGCATGTCAAGGTCTGAAAAAAAACCGTGGCCACTGCCCCGCAACGCTAACCTATTCTTACAAAACTATGTGCTAAAATCCAATTAATAAGAAATCCATCATAAATAACTTTCATTTACAAAAACCTCGAGTGAAAGTTGCAAGATAAAGAAAGTAGTTTTACTAGCTTGGAGGTACGGTTAAACATATAAGATTGGAAAGCAAAGTGGTATTCGGAGAAAAAATTCATAGACACAGGTAAAAGGAGTAATGACACGCGCACATGGCAGGAGAAAGTGTAACATAGACCACTAGGTTGCAAGCACGGTTTGCTTGGCCTTTGGCGCTGATGACGAGAAGAGAAACAATCTTTGAAGGACTGGTGTTGTTTATCCCAGATCTGATCAAAGTTGAAAGAGTCCCTGAATTGATGCTTTAAAGAGAAAGAAGGCATGAGGAAACTGAATGACACACTGACAAAGAAGAGAGCTTGTTACCTGCAAAGCTTGCGAACACAGTAGCTGCGAGCATAGTACATTTTATAGGCCTCAAACAGATATGGCCTGAGGAATTAGTGGCATAAAAATAATCAGTTAATCCATAAGTTTACGTCTAACTTTACTTGTATTTTTAATTGTTTTTATGTAATACATAGGTTTTTCTTATTTGACTCTCACGTCGGTTCATCTTTGAATTGATTTAGGCCGTATATTGCAGGGGGTAATAATAATGAGTCCGATAAAATTGGGCTTATTGCATTTAGTCCCTGTGTCTTAATGTAACACCGTCTTCTGAGCAGGTTGCCAGTTGCGGCATATATGTCTGGTTAATATATCTACAGATCATAGTTTCTTGTTAAATGTATTTGAACTGAATGATTTTTCCTGTGCTTCAGGGCAGCATTGACACATAATGAATATTCATAACTAGATCTTTCCCGAAAGCCCCTCATATTTTTGTTTGTATTAATTTATTACTCTTATACATGGCCAAAAATAAGCGATAATAGAGTTAAATACCTTGTGAATAAGATGAAGGTCAAATATGAATAACAGGTGCAAATATGTGACATATATGACCAACATTGAGCCCAAATTTCAGCTGATAAAATCAGCCTTACTGAAGATATAGCGCAAACAGAAAATGGTGGAAGAAACAAAAACGGAAAACAAAATTGAAATCGATGGTTTTGCACTCTGAGGAACTTGAGTAGCTCCAACCATGAAAAACGTTTAACCAACATATGAAAATAGAAATACTCATCAACCTTTGTCAGACTGCCATGCGCATTGCTGCTGGGAAAGCTTAAATGTTAAATTGAAATTTGATAAGTTTCGAAGAATGAGATACGCTCTACTGTAGCAAAGGCATAGACCAAGGTACACCACGACACATGTTTTTGTAAAATTGGAGAAATAAATAACAATTCTTTTTTCATCAGAGGTAGTTTGTATCCGATTTAATGACATATATATCCTAGTGGCTATTTTCTTTGATATTTAGTCGTAGATGTAGCAACATGTTCTCATTTAGATCAGCACATTTCCTTACGGGCAGTCCACAAAATTCCAAACTTCCAAATTGTTTGTATATTGAAGCAGGTTTTGAGAGCAGATCTGCACCCTTTACTGTGTACCTGTAACTATAAATTGATTAAAACGTTCATGTTATATAAATATGGTATTTGGATTTAGAGCAATCTACGACACCGTATTTATTTTCGTAAATAACTCTAAAAAATTATGCTTTTTGCAGAAATGTAAGAGTGTTACATAGCAATGATAAAATATTTCTCAGAATGAAGGATGGGTGTTTAATTTCACGAAGTTCTTAAAGCAGGACAAGGACAGATTGGTGCTTTTTTTGTTCTATAATCACTTACAGAAATTAACTTCTAACGTCCGAAGTTTATAATAAACAAGGATTTTGGTCTGACATTTAATTAACAAAACAATGAAGTTTTATCCCCATTTGTCTCTGCGCAAATTGATATCGATTAACCATTGAAAGCGAATTAACCACAGTTAATACAATTAACCTCTGTCAGTGGCAGGGCTTCAGTTAAAGACTGGATTTTTTTGATGTTTGTCAGTGCAAGACTCGTATATATCAGACTGCGTCATCACTTAGCTCGTTATCACTCAATGTGTACGATTGCTTACCAAAGTTCCGGGTTATTGGTCTATTGTTATGAATGACCAACCTAATTATGTTAGTTTTTTTTTTATAAATTTCAGGTCTTCCGGGTTAACAACTTTCCTGGGTAGTTCATCACCAACATCATCTTCCAGAATGCTTGATCATAAATCATCCACAGAACTGACTACAGAGAGTGTTTCCAGATCACTGCCACTCTGCTACATTACAAAATGATTCCATGTGTCGACTTTCCCGCATCACTCAATCATATTCACTATATGGTCAAAGAAAAGACATGTTTTAGTTTTCTGGGAGTTTGGCCACGCTGAGTTCCAGTCTTGAAGGAACTCTCCATCCTTTCACTCCCAGGGCCATATGGAACATCTATGAAGGATCTGGCCAGCCGCTTTAAAAAAAAGATTTATTATTTATTAAATAATAGGTTATTTCCACAAAAAAAATACAATTTTTCTTCGCAACATGAACTTTTTTTAGCCTCATAAAGCACATTATTTTATATTAGGAACGAATGACAACCCGTGCTGCTTACGAATACCACCGTTTGCTGCCCTCACAAATAGACCTCCCGGACGCATGTGGCCTGAGGTATTCAGTTTCAGGGCATTAACATAAAAGATCCTGAATTAGAAACATACGTATATATGTATTAATTATGTAGTGATATCTTTTTAAAGACTTCTCCATTATTTATGGATTATATTGTCTATATAATGGCACTGATGCCAGATGCTTACTCAACGCAAAATACGGCCGCAGGCATCTAGAAATATTCATCAAAACGCTTTAAAATAGAAGAAAACCATAATTAAATGTCATTAGAACACTAGGGAATGTCTATTATATTGAATAAAACTAAAAAGAAGCATAGGTGGGATCAACACAAAAAAGATGGTATGTCAAAATAACTTTAGTTGATGGAATATCTAATAAAGGCATGGTTTCAATGCATCTCTCAAGTTAATCCCCTGCGTTCCTGTCTTAATAAAAGTACTGAAACTCTTATCGGATAGGCCTTTAATAAAGGTATTCGTTTGGCCGTCCTTTTGAATTATAAAAGCATTACTCGCAGTCTCGAACTCATGCTTCCATAAAGTGTAAAACCTATAACCTGACCAGCTTTCTCCTTAACTTTCTATCAATTAGTGCCTTGTTATTCGAATGAAAATGAACTGACTTCAGTTTTCACGGTATTTCACAGTATTTGCATCAATGATTTTATAAAATGACATTGTAAAATGCCGGGTAAAAATAACACGTTTCTTATACTAAAAATGAACTAACGGGAGATTAAAGAGAAATATCGCGTCATATAAGGGTATTAATAAATAAAAAAAGGCACACGACAAATTATTTTACAATGATCGATTTGCAAATTAGAACATTGTATTCATATATGTTATAACAGAAAAAAAACTAAATTGTTTTTCAGGAATGAGAAATCTAACTATAAAACTATCCACGCCTGATGAAAGGATTTGGCAGCAAAACCCTTACTAATAAGAATTAATCAAACTTGCAATCTTCTAAGGCTTTCTGGAGCTTATCTAGTTCCCAGATTAAAGGAAGGAGACGAGGAGCTAAGCTTAATTGTTAACAACGGCAATGATAAGGGTGAGGCGACCCTGGTTTTTAATGCGTAACTTGTGCATATTGTTTCCCTTGAAAGATTACAGCGGTTTATCTTACCAAAGCAACGGAGATGGAAAATAATGTTAATAAGGAAATATGTTTAGACGTGTAATTACGATATTTTTTGTGAAATATAAGCTTCTTATACAAAAAAGAGAATCTTTATGTACGAGCGATTGTTGTTTTGTAGCCTAAGGGTTTTTTTTATCGTCACTGTATAATTCATTAGATAATGCTTTTCGAAATGTTTGCTTTTCCGGACTGGGGCTTATATATATGCTTTGAAAGATCAAAAGCTCTATCGCATACCCTCAACTATTTGGTTTTGGTATAGATGAGTCATGTGAGTAATGAATCTGCCCGTTTATCGATTCTGTGTATGAATGACAGATATTGATGACGTCACCATAAAGGCTTTTAAAAGTTCTCATTAAATGTCACCAGTCAATACCTATATGTATAACGATACGTGCTTGATTCCAACAGTATACATGAAAATGAACTATAACTAGGGACCTGTGGCAAATATATGGCCCCCTTTGGCAGACTTTAAAGCTTTTGCCAGTTAACCCTGAACATTTCGTTAAATGAATGTGACCATTTAAATAACTATGAATAATGCCACCGTGGCAGGGATATAGATTTTATTAGTTATTATGCGTAATGACTCTCGTTAAGTTTGATGATGTTCATAAATTCTAGCGTTAAAACTACAGTCCTGGTTCTACTTAGGCACAACGAATCAGGTATAGTTCCTCCACTCACATGTACACTTGGACAGATCTCAGCAAATTTGCCATTGCCCATGTTAAAGTATTGTTTATGCTTTAAAAGCCCTCTAGCAACATGTTCATATGTGATTGCCCACGTTGAGTATTGTTTATGCTTTAAAATCCCTCTAGCAAAATGTTCATATGTGATTGGACAATAAGTAGAGAATTCAGAACGAATACTAGAAGGTAACGATTTTACGGTCAAAGTAATATGGAGTTGCTAAAACTGGTCTTATACGAATTTTTCTGCCCCGTGCAGATGAGGCGCAGTCATCCTTTCCTGTGTAAATTTTTTTATAAATAAGTCTTGAATGAAGGACTAATATGAGACCTCCCCTCCCTCCTCCCACCCAAAAAAACAACAATATAGGTTTTTACTGATATACTGATATAGGTTCTTACAAGGGGGCAAGTAAACAAGGCAGGCCTTAACAAGTGTGCACGGAATGCTCGTTGACTAGATGACTGTCTCACGCAGGTGTACCGAAAAGATTTCTGGGCGAGATGAAAAATCCGGCGCTACGTTTCGGTATTAAGTGTATATAATTCTATTTCTTTCCCCAGACGTTCCCGTCCCGTCGAGAAAGAGTGGACGCGTGCCCCCTAAATCCTCTAAATCCCCCCTGAGACGTATAATGTATACAGTAAAATGCCAGATAAAAAGAACCACCTTCATGTCCTTGAAAAGTTTAGTACTAATAGGACAGCATGCGGATTGGGATCAAATAAATGTAAATTTAATACTCTAATGAGTCTGCAAGGCCCCAAGCTGATCATATAATCATCGGATAAGACATCAAACCGTGAGAAACCTGTTTGAAATGATATCACATGCACGAAGTCGGACAAATTGACACATAATAGGATCTTTGAAAATACTCGCGGCCTTGATGTTCTAATATGATAATGAATGAGGATGAGGGAGAAATAGAGATGTTGATGAGAGGGATGCGCGTATATGTATTGGAAAAATAAAAAGTAAGGTCCCCAGTAAGCTTTCATGCATGAACAGTGTGTTTAAGCGCTTATCCCCCGGGTGTAGCCACAACTTAATATCAGGTTACCCCGTATTGTTCAGGTTATTCTAAATGATAAATTCAAATGCTTTGAATTCAATATTTTGAAATTTATATCAAAATCTGTGAATAAAGAAATCGCAAAAACTCGAACTTGAACTTTATCAAAGCGCATGACGCATATTTAATAAATAAAATATGCATATATTGGATAATGGACTAATTGCAGAAGACATCCAATTACATCAAATGTAAGTTAATAAACATCTATTTCAAGGTAGTATTCTGAAAGCGTTAGGGTAGGTTGAAATACATTCAGCTTCCTCCGGGTTGTAAAGTGAAATCCATTTTAAGTTATAGAACTACAGGACTACCCTCGAAGAAATGTGTATTGAGTCGGTTTCATTTCACTTGCCCGATAAGAGAATGAAGCATTTGGCTTTCGATGACTTTATATCGATTTGATGTTTGGGACCATTAAATAATTTTTTGTTTGTTTATGTTTTTTAGGTATGGGGGCTAGTTACACCGGAATGAAAACATACTTAAAGAATTTTTCTTTTCCTTTATTATCAACTTTAAAAAAACAGCAACTTATCAAAAACTTACCTTTGGTCAGTGTAATAATCACAGTTGATGGACTTATATTTGTTTTTGACCTTAAGCTAATTTTCTAGATCTTCTAGCTTCATAATGTATTCCCTATTGTCGCTCATTTAGGAGAACCGCATGATGCCTTCCATTGGTCACACTCCGTTTACAGACCTTCAGATTCTGTTTTGGTCGTATTCCTGCCAGGATATAGAGCTGCGGCTATAAAAAAAGCAACTTGGATGCTCTGAATAATAGACCATTCTTGGAACTAGAAGTAAAAATAAAAGGTATAGTGACTAATAATAAAACGAGTCTTAGCTCTAATTTTTTAACATCTGAGAAAATATGGAGTATCAATTGCGATCTTCGAGTCGGAGCTCTCAAAGGTTAAAAATATCACGGTCCCTGTCCATTTTTTACTCTTTTTATACCTTGAGAGAATGTTTTATTTCTTTTCATAAATCATTTGTTACTTTTATCATTTAAATAAACTGTGAAAGGTAAATTGGATGATGCAAAAAGTAAAATCCAATGATGATGGACGCTGAATTTAAAAAAAAGATATAATATTGGATTTTGCTTTTAAGGGAATATGGAATATTAAAGTTCCTTTTAATATAATGATCATAATAACTAAGCCGGTCTTATTCCCGAATGATGGAGACGACCAAAGAAAAAACTATTGAATATGACTCCATCCAATTTGTGGGTAATAGTATGTTAAAGGGATTGAATTTCATAGAAAGGGCTCCAATTTTATTCTTTAGCGTCAAAAATGTCGATATTTTATTTCGGAACGCTAGAAGTTGGTAGTTTAGACCTCACTAAAGTTTTGAAAGCACCTTGTATGCAATAAATGAACTAATTTCCGACAATAGTTGCCGAGCTTTTCGTAAGATTAACCGAAACTCTAAGTATCTACATAATACATTTCTGGAGCTAGGTTTCGGTCAGCCTATTCAGCTACAAAATATATACGGCTCCTACAAGAATAGCATGTATTGACAAGTTAATTATATATAGAAAATAAAGAAGGGAGTAAAAGGGATAGGATCAAGCGTTTGTTTTTTTTTATTTGGAGGGGGGGGGGGGGGGGTGTTCTGGTAACATCTATCATGCTTAATGTGAAACAATAAAGCGATAGATGTATTTCCAAAACATTATTCAGTATAAACATATAATTTCTAATGCAATAAACCATATATAAATGTGTGTATTTTGCTGGAGGTGAAAATCTCACTGCTCCTCGGCTGAGATTTGAACTCACGACCACCCGGTTTTGAATACTGTTTCCTACCCAGACCACGTAATATGTGGAGAACACAATTTTCCAAACACCGTTTTCTTAACCCTCATTTACTGAATAGACTACTGGATATTCAAACAACGATCTTGTTTAAGCCCTTTGTACTCCCCCTTTCCCACCGTTCTTTGCATTTGGTCTTGAAAATCATAGGCTTTTATCATATCAGTTATAGTACATTTATTTGATCCCCCCTCCCCAAATGTATAGATTATTCAAGGCATGCGTCTAATGTCGAACACGAAGCTGCCAGTAACCTTTGTCCGGTATATAAGCACCTGGGGAAATTGTGCTAACACTTGAATCAAGTAGAGGTAAAATAATGGAATTTTTAAGTCCTACTGTGATAACGAATAAAAATGATTAATTGAATGGTAGCTAGTAGTAATATGAGTATCGATGTCATCAATAACGTCAGAAACGTCAGTAATCATAGGCCTCGGGGTGGGGGGGGGCATGTCCCCCTCAATTTTCGGGATATGGACAAAGTATGATATGATGGAAACAGAGTATTATTTATCCCCCTCGCTATTTAGGGATTAAAACGCGTATTTTTTATACCTAGTGATTTCGAGAACATACTTTTACTTTCTTGTTTCTTACTATTTATCTTTATTCTTTTTCAATTGCGCAACTCATAACAAGAAATTTAGGATATCTTGAATGTTCAAATAAAGAAATAATGAAATTAAGCAAGAATAACTTTTATTCCCAAATTATATATACCGTATTTTGCGTTGGAAAATGACTTATGAAAGATTTCATATTCTGGGTGTGCAGTGGCGTCAATTTTTCTTCCAGGGTGGGGGGGGGATGACTTTGTATATTTATATATACACACACATACTGGTACCTTTTCAAGCGTCTCTGCGTGACATATTCAACTAATATATATATATATATTAGATATATATATATATATATATATATATATATATATTTATATATATAGTGGAACGCCAAAATTACGACCACCTTAGGGACTGACCAAATTTGGGGGTGGTCGTATTTGTGAGACACTTAATTACCTGGATCATATATTTGGGACCAAGAAAAGTGGTCGAATTTGAGGGGGTGGTCGCAATTGCGGGGTGGTCGCAAGGCGGGGTACCACTGATATGAATATATGATTATATATATTTATATATATATATGATTATACACACACACACACATATATATATATATATATATATATAAATAAATAAACATACCGATGTTAATCATATTTCAAATAATTATAATATTTAATAGAAAATAAATTTTTGTAATTCAAAGCAAGGTTTAGATATAACATTTTTTAGAAAATGGATCCAAAGTCTTTAAATCTATTTATTAATATATTTTATTTGCAATATTATAATATTATTCTCTGAAAAGTGGGAGGGATGATTACATTGGCCATCCCGCCTTGCCCCCATCCCCCCTATATTGACGCCCCTGTGGGTGTTGGCTATACTGTCCTCATTGTCATGAACTGTGCCTTTGCCCGAACAACGGTAGATTGTCCCCCTCACAGAAATAAGGCTTATGTCAGTATCGCTCACACGCGACCGATTGTCATCGGGACCCTGATATGCGTATATACATTTCATATCCAGTCGAATATAGGGCAAAACATTTGTCTTGATTAAGTCTTAACATTCAAAATATAAAGTGGCTATTGCTTTATAAGTAGTTAAGGTTATAATTTTAGTTAGGCTTTTCAATATTTGTTAGCAGTCATTGTTTTTCCTCGATATGACCGATACAGTTTTGACTGTCTGTTCGATAACGACGTTGCGTTTTGATTTGTATCGATATACCGATATATTGAAACAGCCCTAGTATTTATACAGGCTGACCTCCGTGGTATGCAGATTTCAAGTTTTATCATCTGAAGAGGATCGAACATTGCTTTAGTAAAAACGTACCCTTAATATAGATTTAGATAATATACACCTCAACCAGCCTAAAATGGTTGATTAACTATTATATAAATTTATGAGCAACAATAACATGTAATGATTTCATGTTCAAGGAACGTGTTTTACGACGGAGATCCAAACATATTTAGTGTACTTAAGATTTCTGCGCGACTAAGATACGGGAAGGTGGAACAACGGTTACAAGAACTCATTCTTTTGCATCTGAAACCAATCATGAACGGGTTGAGAATTTGGGAGACTGAATTCCTCTGAGTCAAGCATAACACTCAAGTTAAGCCAGCTTTAGAAGAAATTATCCAGGCATAACATTTTATGTCTCATTAAACACAGAGAAGTTTACAAAAAAGGACCATACACGTTAAGTTCCGCTGTCGGGTTGTCTGGGGATGTCTCCCTGACGACAGCATGTCTCATGTACTCGGAGATTATGGGACTGCACTAATCATGAAGAATGACTGTGTTACTACTCTTAGTTCACATTGATTTACTAATCTCTAATCTCCCAGAAAGGAATTATCTTTGTTCTCGTTACTTCATTGTACTGCCGGATAATCCTTTAAACAAATCATTGGTTACTTCTTTCTTTACTTCCGTGTTCTTCACGTCTATGCCATGTCATTAAATCTTTCTAACTTATGTGGGATGGGGGTGATAAATAAGGCCACACAAAAAATGATGATTGTTCTACTAACCATAAGAACAAAAGAGTATCATTTTCATTCATTTGTTTACTTTAATTCTTGAAATTTATCATTTTATCTTTTAAGATATCGAGACAGGAGCACAAATGTGAAAGAAAACTCGAGAACAGCCGCCCTGCTTCTTGTAACTGGGGATCCATGCAATTATTAAGAAATAGCTCACGCTTAATAAGCCAGCACACCCTTTCTTCTTTCTCTTTCTCTTTTATCATTGAATGACTAGTTTCTCCTCTCGACGATTTTTAATATTTGTGGTAATTCATTCGCATTTCGAAATTTTAATTAGTTGTCATTTAATAATAAACTAGACAAAAATAAAGGGAATTAAGGATGTAATTTTCAACTCCATTTAATGTTGGCAAGAAATATATGATACCTGAAAGTATTGCTGAGTTTGATGCCTTTTTGAATATTGAAAAAAATATTAATGATAAAATACAGGGTAATATTGGTGTCTTCGATCAGTTTAACAACTTTTTATTTTCATTTAAAGCATGGTTTTAGATAGAACCAAGCCTATGCATGAGAATTAAGTGCTAAAAAATGAGATAATCTTGACGAGTCGCTGGAGATTTTTCTTGCTCGCAAGTCATTTTAATAACAATCTTTAAAGATCGCAAGACAAACGTCAAAAATTTGCTCCGACACGTTTTAATGATATAACATGATATTTCTTTATACTGGACCAAATGTTAAATCTCACAGTATATCAATGTGTCTTATTAATGCCAGCTTAGAAATGTATTGCCACAACCATAGGTTTTAGGCTTGCATCACTCCCTGGTGGTTTCCTTTGTCGTCACATCGCCCAGTAGGGAGGAGAAGGTTTTCTTTGCGTTGAGACATGTAATACATAATACGGGCCACGTATACGAACCACGAGATACCATAATTTAGCCAATAATAAATAAATATTGTGTTTAAATAGGAGCAATTATTGCCCCACATAACGCCTTATTCGTGCTATCTTCTTTATCCACAAAATGTTAGCAGAATGTTAATAGTCAACGATTCCCACTGCATACATGAAGTGGCTCCCTGGCTTTATCCTGGCTTTTTTTCGTTCATGATGTGGACTCAAAATCTTAAAATCTTTACAAAGCATGGTCCGGATAAATCTGAGTCGACGCATTAATACAAAATGTAAATAAATAACATCAACCTGATTCTTGGAGGACATCTGACCGACCAACAAACTGCTAATATCTCACATGATAAAGCTGCATTATTTCGTCTGATTGACTGAAAAATCATTGCATACGGACATAAGCAGAGACTCTCACGATTGGCGCTTATGTAATTCCAAGCAGGGGATGAAGTTTTGAAATCACACAACCGTTTAAAACAGTCACCGTGTGATAACGCAAGAGGCGTGGTGCAAGTGAGCGTTTCTATATTTTACGTCATTAGATGGATTCCCCTGTGCGTTTATAATTACTTGATGCGTTGATCAGAAATTTGAACAATGTGCAACATCTGCGACCTTCGGATTTTTAATGGACGCAGATGATAGTGGTTACCGGAGGCATGTTTTTCGCAAATTAAATTATTAACTGATTAACATTGTCGCGTCAATCGGACGTGATAAACGCTGGTATATGTGTCACATGCTACAGGAGATCAAATGTGATTGTAATCGTAGGGACACGAAATAGCTTGTCATAGATATATAATAATCAGAATGATTGTGTGACGTCATAAGCATGGCAGAACAATGTAAACCAGATAGCTCTGTGCAATTCCAGCCTGTGTTTGCTCTGAGGCGGTCAATATGTGGCCAATAACCAAAAAAGAGTCACTTCCTAAATGTACTTTAAAGTTACTTTCATCTTCAGGGTTATAACGGACATTTGTAACAAGACAAAGAGAACACATTCCTATGGTTGCCCAACCGCGGCCGCGTGGCTTGAAGATATAATTGTTTACATTGATTTTGCTAAATTCACAACATTCACAGAACGAATATCCATGTTAAATCAAATACCAGCCATTGCGCGTGGACCCGTAATTGATATGAACATTTTCTTCCTGAAATTCTATGTAGATTCAAGTTCATATTTTCCTGTGGAGCCCTGACTCGGATACGTTTGACAAACGGAGGAAGAGCTTTGACATATGAAAGAAGAAAAAGCTTGAACGGCAGCATTGCTGTGAGCTTTAAGCTAGGACGGCTCCAGCCTGACTGCCATTTATCCAAGATCTCTGCCCTTCCGCACTCTAACGTGATCTTGTAGCCACTTTTTTTATGCACAAGCCAACTAAATGTCAAACCAATAAAAAACCACATCGTCCCACAAAATTTAGCAGATTGCATGAGAGAAACCTGTAATCCAATATTTCATCTGACTTTCACGGGAGGATGAAACACCAATACTGAACAATATGACTGATTAGAAAAGAAAACGTAAGACTTTAACCCAGGATATAAAAAAGGAACATGTATAATATTAATGTAGATTTGGAAGAAAAAATATATTTAATATGGTTGTCATCTAAAGTAAAATTCAGATTCTTTAGGGAAAGCTTAGTCTCCAAGCACTCAAGTCGGTTTCCCTACGTACAGTATCAATGTAATAATGTATTGTTTTAATTACTGATTGCGTTGTTATACCAGGGTTGCTCAGAATACACAGATATGCCCCGAAACGTAAATATAACTTCCTTTAATTTTACCCTGCTTGAGGAACTCCGTTTACTTTGAATTCTCTGTATCAAACAATATACTATCTCTCAACGAACACCAGTTGACTATATTAAATTGTTTCTCAACCTTTTTATTATTTTTATATCATATTTAATGCAATTAGCAAATTAATATACATTTGAATTTCTGCATCAATGATAACTAAGGCAACTTATTCTACACTTTACACTACTTCTTGTCCAGGGTTGAACACAGGACTAAATCCAAGAGATCGGGAGACCCAGTCTCAGCCGAGAACGTGAGTTGGAATATGTCACGGTCGGCCCCGCCCCGGTTGAGTGCTCTGCGTTCTTAACTCGATGTTAGGACCCCACAATGGGGATGAAGTTACCCCTAAAACCCGCAGGAGTACGCCGAGCTTCGTTGACGTCACATTGTAGCGTGTAATTATAATAATACCAATAATAATTATTGAATTATTGAATATTAATAAATATTCTTATAATGTGTATATACGTATCCTGAATACAAGACTCTGCTCAAAGCGCATAATATTACAATATATTAATAGCAATCGCATACATTTTAAATAAAGGAAAATAATTAGTATATGTTAAAACAATTATGCCAGTGTTAAGATAAATAAAATGGCATAACAAATACTAAACCAATGTCACATATACTCCGAAACCTGAACGGAATTCTGCAGATGAACATGAGCGTTAAAACATTACCTCCACAAAAAATTCAAATGAAAAAACTCACTTCGTCATGGTAGTCTATTAAAAGTACCAATTAATCTCTTTGCATTTGGGGGACTGTATCCGAACGACCGTTGTCAATTATGTGATCTTTTTTTTTAACTCTGAAAGGGTATTCGGGGCCGAAACACCATATCTATAAAGCATTACTCGGTGTTCAGGTTACGGTTTGTAAAGCCCAGTGAAAGTCATCTCTTGGTTAATGAACAATGTCATGTAATCTGAATGTCAAAACCATAAATAATGAAAAAAGTCTTACGAAAAGCACAGATTGCCGGTTGGATATATGTAATTTAATCTATCCTTTTTCCCTATACGCTCAGGTTAAACCAACATAAGTGCAGAATACCTCTGATTGGAAATTGAAATATTAGATCAGACCCTTTTCTATAGGTCATGAGGTTATCAATGGTGAATGCATCAGTTTAGAAAATACAGAATAAACAGAAGGCTTGGAAACAAAAAAAAATCTATTAAGAGAAAACTCTATCAATCGCTGAATCACCGGAACTATTGTCTATAAAAGGCTACAACTATGTTCCGGTATTACTGAATAAAGTTCAAATATTATCCTAAATTAATTATCTCCCAGCAGGCTGGTTTTGTTACAGGAAGCAAATATCAGACATCAAAAGCGTATTCAAGTATCTTTATCAACATTTGGAAAAAAATGTTGATTACGTTGAGTCAATCTGATAAAAAGGCTTTTGACTGGTTTGGACGGGTTTTATAGTTAAAACTTTAGGGACATTAGATCAAACCTTTATTAAAGCTTATCGATAAAACACAAAGTAAAGGGAGTCTTTCAGAACGTGACATTATTGGAAGATTAAAGCACTACTAACCCACGGAGAAAATACTTTGATGATCAATTTATAAATATACATATGTGTGTGTATTTTTCCTGTTTCGTGAAAAAGCTACACAGAATTTGCAACTTTATGTAAAAGCTTTCGAGGAACTAAAGAGAGTCGCCATTATTCTTTGACAATATGTAGGTTATAGCAATTTTTTTAAGTAATTATATATATTGTTTAGATTCGACTGTTCTACACATATATGTTAGTGTGTGTATGTGTTATCAATGTAGACCTGTGTTGCAGGTCTACATGAAAATATAATTAATGAAAATAATTAAACGAGGCAACTCCTACGAACACATTACGCCACCAGATAACTTGTTCTCATTTCGCTATTTAGTTATATTACCATTATATGCATGAAAAAAAGGGTCTTTCTGTCTGAAATAGAAAGGACGAGGTTTTCCGAATACTTAAGGCACTAGTCAGGGAGCCAATTTTCTAGCGGCCCACGAGTTAATTCGTCAATTTATTGTTCCGTAAGGACTCGATTCGAATTTTTCGCACGTCACAGAATACAGCCACTATCTCTCTTATGCCTATGGCCAGAGTAGAAGCGTTGACGTGTGTCGCCGTGAATACTTCATTCAAAATGTTAAGAAAGGCTTGAACC
Source organism: Sipunculus nudus (assembly GCA_026874595.1). NCBI lineage: Eukaryota > Metazoa > Annelida > Sipuncula > Golfingiida > Sipunculidae > Sipunculus > Sipunculus nudus. Next base: position 78,160,892 of record CM049311.1, read on the forward strand.
AGTTCAGTGTGGACACTAAAGGTTCTTATCATAAAATGAAGTAAACGTATCTACAGCTGTGGATGTGGTTGAATTATAAGTGACCCGTCCAATTACTCCACAAGAGGGCGCCTCCATAAGTATCTGCTATACAAGTATACAGTGAAACCTGTGTTATTGGACCACCTTTGGGACTGATCTAAAGAGGTCTTACTTCACAAGTGCTCTTTCTTGACAGGTTAGTTATAACTATTTGAAAGCTTTAGGTTCACCCAAAGGTGGTCTTATTATGCGAGTGGTCTTTCTTTCAGGTTCAACAGTGTGCTGTAGAGACTAATACATCATTTTCCCCGTTTTTATATACAGGACAAGTCAGAGATTTTGACGTTCCTTTTTTAAGGAAAGTGATCTTAAATAAAGGAGATCAACTGTTTGTGAATTGTAATTTAAAATCACATAGTACAAAGTTTATTACAACTTATGAACGTGAAATATTTTTGTTGTTACTAATAGTCAAAAACGCTTATATATATATATAGACTTAAAGAACGTGTGTAGAAAAATAAAAATAAAAAAACAAGATTCTTCACATAGAAAACAATCAGGTGCAATATAACAAGAACAATAATAAGACACCGAAAACAATTTCTTTAGATTTTGGATAGTTTGATATTGATAATAATATGAAGGATAGTAAGACATAAACAAATCTCCTTCTATGGAAAAGTGGAAACATTTAGTCGTGAAAAGTTTTGGCTTTAAAATGAATGGAAAAATAAACAATATAGACCAAAAGATAAAAACTGATTGTTAACTTTTACGACCCACTTGGAAACATTAAGGAATTTTATATAACCGACCCTTGCATTTATTTTATATACGTGGAATATCATTCAGTACTTGAGTCTGGGTTCGTTAAAGATCTGCTGTGATGATAAAAATACTTTTCGTCACATTCCCTTTTTGCTCGGTAGTAATGATATAATAAAAATACAAAACTACCGAGGTCACTATGTTTAACGGTCTCTGGTTTATAGATGAATTAAAAATAATTACCGCTTTCTCAGATATCAAAGTCCGTAAGCAGATTGTATGATATGCATCTGAATATATAGCCCCTGACCGGCATTTTCTTATAAATTATTCAAAGCTTATTCCCTATGGTTCAGCGTCCTCTAAGACTACCATGTGCTATAAAATACGGACAGCTGATTGAAATATGATTTTTATCCCCGGCATAAGGCACATAGATCCCGCTATGATATTTGTATGCGTCTCGGGAATCCTTGACAATATGGAAGCGGTGTTTTTGAATGATTTAAGGTTCACAACTGACAGTAACCTGCTGAAATTGTCCTGATTCGTAATACTAAATTTTTTAAATCATAGGTAATCAAAATATTTTTTAATGATAAATTTGTAATTCCTCTGACCTCTGCCCATAGACATCAAAAAGTATCAAATTTGGTGACAAGGTTTTCAAAATTTTTGTTATATACACAGCCGTTAAAAAAAACCAATGTGCAAGATCTTCTGCCAATTTCCTCACCTTTCTCTCATCTCTCCCACCCCTTCCCTTTCTTCTTGCTATTGTACTTATCTGTCTTCTTCTTATTGTCTCTGTCACGCTCTCTGTCTGTCTGTCTGTCTGACTCGTCCCCTGTCGCTGCACCACATACACACACCAACGCCAAACAGTTTCAGGATTGTCAAGAACACTAGAGTACCATTTCTGGCTTGGAAGACTGGAATTATGTATAGACAGACACTTCAATCGTAAATCAGTTTTTTATGAAAATAATGACCTACTTACAGAGGATTTCCAAAGAAGACCTTCTTATCCTGTGATATATGACTATGGTTACGGACATTATTTCAGGTGGACATATCATAGGACATGAAATTCTATATAAATGTACAATATGTAACGTAACTCCTTCTCTGTATCAAAATATATTATTATGTAATCCTTGAAAGCTTTGCTCCTATTATTCGCAATCCAAATATGATTTGAAGATTCATACATAGGGTTTAATTGAATAAATGTGCAAACATTTAGGCTTTGTAGATTTTAAGAATGATTAATCAGAAGTTATAAAATATGTATGAAGTAACCTTCAAACAATTAATAGAAATTATTCAGAGTTAGAATATATAGTTTTCACACTTTCGTATATTAGAGCGTATTTGCTGTGTCCTGTTAAGCAATTGTCCATATGTTCGTTGTAAATTACTTCAATTCATTTTAACTCTCTCAAAAGGTGAGAAATAGTCTGCAGTACTGTCCAACTGCTTTCCGAATGCATGTTATCCCTGCTTTACGCAAAACAAACCTGAACGTTTTGCACTAGTGTTACTAATCATTTTAGGTGAGTTAAGTGGGGACTTGGCCACTTGTTGTCGACGTGACTTAAGAAAGATTCGTCGTACTGGCTTACTCCTCCCACTACAGGTTACTCTACATAGCACACAAAATCTTGAATTAAGAAAACTTCATAACAAAATACCATTTAAAGTAACATGGTTAAGTAAATGTGGGTACTTTCATTCGCATCAACGGGAAAGTACCAACGGCAGACTAAAGTCCCGCTATAAAATCAACAAAAGGCATTATTTCATCAATAAATGACAGTAAACGCATTTTAAAGACTTTACTAATGTTGTGGAATTCATGTTATTTTATAAAAGAGGGAAAGGCAGCGGTTAAGGTCCTGACCTCGCTGACCCGGTCTGGTCACGGCACTTTCTCTTTCTCTCCTGGGAAGATGAAAGATGAAGAAAGCATCTCAAGAAGACAGAGGTCGTCCGGATGTAGAGGAGCAAGGCTACCCATGGCCGATCTAAATTTGACTTTGTGGACTTTTATTCAAACACTACGAGGCCAACCATCAGGTCCTCAATTTAATTCATCAGTAGAAACAATTCTGTAGGTTCGGCAAAGCTCGACATTAAACTGAGAGACCCTTTCCCGTTTGAATATTTCTAAAATCAGTTAGTTTAGATTACTTTTGACCCACACCGAAAAGCTGAACGTCCCGTCCATATTAAGTCTTCGTATCAACGTCGAGCAAGCGAAAATAACATTTTTATACCTTCGCCTACAGATTTGAATAGATTTTGATGAAATTTGTGGAGGGTTAGAGTAACACACAAGAACAATCCATAGAATTTTGGAGGTGGTCTGTAGAGAGTTTCAGTAGAAGACTCGTTTTTTATGGCAGTTAAGATCCAGCTATTTTTTAATGGAGTTATTTTTCCGTGACAAACCTTTCTTCTTTAGCTGTGTGGTTCGAATGAGATACTGGCACGGAGGCGTGGAATCATAAGACGCAGTCTTTCCGACAGATACCTTTCAAAATTAATACATATTATATTTTTCTTATCTAATACATTGAGCTCTGAAAAGCCACATGTATATAAAATATAATAACACGACGGACACGATAAGAACTTCTTATTGGTCAATCACTAATCTTGTGACAATTAAACAAGCCCTTTCAGCACCTGGTCATATTAAAAAATTATAAATGCTTTAAAACTTTTAATTAATAGTTGGGGTAATGTGAAGCAATATTAGATATATTTGGTAGATAAATCAAGTTATCTGTTATATATGGTAATCTCTCCTTGATTAATGGACTTGCATATGCTTTACTAAATCATATATCATACTGTTGATTCTGATATATAAGCCTTCTTAAGTTAAAACCTAAATATATAAGATATTCAGCCGAATTATAGGAATAAAAGAGTGAAATGTAAGTGACATTTTAAACATGTATAACAAGCCTTCGTATATACTGCTAGCCCGATTTAATCGGACTCAATATTATTAGGCTCTGTCATATATATATACATATATATAAATATATATATATATAATTATCTGGCAGGGCCTTATAATATTGAGTCTGATTAAATCGGGCTAATATACTGCGTGCTTACATTACACATCGTGTATCATAATATGTTCCATTAAAAACCTAGTTATCAATAACCTGTTACCATGGCGACAGATAAAGAATAAATCGCAGTTAAAACTATTGAATCAGTTGCTTCAGAGAATATTCAGGTCTCCTCCGGTAGGGAGGTGAGGTTTATAGGGGTTGACAAGACAGTTTTTCTATCGATATTTGCCAATGATTTATTTGGACTGTGTTTTGGTTCCGGGCATCTTATGTGAATGATTTCTGTCTACGTTTCCTGTTTGTGACAGATCTCCAATAGGGATGATTTTTCCAAACTAATCCGTTGTCACAGTTATAATTACACTTGAGAGATTTTACACATGTTATTTGTTATGTACATTGACCTAATTTATAAGGTCGTGACCTATTTACAGCTATTTTTCGACGCGGATGTACCACTTAAGGTGGCAGAACTGGTTCCCCCGCATAACCTGACTTTGTTTCGGTTTTTTTTCCTTTGCATTGAACAATCTAATGCCTTAGGACCCCTTAAAGTATACATTTTCTGAAAGCTAAAAGGATTATCTACATTTCTGTAATTTTAAACTTTGTTTTAGAGAAATAGTCTTAATTTATAAGCGTTTTAATTTAATTTAAATATTTAACAAAAAACAGTTTATTCCAGCGCATCTAAAGCAGATACAGAATACATTTTTATATTAATCGAAAATTTAGATGAAAATCCCCAGGCGGTTTTTTTGGAAAGTTAAGTTTAAAATTTTCGATTTTACATAGTATTTAATTTTGAAACCATTACAAATCATTACAAGTTTTACAATTTCCTAAATAAAATCCTTCCAATCAAGCTTAGGCGTAAAATAAAATAAAAACGCTTTTTACTTAACATATTAACAACAACATATGTCAAAGATAGTATGTGTAGGACAAGTAATTACTGAGAAATAACGCTCTAAAGCTTAGGTGTTCAGGTGAAATAAAGTTTTGAGAATATGGCAAAAAAATACATTCGTAGAGATCATTCGTTCTACAGACGTAACTAAGCACAACTTCATGTTGACAGTCACATGAATTTGGACAAGACGGTAGTTCCTATCAAACCATATCATAATATCATGTATTGGTTTACTATTTTGCTTTAAAAATTACTTAAAACGATGAAAGTTTGTCATGTCACAAGAGCGAGGTGTCAAACACCACGTGCCCTGGATGTAATAGGCGGAGCTTGGTACCCGAAAGCCGGGACCCGCATGTGAACAGGTGGGCAATGCTGGCTGAGCCGGGCCTAATTGGAAACCGCGTGTTAACACAGGAGTTACGATTAAGGGTTATATGGGCATTCAAGGAGAACGAGGCACCGAGGATTGATTTACTTTTCACACTTTACACCCTTTATGGGGTTTTTGGAAATAAAATTAGCTTTCAAAGATCATACAATCTTGATAATAAAATTAGCTTTCAAAGATCATACCCATAGGCCTACCAGTCACACGAAGTCTTGACTTGTTTCTTTTAGGGAAACAGGAGACGATGGTTTGTTAAAGTGTCACATACACTATGCATACACATCCACGCCACAGACAGAGCCGCTTTTATCTTCTAATAAGGTATATTTACATTATATCAATAATTGGTAATCAATTAAACATTAAAAAAAATAACAGCGTCCAAGAATGTCTATATAATCACCAGGTTTGGCTCCCTGAGACTTTATTTCATTCAACATCTGCAGTTTACCGAGGGGCATTCAAGATCTGCGTCGTTGGCCCACGTTATTTTGTTATGAATGTATTATTTATTTGTTCAGATATTGACAGTAAGAATATCAATACATTATTATCGATAGGTCCAGGATACAGCAGACAAATAACATGATACAAATTAAAGTTTTTGTTTCTGTATACACGTCAAAAGAGAGAGGCCAAATATATTAATTGCTATATATGACGCTGACAGATCATTCACAAGAACGTATGCGTTTGCACAATAATTAGCTTGAGTATAGGGGTTGCTTTACGAAGCTTTTCAGTTGTATGCTCAGCTAATTTGTTGGGACTCTCAAACCTCGACCGTCGACTTTGGCAGCCCCGTGCACGGATTTGGTACATGCATTAATTAACCACTTGCACCTCGCGATTGGAGGACTGACCCAGGTGAGGGCTGGGGGCATAGTGGTTGACAGGCCTGTGGCTTGGCTGGAGTTAGTTTACAAACACACTGTCAACACATCGTTGTGTTTACTGAATAGAAATCACCTTTTTCCACCAAATGCAACCGGCGACCAAAAATGTGCTCAGGTGCATTGGATCCGCCCAATATTCAATATTTAGTATACTTTTTATCGCAAAAACATCAAATTTTAGGTATTTAACAAGTTCTGCTACCTTAACGGACACGTGATGTAACCGTGCAAACCAACGAAACAGCCAGAGGTGTCCATGAGGGATATCTCTTTTTTTGGGAATGTTTTTGGTGGAGGTAACCGCCTCGATATTTTAATGCTAACTTAACTACATACGTACATATGCAGAATTCTGTTCTGGATTCTGACTACCTGACAGGGAAAGATCACACGTGTACTCTCATTAGATATCCTGGCGTTAACCCGTTGACTACATCATCTGCAGGCCCTGAGAGCGTAATCGTGCCTATTGCTGAGTCATACCACCGAGGAGCTCACTAAAGGTGCGCTAGTTTGTAAGTAAAACACGGCAGTTGGGCATGGCCTTCCCATTTAGCCTGCAGAGCGCTAAGCCTGGGTTGGGGCCGATAATGAAAAATCTCACCACCTCTGCTTATATTCGAACTCACGGTCTGCCGGCCTTTTTGTCCTGCCCTCTACCCCGGAGCCACAGAAGCCGGTTATGAGGGAGATATCCTAAGCTATTAAAAGCAAGACTATACGTGACCAAGGTAGCCACCGTTTCATGTCATTGCCATGAACTCATCGGGATGGAGTTTCAACGGCCCGGGTTGACATGTCCCGGGCTTAAAAGTTGATAGATGAAATAATGTCAAAATTTTCAAGACCTAGCTATGGAGGAAAATATAAAAGGAACCCCTTACGACACACTTGGCATCGTTTCCCAAACGTCAATAGAAGAAACGGGGATTTCTGAGGCGTTGCCCCAGAGGAGTGCCTTTACAGGGGTTACAGTGCCATCGCAGTCATTTGTAGATGACAAAATTTGTTTTAACGGCAGTGCAACCCATAAATTAATGAAATATATATATGTGGCGTATATTACTCTATCAAATTATTGTGATAGACATCATCTGTCAACTCAACCGATTTTATTTAAAGCACACCACATACCTGTTACTTCATACATACAATGTTGTTTGTCCTAATCGCATGCAGCACCTAAGCTTAGATTGGTTAGATTATGGTTATGTCATTCTAATGAGACAACGATTTATTAAATCATTTTATTACTCCATTCGAAATTAAAGTTCGTCATTAAGGTTATCAAATTCGGTTCTCAGATTAATTTCATGCCATATGCACTTGAGCTAAAGTAACACATTATTGTTATCTTCATAAAAATCTTAAATTTTATATTTATCACGTTTTAATTTGTTTACTTTTAATTAGTCATATTCTTATAGCTTTAAATGAAACCTCAATTATCTGTCCAGTACTTGTGTAACACCATTTACATTAATAACCGTGCTTCATTAAATCTTAAAATCAAGCAAATGCATGTCTACTGGCTTTATCAATAACAAGTGTATTTAGCGCAAAGTAACCATTTCTGTAGATTTTAGCTGCATGTACCACCATGATCGAAGCGAATTTATTTCCCATTAGCAGTCTCAATAACAAACCACTTTTTCCTGCGTACGCGTACTGATATATATTTTTGAAAATATCAAGTTATTTAGATTTCGACATTCTTTGAAGTTCCGAGAAATATTACTTTACAATCTATGTAATTATGTTATAGAAGATACATTGGGCTAATGTCTAATAACCATGAGGACTTTTTTATTTATTTTATCTATGATAAACATTACTTAGGCCCGATATCCTTTAATTATTCTCATAATCTATTTTTCGAACCATTAATAAATTATTTCATTCTAAGCATTCTATTTAGGTTAAAAGCAACATATATTTTGCCTGCATGTAAGCAATACTTCTCTAATTATAAAACATGTTTCAACGCACCATTATTTAGTTATGGAAAAAGTTGTTAGCGTAGCATGGATTAATGGATTTGTAAAGAACTGGACGATTGAAAATCGTTTTAGCGAGATTTAAGTTTTTATTACATTTACGTGTGTTATTTCATTGAAAGCTTATTCCAGCTAATAAAGTAACGAGATATAATCTGCTTTCCAAAGGAAGGAATCAGGTAATAGTGTAAAAATCAATCGCGTTGCTGTTGGCAATTTTAATACCCCATTCACAGAGGTAACGCTCAAGCTTTGATTGAAATCGATAGAGCTCAATATATTGACCAGTTTTCATAAAAAATAGAAAATCTGGTATTTGAACTAATAGTAATGTCTTATATATGTATGCTAAGGAATCTTTATAAACACACACACACATATTTTATATATATATATATATATATATATATATATATATATATATATATATGGACCAGAGTGACCCCTCGCTCATACAACCACTATCTAAACAAACGTTTAATCATCGGGGATCGTAAAATGGTAACAGTCTATGATGAATTGCCATGATGGCAAGGTGGTCGGGTTATAGGGAAACTACCCCTCTGGGTTCCACTGTTTATAGTCTATTTTGCCGCTAGATCATATTAAAGGCGAAGTTACAGGTATTGCTGAATCGATAGTGGGGTGATATTCAGTACTTCAGACGCAAGGGTGATGAGCAATAAAGTGTTTATCCGTGGTGCGTGAGTTTATCCATTCCCATTGCAATGGAACGTTGAAGTCTTAAGGTTAAGACAGGATATATAGATAAACTTCACAGTGATGAGTTGCAGAGTAGTCTAGTTAATTAACTTACTGATCCTCTCAAGACCGGCAGTACATCATGGCATTTCCCTAGACACTGCAAAACCTGCAGTCACACCAGAATAGACCCACCGGCAGCGTCCTATTCTTTCTTTAAGACTTAAAGCTATATACTCAATTAGTCATATATCATTAAGTACTTTATATACCGCGCAGAACCCGTTCTAGGAGTTGTCCACGCATAAAGAGGGTGTGAGTTTTTGCAAGGAAGGGTTTTTTTCGATAGAAGGTTTTTTTTTAATGGAGGGTTTTTGACTTTGCTGAAGTGTTCCTCTTTGAAAGAAAGAGTGTAACCTTCCATTAGACAAGAAATATATAAACCTACTCACTTAAATAAGAACATACAGATAAGCTGTTATGCCAGTGATGTTGGTCAATTTTTTTCATGATCCAGACAGCTTTAGGTTATGGTTTTGTCATAGTCACCGGTCAATGCAGGTGTCGAAAGACGAGATTATGTTTTCAGCTAAGCTGACAGACCGTCGTCTGAGCTATAGCAATGGGCATTTGTCCTTCGGTCGTCCGGCCTTTAACATCGTAACCGCTTGAGGTCGAAGCCTCCAAACTCACATCAAGAAAAACCTTAGGAGAAACGCCTTGAACATCCAAACTAAGGTCACAACGACCTATATTCTGCTAAATAAAGGGCGAAAAACCTGGGTTTGAGCCCTGCAGATCCTTCTCAGATTGCTGTACAAATATGTTGTATCTAATACATATAAAAGGAATTCGGTTCACGTCTGTTCGCAATGTTCTCTAAAACCGCGTTGTGAACAATACTGTGCCATACATCATTTTAAAGGTTATTATTAAAGGTTATTCCCCGCAGTGACATAGGCGATATGAGAATAAATAATTTAATGTACATATAATTTTGGGTGATTTTCCGTTTTTACTGACTTGCACGGAGGTTAGACTGAACACAGCCGAACTGCCTTCGGCATTGACCGGAATGCGTGCATCGTGGTCACTCAACCTCAAACACTACTATTTTGCATATGAATAACGTTTGCTTTCAGTGAGGGATTCGAGCCTGTCGGGCCTTACATTTGAACGAGGCTCTCACCGACGTGCGTGGTCAGTAAAAGAGAAAAACACACATTTCTCGCTTTATGAAATGGAGAGTTCAACCGAGGAGGATTAATGACAAAACCTAATTCAAGGTCCCAATTTTAGGAACAGAGGTGGGGTGGGGTGGAGTAGTGTCGGGGGTTTCAGGCCTCAAAATTTGTTTGATACGATGAAAAAAGGCGGTGGCTGAAAACGGAGTCCCGTTAGGTCCGCTTCTGCTACTTACGAGGTATGCGCATTTCTGTTTCTTTCTTCAGGAACAGAACAGTTTCCTTGCAACATACATTCAATAAATCTTTCATGTGTTCCTCACATCAACCTAAGCTTTATAAGTCCAACGATAGAATCCAGTCAAATATCATAGAAAACCTGAATGCTCCCGCGTCTCATTCCGGTTCGCAATGTAAACATCATCACTGACCAGATGTTCAAGGTAAACACCACCCGGTAAATACCGGGGTATGAATTTCTTGCCACGAGGACAGCCTCACAAAATAAATGTAAAAGTATTTATACATATCTTATTGAGACAGTTTCCCCTGAAATCTATATTTTCTGTTGACTTTTAGATTAAAAAATGAGCCAACATTCCACGTGTCAGTTAATATATCTCCCCAACCCGGGTAATAAGCCCGGTATACCGGGTTTATCAGCTAGTTGGGAAGTAAAATGTAAATAATTTCCCTCACACTCTAAAGACCATCAGTATAGGCAAAGTTGGATGGAAATCGAATGTATTAGTTTACGATTTTATGTGTGTGCATGCATGCAGGCTTAATGTAGCGTCGTCTACCATATATCTCAAAGGGCTTCCTGCTACTAACCGCTCCGAAGTTTACAGTTATATTGTTTGTAATTGGAATGAGTATCTATACTATCTAAGATGCGGATAAGATACCTGTTTTCTGCAAGCCAAAATATCACATTTCAACTAAAAAAGGTGTCTTTACGGAACTTTAATTTTTCTGGTCACAAATGTTGACAATTCAAATTATTTAATGTAAAATGTTACGTTTTCTATCCAATTTTGCCGAAACATATACATTGCCTGCGTCAGGTCGGCATGCATCAATTTCAGTTCGTGTGTGTGTGTGTGTGTTTGTTCACAACATATCTCACGTAAGCATGGACGGAAGCCCATATCGGGAATAGACTATTGTCACTCAAGGCAGAGAATTGGTGTTATGTGAAGGTCAATTGTTCCTTAGTTATCTTTAGAATTGAACTGGAACCAATAGAAATAAGTGAACTACAAAGTTGCGGCTTTATGCTGCATGGAACCTCGTTTACTGCAGTTTTAGCTTTCAAATATTATACTCGAATTTTTTACCACCATATAAAGCTATATAGTATCATTTCTGAACAGTAGAAGGGTTTGCTTATGATGAACTGTCAAATAGCAGTCATGTCAGAGTATTAGCAATTAATATATGTAGACAAACAAGCTCATGCTTCCGTCACAGATACGTTATAAGAACTTTTCGTAGCAGGAATTACCTAGAGTTAAATAATGTACGCAAGGTAAGCCGAAAATCACATAACTTTTTTAGTAAAGGTGAGTTACTGGCCTTAACATGTTTAAAGATGTCGACAGACATTCAGTCAAGCCTTAACACCCACGGCACTGACCCCTGTATATAATATATATTTACATATATATATATATATATATATATATATATATATATATATATATATATATATTTACACGCACACCCAGATATATATGTATATATATATATATATATATATATATATATATATATATATATATGGGGTCCGCGATCAGGTCAGTTCCCAAGTTTACTCGCAACATAATTTCTATTACTACCGGTCGTACGTGCAGTCGCACATACTCTATAAAGTACTCGTAAGTTGTCCTATGTGGTCGTACGGCCGCTTGCACAGTCGTACGTAGCCACGACTAGTCGGTAGTTATCGTAGGACCACTCGGTAGGTATCGCGCGACATATCCTCTCATTCAACGAAAGGTCGGTAGTAATCTTACGACTATAGTCCGTTTCATCCCCTCATGTCCACCTGTTTTTTTGCAATGAAAATTTTTATTAGGTACATTTCAAGGGAAACAATTATAGTGTAGAGGAGATTATTACAGAACCTAATTTTCAACTGGGTACCTAAATTCCTATACCTTATGCCATATTTGAGTAACAGAATTTTCTGAAAATATGAGAAATCAGTCTACATTTTACAACATATCAGACCTAATTATGGCGGTCAAGGTCAGTGGTCACATGCAAAAAAAGCCTCAACTGACAGCTGCTGATTGGATGACCTCATGTAAACACTCTAAAAATATATCCAGCTGAAACAAAGATGGCTACTTATGGAGGGACAGACCATATCTGCCAGAACATGATAAAGAGACAAAACTGTTGTGAAACATAAACGGGGGATTTATTGTAAAATTCTTGACTGCCATATTAGGTTGTCACTTCCATATGTTGTTTACTTGGAAAATATTGAAAAATATAAACTTTTAAGTACATCATCTACAAAAACAGGTGGACAGCTGGTTGTGAAATGGACTATAGTCGTAGGATCGAATATAAGGCAGTCAGACCGGACCCTAACTCTAACCGACTGATTACGACCGCTCGTAACGTGGCCCTGTGTGTGGCCGCATATCTAATCCCATGCGACAAGTCGCAACGACTAGTCATGACCATGAAGTTGCAGGTGATCGTAGGCATGTGTGACCAGGGTTTAAGTGCATAGTATTTATTTCATATTAAAATGACAGACTTCCCTCTTCTTGTCCGATGTTTCAACGGGCTAAATATTGAGTAATAGACACATGAACATTTCTGATGATCTACTTCTTTTTTTTATTGGAAAAAGCATGCCACAAGAAGGGCCAATTAATATTGAAGGTCTGATTTGAATGTATCCATTTCTTAATCGGTAGCCATGATCGGGAAACATTTATTTTAATTTAACTTCCTTTGAAACGTTATTGCTATATTACATTGATGGACAGGTGCCGAGATCAAAGGTTCTCATAGTAAAATTTTAATGTTCAGAAATAAAAACCAATTATGCTAGTTCTCTTTATATATGGTTACGACCATGTGATCCGACCACGGTGATGTTATGAAAGCGAATTTGATTCATAACCGGGTATATCCTCACAAACGGTCGATATTCCTGGACCAATGGCGAATAGATGCTCGTACTTTGACTTCGCATAGTAGCTTTATGGATTCACTGAAAAATTATGGGGGAATTATTGAAAATATCAAAAGGCATAAATTATATTGCCTCAATACATTTTGCATGGTGACATTTAAGGATGACATGGAGGCAGTCAGAGGAGACATTTAAGGGATAACTCCCACCGAAACAGAGTCTGATGTGTGCAGTAAAACGCCATTGATGATGTCATCCAAGCATTGCATTAATCCCAATTGAGCATTTTATCCACGACTGAACTGGAACACATATTTCATGTGTCAATAATTTTCTCCTTTGAGTCAGGTTAAGAGCTCGGACAATGGGAACCTATAAATACTCTATGCCTTTGGTAAATCCGTACTACAGGCGAACTTGAATTAAGATTACCTATTTTCTTATTAAAATTACCGTTAATTATCAATTATTCTCTTAATAAATTAACAATATCTGAAAGTAACATCAATGAAGTGTAATTATAATTTACTGTGGTAGCTTCTCCTTAATAGTCTTCCAGATCATACGGTCATTTTTACCAGACTTTGTGGTAAAGAACCGTAAGTTCAGAAAGACACCAATGGTTTTTAACCTAAACTACAAAACTACCGGTTCTTGAAGACCAGTGAGGTTTCATTTCAAATACAGCAGATTAATTACGCTGCTAGTTCAACTACTTGCTATACCCTTCAACTAGTGGTCGCTTCTTATCAAAACGCAGCTCTTCCAGTCCTAGATAAAGGGGCGAGTCGGGACTTTTTTGACGTCATCACCAGAGCCTTTATACCCCGCCCTTTTATGCTAATGCGCTCCCATACAGAAGGCCTTCCATACCCATGGTTGTGAGAGCTCTTTACTAGACAAAAGTGACGTCAAAAAGGTCGATGACTAATGACATCGCATTGACTGACGTCATCAGCTGGAATTGCCATATCTCTCTTCTCTAGTGCTAAATAAATTGCTGTCACTGTGAAATGTTTGGCCATATTTTGGATTATTTGTCTCATACGAATTACGTCACAGGTAAGAATTATGATTCACTAGGTAGCCGGCGGAATGACTCCTGCAACAGTTGGCCTTGATCTTTTTATATTCTCTCCTTTGTATAGAAAAAAAATCCCGTAAAACATGTCGACACAGGTACTTGTGCAGACTATACATGTATTCTGTTTATGAGAGTTGCCCAAATTATGCAAATTTTGCACATGAGGGATGATTGACTGTTCTCTTTGCCAACGGTTACTTGATTGATAACTCACAACTGCTCTGCTCGTGATTATTCATTGAATGAATATGCGATTAAGGTCACATAGAGTTCATGAATAGGTCAAATCTCAACTGTCAAACTTCAAAATAAAATTTACCACAATTCATGAATATGCCTTCTGTTTACTTTGCACATGTACATGCCTGCGAAATATTTCCTATTCATTTAAGTCCATATTACCAAATATTCATGTTCGTATGATTCACTTTGACACAATTCTTTACTATCCAACATATTTTAATGGAGTATATTACCACCTTGACTACATTTATACTTACGCCACTTGCGTATTCAGAAACACCTGTACATTGTGGAGAAGGGGTTTCTTTACCCACAATCCCTAAACAACAGAGTCGTATACTCTTGTGAGTACTTTGTTGCCCAGTGTGCCATTGACTACATTGTAGCAGAGTTTCAGAGAGATAGCGCGGCGCTGCCCAAAATCTCAGATTTAGTGTAAGCTTTACTGAAATGGACCCCCTTATGACACTGGGCATGGTTCCCAATGGTTCAAGTCCAGAAAACGGCCATTTCCTAGGCGTGGTCAGAGGGGAGTGGCGTGACAAAAGTCGAGTATGAGCACCGGTCAATTGTATTTTATAACGTAAAGTATCTGTAACAACAGTCTGACGAAGTTAAGATGGACGATTTGGCAAGACAAATTTCTTCATTGGTTTCTAACTACTTCATACTAAGTTGGTTTATATTTGTTATAGCATGTTTTGTTTTACATATAATATATATATATATATATATATATATATATATATATATATTTATATAGAAGGTAGTGTTACCCTGCGATGTAAAGTGCTCTATGGCCTACAGACTAGGCCAGAGCGGTATAACTCTGAAGAAAAACAACACTGTTAATTCACATTAGTCTGTTTCACGGGATGCGACCCGATCATCAGGTGAATGTGGTGAGAATACCTTCTAACCACATTCATCTGATGATCGGGTCGCATTCCATGAAACAGACTGTTGTGAATTAACAGTGTCGTTTTTCTTCAGAGATATATATATATATATATATATATATATATATATATATATATATATAACATTTCCATGATCTTAGATTAACTTAATTATTCTCTTGGGATGCCACTGAAGTCTAAAATCTCAGGTATCGATATTATACCTCGGCGACAGACTGCAATGGCGTCCCGGCGTCGTGGTCGTGTTTTATTAGTCTCATAATGAGGTTATAATCCCTCCCATTCATCAGATCGAGGCTAGTTAAGAAGACCTTGGGGCAGCAGTTAACCGGTCTAATTAATTTGATTGTCCAGATCATGAGCCTGATCGGGACAGAAATCCAGAAATCAGCCGATGTTTTGATTTCATTTTATCCCCCGGTATATTGATACGATTTCGGATTACGCCTATTCATCTTACTCCCTACTATTTAAGGGGCGGATCCAGGAATAAGGGGTAGGAGGGGTCCAATCCAGAAGGACTAATGACAAAACCAGGTCTCGAACCCAGGTTCCGAATTGGCCTGAAACCCTTATAAAATGGTGTTGGTCACCGAACCTCCTGCCCCGCCCGACTCTGGATAAGCTTCTGCGTTTCAGATTACTCCCTCAGAAAGTTGTTTCTTGACGTTAATGTACTTACTATTATTGTAATATAATCCTTCCTCATCTTTCCTGATTTAGGCTCAAGTTTCTTATCCGTAATTGTGTATGTAATACGTCACCTGCTTTTTAAAAGTTGAGAAGTTAATATCAATATGAATAATCATATGATTAACCATATAAATTATAACACTATGCGATTTTTTAATATTTATATATTGATCTTGTTTTTAATTGCAACTTCAGTATGTTTTATTTAATTAAACATATCATGAATAGAAAGGATATTGAATTATCATTTAAATAAAAGGAGCGAAGTGGTGATCTGAATAATACGGAGGACACCTGAGCTCTAGTCCTCGCTATATAAAATCGATATCAGATGAACGGGGTAAGCTGAAATGGGGGTAAACTTTTAGTCTTTCCACCGGAAGTGACGTCTCTTCGTCCTGATTGTCGGGAGAGAAAGGAAATATTCAATAATGGATCTTGTCACACGTCAGCATCCAGGCACTAACAGCTCAGCGATATACGAAGTCTTCAGAGGGATAATTAATTTTTCTCTGAGCATATACAATGTGAATATCTAATGTCAAAGCCAGGTAAATCTCTGACACATGTCAGGACACTCACGAGGGAACCATTCCTGACTTGACAAGATCGCCCTTAACCACGCTTCCCTTTCAAAGGCCAATCTCCGCGCATCTGCCAGTCACTATGACGAGGCGAAAGGTCATGTTAGCAATGAAGTCTTAGTGACGCGCATTCAAAAATGAATTCCTCTATCTATGTATCCAACCCGTCCTTTCAATAGAACAATATATGTAAAAACTTTTGGCGTCTCTCAACGAAATGCCATTATTTAAGATATGGAGTTTCACATTGCATAATTGAGTTATTTTTATATTAACGCTCTGGCAGTTTCAATATAAAATAACAGAAAAATCCAATATGTATTTGTAAATAAAATCTCATACAAACTCAGTGTGATAAAAGAACAAGGCAAAATACGGAGATGGAAAATAAATATTGTGTCACTGTGATCCTACAGTAAGTCTTTCTCTGTTCATTAATTATTAACCTTTACACTTAAATTTTTTAAAATATGCAATATCCCTAGAATACAGGGGATATTAAATTATATACGTTAAAGCTGAAAAAAGCGGAGATGCGGGGGGGGGGGGGGGGGGTATGTGGGTCTATCGGTCCGTATTTGTTAGAGAGTATATATTAAAAATGCACTTGATCTTTTTTGTCTGATCCCTTGGTTTTGCAAACCGCCCTAAACCAGACACGCACACAAAAGCGGAACCAGATGGGGATCATACAAGGGGTTTCAGACCATTTGTTCCCTGTTGGCCCGGTGCATTAACACAGTTCACTGCTTTGCTCAATAACAAGAATTTTGTTATAAATCAGGGACAATTTTATTATAAAACTAGTCGTAGTTCCCTATTGAAAGAAGCCTTTGAATAAAAGTGACGGTGGTTCACGTTTTGTCCAAGTTCCTTCACCAAATAGAGAAAGATTTGTTCAGGGTTTTTTAGGTTAAACTGCACACAGGCAAAGGAGGGATAAAACACAATGCCTCTCAATATCTCTCGTCACTTTGCGAAGGTATGAAATTACAGTGACATGAGTGGTACTTGTCAATTATAAAATAGCAGGTATACTTGACAAAACTGGAAACTAAAAATGATAAATGGAACTGTTAAGATCATCAGTTAAGGCCAAGGTACATGAAACAAAACTGAAAAGTAGAAATGCTTAGGTGTGACTGTAAAGATCTTCAGTTAAGGCCTAGGTACACTAAACAAAAGTGAAACTGGAAATGAAAAGGTGTGAGGGTAAAGATCTTCAGTTAAGGCCAAGGTACACTAAACAAAACTGAAAACTACAAATGCTAGGGTATGATTGTAAAGATTTTCAGTTAAGGCCAAGGTATGCCTAGGTTCCCAAGATGGCTGACTCGTACGAGCATAATTTACCATAGGTACCGATCATTAAGTAAAATTCCAAAGCAATATCTTAGACGGTTCCTGAAATATTAAAAGTCAATCCAAAATAGCTGCCTGGTGGCTATATGATTATTGGGGGGGGGGGGGGTGTCTTTCATTAGAGAAAGCATATTCTCCTCTGACAATTTTATATTTTTGCAGAATTATAAACTAGAATGAGTTGATTATGTATTAGTTGTTTCTCTTATCATATTTTTTTTCTTTTAGATAAACATGTACCTATTGTGTCGGGGAGATGTCGGCAATCCAGAAAAGGCATTTTTTTTCATTTGATAACCTTTTCATGTATCGCGCCCATTGGTTATTTTTCCATGTGTGATGGGTTTACGGTACTTTTAGAGAGCTTGATCAGGTGGATGAAGTGGTAATGTAGTAAATAGAACTGAAGCTTTGGTATTCGACATTACCAAGGGGTTGACACGCATGTCGCAATAGACTCTCCATGCACGATATATTGTCATTATGATGTAAATATCGTGAAATTTCGATAGCAGAGTTTGTAGGTTTGTACGCCAGGCATCATTGCTGTTAGTGACAATACCACGTTTTGGCATCATTGCACGGCATCTTGAATACATTACTTTGATCATGTAATTTTAGTATAGAATATGCCAAGATGGAATATCCCAAGAAAATTAAGTCTGTTACGTTCAAAGAGTGGGGGCTCTTTTAGGTCCTTTACAAACATTACAGTTATGCTACAGTAAATTTTATGGCAGTAGGTTTTATGATTATTCTGTGTATTTTTCATAGTTCTTATACCCTGAATTGGACTAATTTGGGGACGGCGGACTAGGCGTAGAACAGCCGATATTCCAGGCTAATCCTGATATCACAGAATGGAAGGTGGCTATATAGTATAGGCATAGTCCAGCGCCTGCCGTAGGATTTACCACATGGCTAGCTGATGTGCCAGGGGTCGTCCTATAATTACCACCAGATCGGGAGACGGCGTTACGTCGGGTGGTCAGGCAGATATACACGGGAAGCCCGACTCAATAATATAAGGCCCGGCCATTTACTGAGTCCAATATCCATGCAGTGATAGTTTCTACAATATAAGACTCAGACTACCCCACCACACTCAATGCATATGTGACCAGCGTCAACAGGTGTTACAATAACTCCATACTACGCGTCACTCTTCAAAGCTGGAAGTAAAAAGATTTTGGTTTTCAGGTAGCAATCTCCCAATACAACTTTGCACTGCGTTCTTCGCTCTTCCTACTAAATTCGTTGAAATGTCTCTGGTAAAAATCCAGTAAATGTGTAAAAATGACGATCAAAGTTTAATTTTACTTGCTATCGAACCACGACACATATTGGTGTAAAAATGATGTAATCAGGTTGTTGTCATCCTGTTACGCAGTTAACAGACAGTCAAAGATCATGCAATGGATACGTTGCATTTGTTATGGGTTTATAAATGAAATGAGATTTAAGTTAAGGATATCCCCTTTACAAAAAGCGTAGCTTGGGTATTTTGAGATACCTAAAAGAAGGAGAATAGAGCTAAATAGAAAGTAATCTTATTAATAATGGATAAAAATCTTATCTGGAGCAAAAAATGTTTTAGGAGTACTTTTACTAAGATATTGTTACAAATTCTACTCCTGCTGATTTTCTGTGGCCTGCCATGCTCTCATGTTTACCTTTGGTCATACGACCCTGTCATTTCCCTTACTGATTCGAGAAAGTCAAATGTCCAAATGTCCCAAATAAATCACAGTGAATATTCATTCCATCAGCAAATTAATTACAAACTTAATAGATAAAGCCATACATTTATAGATGACATTTTGTAGCTACATATTTTCATTTAAGCATTATTCAGAAACTTAGATGTTTTGGAGTAGATTTAAAAAACAAAAATTATTTATATATTCTTATACAGCAAAACGGTCAGGTCACAGATCAGGTCACGGGTGACCATAGTCTATGCCTTAGCAATATGGCTGTCACAGTGACGGTCTTCTGTTCTTCATTTCATGATTAAATGCTGTTATTTCATATTTTACTTAACCAGGACATTCCACGTTTGGCAACTGAGAAATAAAGGATAGAAAGGCAGGGTGAACACAGTTTAAGCTAGATATTTTCCATATTGACTCTGTTATTTATTGCTTCAGGTGTCCCAGAAGGACCGCTACGCAAAATCATAAGACCATATTCAAGGCTGGTGTTGAGCCCTGGTTCCTGGGTGTGTAATTCTCAGCCTGAACCAAGGCAACCGTTGCATATACCGTGGCTTATATTGCGATACCTCACTGTATGGATATCGGACTCATAATGTAACAGGACCAATTAATATTGCATCAGGTTAAATCGAACTAACATACAGGTGGTTGGTCTGGCACGTGACCGGCGTGTTAGAGGTACGGCAGCTCGAGAAAGGGCCCACCGAGTACGCGCAGGACAACTGATTGTTCCAGCAACCTAAGTACAGGGATCGGGGAAGTGCTCCCAAGAACTAATTTAGATTGTAAACTTGTGATTTATGTATTTAGAGTAGGGCTCTCATAGAACTTAGTTTAAATTGTAAACCTGTAATTTATATATTTAGAGTAGGACTCTCGTTAGCGCCAGATCGGCCCTCTAACAGTATGGCCAGATCACTGACTTGCCAGAGTGCCTGGACATCTAACTCTGAGGATCGCATTATAAGGCCCCATGAGGATGCAAATATTTTCGTCATTTTTGACAACGCCTCATTGCTTACAAGTATCGAGTCACTTCAAATAAACCCACTAGACCTTTTAATAAGTTTCTTATCTCTCCAATGACACCTACAATGTGTGTGAAATATCCCGTTATAACCCAATATATTCGTATATAGTTCTGCATGTACGGGAGATTTCTGCCTGTGGTCTGTCTGCCTGCTGACTGTATGCGAAGATACTTTTATAAAGCGTGGCATGGACTTGCAGGGCGGTTCTCAATTTGGCTTGTGTCACGACTCAGTAGGGGGTCCTAACTGAGTCGTGTTTGTCACGGCTAGACTCTCGTAGAACTTAGTTTTATTTGTAAACCAGTGATCTATGAATTTAGAGTAGAGCTCTGATAGAACTATGTTTAAATTGTAAACCTGTGATTTGTGTATTCAGAGTAGGACTCTCGTAGAACTTGGTTTAAATTGTAAACCCGTGATTTATGTATTTAGTGTTGCTCTCTCGTAGAACTGAGTTTATAGTGTAAACTTGTGACTTATGTATTCAGAGTAGCTCTGTCTTAGAGCTTTGTTTAAATTGTAAACCTGATATTTGTGTTTTTAGAGTTGCTCTCTCGTAGAACTCGGTTTAAATTGTAAATCTGTGATTTATTTATTTAGAGCAGCTCTCATGTAGAACTAAATTTAAATTGTAAACCTTTATTTTATGTATTTTGAGTAGGGATCTCGTATAACTTTATTTATAGTATTTATAGTAGGGCTCTCGAAGAACTTAGTTTAATTTTTAAACGTGTCCCCCCCCCCCCCCTTTAGCATTCATATTTTGATGGGTCTATTCATTTTATACTGTCTTTTATAGTTCATACAGCCTTTTTTTCTAAATTTCACCATGGATGTTACCAGAGATAATTTATATCTCAAGCTAACCCCTTCCTTATTCTCTCACAGTGTTTTTTCATGAGTACCCAAACAATAAGAGGTAAATGCTCAAATTACTTGTATACATCATATAATTTACATTGTTCTTTAAATATTGCCATTTAATTTCATGTAGTTTGGACAGTAACACATATTTCGGCGAGGCGAACTTACAGGTTAAAAGAACAAATTATGTACCCATGCATATTGTATAAATAGGACATGAATAAGCTGAATACATGAACAGGAGAATGTAGGAATTTGAAGAAACATTTTTTAATGCAAATTTTCACCATCGTCATAATAGCAAATCTGTGGTAGACGTGAAAAGCACAGCTCTCACAGTCTTCGTAGGAAGCAGATGAATTTCAGCATCTTACAATTTTATAAAAACTGTGGTCCAAGTAAGTTATAGATTCGGATGTGGTGATGTACTCAAAAGCTGTATTTATAAGGGATGGGATGAAACCTACAAAGGAAATCATTTTTTAGCTCAGCTGACTGAAAGTCATTTGAGCTATATCGATCACTCTTTGTCCGTAGTCTGTCCGTCCGTCTGTCTGTCTGTCCAGGCACAAATCGTAACCGATGGTTCTGGAATCTTCCGGCTTCATATCTAGGGAGGTCCATGAAAAATCTCCCTGGAAACCTAAAATTAGGTCTCTATTAACCATAACCTCAGAGCTATGGGGCTTCAAAGTACCCCCAAAAATAATGGAAAATTTGATACGATTGATCATAGAAATGTTTCATCAGTTTCTGCAATCTGGTGGCGCCACCTGTATTTTTTCGATTTTTAATAATTTTTTTCTCTATTTTTTTGGATCTCTTAAGATGCGGTCATCTGATAATAGGGCACAAATCGTAACGACTGGACTTAGAATCTTCTCTTTTAAAATGCAGAAAAGCCCATGAAAAGGGTCCTTGGAAACCTAAAATTAGGTCTCTGTTACCAATATCCTTTAAGCTAGGTGGCTCCAAAGTATCCCCCAGATTAATGGAAAATTTGTTACAAAAGCTCAAGTATCTGAGCAACTGATGTATTCATCACCATGATTCTTTGCATGGATATTGATCATGGAATGTTTCATCAGTTTCTGCAGTCTGGTGGCGCCACCTGTATTTTTTTTCACTTTTTTACGAATTGTTTTCTCTATTATTGATACCTTTAAAGGTGCGGTCATCTGTTAACGGCACAAATTGTAACAACTAGACCTAGAATCTTCTTTCTTGTTATGTAGGGAGGCCCATATTAAGTCTCCTTCGAAACCTAAAATTAGGTCTCTGTTACCCATATCCTTCAAGCTATGGGGCTTCGATTTATTCCCCAGAATAATGGAAAATGGGATACAAAAGCTCAAGTATCTGATCAGGTAATACATTGATCAACATGATTCTTTGCATAGATATGGATTTTAAAGTATTTCATCAATTTCTGCAGATTGAAGGCGCCACCTGTATTTTTTCCCATTTTTTAAACGATGTTTTCTCTCGGTTTTTGAGCCCTTTCATGATGTGGAAAAAATGCAAAATACACACAAAGTGCCAGATTCCTCAGGAACGGCGCGATGGATTGTCATCGAATTTTGTGTGCTTATGGGTCTTGATGGACTTGACCTTATATACATGAACCATGATGCCACCTACATTATCTTAATTAGTTGCCTGTGCAAGGACATATTGTCACTTGTTTTCCTTTATTTAATACAACAGGAAGTTTCACTGCAGCTTTGTTTAAAAAATATAGAAGTTAATATATATTCTGTCAATGAAGTAATTTTTATAATTCAAGTGTTTCAGGGATTCATATCTTTTGTCATTACCGCTAAATATTTATGGAAAAAAAACTTTTTTGGTAATAGTTTTTCTCTTTGCAAGGTCTCAAAAGCATTACAAGCATGAATTAATTTTTAACTGTGCTACTGAGTGAGATATACTGAGTTTAATTAAAGTTTTTTTTAAAATTATTTTCAATTATTTAAGATTTTTAAATTTACTTAAGATTTAAATGCCCGTTTATTGCAGATTTTCCTTCAAAATACCACTATTTTAGGTCACTAAGGGGACTGAACATATATCTTTTATTGCCTGTGTGACATATTTCAAATATAAACCAATTAAGTATAAGGTTTTAAAAATAATGTAGCATGTTTCAAGTATCTGTTAACTCTAAATCAGGTTCAGCTATATAATACTTCATAATAAACTCAGAAATAACACCAAAGTCTATTATTCTAATTATTTATATATATATTTCATTTCCCATATAAAAATATTGCTCGCTCTCAGTATCAGGGAGGATGATTACATTTACCATCCCCACTTAGTAAAAATGGGGGGGGGGGTATATTGGGGGGGGGTATATACCCCCCCACCCCGCTGTATTGACGCTGATGTTTGAATAGGGCTCTCGTATATAGAACTTTGTTTAAACTGTAAACTAGTGATTTCATGTATTTAGAGTAGGGCTCTCGTAGAAATTAGTTTAATTTTAACGTCAATTAGACAGAATATTTTGCTGCAAAACGTGCGTGGTTCTTGAAAACGTGTGCCACTAAAAAGAAAATGGTTGCCTGGTGACCTTTTAGGACCTTTGACGGATTTGGAATTGTAAAGCACATATCTTTTTTTGAGAACTATACACGCTACATACAACTTGAAAGGAAATGTTTGAACCGATGCTCAATAATTGTTACGGGGTGACATAAAAGCGGACCGAACTGTCTCGCTAGTGAATCTTGCTTTGCTAGCGAAGCGGTTGGTTCGCCAGACTTGTGCGCCACCGACCTGGGTTCGACTCCCGGATCGGCCCAGGATTTTTCCCCTCAACAATTTGCCTTCGTAACAAAATGGGGGCTTGTCTGACGTGACGGTAAAACTTTGTGGCCCAGGGAATAAGCTCACCAATTTGTGACTCCTGGGATAATTAGTCTTGTTCTGATAGCAGAACGCTCTTAAGAGGGGGTGTGTTACGGGGTGACATAAAAGCGGACCGAACTGTCTCGCTAGGAAGCTTGCTTTGCTGGCGAAGCGGTTGGTTCGCCGGACCTGTGCGCCACCGACCTGGGTTCGACTCCCGGATCGGCCCAGGATTCTCCCCTCATTTATTTGTCTTCGTAACATAATGTACCCATATAGAAATTTGAGACAGGAGTTTTACTGTAAAAAGTCAAGGTTTTATTTCTGAAGGGTATAACATTTGAAATCACACGTCCTGAGATAGGGGCAAATCATCGTTTAAAATTTCAAACTACAGCTGGAACATTTTGGACATAATGCGTGCAAAGTAAAGACTGAGATCGCTGTCTGATTACCACAATAATTTCTGACATGGCAGAAATTTCGATGAGACACATGCTGCCACTGGGACCACACGGAATTTTCACAGAAATAACTGGCGGCCATTTTGGCTTTTGGATATGTTTGAAATATGATATGGCACAAATTCTCTTGCAGGAACCGATCATCAGAAAATATTTCGCGGCAAAAGCTTGAAGAGTTCTTGAGATAATGCCCACAGTAATGAATGACAGCTTAACAGACCGCCTGATGGATGGACCAAATGACAAACTGACAAACAGTTTTGTTTTATTTTATTTAGTTATTTAGACATTAATAGCATATAGATATTACTATATTATGCATTGTGTGTGGAAATGTGGAACCAATCATTTTTTGAATGCAGGAATTATGTTGCATTTCAGTAGTATATTTTACATATTGGTCATAAGTCACAGGGATAAATTATGATGATTGTTACGGAACCTAATAACAACAGATGGTGACGAACATAAATTTTGTAATGTGGATAAAAAAATCAAATTCTGTAACACTAGGCAGCTTGAAATGTCTAGGGGAATGAATAAAGAAGTCAGAGGTTTTTTTTGTTAACAAATAAATATAATTTATTCTTAAAACAATCATAGCATTACAATATACTTAATCAATAAAGTTACACAGTATAACAACGGTAAATCAATACAAGTATATAAATACAGTGTACAGTACCTAGATACCAACACTTTCACAGCGACAAAAAGTCCTTTAAAGCATATAATCCAGATGAAGAGTAAACATAAATCTCAGGGAATAACAGTCCAGTTCAATCACAAAATCAATTTGTGGTAATCCAAAAGTGATGTTCGGGTATTGATTCCAAAGGCAAACTGAAGACTAATTAAAATCCGTTACTAATTCGAAGAAAAACTATAACTGCTGAAATTACCGGATAGGTCAACAAACTGGCTAACACTCTTCCGTGTACGCTGGAATATTTCTCACCCTCTCTCCAAGCTCTAAACACAACTTTATAACTTTTCACCTCAAGCCGAGAACTTTCCATTTCCCGAACAATCTAAAGAACCCATAATACACACGTCCAAAGAACAAACTAGAACAAAGAACGCGGTGTCGCCCATGCAAACTGACAATGCTAGCCCTGCGCATACACATGTAAGACTGCTGCATACGGTAAAAATGACATCTGTAATATGACTTCCAGAGTTATACTTGAAAATTCTGGCCTTTCTGGTATTTGTACTAACATGAGTCTTATTATTGAGGTGCTCAATCGTTGTGTTCGTAACCGGGATAATACAGTTCCATATATATTAAATTTACACGGTAGAATATAATATTATGCTATAGGTAGAGAATAAGAAACAAGTGTTTTATAGTTAATTCAACATTCATTGAACCATAGAAAATGCATCCTCATTGGAAAGTGCAAGTAATGTTATGACTATTTCCTTACTCTGACATTAAAAAAATAAATACACTGGGATAAGCTGAAAGCTGATAAAGCGTTCAAATCTATTCGAGAGTCGTAATAATCTAATCGCGACATTCGATTTTCGAACATGTAAATGCCGTTAATGACAATTCATTATGAGGAAGTAATATCTTGCAGTTTTTTTTTAACTTCTTAAGTGAAAGTAGAGGTATGTGATTCTCCAAAAGCCTTGCCTGGATAAGCAACGCTCACCGGATCAATCGTTGGTTTCCGAGCAGCGAGGAAAAAGTAAATTGTCCATGGCGCATAATGACCGAGAGATAACCTTTCAATTACATTACGACAGAGAAAAATATTTATTGGACACTAGGCTTTGGTACAGTGAATCGTTAGTTCAATATAACATCTCATATATCTCACTTTGCCTGCTCGGGTATTACAAGACTATCCTTAGAAACCCCGTATGTGAGTTATTTCTTCTTGAACTAGAAGCAGGCTGCTATTTGCGTTTTATGATATATAGATAAATCTCAACGATATAAATATTCTGGCGCCTTAAAACTTATCTGTTGTTGTCATTGTAAAAATTGAGGTTTATATTTTTCTTTATATTTTTCAATGTTCAGGTAAAATCTTATCGTGTCAAACCTCGCCAGATCTGGCCTTAAAATTAGTTATTTTTCTCTCTGTAAAGGCAGCGTTTTAATCTAATGGACGCAATGAAGATAGTTCATGTGTGTAGATGAAATAGAAAAAGGGGACGTATTTTTTTCCATGAACATTGCGTAAATCCGTTTATAATCAGGTCGCCCGCAAGCTTGGCCTAGGTACATGCATTATAGGGTCCGCTTTGTTAGCAATTCATCACAAACACGTTCTCCACGTATTCTGATAATATATTATGCAGGTTTAGGACCGCCAGGGTAATAAAAATGGAACAATCCATTTATTTTCTGAAATGTTCTTGATCATCAACATAAGTTTTTTTTTTTTATTTAAAAGATATCTGAATACCCTTTTGACGAACGACTCTTCCTTTTATCAAGACCGAAGGCCATTCATTCACTGAGGATAGCTTTGTAATATTTTTAATATTAGGGGATGGCTCAGCCTTGTATGGTGAACCGTAAACCCGTGTATATCGGAACGATTTCTTATTCTTTCGGAGAACTACCCTACTAGTTCAAATTCCTGTTAACAGTAAGACTTTAGGAATTGGACAACGGAGCCGTATGTACCCTGTTTAAACCCCGCAAGAGCCTTCAAAACAAAATGTAGTGCCGGACTGGACAGATATTAGAATCCCTAAATTTAATATAATAATATTTTACCATGAGATGCAAAACGTCGTTTTAATCTTTGTCTTATCAAGAAAAGTTCGGACAATGATTTCATGAACTGAGCATTTGTATGTTCACCAAAGTGTGAAGTTGATGGTATTTGTTTTAGCAGGAGACGGAGGCTGTGAGACAGAGCCCACTCAGTCCATATATATATATATATATATATATATATATATATATATATATATATATATATATATACATTCAAAACTGACGAAATGGCACCTTTTAATAGATTCGCTCAAATCCAAACAACGGATCAATACTTGTAGAACATTCCTAGCCTCATTTCTATAAAACTTGAAATAAGAGGAAGGCAACTTGTACATAATACGCCCGTCGCATATCTTGTGGCCACTGACCTCATTAGATATACGTGAATTTTGCTGGGAATGTAATGCAGGTGAGTTAGGAAACCTAATATGAACAGATCACGTAGTCATGACGAACATATATTTCGTAATGGAGATAAAAAATCAGATTCTGTAACACTAGGCAGCGTGAAATTTCTATGGGAATGAATAAAGAAGTCAGTGTTATTTTGTTAACAAATAATTATAATTTATTCTTAAAACAATACTAAAATTACAATACACTAAATCAATGCAATTACACAGTATAACAATAGTACAACAGAAAATCAATGCAAGAATATAAATAAAGTGTACAGTACCTGGATACCACCAATATTACACCGACAACAAGTCCTTTGTAACGTACAACCCAGATAAACAGTTCACATAAATCATCTCAGAGAATAACAGTCCAGTTCATTCACAAAATCAATAAGTTGTAATTCAAAAGTGAAGTTCTGATAGCAATTCCAAAGACAAACTGAAGACTCATTAAAATCAGTTACAAATTGGAAGAAAATCTATAACTGCCGCAATTATAGTATAAAGGTCCACTCTTCTGAGTTGCTGGCATATTCCTCTTCTCTCCCTCGGCTTTAAAAACACAGCCCCTTATTTATAACTTTTCACCTCAAGCTGAGAACTTTTCATTTCCCGAACAATCTAAAGAACCTAAAATGATACACAGTACACACGTTACAGAAAACCTCTAGAACAAAGAACGCTGTGTTTCTACATGTCAGGGTTCACACGTGGGCTGGCCCGGCTCGGCCAGGCGAGAAAGCCCCAGACTAGCATGACCGCTGTGTTTACACGTGGCCCGCACCCAGTTTCATCAAAATTCATCAGTATATTTTCGTAAGTCATCACGGCGCCACCAAAGTTTGGTGTTCTCTGACCTCATCATATATGCAAGGATTCTGCTGGAAATCAAACTTAGGCGGGATATTATATATTGATTAATAATTCTGTTGATTTTGCTAGAAATCCATTATATTGCTGTTTAGTTATCGAGGCAACACTATAGTAACTGAGTGTCGTAAGTGACCTTATTAAATATGTGTTGATTTTGCCTATAATCGAATCACTTGGTTGGTAGTCATGGCGAGTTTCGTTAAAAATCTATAAAAATCCCGGTATATTATCTCGGCGACCCTTAAAGTTAACGAACAAACGGCCGGAAGGCAGACGAACCGTGGGTATACCATAATACGTCCCGTCATAGACGGGCGGATAGAAATCATTTACACGATATCAAAAGTAAGTCAACAAAGCTTTACGTAAGGTCTGAAGGTATATGTGTGTTATAAAACCACCAATCATATAAACCCACGGTCTGCCGATATATTGCACTATTTACCATTTTTTGATGCAGAGTAAGTAAATGCTATGTTATTTTAGGCTTATTATTTTGTACGCTTGCAAATTGTACGTTTGAAATAGGTCCATCATTAAAATAAGTTAATCTGTAAATAGGTACAATATGTGAATATGAAATTGGTCAGAAAAACAATATTTGAAGACGCGTAATCGGGACATGAGAATTGAACATACAATCAGAACAAACACATTCACACACACACATACATACAATAAGAGCATGGCAGAAAGACGTCGATGTGCAATATAGAGTTCATGGACATATTTATCCTGGACAGCAAAAGACGACAAACGACCTCTTACAACAGGAAGAAAGTGATCGTTGTCTCATACAGATAGCTTGTTTGTATTATTCAAAGACGTTCTAAATAAAGCATGTTTACTCTTGTCTCTGGGATTTAAAAATATACGTAGCTATAAAAGAAAACTTCCTTCATGGTCAACGATACCGCCATCTTCGCTTTGAACGACAGGAAGTAAACAATGATCACGTGTCATAATGAGGTACTCTTCCACTTACTGGTGTCATTTTCACTTAGCTGCCTAATGCAGTATAATGATGATTTGTGGAGAAACACAAACTCTTATTGTCAAGTTAATGTGCCCTAAAAAGCCGCAATAACGCAGTCATTGATTGTTTGAGCTGGTACCAATGGCACTGACAGGGGTGTAAATAGACCATGTGTTTAGGCCTATTCAGCTACGTAACAATACGACGTGTTATGTGCGTTTGAGATTTCAACTCCCGCCTGATTATTGGCAAATTTAGAAAGAGTTTTGGAAGACCCAAATTTTCTATTGGAAAAGCTTGCTTTTCAGCAATATGTTTGAAAACAGTATATTTATTACCTGGCTTTTTACGCAATGTACCATTTCGTAATTATGTCTGACTTGACGAAGGATATCGCCAATGGTAATAAACTTGGTGAAGTGATCACTGTTTTATTAAGCACAAAATGAAATATTAAGAAGATTCCCGAGTAAACGCGATCTGGATCATATATGTAAAATACATATCGACCAAGAGGGACCGACGCTAATTCTATTTGTCGAATCCCTTTGCAATAATGCCGCCGGCAAATTCCAGTGGTGCGTTGCTAAGCTTGAGCCTTTTAACTACGCTTTGTTTGGGGGAGAAAAAAAGAAAGTAAACCATAAAATTATAAAATAACATTCTTACCTTATGAGAAAAAGACTTTGAAATACAATTTCACTAATAGCGTCGATGTTTCTGTCCAGTGAAATCAGATATACCGACTCTTAAAATGGCATAGTAAGCGTACACCCGTTGTGTTAGTTAAAATTAACAATTTTTATTGTCTATTTAAATATATAATGTTTTTCTACCGCACTTGTCAAGATGTAAAGGAATGGATTATGATTTAAATACCTCTATACCATACTTTCTTCTTTGGTCTTACCTAAATTATATACTCGCTTTGACATTAAAATCAATTAATATTTATTCATGAAATGCATGTAGTTCATTAAAAATGGATATTGAAATGATATTCCTTGCCATGCTTATATGGATACATCTCCTTGATTAGGTATTTACAGTTCCTGAAAGTAACATGTTAATGACCCTCTGTGGTGAGACCCGAAGCCTTTGCCGTCTGTTCCTGGCACTGTAAAAGTGTTCAGAATCCTACTATAATCTGCCAAAGAGGGCGTTGTCATCCCAAGAGCATCGTTCCCTAGAGGCTTTGCTTGGACGTTATACGGTTCTAATTAGATACATAGTAGACTACCTTTAAATTGTTCTCGAAGTACTTCCTTTTCGTATTTCCGTGCCCTTATCAAACCCTGATCTCGCGATTATAAAAAAAACTGAATTTTTGCATACAGGCTATAATCCGGATGTTGCAGGTCGCATGTCGGAAATAAGGTTATGCTGCTAGTTTTTTTTTTCGACAAGAGTGTGTAGTTTTTCGTGTAAATGAAGGATAAAGGCCATTGTTCGGCACTCATGGAAGCCCGTTTATGCATGATAGTGTAATTAATTTTTACTCTTCTTAGAACTGACGATATTTAAGTCATGTGATTATTGAACAGATTGGTGGCTATAATTGTCGCGTACCACGATGTGAGTCATCGCTTACTAATTGATAACAGACCTGTAGTTCCCTCGAATGATCATGCCTGTCAGTTGATAAAAGATAAAAGCTCTTTTGCAAGTTGCGGTTAATGTAACAAATACAGTATATTGTTAACTTAATATAGTTTTCATCAGCATTCTTTGATAAAAACACTAATGTATTGTGGAAAGTCAAAGCTGTAAAACTGAATAAGCAGGACGGGCTGGACGCGATGTACCCTATGGGGCTGATTTTTGCATGCTGTTTTGCAGTTATTTATTTAATTCACACCAAATATGATTACTTGAAGGAGATTTCGAACTGGTATATTTGAGTAATTATAGAATCTACTGAATATTATGCATATATTAGATTATAAATTACAATTAAGAGTAGCATGTTTATGGGATAATTTATTTTTAAATAACCCTTATGGATGTCTCCTACTTCATGAGAGATGAGAAAACTGTTTGAAAGTCTACACACCACTAACCCTGTAAATTTAAAATATGAGACGCTAATTGATTTTTATTCGTTCCCCTACCTGACGATGGTGGCTCATTAATCCACTGTTAAGCCGATTTTATTCAACACGTGCCCTCAAAGCTACTTATGCTGGCTTACATGGGTCATCTGAGCACAATAAGACTTCTTAATTCCCTAGTATACACATATATTAAGGATTATATACGATTACAGAACCAAGCAAATAATCAACAAGCAGGGGCTTATTTATTTTTATCCGAACTTTTAAAACACGTTTAAGACACACCGCTGACTATCTACATCACATAATATTCCTTTATTACAGGTGCTATGGACTTGATCTTTGCTAACAAAGTCACGTTTTCTTTGTCAGCTCGATGGCACCGAGGTTTTTTAAAAGATTTGCTTCAAAATTGATGGAACGCTGCGATGTATGACATTTTTGACGACCTTGACCTTCATTTACGAAATTTATCAGCACTTATTGACCACTGTTTTTATTTTACAGAAAGGCTGTCGCAGGGATGCCATGGCATGCAAATATTTATTCTTATATATAAGTATTACTCTGTACTAACACCGTATTATCAAATTGCCATAAAACTAGGTCAACCAGCATGACTATAGCAGTGCAGTTTGCTTCACTGATAACAACCAGAATTACACCAAACTCTCCATAATTATTGCTGTGTATAACATTTACCGGTTTTTATCATGACCTTGATCTTTGCTGTAAAATTAAGTATCTCTGATAAGTTTCACAGTTCATATAAAACTAGGCATCGTGTGTGTGTGTCGTTCTTATTGTCGTTGTGCAGCGTCGTCCTTATTCTAAGTCCATTACATCTTCTACGCCACCTTTACCTTTAGTCTAATGTCACGTTACTGTGAACGTTAGCCATAACTTGCTTTTTAATTGTAATTGCATGGTTGATCCAACGGTAGACCAAGGGTTTAATTGTTAAAATGTTGTGAAGAGACAATATCTGATCGAGAGGGATTCTCCGCAGTTAAAACATGCTAGTACATAACTAACTGAGTCAGAAATATCTCGATTTGAATGACTTAAATGATATTCGTGGACGTTAACATACCTTGAGCCATCTTTTCTCTCCTAAATATGTTCTGTGAGTGTTCTCTTTTACTGCCTTTATCTTGTATTTTGGAAAACTCCCATTTCGAAATTATGAAAATTTAAGCTTCAGAAGTAATGTTTATAACAATGGCCTACTATTTGACATCCTCTTCGCACGGGAGAAACCACGTTTGAGAAGCATAACGCACCTTGCGCCATAAACTTCTTTTTTTTTGTAGGAGGTAACCGCCTCCATTTTAATGCTTTCTTAACTCTAAATATATGTACATCTTTAGTCCAGAACTGACCGCTGACGGGCTGACAAACACCCGCCACTAAAGCCCCGGCCCGTCAGTGTCCAACACGAAAACAGGCTGAAAAGTTTGTCACGGCTAAACGCTCAAATTAGAACCCTACTAACGGTAGCCTTCAGGGCAGAATTATGAAATGTAATATGCTTATCCTTCTGACCGTGGTATCATGCTTGTCCGTCGACAAAATGTCGAATAATCGCTTAATATGTGCATGAAAGCGATGCTCACATCTATGCACATCTTTCAAATGTACGGGTACGTTGTCAATGCATAATGCATGGAAAATTTGAAATTTTGTTGAAAGACAAGCATGATATCGCTGTCGGAAGGTTAAGCATACTACAGTTCATAAATAATGTAATATTTCCCATTGGTAGGGCTGTATTTTGAGCGTTTGGCTGTGACAAACTTCCTAGCCTTATTTGCATAAGAAGAATGGAATGTGGCACTTTTGTTCTGGACGCTGACGGGTCGGGGCTTCGGGCGCGGGTCTTTGTGAGGCCCGTCAACGTTCAGTTCTGGACTTTTTCATCTGCAGAATTCCATTCCGGTTCCGGACTACGAGACGGGGCAGTATCACACGCATCCTCCCTTTCATGGGAATGCAAATTGAGTCCAGGTTATACTTTATTCTTTGAAGTGTCTGGGACAAATTATCAGTGTCATGGAGAATTCTAAGAAACATTTTATTGTTAGATCGCTCATTCTTTCAGGACATGTTAGATGAGTTACTATTCATACCCAGGCTCCCCTCTTTCATCTGCGATAATTCCATAAAAGGTGTGACCAAGCTGTTAGTTCTGCATTCTTTCCTCCCTCCGCTTTAAAGGTTTGCTATTGACAAGGATGCCAACCTCTGTCACGAGCCCTTTAACGCCCCCGGGCTCCCTCTGTAAAGAATATTTAATTGTGTGGATTTTTTTTTGTCCTTCGAAACGGGGAGACTCAATTTACCCGACCATTTTCCCTTGAGTTCTCTTGCTTTAATTATAAGGCATAAGGATGATTACATGATGACCAGATTTAAATATATTTGGGAAATGAATAATTAAAGAGGCGTAAATGCATTTCAGAGGTAAAAGGGACTAGGGCTGATCATTTACGCAAATTATTATAAATAGTTATATATATATATATATATATATATGTATATATATATGTATATATATATATATATATATATATATATATATATATATATATATAAAACTGAGCAGCAGAGGATTATTAATAGGAGTTGATACGTTTATTTCTGTATCAATATTTGGTTAATAAAAATTAAGAGATGGACTCGCAACCTCGAGTGCAAAACTACGATTACACGTTTGGTTTCTTTTTTGTTTTGTCCGTGTTCGTCCTAGATTCCAAAAAATGATGACGTTAAAAAAAAAGACATTTGGGCATAATAATACCCATACGCGATAGATTTGTGTCTGGTATTAAGGGTTGGCCTTGAACTAATTCCAGGGTGATGTACGCCATAGATAATTCCTTATTATCGTTCAGCTCTTCCCACATCTGAGGTATCAGTGCATTCAGAGATGCAGTCATGAATGACATTTCAGACTTCGCGACAACCATCAACAGTAAACTTACATGTCTGCATGCAACAAAGCCACTTCGCTGATTTATTCTAACACTTCCATAAAGAGGAGCAGAGAATGAAATCCACTGAGGCAGGAACATGGTGCAAAAAATAAGACGAAATGGGGCTCCTAATCTCTAATATTAATCCTGAAGTCAGAAACGTGAGGAACATTAGGGCCAGTCCCGTCCTTCCAAAATACCTCCATCAAGTATTTTTGTAACCGCCTTTGCCCTTCAAATGTTAATAATTGTTAAACGAACGTTGCCACTAAATTTATATCTGATGAATTTTAAAGGAAATTGAAGGCAAAATGATTATCGGATTATTGAATAATAAATAAAAATGATTTTCTGCATTAGTACATTTCAACTGAATAAAATGCATAGAATAATGGTTATGCAGATCTGTACACTCTTACAATATCAATTCACAATCAATATCAATTGATTATAAATTAAATTATTTCAGAAATGGTAAAATAGACATTGCTTATGACCATGCTACAATTGCCATTATTGCTTTTATCATTGGTTAACCTTATGGTTCTGTTTATTTTGATTCTTAATTTCGTAAACTAGCTCGCTCAAGTCCTTTTCTAATGTGCTGTCTGTCTGCATCCATGCGTTTAAAAATGTGCTTTGTTACAAAGGACAAATTTACAGAACTTCCACAGGTCTTGACCTCTCTTCAGAAACACATTGTTGTCTGGGCTGAAAAATATAATCAGATGACAGTGACAAGTCTAGACGAGACACGACAAGATAATACAAGACAGGTTCAGACAACACAATGCTTACTGAGTCAGGTAAGACCGTACAGATTAGACAAGGTTGGATAGTTAAGATAAGAAAATACCAATAAAAACAAGACAGGAACAAAGGAACAAGAAAAGACAAGTAAATACTGATCGAGACGAAATAAATAAAGAACAGGAAGAGGAAAAACAGTATAAAGGAGTGGCTAATGGGCCATGACGCTCAGCCAATTTTGACTAATCTGTCTGTCTGGGTGCTCAAAATCATGTTTCCGGTCCATAGCTAGTAGAATATAGGTCACCATGATCTAATTTCAGGTTTCCAAGGAGATATGCCAAGGATTTCCCTGAATGCCATGTTAGAAGAGTCTAGGGCTAATGGATACAAAATGTGCCTGTCTGTCTGGGTGCGCAAAACCATTTTTCAGCCAATAGTTTACAAAAAAGGTAACCATGACCTAATTTCAGGTTTCCAAGGACACTTGACAAGGACCTCTCTGAATTGAATGTTAAAAGATTCTAGGCATATTGGATACAATTTGTGCCCTGTCTGACTGTCTAGATGCTTATATGACATATTTTCTGATAGGTTGCAAAATATAGGTCATGGTGTCCTAATTTCATACAATACACTGGCCAGGGACGTCTCAGAATGTTACATTAGAAGATTCTAGGTCTTACAGATACAATGTTTGCCCTGACTGACTGTCTGGACGTTTATAGGACTTCTTTTCCTATAGGTCACAAAATATAGGTCATGGTGACCTAATTTCAGTTTTCCATAGGCATTAGCCAAGGACGTCTTAGAATATAACATTAGAAGATTCTAGGCTTAACAAATACAATATGCCCTGCCTGACTTTCTTGGTGCTCAAAATCCTGTTTTCGACCTGTAGGTCACATGATGTAGGTCTCCATGACCTAATTTCAAGTTTCCAAGAAAATTTGGCTAGGACCTCCCAGGATGTTGAATTAGAAGATTCTAGGCCTATCAGATTTGATTTATGCCCATCTGACATTCAGAAGGCTCAAAATCAGGTTTTTGTCTGAAAATGTAGGTCACCATGAACTTATTAAGGTTTCCAAGGAGATTTGCCCAGGACCTCCCAGGAAATTGTGTAAGAAGATTCTAGGTCTTACAGATACGATTTTTACGATGACATTAACTGTGTTCATACGACATTTTTTTTACAATGGGTTGCAGAATACAAGTCAAAGTGACGTCATGTTTGAGGATTCTAGGCCTTATGAATACTTTTTGTGCCACAACTGACTGTCTGGGTGCTAAAAAACTTTTTCTCGGCCAATAGGTCATAAAATATAGGTCACCATGACCTTATTTCAGGTTTCCAAGGAGATTTGCTTAGAAAAATCCAGGATATTGTGTTAGAAGATTCTAAGCCTCACAGATCCGATTTGTCCCTATCAGACATTCAGGGTGCTGATATGACATCTTGTCCCTGTAGGTTGCAGAATTTTGCTCACAGTGACATAGTTTCATGTTTCCAAGGACATTTGCCTAGGATATCTCAAACTGTTCGGTAAGAGGTTTCTAGGCCAAATTAATACAATTTTTACCCCATCTGACATTCAGGGTGCCCGAAATCATGTTTTCAGCCTGTAGGACACAAAATATAGGTCACGATGACCTAATTTTGGGATTCCAAGGAGATTTGCCTAGGACCTCCCCGAAAGTCATGTTAGAGGATTCTAGGCCTTATCGATTCAATTTGTGCCCCGTTTGAATGTCTGGATGCTAAAAAAAACTTTTTTTCAGGCCATAGGTCATAAAATATAGGTCACCATGACCTAATTTCAGGTTTCCAAGGAGATTTGCTTAGAAACACCCAGGATATTGTGTTAGAAGATTCTAAGCCTTACAAATACGATTCGTCACTATCTCAAATTCAGGGTGCTGATATGACATCTTTTCCCTATAGGTTGCAGAATTTAGCACACAGTGACCTAGTTTCATGTTTCAAAGGACATTTGCCTGGGATATCCCAAAATGTTCGGTAAGAGGTTTCTCGGCAAAAAGGATAGAATTTGTGCCCCGTCTGACTGTCTGGGTGCTTATATTTATACCAGCTACATTTAAAATTCAAGTCCTACAGCAATGTACAATGAAATTATAAAATAAACGAACTACAAATTGGTTTAGACAGCGACCACGGAGTGCAAACCTCCACAAATCGTTCGAGGTCAGACATTATAAAATTGTTCAACATATGGTCAGGCAAGTCAAAAAGACTATAAAAGGTATGTTGAGACACGATAATATATATTTTATAAATGTATAATAGAATGCATCACGATATGGTACAATAAAAATGATAAGACTTGTCATATCCTGGCAAAATAAAATTGGGCAATGCAAGAAAACACACAAGAATGTTTGACGTAGGTTTTGTATCGAAAATAACACTGACGTTAATCATCGAACTCCTTCAAAACGGAAAGCTTACTGTGCCATAGGATCACATTATATATAATTACGACAGTGCAAAGCTTCGCATATATTGAAATTACATTCGTATAAAAGAACTATTGTCTGGTGTTGATATAACTTACTATTAAACCAGTTATTTTCAGCATGTACAACATGACCTGGGAAGGTCACGTGAAAGCACTTTGTGTTATCAGATAATGAATGTCCGCGTCTGATTCTATGAAAGATTGTTCAACTCGAAAAATACTTCGCACATCTGCATGAATTCAATAGCAAATATACCCTGCTACAATTATTTGGCTTTGGAAGAAGAAAACCGTGTCATCTTGACTGCTGCCTCATTACCCATTCTTCTTTTCAGAAGTGTAACGTTCAATGGCTATTGTAACGCATGTTTTTACATTTTAAGTGGTAAAACCAACGAAAAGAGCAAGCTCTCTTATAGAAATAAGTGTTTTCATTTAGTCATCATCCAAATAGAGCAGTGGTCCTGACCAGACCGAATGTAATCTTATTCCAAGTACCATTAATTATTGAATTTAATAGTTGTGTGTTTTGTTCACTTTCATCAGGGTTTCAATTCGACTCGAACCTTCTTTTTCATACACTTACCAATAAAGTTCACAGGACATTAAAATGCCAACTAGATCACTGTTACCCAGTGTAAATCTATTCCAAGTTTCCCTCTTCAGCGATATCAATAGATGACGTCAATTTAGATTTACTTACACCATGTAACTGCGAATACATGCTCAATGTTATTCATCTTGACAGTATAGCCTAACACATTGGTGCAAGGTAAATAGGATGTCATTCGTTCCAAAACGTCAAAACATAGCAATTTTATCGTGTTTTACTCTATTTGTTTCCTTAATGACAGATGCTAGACATTCCTACAATATCAATTCACGTTGTAATTCAATAAGTTATTTTCTGAATTTTCTATACTGCCTGGTTAGGTGAAGACCAGTTATGCATGGGCTTGACAAAATGAGTTTACTTCCTAACTTCAAAATATATAATGACGGCATGCACACACACACACACACACAAAATGAATCGTTAACATGAACAAGTGGTCGTTATTTTGAGGTGATCGCTGAACATAGGTGGTCGTTAAGCAAGCTTCACTGTATATGCACAGCCTCCGGTGATATATAAAAGCAAGGACTGATTTATGTCGGCTGGCATTTCTCGGTATGTTGTATCATGCGAACCCTTTATATTCCTCCGAATATGTTAAATTGTCTTGACATTTCAGACTGTCGTTTTTCAAGCCTTGAGGAAGCATATGTACACAACCGAGCTTGATGGAATGTACCAAGACACCGCGAGGACTTTAAATTTCCTTCAGTAGATCGTATAAACCGTGCTGGTCCGTGTATAATTCAGGTTCGTGTTAATTCTTACCTTACCCGAGGGAATGTGTATCCGGGCCCACACGACTAACACTAACAAATATCGTACTCGCCACTTAATGCTCCTAGCTTTCAAAGCGACGGCCGCAGAATAGACGTAAATACTTATACCAGTAGTGTTTCTTATACTTAATGGGATAATGTGTCATTTCTAAAGCACTTTTGATTAACCACGTTAAAAAGCTAGAAGGGACGTGCTTGTTCGACAAGTCTGTAAATGTGCAGCCACACAGCCTCCAGAGATTACACGTATACTTGATGGAGATTATTTACGTAAGACCACAGTAGGAACATTTAAAGAAATGAGCATGTACTCCCACATTTCAGTATAGAAAATATCTGCGATTCAATTTTTATTTGTTCAAGACACAATGAGCTGCATTTTATAGATTGTATATCTAAAAATAACATTTGCTTCAATATAATCTTATACAAAACATTATTAACGTGATTGGTTTGAATATTATGATCAATTCTCTGTTCGCTCTGCGTCACTACTTATCTAGTACGGATGTGCTATAACTACAACTACCATGATCAGTAACTGGAACATTATTCAATAATTTGGTTGAACTGATGAATGGAATGAAAATAAATTATGTGAAATAATAAAACAGGAACATATATAATCTGCATAGGCAAAACACAGTCCTCACTTTTATTTTCACTTTTCGTTAAGAATCGAAGGCCAGCATAATAGAAAAATAGCATTCAAAAGGTGTTAAGGTACTCCAATTTCTGTAGATGTAAATTATTCCGCTGTGAATCCGACCATCGGAGAATTTGGCGCTATATAAATACTATATATAGAGCTATTTTATTAAAGTTAATCTGGTTGATCAGTTAATGTATGTTATAATTCAATGTATACCCGTTTTTCATGGTAGTTAAATAAAGTGTGTTGCCGCGTCTGTTTAATAGGGTTGGCTATCGCCTACAATTTTCATATTGCAATATATTGCGATATTTGGTAGTGTATTGTGATACGTATCGCCATATGTTTGCATTATTTCAACCAAAGAAAATTAGTATTTGTTTTTGCATATAAAAGACAAATATGTTAATTTATCATTTTATTAGATACAATGACACATTACACGTATGGAAAGGAGTTTATTTCATTCAGAAATAATGGCTACATTTCTCAAGTCATTATTAACTTACTGTAAACAGAACTCGAAGAAAAAATAAAAAAAAGTTTTAAGGTATCTTGGTAACAAGAGCTTTCCGGACTAAAGCTTTCCACACGAGGGATACAACCACTGTCGTAAACCACATCGTGAGGCTGCTGCTCTTGAGTAATAATACTGTTCAATTGACACTTGATGTCCATTCAATCAGACAGGATGTAAATAATTATATTAATATATAATTATTTATAATGATCATTTTGACAGTGCATGTTTGGCACTTCCTTCTTTTTTATATGTCATTTCTTTGATTAGGTATCAATAAATCATCGATAATAAAATCAAATTTCCTTGGACGGACCTATGATCACATGGTCCACCAGCCTACTTTTACATTTCCTAATGGGCCTTACTGGGCCCGAGGAATGTCTACAGGCACTTTGACGGCTTCACTTTCAGCCTTTTTCTAAACGACATAGTATCGCACACCCTAATAATAAATCTACCATTATCTCTGTTTTTCCTGTTAGTTTGTTTATCCTAAGACTAGGGACACTACCGGCCCTTTTTTAATACTTGTCACGTTGGAGGCCTAGTTTAAACCAGAATAACATAATCTGGTTAAGTAACTAAGCTTGATCGAGGGAATACGAGTCTTAGATGGTATGGGATTTCAAATATGTTTACGTTCACTGTTTAGTACTGCAGACGTTTACTTCTATCTTTAAGATGAACACAAGTTTAAAATAATATAGTCATCCTTAAATAAGCATTTGGCAAGGCTAGGAGGGT
The DNA here is from genome assembly GCA_026874595.1 of Sipunculus nudus. Lineage (NCBI taxonomy): Eukaryota > Metazoa > Annelida > Sipuncula > Golfingiida > Sipunculidae > Sipunculus > Sipunculus nudus. The sequence goes on from CM049311.1 coordinate 78,202,407, forward strand.
TCAACCGTAAGTAAATAACTATTCCACATTTTAATCAACAAGTGAGTAAAGTTTTAATATGCTATGGCATTTCTACTATAAAAATTTCCTCGTGCTAATCCGTTTCGCAAATAAATGACTCATTCTCCCTACAATGTTCTCAAAAGGTGAACAAAAAATAAAACAGTTACGATCTATCTATTATAAAGCGTTGCCGAAACAAAACGCTGAAACCTGTTCACCTATAGCCTATAAATCTGTCTACACTAACAACAAAGAGTGTAAAACTTTTTACATATAACCTAAAATATACACATTTTCGGAGGCTAAACCGAGTATACCTAAAATATCTCGTTGGTTGCTCATGTGGTTCGGTTTATGAGTGGTCATCATGAACCGATTCACCTTGGATTTCTCCTCAACAGAGTATTCGACTAGGATGATAAAGTTAGGGAAAATGGGATAATCTTTATGCTGCCTCTTAGTGGAGATGACAAGAACTGCATCAATATATCTAAAACCGAGCACTGAATTATGAGAAAAGGTGCCTGAGAACCACACCCTTTTTGCCTAAGCCTTTTCCATTTAAAGTTCTTAAGTGTGAAAACGTCTTCCCATAAACATCCATGCAGAAATATGAGCTGGGCTCTTTAGATACTCTCTCGCAGAGTAGCAATATTTATTGATGTTGGGCTGCAAACCCAATTTTCATGACAAAGCGATAATGGTAGTGACCTTGCAGACGAAGTACCATAGACTTGGTTGGAAGAGACACATGAGATGAGATCTACCAATAAGCATATCCGTTACCAGGAAGTATAAACAATAGGATTATTAAACAGCGGCTTTGGACGCATAACTGCAGTTGAAGCCAAGGATGACTTATTTTCAGATTTTGTAATTTTAACATAAAGGATTAATGATCAGTTAGGGAGGAATGTTTCAATGTATGCTGAGAGATGGTGCTTACAGAGGCCAAAACAGCCTTACCTCGACGAGTCAAGGTTGAATATTTATATTTATTAGACAACGATTGTTTTTGTGTCTGACTATTTTCATCCTTTGTTTCCAGCGAATGGAGTCACTGGCTAAATAAATTATTAAACACTTCTTTCTTCAAACAGCAATGTCCTAAAAGACAATTATTGTTGTTTTCATTCGAATATTCCTGCATCTTTTTTGTATTGAGAACATGTATTTTCAAGATATGTTTGAATTTATGAAGAGAACAGACACATTTGATTTAAAAATAATTGTCCAAATATATTTATGCGATGCGGTAGGTACAGGTAACAGGGGTGGATCCGGGAATTGTTAAAACGGGGTCGAACCAAGGAAGACTAAATAAAATACACTAACTAGGGTTTACAGATCTGGTAAGGAGGGGTCGGGGGATGGGGGTGGGGGGTTGTTGAAGGCCAAAAATCTGGTTTGAACCCCTATCAAAAGGTTGCAGCCTTTTGGACAACCCCACCCCCATGGACCTGCTTCCAGATAAAACATTGTTAGCCTTATACACACTTATATCCTGGGAACGTTTTAAACTAGATCATGATGACAAACGGATGGCCCAGGTTCCTCGTTAGCAGTAGAGTATTATTCACATTGTAGATGAAAAGGGAGAAAAATAAAAATCAATTTATTAAACTGAAAAAAGTCTTGAGGTTACGCGGCATCCTTTAGAAAATATATATCATCAGTGAATATTAAAAAAAACACCGGGTATTCAACCATATTCCACCAAACCGTGATTTTTTTTCCTCATTAGCCTTTTAAAACGCTTATATGCCATCATTTATACAGGTTTCATAGAGACTAAAACTCAGATGTCGTAAGTCGCAGGTCGTAAATAAGGCTTAAAGCCGCTACTTATTTTATTGTGCTACCTGCTCCGAGGGAACCTACATGTTTTTGAGTAGGGTATATTCTAGAGATATCGTGGGCTAATTACTAATGTGGTAACGATCAGCTTCCAATATGATATGTAAAAATCATAATTTGATGTGTACTAAATGATAAATTTACTAAATCGATTGAAAATGTTACAATAAATTGTCACACGTTTTTCATGCGCTATCTTCAGTACTTTGATGAGTCGGTATCTGATAGCGTCCAAACTCGATGGTAATCACTGGGATTCCCGGTGCAGTTTTATGCATATTATTAAATACGAAAGGCCGTTTATCCGAACAAAAAACTTGTCTTCCGAGGTCTAACCCTTTGAGACGTGTTCCTTGCATTTCACCAATTATCCTTCACGGAGCTCTGTTTCCAATTTCATTCACTGTCAATTGAACTTCAAGTAAGTTAGAGGTTAAATCTTGTAATCCATATGTTTTGCATCAGTGTGACTGAATGATGTTAAGTGGAAACATCTAGTTTGCCGCAAGGACTTTTTTTTATTTCGAGATGAGATCTGTAAATTTAATTTGGTATTAAATTATTGGATCAAGTTAACATTCATAGTTTACAATCTATGCTGAGACCAAGAATGATTCTACTTTTATGCCTTATAAAGTAAGGGGTATTTTTTCGAGATTTAAAATTTTAGCGTGCGTGAAGATAAAAAAATTTTCTTGCCACAATAATAATTCCCAGTAAAATTTTGATTTAGATTCACGACTTGATTTTGTGAATTTGTAAACTGCTGAGGGCATATGTAAGAAACTATTTAAATTACAATGTAGATTACCTCCGACGACGGATTTTGTCTTAACTTATATTGACCTGGGGATACAAGGAACAGCATCGCACAAATTGGAAAGTATTGACCTGTAGGAATTTTAACGAGAGATCTTGAAGCATAGGACATTGACACACAGGATGTGTAAATGATAGAATAGAAGCAGTCACGTCAGAAAAAAAAGACATTCTAGAAACTAAATGAGGCCACCATTAACAACATTAATCAACATTGGCCACAAAAATCATGATTAATTATTGGTTAGCAAGATAATGCTCGATTAAAGCTGAGAAGATAAGCCGATTTAGTACAGTTAATGCCAGTTTCCATAGTCTGCCTGAATTGAAGGTTCACACTTCCGAGGACTAGTAGTTGCATATTACACTCTCATTGCATACCCTCCTGTCTAAGCGAGGACCTACAATTCAGCATGTCAAGCAGAATTGGGTACTCCATTTAAATATATTACCGCGTTTAAACGTACTTACTGCCTATAGCGTTATTGGCCAAACGCGGCATAAAATTATAAGAAAAAGGAAACAAAGATAAAAGAAAACCCCTGCCTGCCAAATAACTCTTTTTTTAAAGAGTCACTCTTTTCCCCTCTTGTTTTGCGTGAAAGAATTCCTTTATACACTATTTCTCACCTGCTTTAACAGTCCAGTTAGAACAAGAATGCCCAGCATGTGTCACTACATGTGAAAAATGCCTTTATCTTCCGGCAGGGGTGTGTGCGCCATGTATGTTTCTGACTTTGGGAACAATATGCATCGATATATATATATATATATATATATATATATATAATATATATATATATACAGTTGTGGTATATATGAATGACATCTTTCTTTATTCATTCTTTATTTAAAAGAAGTCTGCTCTTTTTTTCCGCAGCTCTTACTCTTTTTCGGTCCTTTTTCTTTGGCAGGCCTTAAATAGTCAAAAACATTAAAGCAAAATCGAGAGAACTGTTCCTTTTTCTCTATTAAGATATATAAGAACTTGACAACAAAACAATATAAAAACTAGATGTGGTCCTCAGAGGGCCCCGCATTTCTGGTAGTGATGGACTAGTTTACATGTGGGTGAAAAATTAAGTTAAATTTGAAAAATATGACAAACAAAAACAGGGTTTTATCCATATGCATGAGGGGAAAAATCCTGCTGGATCAAATGATATTAATGAAGATATGTCTGAAATAATGTGTGCAATAAAAAATCACCGAATGTAGTCTGTTGGCCATATTTGATATTTGGCAAGTCTGTAATTCAATAGGTCTGGAGCCCGCATAGTCACCAAATGATCCCTGTGAAATTGTGAAAGCTGCAGTAGGTTTTGGTTGAGTTATCGCGCGCGAGAGAAAATCAGCGAGCGGGCTGTGGCAGCCATATTAGAATTCCAACAGATCTGTAATTCAATAGGTCTGTAGCCCTCATAGGTACCAATCATCCCTGTGAATTTGGGAAAGCTGCTGTAGGCTGTTGTCAAGTTATCGCGCGCAAAAGAAAATCAGGGATAAGGCTATGGCAGCCATGTTGGAATTTCGACAGGTCTGTAATTCAATAGGTCTAGAGCCCTTGTAGGTACCAATCATTCCTGTGAATTTGGGAAAGCTGCAGTAGGTTGTTGTTGAGTTATCGCGCGCGAAAGAAAAACAGCGATCCGGCTGTGAAAGCCATGTTGGAATTCCGACAGGTCTGTAATTCAAAAGTTCTGGAGCCCTCATCCCTGAGAATTTGGGAAAGCTGCAGTGTGTTGTCGTTGAGGTATCGCGCGCGAAAGGAAGTGCCATTGACGGAAAGACGGATGGACGGAAGGACGGACTGACACGGTGATCACTGTAGGGCACCGCTTGTCAACCGGGGCCCTAATAAGCCAAAAAGGAATTCCCTATTTATCTATAATGTAAATGCATGTGGAGTTTCACTGACAATGTACGAGAAATATTTTCTTTCCTGTATGTCCCTTCGAGGTGTAATACATGTATCCCCTATTAATTTACACCTTTACTTCCATGCACATTTTCTTACGCTCTCCCACAGTTCTCAATACAAGGCGCTGTTACACCCAAGAGGATCAAAATTTCACGCTTTACGATCGTTATGAGGATTTGCAAAAAACCTTACCAGCTTGGATTTCTCAGTCCTTTCTATGCTTTAACAGCTTTCGTTGCGAGGACCAGTGTAGTCCTCAATAGTCAATATCATGTCCTCGTAGAAACGAGATACACACGAACACAAACACACACACACATATATATATATATTCGAAGCTTGCATATATCTTTGTGTGTTTAGATCAGCCGGGATAAAGTACAGATTTAACTTGCAACGGATGTTACGAGCCCGTTATCAATCATAATATATGTTTTGGTATTGTCACTATCTTAAATGTAATTAAATATAATATACAAATGTTTATCAAATCAAGCATATTTCTTTATTTCATTTTCGCAGCTTAGTTAGAAATTTCCCCCTTCATTACAAAATAGTACCAAATGAGAATAATGATTCGACTGAAAATATTATTTATGGAAAACCACAGTACAGAATCAATAGCTATATGTCTTTAACGTACTAACCACAAAATAATGGAATAATAATCATCTGATGTGAAAGCAAATGGTTGCTGATTTAACATTCGTAGTAAGGACTTCTAGGCTGTCTGCCTGCGGGTGAAGGTGGTGTACAGGCATTTTGTTCGGGAGTGGGCGTGGCTGATACTGGCTGCTGCTCTCCTTGATCGTTAGACTTCGCCTCCTGGACGCGGTGCATGGTGTTCTGGAGGTGACCTGGAAAGACGTCCTGGATCCCTTGGCTTGCTGCTGCACTCTTAACGTCTGTCTCTCATGCATTATTATCGGGATCTTCTACTTCTGTCTTTCAAGATCGGACTAACCACAAAATCATCATGTATTACATGTGTCATTGCTGAGGGAGCTGGTGCGAATCCGACCGTGTCAGATTAACGTGATCAGCTCCGGCGCCGACTTTAGTTTTCTGCTGCCGCTGCTGGAATAATTACCATGACATGTGAGGAAACCAAATTACACTTAATCAAATAAAAATTATTTATAACTTAAGTAGAATGACTGAACTTTACACTGGAATATAAGACCATAAACAGTTTCAACTCTCGACCAGTTAATGAAAAGAAAAGTCATGATTGGTATCATTTGACAACAGTTATTAATACTTTGATCAACGGCTATGAAGTACCATAAGAACTCCGGCGATTGGTGTACTGTAATCAGTCACTAGCTTTAAAGTGTGACATCAGCAAATATGGATCAGATATCTGACTACTGTTTGTGGCAATAAAGGTAATTTTATCCTCTACAAATTCAAGGATGGTAATACAGTATAACTCCCCTAAGCCGGACTGGAGGATTTTGTCCGTATTAGTGAGTTGTCATGTTTAGAGGAGTTTGACATATTGCGTCAATTCGTCATTGAATGTTTCTGATATCCTATGTTTTTTAATTAAATGTACGCCTTATTTAAATAGACTACAAAAAATTTGATTTGAATCATTTTCAAAATAGCTTAAATATACACATGCAATATATAAAATATAATTATTTAAAAAAAAAGAAAGACAAACATCAGCTAGGCCTCTCAAACTAATCTTGGCAGTTTCACTTAGACGTACCATGCTTCATCTTCTAAGCAAGCGGCAGTTCATGGATGGTTGCACTAGGCATATTCAAGATTGACTATTGACAGCATCCTGACAGCATGATTATTTGTTAAAGGATTGTCTTTACCACACATTCACCTTTACGTAGTGCAAACTGTAACGAACTATTATTACTGCTCCCCGGATCGGACGCCGATCACAAATCACCTTTGATGATGGTCTTGTCGAATGAAAAGCTGTTTCAGTTTAAAGCTTAATTTTTTTCTTATTGACAAGCCAATCTTAATTCAATGATTGTGTTATCAACACAACAATTTCGATACCGTATATCTACATATGACATTCTAATTGTTCATTAAATTACGCTTGTCCCCAGGCGGTCGCTTTGGAAAAAAAACAGGTCATACGAAGTCATGACCTCGGAGTGCGATATCCCGGCAAAAATATAAACAAAAGGAGAACTCGTGATGTCTGACCGCTTTAGAGGGTCGTAATATGTACTGTATATGCTGGCGGTACGGGAAAGTTTGTCCGTTGTCCGGGAAAATGAGTTGTCAGCTTTACTGAGTTTAAGTGAAACATAATATAGAGGTAAAATTGAAGGGACTGAGATTTAGTGTCCGCAATAGTGAGTTGTCTTCCTTACTGTGTTGTCCGCAATGAGGAGTTTCACCGTATATGCATATACACAATATATACACAATTAATAGCACATGGTATATCTAGATTCTATGAAATAAAAAAGAAATATGCATTATCACAAATGGAAGCCTCCGCCATGTGGGCGGTCCTTAATGTGGGGTAACCCGTGTTTTCATTGGTATATTGGCTCATTGGTGCATATGTTCCGTATTCAATTATTCGGCCCACATTCCAAGATTCCATCGGACATATATGACTGAACATTTGTGATTATTCCTGGAAGTCCATTCTGAATCTGGATCATGAGCTAAAAAGCTAATCGATTCTTTATTGGCCTATTCCCAAGGTGCCCTAAAAGATTATGGAATTCCCTTCATAATTACGTTATGCTGTGAACAAACACAAAGTTACACACAAACACCCCCCTCCCCCCCCCCCCCCCCCCCCACACACACACAGAAGGACGGAATTGATCACTTACCCTCCTGGCAGAGCCAACTATATATTCTTATTTCAACAGATGAGTCTAAAATGCCAACCTTTACGCTTGAGGTTAACACTCCGAGATGTTATCCGAAAAGGTTGCTTACGTAAACGACTTTTAAATCAGTCATTAGATTTGCAGAATGAGTGCTTTTTGGAAATACTACATAAATTGATGTCGAGGTTGTGTAAATAAACTAGCAGTGTACATGAAGATAAACGTAACTCGAATTATATTTAAATGAATCATCAATATAATCCATGTTAATGTTATAGACACTACTTTCTTATACCTCATAAAGACATAAAAACACTTCCTTATACTTCATAGTTGGTTCAAGCTGTAAAAAAACCCCCACAAAATGAAAATAACTATTCGTATGTTATTGTTACAGTTTATAGGCGGCAGACAGTAGCATGGATTTACAAGTGACCTAGGGGTCACGACGCTCAGCAGGAAAACATTCACAAAAGGAATTTTACCAAAGCCAATTTTTTTAGGTGGTATCTCCATTCAACTTAATCATAGCTCAGAAGATGTGAATAACAGAGCCCTAATATCAGCTTTCCAACGAGCTTTTTCATTGACCTCTCTGGATGTCAAGTTAGAAGATTCTAGATGCAATGGTTACAATTCGTGCCCTGTAAACAGACAACCACGTCTTTGAAGGGCTCAAGATAATGCTTAAACATGTGAAAAAAGGTCCAGGTAGTGCCACTGATAAAACACTCCATAATGAATGTGCATGCAAAAAATCATGGTGATCAATGCATTAGTTTATTCAGAAACTGGGGGTTTTACACAAAATATTAATTATCCTGAAGGGTACTTACAAGCCCTATGACTCAGAAGACATGGGTGATAGAGACCTAATTTCAGATTTCCAAGAAGATTTTTTCATGGACGCCTCTGCATTTTAAATTAGAGGATTCTAGGTTGAACGGTTACGATTTGTACCCTGTTAACAGACGACTGCATTTTTGAAGGTCTCCAAAATAGAAAAAAATGCATAAAAATAAAAAAAAAAATCAGGTGACACCACAATTCTGCAGGAACTGATGAAGCAGTCCTTAATGAATATGCATGCAAAGAACTCGAGCTTTTGTAACAATTTTTTAACTATTCTAGGTGGGGTGGGAGGGGGGTAATTCTTAGCTCCAAAGCTCAGAAGATAATGAGTAACAAGGACCTAATTTTTTTAAGTTTGCATGGAGAGTTTTTTTCATGAACCGCTCTGCCTGTCAAGAGAAGATTCTAGGTCAAATTTTAACCACTTGTGCCCTGTTAACAGACAATCATATCTTTTAAGGACTCAAAATTAGAGAAAAAAGTCGTAAAAAAATACATGTCGCGCAGCCAGAGTGCAGAAACTGATGAAACATTCCATGATCACTATCCATGCAAAGAATCATATGGTGATCAATACAATAGTTCTTAAGATACTTGAGCTTTTGTATCAAATTTTCAATTATTCTGGAGGGTACTTTGGAGCCTTATAGCTTAAACTTTATAGGTATCAGAGACCTAATTTCAGGTTTCCCAGGAGACTTTACATGGGCCTCCCTGCAGGTCAAGAAAGAAGATTCTAGGTCCAGTCGTAACGATTTGTGCAATGTTTACAGATAAACGCATCTTAAGTAAGAGGTTTAAAAAAATAGAGAAAAATATTCGTAAAAATCGGAACTGCAGAAAGAAATGAAACATTCCATGATCAATATCCATGCTAAGAATCATGGTGATCAATGCAATAGTTGTTCATATACTTAAGCTTTTGTATCAAATTTTCCATTATTCTAGGGGATAATTCGGAGTCCCAGAAGTTTTGGGTAACAGAGACCTAATTTCAGGTTTCCATGGAGATTTTTAATTGACCTCCCTGGCTGTAAAGTTAGAGGATTCCAGGCCCACTTGTTACGATTTGTGACTGGTTAACGGAGAGACAAACAGACGGACAGACGGCCCGACAGACAGACAAACGGACGACGGATAAAGAGGTATCGCTATAGCACAGATGACTTTCAGTCAGCTGAGCTAAAAAGGTAACTTTAGCATTGGGCTCATGCATGCATGATTTTTATTCCAGTCGAACAATAACTCCCTTACTTAAAAGTAATTATGTTTATCCTTGAGATCACATAGAGTAAAAATTAATGACAGCTAAAGAATAATATGCTATCAATTTATAGCATTATGTGATGATCTTTAATAAAATCTCATTAATCATTAGACGCTCTAGGTCATGAAGACCAGCTAATGATATGAGCCTTTGAGGGTCATTGATATAAATACACATGCAACCTCGTGGCCGACTAGTGACAGCAGACAATACAATATAAACGACTAAATTGACCTGCACTCTCAATAAATGTAACGTAATCCATCACAAATTTTACGGATGGCTGGGGTCTGTGCAGATATTACCGACAGATCTGTCTGGATAATGCTAAATTAGATGTCCTTGCAGTTCTGGGATAAATCGATAATACGAAGCGACCCCTTGAGGTTAACAACCTTGCAGTGTTGTCATTTACCGTGTTTTACCCAGATTTTACCCATTATTTTCCGATCAGCCGATATAATGAGGTTGTTGCACGTTATCTCCCCCTCTCTCAGGACACTGAAATTAAAGAATTATGAATTTAAATTCGGCCAATACTGTTCAGAGAGTAAAAAAAAAAAAAAAATTGATCCATTTTGACAACGCAGTGTCGTAATGCCAACAGACCAATCTCTTACTCTCTGTCTCTCTGTCTCTCTGTCCCTCGGACGGCGAATTCTCGTCAACTCCCTATTTTGAACCCTGTTTACATGTTCAAGATAACTAGTTAACGGGCCAAGTCTAAACTATTGATTCAAATTTACAAGCATTGGCGCTTGGTAACCATTAATAGTAATTACATTTGAGATTAATCGGAACCTTAAGTATTGGATTCATTATCAGGTTTCCGGAACTTATTCGCTACAGATAAATTTTAAAAGACCTTCATTTTGTTAAAGTGACAAAATATTTTATTTCTAATTCGAACGGTGAAGGTTGTAGTAATTGTAATTGGATTAGGTATTAACTAATATCAAATACCGGCTAATTTGCATTACCATTCATTAATTGGAGTCCTCATTGATATTAAATTTTATCGAATAATAACCCTGACGTAATTACAAAAGCAATTCACCATATTAAAGATGACCTGAATATTCATAACTGAAGTAAATTTGATGGATGACACTAAATGTAAAATAACCAACATTTAGAGCATCATTACAATTACTGAAATAAATCACATTATACGATGAAAACAGCTGATGCAACAAGCCTTATGTCAGTGATCCATAAATAAATATCGTCGGTTTAACCAAAGTCAGGCAAATAGAGCATTTACTATATAACGAATGAGGGAGCTAATGAGCAATGTCAATGGAAGTACCGTCATCTATCAAAAACCTTACGGATGGAATATGGGTTATGTTGTCAGTTGAGAGAATATTTGGCGTTTCTGGATTCTGAAGTAATTGTCCTCCCTAGTCCAATGGATCGTTAACGTGAAGGTCAACCTAGCGAGTTTCCCAACCTGTATATAGTGTTATGTGAAGTGCGTGACGTGATATATCTTCATTTAATCTATATCATAACTGACATGGTGCCACTCAACCGTTGTGACGAAAGTTAAGCAGCCACGTCTCGGAAATGAGGTGTCTGGTAGCTTTTTTAAATGCAACTACGGTTATAAAGTGCCATCTCACAAATATAATTGTCATAAAGCTTCATTGAGAACCATGTTATATTGTTTAATTAAATTTTTTTTCGACATTCTGCAGTCTAAGGAAAATTCTAAGAAGAATTAACACTGCATGCCGTTCAGGTTGGAACACCTACCGTTCTGATTCCTGTCCTCCTCTTCGTGCATTTTCTGTCTGCCATGTGTCTTTATGTTATTCCCCCCCCCCCCCCCCTCTCTCTCTTAAAGTAGCCTACATGTGCTCAAGTAGAGATGCCTTTTACTTGACACAAGCCAGGAAAGAGAGAAATTCATATTCTGTTCTCACAATTCAATAAGTGTAATTTTCCTCTTCTTTGAGTTGTTGATCTCTGGAAGGGTATTAGTCCCTCGGTGTTAGTGTGAACCCAACCTTCCAAAAATCTTGGATATGCCCCTTGGTCCCTTACTTATGGGTGCCTCTTTTGCAAGTAATATCCCATTATGACGTACAGTTCTCCCACAGTCCACCATGTCCATTTTTATAGGTTTATGAAAAAATGTCGCCAAATTTAGGCTTTCTTCTCAAACATGTTTTAACTTATTTGCAGGAAAATCACATCATGTAAATCTACGTGTTCCACATCAATAATATATGCATTTTCCTCTTCCTACTCCTGGTGCACAAATATTGGGCTTTTGCCTTACCAACAGTCAGCACAAAAAAAACATCCGTACCGAGGCAGTGGAAGGGACTGTAACTGTATGTACTATGTGCAATTTAAAATCTGTAGGTTAAACAGTATCGAAACGCGTCGGACGACGGATGCAAGGTCATCGCTGGAGCTCAGTTCACAGATACCTAGTTATAAGCAGCTAAAAAAATAATGATATACATGTATTTTTTTCAATGTTTGTCATGCACGTATTAATCATTTAAAATGCGCTATCAATCAAATCAATGGGTATGACTAAGTGATAATAGAGGTGTTTGAAGTGAACAGCAGAATAATTAACCTTCCATTCTGTATGCAGCTCTTCCACTTTGAATATGCGTTGAGCCCATGCTACGACTTCGTCCACTGACCATTCCTTCTTTCCTTCCATATCCTAACACAGGTAGGTTCCTTCTGTCCTAACTTGTCCTTTCATCCGATCTGCTAGCCGCACGTTTCCGTCATCAAGTGTCCGTTAAAACACATTCCGTTCGATTTGATTAGGAGCGACCATGTTTTAAACGTGTGTCTCACGACTAAAAAAATTAAAAGTGCCGTACCACATGTTTTTAACATGTCTACATCTGAAACATATTTTAAAGTGAGACATGTCGCATCAATTTTAAAACGGCAACTCACCCCCACTTTTAAATTTGAGTGCTGAGATGGGACAAATATGGTGTTTACTCTAATATAACGGATACAGGTATCGGGTTATGCCGGACTTTCGCCCAGAATCTTAAAATAAATAGGGAGATCATCCGATAGCCTTGCTTTAGCCTAAAGGGGATTTGGTGGTTATGTCGCCATGGCTGTAGATGACAGGCGTTTTTAACAACATGGCCCTTCTCGGAGACGTAGCAAGGGCGTGACAATGTTGGTTGCATGGCCTCTGGATACACCTGGAATACTTAATACGCCAAATCAAAGGTGTCATAAGTACAGAGAGTTCGGATGCATTAAGAATGGTATATATGGTTATCTATTAAAAAAGGAGATGCTTTGATAATCTAAAATTTAGGAACTGGATCTTTTTGTATTCAATTAACCTAAGTCTTTACAGTTTTCGAAGTATCGAACGCCTGAAACATACCAGAAAGGTTAAAAATGCAGGGTATTGTAGTGTTCTTGGCACAATTTTATTCAAAGTTATTTTAAATGACATTTTAAACAAAATGCCATGCTTACTGACTCACATCTGTGTAGTCTTGTATCAATGTTGAAAGGATTCGTCAGACTGCAAGACTTGCAAGCAAAACACTTTATTTGCACGGGTGGTAACCTCTTTGATGAAATATTTCCGCCGGATATTTCAGTTGGTTTCAATCTGATTTGATCCCCCCCCCCCCCGTTTCCTTCTCTTGACGACCAGTACTTAAAACCACACTGTTACGGGGTGACATAAAAGCAGACCGACCGAAGTTTGCTTTTCTAGCGAAGCGGTTGGGACGCCGGACTTGTGCGCCACCGACATGGGTTCGACTCCCGCACGGGCCCAGGATTTTCCCCTCATTTATTTGTCTTCGTAACAACACACTAATTGCTTTGGGTTGCAAGGATGATTTATTAATTACTTAATGTTTGAGATAATCCAGTTCCCCGATATGCAGTCTTAAATGTCATTATGGAGTTAATATCCCAAAGACCGGTTAATATTAGACTAATCACATTTTCACAAAATCCCAATTTAAGTTTTCATTTAGCTTCATTTCTGGATTTTCTGTGTTTATTTTTGGACCATTCATCATCTGGTTGATTTTTTTGTGCTCTTTTAACACGTTGCCAATTAGCATTACAGTGTTTCCCACTAATATAATTACCCTTATTGCCGAATGCTCGGTAATTTAATCTAATCTTTATGCAATGTTCCCTGTTTCAATTATAGCAGCTTTGGCCACCGACTATTAAGCAATATAAAAAAGTTGCGGCAGCTACACCTTATTATCTGTTTATTCGTTATGGTTCAGTTGTTACTAACAAACTAACATTTCAGTAACAGTTAATGATTTCCTTTTAATCCCTTTATATGTTGTTTGCACAAGGAGTAAATACAGCCGAACTTTGCCTGTACGTTTGCTACATTATTCCTGAGGTTTATGTTGAGTTTTTAAACCATTTTTATCTCAGCTGACTGAAAGTCATCTGAGCTATAGCGATCACTCTTTGTACTTCGTCCGTCTCTCTGTCTTTCAGTCTGTCCGTCTGTCTGTCCGTTAACCAGGCACAAATCGTAACCGCAGTACATGAAATCTTGTAACTTGACATCCAGGAAGTTCCATGAAAAATCCTCCGAGCTATGGGGTTCCGAAGTACCCCCACCCCAGAATTATGGAAAAATTTGATACAAAAGCTCAAGTATCTTAACAACTAATTCATTGATCAGTAGGATTCTTTGCACGGAGATTGATCATGGACTGTTTCATCAGTTCCTACAATCTGGTGGCGCCACCTGTATTTTTTTTTTCGATTTCTAAGATTTTTTTCTCTATTTATGAGTCCTTCAAAGATATGGTTGTCTGTTAACAGGGCACAGATAGTTAAAATTGGACCTAGAACCTTTTTTTCTTGACATGCTGAGAGGCCCATGAAAAGTCTCCTTGGAAACCTGAAATTAGGCCTCTCTTACACATAAATTCTGAGCTATGGGGCTCTGAAGTACCCCCCCCAGAATAATGGAAAATTTGATACAAAAGCTCAAGTATCTGAACAACTATTGTATTGAAGACCATGATAATCATGGCATGTTTCATCAGTTTCTTCAGTCTGGTGGCGCCACCTGTATTTATTTAAATATTTACTAATTTTTTTCTCTATTTTTGAGACCTCATCAGATGCGGTCATCAGTTAACAGGGCACAAATCGTAAAGACTGGACCTAAAATCTTCTCTCTTGACATGCAGGTAGGCACATGAAAAGTCTCCTTGGAAATTTGTTACAAAAGCTCAAGTATCTGGACAACTGATGCATTGATCACCGTGATTCTTTGCATGCATATTCACCAAGGATTGTGTCATCAGTTCCTTGAGACTGGTGGTGCCATCTGGAATCTTTTTCTCGAATTTTTATGCATTTTTTCTCTATCTTATAGACCTTCAAAGATGCAGTGGTCTGTAAACAGGGTAGAAATCGTAACCGTTTAACCTAGAATCTTCTAATTGTATCGCCTGACAAAGTTGGGATACTGTGGTTTCACGACGGTCCCGCCGCCGCCGCAGAAAAACATTTTGAGAGGGATAACTAAAAAAATATTTCACTGATCTTTTTCAAACTTTACATGAGTATAGATATAGGTAAGAGGACGAAGTCTATTAAAAATTGGGTCATAACCTCTGCTAGGAGAGTGACCTTGACCTTGAATAGGTCCATTTTTGCTAAAAAACACAAATTGGTGCATATCTCAAGAAAGCTTGCATGGACTGGTCCAAAAATCAAGGTGATCGAAGATCCTGGATAGCCTTGTGATAGGCCGGAAACTGGTGGCGCAACCTGTTATCCTTTTCTTGTTTTTATGCCTTTCAATACCCCAATAATTGCCACTTGACAGTACTGTGAGCATTATAACTGAAAAACAAATGAACAGATTTCTTTCATATTATGAACATGTAGAGAGATGGGTTATGGATGAGGTCTATTAAAATTTCGGTCATGAACTTTACCATGGGAGTGGCCTCGACCTTTAATATTTCCATATTTGGTGAAAATCACACACCTCTTATGATATCCCCAGTGTTGACAGCCATATGGACTTCAAACGTGACTTATGTATGGTCCACTACTAAAGTAAAAACCCTATAGGTTCTAGTATCATGAGGTTCAAGGTCAAGGTCACTGGACTCACATCTTTAAAGATATTGTGGATGCACATAGCCCTAAGTGTTGTCCCAAACGCAACAACTGTTCTGTTGTCAACTGTTCAAGTTGATCAGGGTCGGGATCGTCAACAAATGTCTCAGGGTTTGAAATCTGCCATGTTAAGATGTTAAAACAAATTACAAAAAACACTGAGATAAATCCGTAATGGTTTTGAAATGTTGTAATAATTTAGTTATTGTGATCGGGTAAAACGGTTAATCCTAAAAGGTTATGAGTTTCTTACGGAGGCTTACCGCCAGAAATTCAGAAATTGGGAAAAGTGCAAAGAACAAACCTTCGTCGAATTTGCTAGGACAAAAGAGCAGTTGTTTGATCGCTGGTGTAGTTCTAAAAATATAATGAAAGATTATGACAATTTGCGCCAGTTGATTTTGCTTGAAGAATATAAGCGCTGCATTGACGCAGATGTTAAAACCTTTCTTGATGAGAAAAGTCCTGAAACACTTGACATTGCTGCTCAATTAGCTGATGATTATTTATTCATTAACACAAATCAAACCAGTCATTCACAAACAAGAATGTCAATCAATATGGTCAAAAGAAGTTTAAAGCGCAGTCACCCAGTACAAGTTGTCCTGATAGTTCAGCAAAGTCCATTGCTACACCTCAGTCCACGTCCACTGTGTCTAAGTCCAACAAAGACCAGTCATTTTCAAAGAAAATCTGTAATTACTGCAAGAAGGAAGGTCATCTAATATTTGACTGCTGTAAACTTGCGAATAAACCAAATAGCAAACCCTCTGGTTTTGTTTCAAAATCCATGCATAGCATAGCACAAGAGCCAGGCTCTTTTCATGTAAATAAGGGGTACAACTCTTTTATTGACTCCAATAAAGAGTTTGATGCCACGGAGGCCCAAGTGCCGTCTGAATCCAAAGAAGAATCCGTAGCTTGCGGGGTAAAAACTTCAGTTGCTTCCTGCGAGGAATTTAATAAGGCTAGGTCCTTTCAAGACTCCTGCGAGGAGTATTCTCTGGATAAAGCTAAGTCCTTTTATGACTCTTGCGAGATTATTTCAATTGAGGCCAGGTCCTCTTATGACAAACAGAAGTTTGTTTCTGCTGAGGAAAATTCCTCTGTTGTACAATATTGTAAATCATGCAATACATGCCAGATGGTAGGCAAGCCCATTCAGAATCCTCCTAAGGCCCCACTTAGGCTTATTCCTGCTTTCGAGGAACCATTCAGTAGGACTATTGTTGATTGTGTTGGACCACTGCCCAAAACAAAATCTGGACACGAATACTTGCTGTCAGTTGTGTGCGCATCTACCAGGTTCCCTGAGGCAATACCATTGCGCAAAATTAATGCCAAAAGTGTTGTCAAAGCTCTGACCAAGTTTTTTTACAACGTTTAGATTACCAAAATTCGTCCAGTCTGACCAAGGGTCTAATTTTATGTCTGGCTTATTCCAGCAAGTGATGCTTGGGCTAGGTATAAAACAGTACAGCTCTTCGCCATACCATCTCAAGGTCAGGGCGCCCTCGAGCGTTTTCACCAGACATTAAAATACAAGATTAGGACCTAATGACACACAGAAAGACACGGATGAAGGAAACCACTTATTCCTGTTGCTGTCAGAGAATCCTTTCAACAGTCCTTCGGTTTCAGTCCCTCTGAACTAGTCTTTGGATATGAACCGCAAACGGACCTTCCATTGAAACTGCTTAAAGAAAAACTGTTGTGTGAAAATCCTGATACTCTTAGTTTACTGGAGTATGTCTCAGACTTTCGCGCTAATTAAACTACACAATGAATGTGAGATTGCAAAATCAAATCTAAAATTTGCACAAAGTAAATGAAAACAAAGTATGACAAGCACACTGTAAGTAGGACGTTTGAGCCTGTTGAAAAGGTCCTTGCCTTACTTCCCATCCCTGGCAGACCTCTGCAAGCTAGGTATTTTGGTCCTTACATTGTTGACAAGAAAGTCAGTGATTTAAATTACATACTGTTGACACCAGATAGACGTAAGAAGAAACAACTGTGCCATGTTAACATGTTAAAACCATATTATGACAGAAATATAACACCAGATGTTGTACAAAATGTTACTGCTGTTAATTATGTAAAAACTGACCCTGGCCCATTTAAAGTAGATACTGAATGTTAATGTGATGCAGACATTCATTAAAAACTCAGATGTGCTTAAAAACCTGGATGCCAAACTGTCACACCTTACCGCACACCAACAACAAGACCTCAAGAAACTGCTGCGGAATTGTGAACATTTGATTAGTGACATTCCAACGTGAACTAACATGTTGTGCCATTACGTCGATGTTGGCGAAGCAAGCGCAGTCAAGCAGCATCCTTATAGACTGAATCCAGAAAAGCAAAAGTATCTACAGGATGAGATTCAAAATTTGCTGGACAGATTTTATTGAACCCAGTAACAGTAACTGGAGTTCACCATGTATTCTTGTGCCAAAACCTTTTGGAAGTTACCGCATGTGCACAGATTATTAAAAACTGAACTCTGTCACCAAGACTGATACGTTCCCGACCCCGAGAATCGATGATTGTATTGATAGAGTCGGTAGCTCCAGATATGTCTCCAAGTTTGACTTGCTAAAAGGATTCTGGCAAGTTCCGCTGACTGAACAAGCGAAAGAAGTGTCCGTATTTGTGACGCGGCAAGGACTGTACCAGTATAAAATTATGCCGTTTGGCATGAAGAACTCGCCAGCCACGTTCCAGTGGCTCATCCATATGGTTGTCAAGGACATTCAGGGCTGCGACGCATATATTGATGACCTTATCGTGTACAGCGACACCTGAGAGAAATATCTGCAATTTCTTCGCAACCTCTACGAAAGACAACTTAGTAAAATCTGAGTTTTGTCATGCACTAGTAACATTTTGGGTCATAATGTAGGGAAGGGTCAGATAAAATCTGTTAATGCTAAGATAAGTGCTATTTCTGCATTTCCTAGACAATAGAACAAAAAGCAAATAATGCGTTTTCTTGGTATGGTTGGATACTACAGGAAGGTTCGTCCAAATATTTCTGCTGTAGCTGAACCTTTGACCTATTAGTTGAAGAAGAAACAAAAGTTTGTTTGAAAAGGTTAAGTGTATAAATGCATTTCAGAATTTGAAAGCAATTCTACAGAGTTCAACAGTTTTAGCAGCTCCAGACTTTTCTGTACCTTTTAAGTTAGTTGTAGATGCTAGTGATACTGCTGGTGGTGCTGTGTTGTTACAAGAAGGCAATGATGGCATAGATCATCCAATTTGTTATTTCTCAAGACATTTTATGCAAACCAGAAAAACTACTCCACTATTGAAGAATGTTTGGCTTTGATTTTGGCATTGCAACATTTTGAAGTTATGTTACTTCATCAGTCAGGCCTATCATTGTCTTCAGTGATCACAATTATCCCCTCACGTTCATGAACAAGCTGAAGTGTAAAAATCAAAGATTGTTGAGATGGAGTTTGTTCTTACAGGACTACAACCTTGAAATCAAACACATTAAAGGGAAAGACAATGTAATTGCTGATTGTTTATCGAGATGTTTATGAAATGTTGTAAACAGGATGTTTATGTGATGTTGTAAATAAGATGATTTTTGAGAGAATGTAAAAGTTTAGTGATTGTGATTGCAAAAAGAAAGTTTTCCGAAAAAAGTTTCTTTTTCCTTAAAGGAGGGGGAGTGTTACAGTTGCCCCTTTTTATTGTGTGCAGCGGTCTTACAGATGATTGTTTTATTTGTGCACACGGATGTTCCATGTGTTGTCGGCATTTTGTTTGTGTGCCACGCGTAGCTCGTGTTGCAGCAGCCTCGCCTGGCCGGGTGTTGTAGGCTCGGTTTAATCCGCATTGGTTGAACCCTGGATACACGGCGTTCCCGTTCTAGTATGTTCTTTTAGCGTGTGTACTGTGTATTATGTATGATTTTTTAGACTGTTCGAGAAGTGGAAAATTCTCGGCTTGGGGCGAGAAGTTATAAACAGGGGGCTTTGTTTAAGAGCCGAGAGAGAGGTCAGAGAATATTCCAGCGGACACAGAAGCGTGTATGTCAGTTTGTGGGACCTATTCAGATAAGTGCGGCAATTATAGCTTTTCTTCAGACTTCCTTCTGGATTTTGTGACGAATCTTATTTAGTCTTCAGTTTACTTTCTGGATTGTTACAAAAGCTTTACATTGGACTATTATTCTCCGAGAAAATTTGTGTGACATTTTCATCCGGTTTATACATGTTTAAAGGCTTATTGCTGTGACAGTGCTAGTATCCAGGTACTGCTGTTATACTGTGTTATTGTATTGATTTAGTGTATTGTAATGTTAGAGTTAATTTAAGAATAAATTATAGTTATTTGTTAACAAAAAAACCATGCACTGACCTTTTTATTCATTCCCCTAGACTTTTTACGCTGCCTAGTGTTACAGATTCTGATTTTTTTTTCCTTGACAAAATTTATGTTCATCACGCATACGTGATCTGTTGATATTAGGTTCCGTAACACTTTTAAGCCAAAATTTTCATCCCAGATCTTCCATCTTGAACCTCTAGCTCACATGCCAATAGTGGATGATCCCTATCAATTTTTGGGTCACAAGGTCAAAGGTCAAGCCCACAGGAGCTATCTGTCAAAAAATTTGTTTCCGGATGATAATTCCACCTATTTTTCATGTATGGATTTCATTCTTGACTTATATATGTCCCATTAAAAAAAGCAAGATCCCAAAGGTCAAGGTTACAGGACACATCTTTGAAAAGATTGTGGATGCATTTTCAGCAAAACTTTTCATCTCAGGCCTTTTATCTTGCACTTATAGTTCACCTGCCAATAGAGAATGATAACCTATCCATTTTTAGGTCACAAGGTCAAAAGTGAAGGTCACAGGAGCCATCTGTCCAAAAATTCATTTCCTGATGATAGCTCCAGCTTGGATTGATATATGGGTTTCAAACTTGACTTCTATATGGCCCATCAATAAAGCAAGATCTCTGTTGATTTTGAGGTCCTGAGCTTAAAGGTCAACGTCACAGGTCACATCTTTGAAAAAAGTTGTAGATTCATGCCAAGTGTCAGTATATGCTGCTGAAGATGGGGGTCTATTAAAAAAATGGGGGGGGGGGGGATTATTGTCTGGGGATACTGTGGCATCTCCGGTGCCAAGGAATGTCTAGTTAAAAATGCATAGACTTCAATGAAAATTCTGAAATTAGGTCTCTGTTACCCATATCCTTTGAGCTATAGGGCTTGTAAGTACCCTTCAGTATAATTAAACATTTTATATTAAACCTCAAGTATTTGAACGACTATAGCATTGGTCACCATGATTTTTTGCATGCACATTCATCATGAAGTGTTCTAGCAGTTCTTGCAGACTGGTGGCATCACTTGATTTTTTTTTCAGATTTTTACTCATTTTCTTTAGAATCCTCGGAAACCTAAAATTAGGTCTCTGTTACCCATATTCACTGAGTCAGCTGAGCGTCATGATCCCTAGGTCACTTGTTAGAATTAGCTCTAGTTCCCATCCTCTCTGACACGTTCCTCATAAGTTGGCGTGTCCGGTGGCACAAATGGATCTTCCTGAACCACCAAGTTTCTCGGGTTCATTCATGGAGCTCAGCAAGAACTATGCCGCCTTCAACGACGACACGTCCTAATCCTTGAACGGACGACTGTTTCCTCGCCTCCCAAAATATAGAGCTGAACGTTGTTTGAACAAGATTCGTTCGTATTTTAAAGGCAGCTTAATTATCAGTTTCAGCGACGTTGTGACATTAAACATCTTTAACATGGCATTTTTTTATGTTTAAGACAACTGCAAAATATTGACAACTTGCAGTGCTTTTTACTACAGTTATTGACCTGAGCAGTAAGAACGTATTTGTAGCAGCGTCACTACACTCCCGAGGCAGCGGAAATCTTACTCTTCTAAAGAAGCAACTGATTTTCACGCTGCCAGCCTTGAGCTTTATGATATATTTAGACACCAGATGGCGGTTCGTTGTCCGCTGAAAAACACGTGCGTATGATGTGACAAGCAGCTTACCTGATGCCAGTAAACAAACACTCGACAGGCATCCTGGCTCCGCCCATAGCTGCGCTTCAAGCGCCGTTTGAAGACAGTTTACGGTCGAATTTTAATTGCTCCCTCTGCATTCTCGCATCATCGACCGATTCGATTCTGACAGTATGACTGTGTTAGCGTAGCAATGTATCTGTTGTCTGCAGAACTGAAACCAGCAAGCGAGGTGTGCACGCAGCCTTTGTTGTTACGTTTCGTTTGAATTACAGCTCACCGGCCGGGAATCCTATGTGCCCAAGGCCCTAAGCAAAGCACGTCTGCGGCAATTCTCTCCGAGCCTGTGGTCTGTTCAGACGGTTACCGGGACGTTGAGCTGTCACTTAAAACGAAATGGACATGATTGGCTCCGTGTATTCCTCGCTTGGCCGTGTCTTCCAGCACAAGGTCTCATCTGATTGGACAAAAATACAGTGCTCCCCTCTGGTGTAGCAATTCGGGAAACGTGGCCATAACAAACAGCGCTTGCCATATAGGCAGCAGGCCTATAGTTAAAGCGCTGGGTAAAGGGCGTACAGCGTCACTGCTATATGAACTTAGCCCATTTTTAAGGAAGGAGTATAGACATATTTAAACTGGGGAATTTATGCATATTATCTTACCATAACATAATTTTGTTTTTATATAATGAGATTCCCGAGATCATGCTGGATTTTCTCCATTTTAATAACACCGATCGTACGGAGCTTATAATCCCACCCAAGTGCATGTGTGAGGTGATGACTTAAATGTACTCTCAGATATATTTAACATTTTGGTCCCCCAGTCTCCCTTGATACCTGGGCAAAAACACTGATATCTGCGATTTAATTATGAGCATCTTGGGTTGGTATTTATGCAAATTATCTTACCATAACATAACATTTTTCTTTATCAAATGAGGTTCCCGAGATCATGATGGATTTTCTCCATTTTAATAACACCGATCGTACGGAGCTTATAATCCCACCCAAGTGCATGTGTGAGGTGATGACTTAAATGTAATCTCAGATATATTTAACATTTCAGTCCCCCAGTCTCCCTTGATACCTGGGCAAGAACACTGATATCTGCGATTTAAGTAAGAGCATCTTGGGTTGGTATTAATCTGTGTATGAGCTGCACGAACTGAATACAAGCTTCATGGGTTTAGCAGGGGCCTTTGCATGATAAGGTGAAGCTAGAATGTGGTCAGGAAGACTTCGGAGCAGGATATTCGTTGATGACCGAAATTCCCTAGTCAAATGACTGCAAGGTTTATCAAGGATGTCTATCCCGTTAAAGGCACGCTAACTTGGCGGTATGTAGATTGCGGCAGCAGAACGCGATATCCGGAATGCGACATATAATCGCGTAGGACATTTAGTTGGCGGGCGGTAAAACACTGTATGGGGTGCGGTACTTGTGATGTCAAACTCCGCTAGATCACGCTGCATTCGTTGGTCAAATACATGGTCACCAGGTTCCATGGTCGCTATACCGCGCGCGCTGTGCGCATAGGATTTGAAACACTAAGAATTCTGTTTTACCCCCGTCTAATACCGCATTTCTCATACTACAGGCTAAGTAAATTGTTTACAATATTATAACTAGAGCTAATCTTTTTCGCATACCACCGCCCGCCTAACGCGCGCCAAGACTTTTTAAATTATTATATTTTCTAAAAGAATAAAAGATAAAAAAATATATATAATTTCTATTTAATATATTTTGATAAATTTAACAACAGCAACAATTTAGATCCAATCGCCCCTGTTTGAATTGCAGCAAGGGGCCCTATGCAACTTTATTCCGGTTCTGGTCGCAGTTAAGAGAAAATAAGATCATTGTACTGACTTTGCCCTTCACAATCCGCTTTGTATATACACCTGATGTTTTAAAAGAGATGTTCGTTATCACCAAGTGATCACTTGCAACCTCCCCCGACGCCTAAGCGATAATATGGGAATTGCTGTGGAATTATAAGACCGAAGATCAATTATTTTTTATAGGCAGCCGTATAGGAGATCAAGCACAGACACTTACAGAAAAAAGGAAAAACTAAAGAATAAGAAACAGACAAAACAGTCTTAGTCAAGGGTTTGCACTTTTGGAACTTCAGGAATCTTGACCAAAATGTTGATATATAAATAACTCATCAAGGCCTTCATGCCTTCCTACGAGGAGGTGCCGTTAAATACGCTATCACTACGATCATTTTGTGTCGGAGAACCCCTGAGTATAATGAGGGCCCCGGATGGTCCTAAGCTGAAAACTGATGAGAAAAGTAGGTCATTTTCGCTTTGAAATAATTGCGTTTCAAGGTTCATCCGATTGTTAGTCGTCAAGAAAACTCCACCCTTCTTGGAACTTCGTTTCCAACATTGGCCTTCTCAGGGTGAGGTGTCAAACTGGCACGCAATAGTGGCGACATAGAGGCTTGATCAGTATAAGTAAAATGACCATCACGGCACACTCTAGAAGTCACCATTGTCATGGCATAAAAAAATTGTATTGTCGCTCGTTTGTGCCAATTAAACTTGAAAATTAATTTTGGCTGTTGTCGAAAGCCTCAGTGCACAATACGCAGAGGCACTGACAATACAGGACCAGAAATTGAAATCTTTATTGAGTACAATATAGATGAGCAATTTGAATCTACACGTACCATGTAACCTTTCCATCAAACTATGTATATTTGGGGAACAGCTTATAAGATATGGGCCTGAAAAATGTTCCGACAACCTTGAAATTACAACAAAAACGGAATTACGTGAGAAAGCTTTTGATAAGAAAATATGTTATGGGACAGAATAATCGGGCTTCTAGCTAAATCTCCGATATTAAATGTCAGTCTAAGACAAAAGAGCATGCCGATGATCTATAATCATCCATATATACTCAGTAAACTGATTCTAAGGAACTAAGTTTCACTGGAGGATGATTAGAAAGAAACACTGAAAAAGTATCAAATTGCCTGGAACATAAAATGGCTCACCAGAGCTCCGATGCGCTCTTTATACAGCGATTTACCGACAGGCCTACTACCTATATCTCCATCAGTGACTTCTTAAGAAGACCAAAGTTTCTGCTGCCTCAGGGGCATAGAGCTCTGATAAATATTAATAAAATTAAGCCACTGATGACATTTCATACGCAGAAGCGTTTGTGTCGTAAACATCCTTAGATGCAATTTATGACTTCATTTTATAACGCTCAAACGGATCACAAACGGATCCGTTTATAAAGTCAGAATAAATGCGCTATTTAATAAAAAAATTGCTAAGCACCTTATACGAATAAGTTTGGTAAAAGCTGTTTTGAAAAATTTTAGGTATATGCACGTGGATCGTAATTTCGTCTTTAATAAGTAAAAGACTTAAATTTCAGTTTTGCTTGAATTATCTGACCTTTAAATTATTCAGGCTGGTCTCAACATTAATAGAACTTCTAATTCAAGGCATGTTCCAATTATTATAATCTTGCTTAAAAGTCCATTAACAAAATGAAAACGTTTAATATAAATGAATGGGCAAGATATGCATTTCTTAACCCCGCGACGTCTGCCTTAAGACAAATCGTAGCAACAACAAATGATTATGAAAAATAGTAGCCGTTACAGAGTGTTTGTGATTTATCAGCTGCATTCAGCTCGAGCATATCAACTTTCGAATCCTGTCGAAACATTAACAATAATTCTTAGTTAAACAGCAGAAACTCGCCACCCAAGGCAGCATATCGTAGGAGATAATCCCCTGTAAGAAGCTTAAAAATAAATTATTGCACGTAATCCCTCGCTGTTTATGGATGATTATATACATGAAGTGTAATTAAGCTCCGCTAAATCCAGGTGTCTATATCTCCGTAGATCTTCAATGTTACGATGTATGAACAAATACTAATGGACATAATATATATATATATATATAGTTACAGGTGCTCTTTTTATTGTGTGACATGGGCTTAAGCCACGGTCACACTGAATCGTACGACAGTTTAATCGTGCGATTGACCCACGATCAGGTAGTCGCACGACCGGTCTCCACAAATTTGTCCTGATTCTGAAATGGTCGTGAGTACTTGATACTAGTGGTAGGTTATCGTACGACTGGTGGCACGCTCGGTTGCACGATCAACCAGAACTAGTGACGATCGGTCGCAAGGTCAGTCGTGCGACAAGTCATTGCGATTAATATTGATCGTACGACAAGTTTTAGTGACCAGCGACTAATCGTACGACTTGTCGTAATGACCTGCGACTAGTCGTTCAACTGGTCGTGCCACCGATCGTATGGATATATATTCCTGGGCCTGATATCAGCCCTAGTCATTCGTTCGCTAGATCTCGTAAAGAAAGTACAGTGATATGCCTCCACAAAAAGGACAAGTACGTTGCAAGGGCCGAAAACAGCTTGTTTCAGACACCGCGGTGCTAGCAGAAATCTACACGGCACCCATGGCAGAAGATGATCCGCAGCCTGAATCTGGGCAAGAAACAGATGCCTCTGAGAGTGCAGACTCAGCGGACGACATGGCCCTACAAAAGAAGAAGAGCCCAGAGCTCGAGGCATCTGTGGAGCAGGCCCTGTGTGAGTGGTTTGCCGAGCATCCACTATTTTATGACCAAAGCACTGCTAATTTTAAAACCGGCAAAAGAAAAACAGATTGCTCGACGATAAGGCCAAGGAGCTGGGAATGAGTGCTGAACAATTAGCTGTGTGGTGGAAGTCACAACGGACAATGTACGGCGGACTTCAAAAGAAGAAGAGCGGGCAGGCACCGTCAAAGCTTACAGACAGGCAGCGATGGAACCTGAAGAACTTTGAGTTCCGAAGTCCCACATTGCGGTTAGAACGGCCACAAAGCAGCTTGGGACAGTCCCTGCTTCAGCTCCAGGGACGGAAGACGATGAACCCGTATCAGATGCCGACTTCGCTGTGCCGTCTACGTCGGACAATTTAGAGGAGGGTCCTAGCACCTCACAGGCCAGCTCATGTTTTTCTAAGCGGAAACGCCAGCAGCCAGCTGCTACAGACAACGCCTTGCTTAAACTGGTGGAGCAGGCTTCGGGGACCCAGCGCTTCTGCCAGCAGGTTGATGAGGTGTTGCGCTCCAGCAAAAATCCCAAGGTAGCCTTCTCCCAGTGGATAACAGCTGAAACAGAGTGTCTGCCTGATGAGCTTTTTCGTTGCTTCCAGAAAGAGGTCTTCAGCACCGTAATGCGCTACCGTGACATGGCTGCGGCCCAGGCCCAAGTTCCGACCGTACAAACTGCCATGCTACGAACGATTAGCACACATCAGGGGATGCCGCCTCGTTCTTATTCCGCTCCACAGTCCGACTGGCACGCACCCACAATGAACCAGGCCCCCGACTGGACCAAGGCCCTGGGCTTTCCCCAGCTCGACCAGTCAACCCCAGCACCACAATCGCAGCCACTGCATTCTGGATCCCCCCTCAACCTGAGTGGATTCAGCCAGTCGCCGTTCACGCCCCCCGCCCCGTTACACACGCCACCTACCCCTTCCACGACCGCCGAACTTAGTGCTCAGGTTGTCCGCAGCTCACAGATCCTGCAAGGCAATGAAGATGATTAAGGACCTGTTTGATGACAAAGGATCCCTCCTAGTGTTTGGGACTTCTTTTAGTTTGCATATTTGTTTCCTTTGTATGTCTTTGTTTGCATGTATTGCCTTTTCATGATGACCATTTAAAGTTTTTATGAAGACAATTATATTTTGTATTTTTGTAATTGTAATTAAATATTTTAAAAATATTTACATAATAAGTTTAATATATATTCTGAACTTATGGATATAAAACAATAGAAAGTTTAATATTATAATTGATATGAAACACAATATTAAGGATCTCCAGCAGTGTTTGGGATTTTGGACTTCTTTTAGTTTGCATATTTGTTTCCTTTGTATTTCTTTGTTTGCATGTATTGCCTTTTCATGATGACAATTTAAAGTTTTTATGAGGACAATTATATTTTGTATTTTGTAATTGTAATTACAAATTTAAAAATATTTACATGATAAGTTTAATAAATATTCTGAAATCATGGGTATAATTTGTTTGTATATATTGCCTTTCTATCATGACCATTTAAATTTTTCATGAAGACAGTTTCATATTGCTTTTTTTGTATTATAATTAAAATATTTCAATATATATATATATATATATATATATATATATATCATATGTTTAATAAAATTTCTGAAATTATGGGTCCAGAACAATAAAAAGTCAGTTTCATTTTAATTTTTGTGAAATACAATATTACATGGAAATTTTTCTATCACAACATTATTTCAGGGCATGGTCCTTATTCTTAATTTTATCTTTATTTCTATTTTTATTTTGAAATCTATATCAATCAGTCTTAATATAAACGACTGACCGTGTGTGGTATGAACATTTCGTTTCACGCTTTTAAAAATGTGCATGACAAACCAGTTTAGGCAAAAACGGTGAGAGAGAGAGAGAGAGAGAGAGAGAGAGAGACGTAAGGTAGAGAGAACAAAGGGGAAATTAAATCTTAACTTTAATCAAATTTAATATAATATTACGCCGAATATTTGACTCTTTCTCGTTCCTTGAGCGTGTATGTGTGTCTTCCGAACAAATTCTAGATTTCAGGATGGATGCCACAGGATGTGCGTGGACCGTTTACAAATGTATTAGTTCTTTCGGCGAATAATATGTTTACGCAAATTATTTTATATAAACGTCGTGTTTCACTGTTCTTGACATACCAGCATGAGCCTGTCTGTATAATTGTTAATAAATTCCTGGATTATCGGTTAACACACATTTTAGTTTAACAAATAATTTCTGCAAAATATAAACGATCTTCAATGTGTATGTTGCAATTTAATACTTTCATTCAGGTATTACACATAGAAAATAAAGAAAACTGCTTCAAAACGTGTGCGTGTTATGACGGTGTTCATTTTATAGTAACTGCTGCACGTAAAACTATAGCCTTGTATCTTAAAAATTCCAATATAAGATGGTTCCATAACTTCCATGTTGTACCATATTTTACATTTATCATTACAATATTCAAATATTCGAGCATAGATTATATATCATGCACGTACATTTAAAATGTCCAAATATTAGAGTCAAAGTTCAAATCATATCCTGTTGCCATGGAACACTGCCAATGATATTGTAGTAGTGCTTCAGATAGACTCGGACAGCCTTTCCCTGCCGCGTGGCACGGTTACCGCCTTGTACGCGTTGTACGTCCTGGAGCACAGCCTCATTCCTCCAAGCACCAGGGATAATCTCATGGTCGTCCCCCTCATGGTCAAGGTCACGGTTCTGCAGTCCGGGGTACCTCATTCGCATAAGGTTGTGCAGGCAGAGCCACGCACAAGTGATCTCACAGACAGTCTCATGTTCTTGCTGCATGGTCGTTAGGAGACACCTCCAGCGGTGGGCTAGGATCCCAAAAGCGTTCTCCACTACTCTGCGGCCACGGGACAGTCGGTAGTTGAAAATGCGTTCCTGCAAACTCAGGTTCCGATGTCCAAAAGGCTTCATCATCCAGGTTTGTAGGGCGAATGCGTCATCCCCGATGATGAAGTAGGGAATGTCGAAGTCATCGTTAGGGAGCGGTTCAGCTGCCGGGAATCCGATGTCACCATTTTCAAGGGAGGTCTTAAGAGTAGAACTGTTGAAGATTCCACTGTCTGAACAGGATCCGTTACTGCCAACATTTGCCCACAGGAACCTGTACTGCAAATCAACCAGACCTAAAAGCACAATGAAGAAGAACCCCTTGTAAATGTAAAATAGTGTACCGGAGTTTTTTGGGGCCTTTATTGCAATGTGTTTGCCGTCGAGAGCTCCACAAGCATGATGGAAGTTCCAGCGCTGTCCAAAACCTTCAGCTACCTGGCGCCATCTGTCTGGAGTGGCTGGGAAATCTAAGACTTCGTCCTTGTATTCGGATGTGATACCAGCACAAACTTCCTTAACAAAGCCGGAGATGGTGTTGTGGGGCACCCGGAAAGAGTACGCTAGACTACGGTAGCTGTTCCCTGTGGCCATATAACGTATCGTGATCGCCAGCTTCAGCCCAGGCTCGAGAGGGCGTCGGCAGTTCGTGTCCTGCTTCGTCAGTCTGGGTGTCACTCTGAGCAACAGTTCATGGAACATGTGGGGCTCCATGCGAATGAAGTTCCTGAAATCACCCTGTGACTCCCTCTCCAGTTCCTGCATAAGGTTTTCGTAGTTCCCGTAAAATGGTCGTCTCTCAATCCATGGGCGCACCCAGTACTTACGTTTTCTTCTTTGTCTTCGCTGGCTTCTTCGGTGCAGAAGTGCAGCTGCGGCAATAGCTTAGCTCTAGATCCCGACACTTTTATAACGTTTGCCGAGCTGATAGCACGACCAGTCGTATGGTCGTGCCACAAGTCGGGGGAGATCTTGGCAAGTCGCAATTCTGATCACAAGGTCGTACGACCAGTGGCGCCACCAATCGCGAGGTGGCGCGAGCAGTGGCACGACCAATCGTGCAACAAGTTGTCGCACGATGATGCACGACTGGTCGTGCGATGACCAAAGACTGGTGGTACAACCTTCTTGCGAGCTCCTACGACCTCTAAATTGACAAATCAGTCGCAACTGGATTTTGAACATGTTCAAAAACCACCTGCCACCGATTTTTCACCCAGTGATCAGCCACGACCTCCGCGATCGGTCGCACGTTCTTGTCACGATTGTCCGGCGATTCCTCAAATTTTCAGTCGTGGACAGGTCGACTTGTCGTACGATCAATATTAATCGCAACGACTTGTCGCACGACTGACCTTGCGACAGATCGTCACTAGTTCTGGTTGATCGTGCAACCGAGCGTGCCACCAGTCGTACGATTACCTACCACCAGTATCAAGTACTCACGACCATTTCAGAATCAGGACAAATTTGTGGAGACTGGTCGTGCGACTACCTGATCGTGGGTCAATCGCACGATTAAACAGTCGTACGATTCAGTGTGACCGTGGCTTTAGTGACCAGCGACTAATCGTACGACTTGTCGTAATGACCTGCGACTAGTCGTTCAACTGGTCGTGCCACCGATCGTATGGATATATAATCCTGGGCCTGATATCAGCCCTAGTCATTCGTTCGCTAGATCTCGTAAAGAAAGTACAGTGATATGCCTCCACAAAAAGGAAAAGGACGTTGCAAGGGCCGAAAACAGCTTGTTTCAGACACCGCGGTGCTAGCAGAAATCTACACGGCACCCATGGCAGAAGATGATCCGCAGCCTGAATCTGTGCAGGAAACAGATGCCTCTGAGAGTGCAGACTAAGCGGACGACATGGCCCTACAAAAGAAGAAGAGCCCAGAGCTCGAGGCATCTGTGGAGCAGGCCCTGTGTGAGTGGTTTGCCGAGCATCCACTATTTTATGACCAAAGCACTGCTAATTTTAAAACCGGCGAAAGAAAAACAGATTGCTCGACGATAAGGCCAAGGAGCTGGGAATGAGTGCTGAACAATTAGCTGTGTGGTGGAAGTCACAACGGACAATGTACGGCAGACTTCAAAAGAAGAAGAGCGGGCAGGCACCGTCAAAGCTTACAGACAGGCAGCGATGGAACCTGAAGAACTTTGAGTTCCTGAAGTCCCACATTGCGGTTAGAACGGCCACAAAGCAGCTTGGGACAGTCCCTGCTTCAGCTCCAGGGACGGAAGACGATGAACCCGTATCAGATGCCGACTTCGCTGTGCCGTCTATGTCAGAGAATTTAAGCGCTGCATTGACGCAGATGTTAAATCTTTTCTTGATGAGAAAAGTCCTGAAACACTTGACATTGCTGCTCAATTAGCGGATGATTAATTATTAACAAACAAAATGTCCTTTACTAGCAAATCAAACCAGTCATTCACAAACAAGAATGTAAATCAGTATGGTCAATAGAAGTTTAAAGCGCAGTCACCCAGTACTAATAGTCCTGATAGTTCAACAAAGTCCGTTGCCGCTACACTTCAGTCCACGTCCACTGTGTCTAAGTCCAACAAAGACCAGTCATTTTCAAGGAAAATCTGTAATTACTGCATAAAGGAACTTCATCTAATATCTGACTGCTGGAAACTTGCAAATAAACCAAAGGGTTAACCTTCTGGTTTTGTTTCAAAATCCATGCATAGCATAGTACAAGAGCCAGGCTCTTTTTATGTAAATAAGGGGTACCACTTCTTTATTGACTCCAATAAAGATTTTGATGCTACGGAGGCCCAAGTACCGTCTGAATCCAAAGGAGAATCCGTAGCTTGCGGGGTGAAAAGCTCACTTGATTCCTGCGAGGAATTTATTAAGGCTAGGTCTTTCAAGACTCCTGTGAGGAGTATCTTCTAAATAATGCTAAGTGTGACTCTTGACTCTTGCGAGAGTATTTCAATTGAGGCCAGGTCCTCTTATGATAAAAAGAAGTTTGTTTCTGCTGAGGAAAATTCCTCTGTTGACTCCCATGAGGAGTTGGATGATAAAAAGGATGTAAATTCCTTAAATAACTCTGAAAAAGAGTTTATGACTGACACTGTCAATGTCAGTTCTTTGTTTGATGAATCTGAGGTAGTAGATTCCTCTCCTGACTCTGAAATGGAGTTATTAGTGCCTTTCATACATGGTGGTTTTGTATCACTTTAAAGTGATTTTTCAGATTCTACCCCTATTAGCATTTTGAAGGACACTGGTTCAGGCCAGACTCTCATGTTAGCAAACTCTTTGCCATTTTCTAGTAGGTCTTTTACTGGTGCACATGCACTTGTTAATGGTGTGTTTTCAGACAAGCACACTTCAGTTCCGCTTGATAGTATAT
Source organism: Sipunculus nudus (assembly GCA_026874595.1). NCBI lineage: Eukaryota > Metazoa > Annelida > Sipuncula > Golfingiida > Sipunculidae > Sipunculus > Sipunculus nudus. The sequence goes on from CM049311.1 coordinate 78,234,977, forward strand.
ATTCAACGTCAGATTTGATTTCTTAGAATATTACTGTGGGCATAAGAACTACTATACCCTTTAAGGGAATTCAGTTGCTACTAGGCAATGATCTTCCAGGTGACAAAGCACAGTCTGTACCAATAGTGACAGTAAAGACAGCCGTCACTTGATCAGGACACTGATCCGGAAATTCCTGGTTTGTATCCTTTATGTGCTGTAACTAGATCTATATATGGCCAAGAAAACAAACATGAGGATAATGGTCCAGATCATAACACTCTAGGAGTCACTAGTGACTCGTCTAACTACTCGCCCGTACAGGAGGCAGCATTTTCAAGGTCAGAACGTATCGCGGAACAGCATACGGACTATGAAATGTCATGTTTGTTTCTCAGGGCAGTTTCTAAAGATGAACTGTCACAGAACCCAGTTTGTTTCTAAGTTAAAAATGGAGAGCTTATGATGTATGTATATGATTATGATGCATACCTGATGTATGTGCCGATAATGAGTGGGCCATCAAACATCAAATAGTAATGCCCAAAAGCCTTCGCAATGAAATTCTAAGCATGACACATGAGGCTCCTTTGTCTGGCCATTTAGGTATAAATAAAACTTTTCAGAAAGTTAGTACACACTTCTATTGGCCTAACCTCAGGAAAGATGTTGTAAAATATAGGAAATCAAGCCATACATACCAGATGGTAGGCAAGCCCAATCAGAATCCTCCTAAGGTCCCACTTAGGCCTATTCCGCTTTCGAGGAACCATTCAGTAGGCTTATTGTTGACTGTGTTGGACTACTGCCCAAAACAAAATCTGGACATGGATACTTGCAGACAATTATGTGCGCATCTACCAGGTTCCCCGAGGCAATAACACAGCGCAAAATTAATATCAAAAGTGTTGTCAAAGCTCTGACAAAGTTTTCTACAACTTTTGGATAACCAAAATCCGTCCAGTCTGACCAAAGGTCTAATTTTAAGTCTGGCTTATTCCAAAAAGTTATGCTTGAGCTAAGTATAAAACAGTACAGCTCTTCGCCATACCATCCTGAAAGACAGGGCGCCCTCGAGCGTTTTCAGACATAAAAAATTGTTAGGACTTATTGCTATGACACAAAGAAAGACAGGGATGAAGGAATCCACCTATTGCAGTTTGCTGTCAGAGAATCCTTGGGTTTCAGTCCCTTTGAACTAGTTTTCGGATATGGACCGCGAACTGAATTACCATTGAAACTGCTTAAAGAAAAACTCCTGTGTGAAAATCATGATTCTCTTAGTTTACTACAGTATATCTCAGACTTTTCCACTAAACTAAACAATGAACATGAGATTGCAAAGTCAAATCTAAAATCTGCACAAAGTAAAATGAAAACAAAGTATGACAAGCACACTGTAAGTAGGAAGTTTGATCCTGTTGAAAAGGTCCTTGCCTTACTTCCCATCCCTTGCAGACCTCTGCAAGCTTGATATTTTGTTCCTTACATTGTTGACAAGAAAGTCGGTGATTTAAATTACATACTGTTGACACCAGATAGGCGTAAAAAGTAACAACTGTGCCATGTTAATATGTTGAAACCATATTATGACAGAAATAGCACGTCAGATGTGGTACATAATGTTACTGCTGTTAATTGTGTAAACACTAACCTTGACCTATTTAAAGTAGATACTGATTGTAAGTGTGATGTAGAAATTAAGTGTGGTACAGTACCGTTAAAAAACTCAGACGTGCATAACAACTTTGATGCCAAACTGTCACACCTTACCGCACAACAACAACAAGACCTCAAGAACCTGCTTCGGAATTATGAGTATTTGTTTAGTGACATTCCAACGCCAACTAACATATTGTGCCATGACGTCGATGTTGGCTAGGCAAGCGCAGTCAAGCAACATCCTTATAGACTGAATCCAGAAAAGCAAAATTATCTACAGGATGAGATTCAATATTTGTTGGACAAAGATTTTATCGAACCTAGTAACAGTAACTAGAGTTCACCGTGTATTCTTGTACCAAAACCTGATGGAAGTTCCCGAATGTGCACAGGTTATCGAAAACTGAACTCTGTCACCAAGACTGACACGTTCCCGATTCCGAGGATCGATGATTGTATTGATAGAGTCGGTAGCTCCAGATATGTCTCCAAGTTTGACTTGATTCTGGCAAGTTCCGCTGACAGAACGAGCGAAAAAAAGTGTCCGCATTTGTGACGCCGCAAGGACTGTACCAGTATAAAGTTATGCCGTTTGGCATGAATAACTCGCCAGCTACGTTCCCGCGCCTCATCCATATGGTCGTCAAGGACATTCAGGGCTGCGACGCTTATATTGATGACCTCATCGCGTACAGCGACACCTGGGAGAACCATCTGCGAATTCTTCGCGACCTCTTCAAAAGACTCAGTGAAGCCCGTCTGACCATCAACTTAGTAAAATCTGAGTTTTGGCATGCACAAGTAACATTTTTGTGTCATAATTTAGGGCAGGGTCAATGGAAACCTGTTGATGCCAAAATAAGTGCTATTTTTGCATTTTCTAGACCAGAAAACAAAAAGCAAATAATGCGTTTTCTTGGTATGGTTGGATACTACAGGAAGTTTTGTACAATTTTTTCTGCTGTAGCTGTACCTTTGACTAATTTGTTAAAGACGAAACAAAAGTTTGTATGGAATGTTCAGTGTGAAAATGCATTTGAGGAATTTGAAAGCAATTCTGCAGAGTTCAACAGTTTTAGCAGCTCCAGACTTTTCTGTACCTTTTAAGTTAGCTGTAGATGCTAGTGATGCTGCTGCTGGTGCTGTGTTATTACTGGAAGGCATAGATCATCTAATTTGTTATTTCTCAAGAAGGTTTAATGCAAACCTGAAAACTACTCCACTATTGAAAAAGAATGTTTGACCTTTATTTTGGCATTGCAACATTTTGAAGTTTATTTTATTTCCACAGTCAAGTCTCTCATTGTCTTCAGTGATCACAATCCCCTCACGTTCATGAACAAGTTGATATATATATATATATATATATATATATATATATATATATATATATATATATATATATATATATATTGTCAGGGGACCAAACAAGAACAGAGCACGTCATCGTGACGAGCATAACAATTTGGTATTGAGATAAAAAAAATCAGGTTCTGCAACACTAGGCAGCGTGAAATGTCTAGGGGTGTGAATAAAGAAGTCAATAGTTTTTTGTTAACAAATAATTATAATTTATTCTTAAAACTATCCTAACATTAAAGTTCATTATTCAATACAATTACACAGTACAACAGCAGTATAACAGCAAATCAATAAAGGACTAATCACACAGCCTGATAAACAAAGTGCACAGGACCTGCATACCACCACTGTCACAGCGACATGTCCTTTAAAATGTATAAGCCGGGCGAATAGTTCACACAAATCTTCAAATCCCCTATTTATAACTTCTCATCCGAAAACCATAGGAAATTCCCTTTCATGAACAATCGAAAAGGTCCTAACATAATACACAGTACACACGTTACAGGAAATATCTAGAAAAAACATCGCTATGTCTCCCCATACCAGAGTTTACACGTGAGCCGACCCGGCTCGGCCAGGCGAGAAAGCCCCAAGCTAGCATGACAACGAGATTTCAACCAGTATGAATTAAAATGAGAGTGCAACACCCGGTCAGGCGAGGCCGCTACACCACGATTTAAGCCCGTGTCACACAATAAAAAAAACAGCTGTAACAATATATATGTGTGTGTGTGTGTGTGAGAGAGAGATATATGTGTACGACTGTACCTGAGTCCTTTAGTCCTAATGATTAAATGAATGATGGTAAAGTGAGTCAACCGGTAGAATGGGTATCCGAGCAAAACCATTTGTCTATCAATGAAGAAATGTCCGTGTCAGGTTAAAACAGAATTAAACTACATGGGTAAAACGGTCTAGAGCCTTCAATGCATCATTTTATTAAACATAAAATGAATATTATATAGTAATTATTAGAAAAGTGCATGATTATATTCAAAAGACATACAAATCATTTCTACGATCCTGACTCTCACTCTACCCATTAAAAATAGCATTTTTATATAAAAAAATGAAAGACGCATACATCTCCACAACCTCACCACAACAAGATATGGACATATCTGTCAACGCCTATTTCTTTCCTAATTGCGACCTTAGTAAAGATTACTCATACAATAAGAAATTATTTCAGTGCCTACAGAATTGTGTCGAAGATACAAAACTTTTTGATTGATCTTAGCATGACAGTGTAAACTAAAGAAATTAAAACAAACACCTATATTGTATCATAACATACTACTATCCATATAACCCTTTCTTCTTCTTCACATTCCATGAGTACCTTTATATAACCGACTCTTTTTCGAGGATTGGCATCTATATTTACTGTTACCTTGTTTATGAAGGACATTACCACGTTTTATAGGACACATAATTTTCATTATCATTTATTTATCTGATCATGTTTACTTGTATGAAACATACAGGGAAATAGCGACTAATGAGCTATGCTCTTTCTCAATCCCCCCGCCCCCCCCCCCCCCCCAAATAAATTATATTAGTCGGATGTCAATAAATATTCACATTAATAATCACATTTAACTTCCTATAGAGGGTCAATAGGGACTCTTATCATAGGCAGCCTTTTTTCCCCCTGTGCAATCATTATGAACAGCCCTCGAGGACGTTCATTATGAAACCGAAACTCCATAGTAAGCTCCGTTACCCTAAAACGTTAAGATCGACCCCATGACAAGTTGTAGTTAAATTTCAGGTCGTAAGTGTGTCCATTTCATCTCATAGCTGAAAAAATGGTGATGGTATTGAGTGCAATCTGGTTTTGACACACAAGGCTTTGCCGAAAGTAGTTTCCAGTGGACCAGGGCTCACAATAGTATTTTCAGATGATACTTTGAAAGTTGTTTTGTGGATCAGATTAATGGGTTGGCCCTACTGCACTGAAATTCATGGATGTTACCAACAATCTACCCACCTCAGGGGATTCCAGAGAAAGATTTTGTCAGATGTAAATCAACCATAGGGATGATTATACTATATAACAGATTGAGAAGAATTTCAAAGGACGTATCAACAGTTACGTATTGACCATCAGTATACGTTTCATTATAGAGGATTATGTCATCAAGTGGGTACTGAGCATGAGGGCGGTTCCATTAGAAAGGTTTCTGAAGGAAGTATTGTCGATAGTATCTGCACTTATTCCTTTGTCACAGATCTGTACTGTCAAAAACGAAGCAAAACTTCAACCTTACTGTACTTCATAAATGATGGTGTCACTCAGTTGTATTTGAGTTCAAGGCCTGCCGAGTCAAAATCAGAGTGCTTGAGGATCAAGTCCGAGTCCGCCTAAAAATAATTATCTTAATGAACTATCACTTTAATTAAGACTTTGAAACATTATTTTTTTGGTTGGTTCATACATTTTTTAAGCTCTAATTATATTTCGATCACATGAGAAATGTATTAAGACGAGGCTTCATAAATTTTCTTTTAGATTTAATTAAAACGATCATACAAAGCAGCCTTCTTTTGAGCCCTCTAATATTTAAAGCTATTGTTTTAATCGCTTTTTTTAATCTTTTTTTTAACAAGAACAATTTATTTTATCATTTATTTCTTATCTTATATGGATTAGAAAAAATGAGAATAAATGTTTCAGTGTGTGAAGTGCTGTGTATTTTTTTTTCACATTCTTATGTGTATCTGTATACTGCTCAATATAGTAGCATTTTACATTTCTGTTGACACCTCGATATTAAACGTATTGATGTTTGTACTATGTTGTTACAGTTCTGACTGATCAATAACTAAAATGAAAAGAACAAAACACAATCAGTGCTCACTAAATATTTTTCAACGATTGCTTAAGTTATGATATATACTATAGAGCAATACAACTGGTAAGCTTCAACAAAGTGTGAACGCAGAACATTTCCATCCCTGTGCCCCCGGAAGCTAATATCGGGGTATAAAAAGATAATCTTTTTTTAAATATACAGGTCAACAAATTAATCGTATTATGTGTGGCCTATTGAGTTACTATTATAATTTTAAAAATGCATCTTAAATATTTTATATGAAAGGAAAAATGAAAGATCACTTTTTTGAGTAGATTCTGTAACGTAACCTCTTTCTACAGGAAGCTATAGTCTCATTTTAACGGGGCAATAAATGCAGTCCGTTCCACTGAAATAAACTAGATAAGCTGCTGCCAATGCTATTTGCTCAATGCTTTGCATACGCTCCATGTTCAAACTATTTGGTCAAGAATGAATTTATTAATATATGAGCTATGTGTTAACAGGAGCTCAAAGTTAATCGATTTTAGGAGGAACTTTTGGTAGTATCAGCCGCGACTGTATAACTATATCATGTTTTATCATCAGCCTGGCAGTATAAGTGTTTTGGCTAAACACAACCATTCCCAATCCGGACAGACCTTTCGGCCATTTGGCGATTTAAAACTTTGAATGCCGTGTTGTTTAATTTTATGTGTGGGAATAAACCTTACAATGTTTCTGATTATCATTTAACTCAGGCATTCATATATATTTATAAATGTAGACACTGAATATCTCACATGACAACTTGCAAGATAGTCATATTGCCATATTGGCTGAGGTGACATTGAAAATGGCAAGTTAATCATTGAACAAGTATAATGTTACTGCACACATGGGCGTATTTGTTCCGGTTTCCGACAATTACCTCGGTCCTTGAGACTTATCGATAACGCAAAGTGGTGTTCGTAAAATACGATACTCATTAAGCTCTCTAGGCAAGTCCCTATACTCACCGTACTTCTAGTCTTTTTGCAACAACACATTAGGTACGGAAACACATTAAGATCCGTATTCAGAATTACCCTACAATGTACATTCTCGCTAAAGAATATGTATGCATGTAATGGAAGTAATGTATCCAGGTGATGATTACGCGTATTATGTATTGAAAAATGAACAAGGGATTGAGCGTAAGTGTGTGTGTCTGTATGAGAGAGATGAGTGTGTGTATGATAGAGAGAGAGAGAGACAGGGGAAGGGGGGGGGGGGGGAGCTAGAGAGAAAGGCATTTAAGGGGAAGTAAGTACAAATGTTGGTTGTATAAAATCAATCGTTAGTTAAAGTATAAAAATGTCAAAGGATAGCTCATTTGGTTAATGAATTATAAAAATAAAAGCGAGAGATAAGACGAAGGATATATATATATACATATATATAAATATATATATATATATATATATATATATATATATATATATATATATATACAGATAGATACTAGTGTAAAAGTATTTGTGTGTTGAAGAATGTAATAAGGATTCACGTGTAAGAATAAGACAGAGAGAAACGCACAGAGAGAGAGAGAGAGAGAGAGAGAGAGAGAGAGAGAGTATAGAATATAAGAAAACGATAAAAATATTGATAACATTGATACTCCTTTGGTTATATTCATTGAAGTTCATTATCCTGTGCTATGGTCTTCTCAAGAATAACAGATGTGAACTGTGGGACCTTTTCTATCACAAACCTCATAAATATGTCTTCATGTCCACGCACGTTAATGATCGAAATCCAATCAACCTTAATGGGCCTTATTTGTCGTGAACTTCCGTCCCTATACAGCCAATTTATGGCGTCCTTGAACAATTAACCACCATGGAAACGTCCTAATTAGGGCATTTATTACAGCTTCAGTCAATACATTAAATGGTGAAACATCTTACAGCGATAACGGTCACGAGATGATGGATGAGAAGCCTGTATCCCCCGTGTTACTGCAGTCTTTCCCGCCATTTTGAACACATTAAAAGCTAGTGCTCAGTGTTCTTGCAAATGGATCGTCCTTGCCCTAAAGTAGCCTGTACAAGCAAGATACAGTACTAGTTTCTTTTAAAAAGAGAGACATTAAACAAGCTGTGCAGGATAAATTGATCCAATTAAAATTATACCTTTGATAGAAAGCAAATTGACGAGATATGTTGAATCTTCGGTCATTCTTTTTGTATTGTGTTATCTATTAATGATCAAAATCCTAAATTATTGAAAGTTTCAAAAACCACATATTAGCATGGTAAAATTGTTGTTTGACGTTGATCAATGTCTATGATGAATAGAAAAAAAATTATTTTATAATTTAGCCAGATATATCCAACCGAGACTTACTGAATATCTGTTATAATCCCTGATGGGTTATTCTTTTATTATGGGGGCATATCAGAAGCGGAGAGGTTAACAGTTTACTCTATTAGATGTAAGAGTCTTTAATAAAACAATATTTCGTGCCGTTTTGTCACTCCTGCATTTTACAGATAAACTGACCCAGTTTTCAGCTCAACTGACTTTCAGTCATTCTGAGCTATAGCGAGCATCCTTTGTTCGTTTTCGTTAACAGGTCACACATCGTAACCATTTGACCTATGATACTTCTAGCTGCAAATTCAGGGAGGTCCTTAATTATTTCCAATGAAACCTTAAATTCGGTCACTCAGGGCTCATATGGGGTTTGTTTATGCACGCTAGGTTAATTAAAAATTTGATAGAAAAACACCAGGGTCTCAGTATTTTTGCTTTGCTAATTTATCATGGACACCTTTATTAGCTTAAAGGACTGGTGGCGCCACCTGTAATTTCTCGTTTTTGCGCATTTTTTCTCTATTTTAGACTGTCAAATGACAGCAATCGTATGTTTTCCAGATACTCATGTTTATTCATCATTACCAACGTCATCAGTGCTTGAGGTTTTTCCTCTATTTTTTTGATGCCAGATTACACCAATAGAGTTAGTTTCCAAACTGTGGGTGTATCTAGTGTTATGAAACATATGGTGTCTAGTGATCATAAATTGTTTCATAAACTATTGCATTTGTACGTTTTCTAGACAGACGGACGCCGCATCCCTATGGCACAAGATTATCGGGGCCATAGCCAGAGGTGCTAAAATTGGTCAACTGTGTATTTTACTCAAGTATATATTAACCAGTTATTTACTGTCTTTTGCAGCGTTCATTTTCATGTTCTTCCTTAATGACGTGTTTATCTGACTACTGTGAAGGAGAAAATGTGATTATGATAATCATAGAGATGTATCTTTGAAAAAAAATCCCAGTCGCATTCCTTAAAGCAGTTATTAAGCATCGACACATTGGATCACTCTCACGAACCCTTCAAGCCATCTTGATCTGATTAAGAGGAAAAAGTCGCACATGGACCAGTTTTATCCAAAAAGCGTGCCGCTTTCATGTCCTGTTATCTTTTTCAGGGTTACCATTTTTTTTAGACGTCATTCCCCAGACGCTTGAGGATTCCCCTTAATGGAAGAGACGGTTTGTCACGTAAACCAGCCATAGAAACAGATTCAACAGAATCGGGTCAGATTTTGCTACACAACTCTCTGGCCTGGCTTGCGTGATTTATAACGGTAAAACATAATTCAAAAGAGTTAAATATTAAACGTACCAAAAGAATACAAACGTTGAAGCAGACACTTTACACACCATTCGCAGCGGTTACACACTTCATTCTATCCAGATCTCCTTTACTTTAACCGCTGCTTTGTATAGCAAGGTTTCCCGGGTTTCACCACCAGGGCTGGCACAGGGCCAAGAATTGTAATCAGACCGATAAGAGCGTGGTATGGCATTTTGCATCCAGCTCCAAGTTTCAAATCCGCGACTCCTCGTTCTCATTGGTTTGATTTATAAGTGATACTCACCTTTAAGAGAGTTTATCCGAACGTCCTATAAGAATCCTGTACGGGTTAGGAAGTGGATTTGTAATGAAGACTTTGGACTCAGAGCGGGGGATTTATTCCACACCTTCAAAAGAAAGATGGGTGGAATTCTTGACAAAACCCTAGAAGTGTACTGTTAATGTCTAATCACATATCATGACATATAGGCTGTCCATATACCACTGAATAGAAAATAAAAAATCAGAGGGGTTATGACGAAATCTTATTTTTTATGTGTGCCTTCTTCTTCAAACTAAAGACGGTGCCACAAACACGCTATGGATCGATATGTAAATAAAATCTAAGGAGATAAATAATTGCTTCAATTGAAAGCCGTCCAGTGATTGTTACAGTGAATATAACAGATGAGACACAGCCAGAACTCGCAACTCAACCTCGGCCCCTAAATAATAAATATAGCTTTTTTTCAACAATGTCCTTGAAGTTATTTATACACGAGCCAATTTCATTTTGTAAAAAGGAGGTTCTCGCATTTCGATCAGGTGTTCTTTGTCATTCTAATGCCGCTTGAGATGATTATATCGGCATCAGCTGGAATAATTATTGTTAGAAGGAGGTACTTAAGTTGACGTAGGATGGATAAATAAAACGCATCAGACTTTACTAGAACAAAGATCGGCCGGACCATTTGAAGACAAGGTTGGCTTGAACATGCTTATATGATAAATGGTAGCTTCAGAGGATATTTTGCAACGTTTCTGACGGCACGTTGTGACGAAATTATAAAGCTATAGACTGCTTGTGTTTTGCATCAATGATTAATTGATGTTATTGCCTAAGGGTATTCTAAAAAGATTTAAGTTGATTTATTTTCAACTTGATTTGCAATAGATTTCTGACGATTAACACCCCCTTTTGCCCATCATAATACTTTGAATAAAAATAAGCAAGGGCCTTTATCTGTTCAATTTGTTTCAAGTCGTCCAATTATTATCTCATTATTTCCTTCAACGTTGATTTTTTGTGTAATTGATTATTATAAAGATAAGATCTTAAGATAGTAATCAGAAGATCAAACAAAAAGACTGTATTAATTAGATTATATTTAACACTTAAATACTTGAAACGTTTACAACTTGAAAAAAAGGGTTTCTCCTCTGATATTAGGTGTCAACTCAAATTTTACTTGGGTAGAAACGTTAACCAAATAAGGCATAATTTGGTAGATATTTATCTATTCTGTTTATACGTCATTTAAGGAGCAGTTCCGATATGTGATTTTAATTAACTGAAGATAATCCAATGAACCTTTTATATAAAAAAATGCCAGAAAAGACCTACTGTGGTTGGCTTCATATTCGCGAGGCTGAAATTTCGCGATTTTTCCATTTTTAATGTTTTGCGAGGGTTTCATTTTCGCGATCTCACAAGAACCTACTAGTATATCAATTCTTTGGCAAAACCATATACCTTTGTGTTTTATAAAATGAGAATAGGTCATGCGTTTGTGACATTTTCTTATATAATGATGGGCCAGTACACACAGCATAGGTGGTTTAGTTCAAATTTAAGGTATAAATTTCCCTATACCTGCAAGGATGTAATTTATTAAAAAAATTCTCTCTGTTCTAACCTATTACCATACAAGTATTGATTACACTAAATAAGAAGAACATTCTCAATTGGCCGATTATTCCCGAGGGTTTCATTTTCACGATTATTTCCCATTCGCGAATATCGCGAAATTAAAACCCTCGCGAACAAAAAGGCAACCACAGTATCCCCTAGGACAAAGGTGGTTCGTTTTGTGTATACCTGTTTATTATTGTTGGGGGACCCGCCAAAAAAAACCATATTCAACCAGAATATCTGGCGGTATGTCAACCATTCAAGAGTTTTGCTAATGGCGTTTTGCAACCTTACAACGTCTGCAAATATGCAACCAACCGCCGTCGGCTACAATGTTTTCTGTTTGTAAACGATACCGTGTTCCTCACAGATTGTAGATAAAAAGTCTCATACATCCATCATATAGGCGTTAAGTAAACCCTTTTAGCAGAAATTAAGGTCCTTTATATGCATGCAGAACAAGCCAGATTACCCGAAAATTTATCTTTATAAAGATAAGGCAGGTGAATAGCTGGCTTTAGATTAAACTGAATGAATCATTTAAAGTTTGATAAGCATGAGTGATAAAGTGTTAATAATAAAGGAGGATTTATAAAGTGAGAATGATACTATGGCATTAAAAAGCCAAATTTATTTGTAGGGGTATCGTGTTTTGATATTGCATGGGCACACATGAAAGATTAACTGCTTTATCTCATTAATTTATATCTGTTAAGAAAATTGAATCTTTGAACAGATTATATCCACACTGGTTATGTGATAGTCACTGGCAAATGAAATGAATTACTAAACGATATGTATTAAGTTATCAACTACATACATATTTTCTGGAGATTTAGTATCGGACTTGGACTCAAGGGTTCTGAACTCGGACTCGGTGGTGAGGACTAGAGGAATCAGACAGAGTCTATCTCGAGTTCAGTAGAAAAAAAATGTTACATAATATAAAGACTTTCATACATGCGCGAACTACCAACAGAATATTAGGCATTAAAATTGGACTATATTCACAAACTTAAGTTAGGCTTCGGGAGCTATAGGTAATTTAACATTCACGTAAAGACCATATTAAAAATTCAAATGATAATCCATATAAAAATTCTCACAAAGGAGATTATGTTGGACTCGGACTTGTACGCGGCTTAAAGGTGACTCGGATTCGAAGAGGGCGGACTTCGACTCGTACCTCAAGGACTCGGACTTGGACTATAGTGTCCTGGGCTCGGACTTGGACTAGAGTGTCCTGGACTCCGACTTGGACTAGAGTGTCCTGGACTCGAACTTGGGTGTCCTGGATTCGGATCTGCACTCATTCTCGTATGTTGTGTACTCGACTACATCAATGTGGTAAATATTACAATATATATTGTGGGATTAAGACAATGTGAATGAAGTTCAAGGTATAGTGTTACGGAACCTAATATCAACAGATCACGTGGTCGTGCAGACGAACATACATTTGGAAATGGAGATAAAATAAAATCAGATTCTGTAACACTCGGCAGCGTGAAATGTCTAGGGGAATGAATAAAGAAGTCAGTGGGTTTTTTTGTGAACAAATAACTCTAATTTATTCTTAAAACAACCCTAACATTACAATACTCTAAATCAATACATTTACACAGTACAACAACAGTATAACTGCAAATCAATATAACCCAAAGCATAATAAACAAAGTGCACAGTACCTGGAAACCACCACTGTCACAGCGACAAGTCCATTGAAATGTATAAACCGGATGAACAGTTCACACAGATCTTCTCAGAGAATAACAGTCCACTGTAATCACAAAATCATTCTACTGTAATCCAAAGTGAAATCCTGGCGGTGATCCGAAATGCAAACTGAAGACTATATAAAATCCGTCACAAATTTAGATGAAAAGCTGTAACTGCCGCAATTATAGGAAAAGGTCCACTTTTCTGTGTCCACTGGAATATTCTCTTACCTCTCTCTCTCGGCTCTAAAACACAGCCCCTATTATAACTTCCCACCCCAAGCCGAGAACTTTCCACTTCCCGAACAGTCCAAATAATCTAATATAATACACAGTACACACGCGTTACAGGAAACATCTAGAACAAGAACGCTGTGTTTGTACATGTCAGGTTTCGACACGGCTCGGCCAGGCGAGAAAGCCCTAGACCAGCATGACCGCTGTGTACACGTTAGACCAACGCTTGGGCCGGGCTATGCCGTCACAGCAACAGACAAAGCTAGCGCTGAACAAACATACTGCTGAATACAATAAAAGAGACATCTATAACAATAGAAGAACCTCACCATTCATTGACCGTGATGCCGTTATTACATTATCTTTATGTTTTTTTTATGGGAATAGGACGAGAAATATGCCTTGTCAGTGAAAGTAACACAAATTAAAAACTACTGTCCACTGGCATCAATAATCTTTCCGTTGTCCGTGTAGCCCAATCTATTTTCAAATCATAATTCATTAAAAAAAATTAATCGGTCTTTGTAAGCCATGCCGAAGCAAGCGTTCTCTGACACTGATATTGAAGCTAAACTCATGATACACAAAACAAATTGTTCGGACTGTTACAGTGGATTGATATTTTTCTTTTCTTTTATCTTTAATAAAAGTATATTGACCAGTGTGTATTTACGATTTAAGTCTGGTACAAAGTGATGCCCATGTAAAAAAATGAATACCAAGCTTATTTTTAACTTAATCCATTGAAATCCATAGATATATCACATTAATATATACTTAATGTTTAACATGATAATAACATGGTAATATACTGTATTATTTATATAGCAAGCATTTAAGCATGTTCAACACTTGGCTGCGGGCAATTCGGACTTTCGTGCGCACCTTCGGGCAAGTCCGGGCAAAATACGGGCGAGATTCTGCCAGGTCCGTGCCAAATGCGTGGAGCTGCGGGCAGCAAAAATTGTCGCCCGTAAGTTGCACGCAGTGCTAATGTGACAGTCGCTTAAAGGCGAAAGATTGGTTTTGGGTTCTGAGTCACGCATTACAGGTATTAATTAATACCCGAGGCATAAATGTTAAGTTTCATTATGTGATAGTCCCTAGATATGAAACCCTACATAGAACCAAATATATATTTACCTTAAATATGAATGCAGAATGTTTCACTGCTGGGTGGCTTCTAATGTATGTGTGTATACTACATTTATGACGTGGAGAGTACATAAATTAATAGGGATGAGCTATATTTTCGATAGATCGGTATATCACGATACGGTAAATCGCATATTGCGGATCGCGATATGGTTTTTATATATCGATATTTTTCCATATTTTTTTCGAACACTAATTAAACTGATCTATTGTAGTGAAAATAAGGTTTCTGTAATAAATTATGACATCTATAAACAGCTTTAGTTTAGTAAAAAAAAGGCTGAAAGTGAAAGCCGCTTACGTGTCTATGGACACTCCTAGGGCCGATTAAGGCCTATAAGAAAATGTTCAAGAAGGCTTGGTAGACGTTATGATCAAAGGACCGTCCCAGGAATTAAGTGATTAAAACGAATGTAAGTCCACAGAAAAATAAAGAAGTGCCGAACACGCACTAGCTGTCACACTAACTATTATTAATATATATATATATATATATATATATATATATATATATATATATTAATATTCCGTCTTCACACCCTGTGTAACTGATTGGAAATAAGGTTTCAATTTAAAGCATTATTAACTGTGATTGTGCACACCATGCATCCCCGTCCTTGCGAAGCCACAGTCCAGAAAGCTCTTATTCTCCACAGGCATATGTAAGGCATTTAGAAATTTTAAAAACACTTTTCTTATTTTTTTCTTCGAAATCTGACGACAATAAGTGAGTTTTTAACTCTTTTTGTTTTGCTATATTTCCTATGTGATAAATATTTCTGCATATTTGTTCCATGTGTTATTATATTCAATATAATAATAAATAAACATATTTAATATTGTATAAACCATAAAATAAACTAATACCCTGTAAATTGATACGATGAATCATATAAAAAAATATTGTAGGCGATTACCAAGCCCTATAAATAATATAAATATTCTTACGGGGTGACATTAAAGCGGACTGAACTGTCTCGCTAGTGAAGCTTGCTATGCTAGCGAAGCGGTTGGTACGCCGGACTTGTGCGCCACCAACATTGGTTCGACTCCCGGATCGGCCCAGTATTTTACCCTGAACAATTTGTCATCGTACAAAAATGGGGCTCGTCCAACATGACGGTTTTCTTTGTGGCCCAGGGAATAAGCTCAACAAAGTGTGACTCCTGGGATAATAAGTCTTGTTCTGATAGCAGAAAGCTCTTAAGAAGGGGTGCGTTACGGGGTGACATAAAAGCGGACCGAACTGTCTTGCTAGTGAAGCTTGCTTTACTGGCGAAGCGGTTGGTACGCCGGACTTGTGCACCACCGTTAGGGGTTTGAATCCTGGATCGGCCCAGTATTTTCCCCTGAGCAATTTGTTTTCGTAAAAATAACTATAATAATAGTAATAAGTCGATGCAAAGTCGATGTATCGACACTTGTAGTAAATAGCACTCTGACGTCATATAATTGTAACGTCACTTCGCTGGTTCCTATAAAAGTGTGCAAATACACAGAGGGATCGGGGATTGGTTGTAGCTCAGTGGTTAGAGGAGACGACCGGTAATCGGAATGTCCAGAGTTCGATTCCTATCGGCAATAAACCGACTTAACTGGGATCCATGTTCCATTTCTCAATATGCAATGAACCAGCATGGCCATTCTTTGATCTCTCTCTCTCTCTCTCTGCCTCTCTCTCTTTCTCTCCTTCATACTCTTCCGAACTAAATGTATGATATATACCATACTACATAATATATTAAACGATACTTAACTACACAATTCTATAAACTGTACTACAGAATTGCCTGTTTGCAACGCCAGAAAAAGCGTTCACCATTTTATATGATTTACTTAAATTTATCTGAAGTATTACACTACCGCCATTTATCTATTACTGAACTATGTGTCATTGTCTAGACTGAGTGCACTCGAAAGATGAGAAAGTCAAAAATATAAATTAAAACTCTTCGGTCGATTAGAATCACAATCCATTTAATATATATTCTATTTTACCATTAATGTTTTATCAGCATTAATGACTCACACGATTATATTTTATTTAGTCTACTTCCATGATTTTCAAGTCAACAGAAGATTAGAGTATACAGAAAATTAATTTGTAAAACGTAAGTGTAAACAATATTGCAATAATTGTTTATGTCATGCAGGTAGAACTTATGTTCAGTGCACTGAGGAAATACGTGAAAGAAAATGAAATTGTATTGGTTCAAATAAAAGAAAAACACTATTGTCACGTGATAAACGTCGCCGGGGCGAGTTTCTCCACGGGACAGATACACAAACTAGAAATCATCACCAGCTACGTGTGTGAATTACTACAAGTATTTTGCACACCAAAGAAAAAGTTCTGTTTGTGACTAGCTTTGGAAAGGATATAGAAATCCGTGGTCATGGCTTAAGGTTTCCACAGAACGTGAAAGAAAGATATTTTATATCTTTGAAAGAACACTGGAAGTGATATCATTACAACTATTATAGTCGCCGCCAACGGAAGATTGTTTTACAGTGATGATCACGCTTAAACACAAAATAACGCGGGCAATGTATGTATTTATTCATAAACACTTTACAGTATGAATCGGCAGGCGGTGTTTCTTTCAGTTATTTAAGGCACTTGCTACATTTTCCTTTCCAAATCAAGCAAGTCAGCTGCTAGAAATGAACATTTCTTTCTTCTTGTTTGTCACGTGACCAGTGCCTGGCGCTTCTCTTGAGTATTTGTAACCTTTCAATTCCAAGGAAAGTTTTCAAATCAATGTTTTCAAATCAAAGTTTTCCAACGCTTGTTTCGTGGAAGCATTTCCATATTCCAGTGCACCGCATTGAAAAGCTACAAGATATAAATCAGTCGCTTTCTCACCACAGGCGTGTCGGATGTAGTTTCCACGGTACCGAGTTCATTATACATTATTAACGTCGTGTCCATACAGCGCCAGAAAATAAGCGTATCCAGTAGTTCGATTCTCGTAAGACGATATGTCTTCGGTTACAGTGCATTCAAGTTAATATTCGTCCTAATGTATAATTATGATTGCGGATTCGTCACGCTCACATTTAACGCGTATTTACACTACGTTGATGTAAATCCCATATTCATGCATTCGGTTTCGATAACACCTCCCAAGGTGACTTCACTTATGCGGATCGAAACGCGAATGGATACGGGTGTTTGTGAATAGAACGTGACTTTACATGCAGTGAAACGGTAACCGATACCGTGTTAAAAGAAAATACGGGAACTACAGATTTTATAATTATAAGCGTATCGAATATGGTTTCCACAACACCGAATTCAATTATCAATCAGTGTTCGATAACTTTCGTGTCCATACTGCACCAGAAAATAATCGTATTCAGTACCATAGTCGATCAAATATCCGATTCACCTCTCGTGTCCGATGTTAATGTGCATCATTAATCTTACTATCGTATGTGTCTATTGTGGACAAGGTATTCGACACGCACACATTAAAAGCTTTTTCACACTGTCTGTATTTAGGAATCGTATCAGTGAATTTTGTAAAAAAGAAATGTTACAGCACTTGCATATGGGACAGCAACATAGCATGTTCATTTCAATTTAATTACATCAGACCATATTCGAACGCAACTGTGATATTATATAACGTTCAGAGTGGATACATAAGGTGTTTTATAACATGTGTTCGTATTAACCCAGTGAAAACCGAAAGGGAAAACTGAAAGCATTAATATATAGCATGTACACTTATTTTTGTTTACTGCCAAAATGTCCGATTGCTGGATAGAACCACCTTTTGTGCAAATAGCCTTACACTGCATAGATGAGTAATTAGACTTTATGCTCACGGACAACAACTAAAACATATACTTGCACCTTCAGGATTTTTTTTCTTTACAAAAAATCTGAATCTTAATAGCTTAACTTATTCTTGCATTTACTAAATGGACACAAAATATGGTCATATAAATGGCAGGTCTTATTGCATGATAAAATAGGGATATACAAAGAAAACTGATTGATTTTGCCCAGTTAGGATATGACAAGGAAACTGTTCCAATTATTGTTTACATTTGTAGAAAAGACACCGCAGAATTGATTCCGTCAACCTTACAAAACAATAACAATCTCCCAGTGTTCTTTTTTGGTTCCTTTGTGAGTAAAATTCGTAATCTTATTGTATTTCTTTGTACATTTTTTTCTTAATATAGTGGTCATCTCCGTGAATACTAATATTCCATATGAAGGAGAATACGAAAAGAGCTATTTGCATGATTGTATATAGTTAAACATGAAATAGCTTATTCTTGCCAAAACTGCAGGATGGAAACTTCCAATCCAGTTTAAATTATGACACTAAAATACACGTTTTAGACGCTTGATATATAGAAGTGTAAAGATCACTATGTGCGCAATTCATTTTCTTTTCAAACGTCGACAGTAATGTCAGAGTCCTTTAAATCCGGTTCCTTCCTATCCATCCACCCCTTGATCATCTTGACAACATTCATAGCTTCATTTTCATGGTATCGCCAGGAATTTGACTTTAAATATAATCTTTGAAAGGAAATCATTATTTGCCACCCTAGTGATTTCAGAGCGAGTCAACATTGCAATTTATCCTTGGCATTTTTTCAGGCATCCATCCAATGTCCCTGTTGCCTGTAACATAAACTAACAGTACACGCTTTATAAAGTGGTATCTTTTAATAAATGATAATAAGAGCCGATACTCTTAAAATACCTTGACATACCTTCCGTGGCTCTCATTAACATCTGTCTGAAGCAAGTAGTAAAGTATAGAATTATTAAATTTTTTTTTCTCTTTCCTAATAAAATTTTATCCTGATAAACTGTGATTATGTGCAAAATGTAGGAAATTTTTTAATGAAATAATGTAACTTGGGTCTTTGAAGTCTAATGAGGGGAAGGTAATTTAAAGTTGCGTCACAGTAAACGCTGTCACAAGTTGACCATAAGTGGATGCATTTCAAAGAGCCAGATAACGGACCACAGATGCCAGTAGTTTGAGTGTGCAGGTATCCCACGAACCCTGCATATAGGTGGGATTTACTACTGACAGGGTACTGGTTTTATACCTTGAAAGGGTAATGTTAATATTTTGTAATGCAGATTTATGAATGTACCAGTATAAATGGTAGATTTGTGGCGGAGAGCGGTGGTCAAGAGCACAGGGTTATGCAGACAATTTACGTTTGCCTGTCGTGGCAGCCAATGCGAAGCAGCGCTGGACCTTTGTACGCAGAGCCGCATTGCGCTTTGCGCTGCGAAATTAGGCTCTTTGGTGTACTTGACTAGCAGATGAACCAACCGATCTGATCCTACATTCAAGTGAACAGTTTAAAGCATGTCCGGTAATGGAATATTGTTCAGTCATACCTGAGGATACGCGGCAGACTTTATAAACCACATGATAACAGCGTAATGGAGCAAAGGTCAAAGGTCACAATTCAGTTTGCACGTACGATCATTGTGGGTCCGGATTAAAAGACTGCCGAGTCAAGTTTGGTGAATAAGTAATATAAAGTTTGAATTCAAATATCTGGATTGTCGTTTTGAGTAGAAACACACTCCAGCATTTGGTTCATGGCCTATCAGGACATATAATTGGAGCATTTTAGTGGGTCTCATTGTTACTGTGGATTCAGTCCTTGTCTGTGGATACAATTTTTGTGTTAATGACCGGGGACATTGTGACTATTGAATATATTTCAATCACCTGTCTTGCTGATTTTGTGTCATGGACGATCATATGTGAGTCATGTCACGCCGTGCGGGGTTGTAGCGGTAGGCCTACCATATTTGTTTTGTATCAAATAGCGCGACTTTATTGTAACTTGATATTCTCGAGTTGATTGGTCCATCTTTTTGTGTTTCATTATTATGTCATTCAACACAAATCTTTATAAAAGGGACAACTCAACTCTTTACTAGCATTCACGTAAAGCTTCGCCATCAGAGAACATTGACATTTTTGTATAGTATCAGTATGGCCCGCAGTAGCCGCCAACGTCGACGCAACAGTTTTTTTTTCAATCATTGATTAACCAGCAATAGACTGGTACCCCGCTCTATTATGGCACCGCTGCTCTAGGCCAATCATAGAGACGGGCGTAAAACGCCATCTTTGGGACTCCCGGCAGACTGGTTCCAACTTCAGTATGTGTTATATATGAAAAAAAATCATTTCTTTTGCTCAGAGAAGTTGCCAAAAGTTGGCTGTACATTTCATGTGACATTAATGATTAGATTAATAAATATTGATAATAAACCAATGCCACGTATAGTGGAATATCAAAGATTCAGTATATCGTATTATCTGTACATCCATCATTCAATTTTTGTGCAACAACTTATTTTTCAATATTTGAAAACTAGAAATAACTAAAGAACGGGTAATCAACCAGTATCGCGTGAACGCTCATGACAATCGGTATGAGCGTGTATACTGGAGTTGGAACCAGTCTACAGGTAGGTAAGTCGTTGTAACTGGGAGTACTTAAGATGGCGTTGTACGCCTGTCCCAGTGCTTGGCTGAGGGCCATAATAGAGCAGGGTACCAGTCTAATCCAATTGAGGAGTCCATTCCTATGGGCTAGGCCCGCAGTAAATTTCACGGCCAAGACAGAAAGAGGGTCAGTTGAACACGTAAGAGATAATCTTAGAATTATAATTTGACACTATACGATTCAAAGAGGTCGACTCTCCACTTGGGTTTAACAATCAGTCTGGTAAAAAATTAAATTTTCCACCAAGCCTTCGCGACGCATTTACAACAAAGATTTAGAGTATGTTCAATATCATCCCTGACGTGATTTTTTGCCAGTAGTTCATTATACAAATGTATATACTAGGTCTGGATCCCATAGAGTGAAATTCCGCCTAACAACAACCCCTCTAACACGACCTCCTCGCAAAGGCGACATTTTTGTCCCGGAAAATCCAATTTTGTAACTCAAGGTGTAAAACCTCGACCAATCAACGACGAACGACTTCTTTTGGTCCAAGACCATAAAATGAATCTCTGTATCCAGATCACTGGCACTGGCGCCCCTCTAACACACACACACATATATGTATATATATATATATATATATATATATATATATATATATATATATATATATATATATATAGAGAGAGAGAGAGAGAGAGAGAGAGAGTGTGTGTTTCCAAATGGTCGAAACGATATGTTTTGGCCAGGTCTAATTTTTTTCGGTTTTTTTCACCACTTAACCTGCAAGGCATTTTTTATAACATATAACGGTAGCATAGCCAGGGGTTACCGATGGGCTGGTGCCTGGCGAAGGGGTCCGTGTTGGCTGCAGGAATACCTGCTACGCAAATGGTCTACACGCGTGCACACACACTTACACATACTTTATGTATATTGTTACAGATGTCTTTTTTTATTGTGTGACGCGGGTGTAACTCGTGATGTAGCGGCCAGGTGTTGCACTCTCAGTTTAATCCGTACTGGTTGAACTCTCGTTGTCATGCTAGCTTGGGGCTTTCTCGCCTAGCCGAGCCGGGTCGGCTCACGTGTGAACTCTGGTATGTAGAGACACAGCGATGTTTTCTAGTATGTTCTTTGAGCGTGCTTATTATTTTAGGTTCTTAAGATGGTTCGAGAAATGGAAAATTCTCGGCTTGAAGTGAAAAGTTATATAAAGAGGCTGTGATTTAAAGCCGATAGAGAGGTGGGAGAATATTCCAGCGGACACAGAAGCGTGTATGTCAGTTTGTGGGACCTATTCCGATAAGTGCGGCAATTATAGATTTTCTTCAGATTTTCTTCTGGATTTGTGATAATCTTATTTGATATTCAGTTTACTTTCGGGATTGTTACAAGAGCTTTACATTGGACAGTTATTCTCCGAGAGAATTTGTGTGAACTGTTCGCCCGGCTTATTCAATTTAAAGGAGTTATCGCTGTGACAGTGGTGGTATCCAGGTACTGTGCACTTTGTTTATTTTACTGTGTGATTGTATTGATTTGTTGTTATACTGCTGTTATACTGTGTAACTGTATTGATTTAGCGTATTTGTAATGTAAGGGTTGTTTTAAGAATAAATTATAGTAATTTAAAACCACTGACTTGTTTATTCATTCCCCTAGACATTTTACGCTGCCTAGTGTTAATGAATCTGATATTTTTCTCCATTACAAAATATATGTTCATCACGCATACGTGATCTGTTGATATGAGGTTCCGTAACAATATATATATATATATATATTCATATATATATATATATATATATATATATATATATATATCACATTATATATATAATTTTATTCAATATTATATAATATTATAACATTTAATACAACAAAAATGCATTTGCCAAAACATTAATAAGAACTTGGAATGAGCGAAAAAGAGTTAATTATTAAAATCAACTTATTAATCATTAGTTTGGGTTGCTGATTCCTTATCATCAGTTTCTAAGTAAATTCATGACAGATCAAGAAATGATGTCCCCGGGATAGTTCTCTATGTCTAAATGGTTGCAGATGAAAGTGATCCAATCTGACACTGCAGAAGCTTCCGTTGCAATCAATGAAAATTCTTCATAGACATAGAAATTATGCAGCTACAATCTACCTTGGTAAGGACAGGGCTTGAAAATAATGTATCCGCACGATGTACATTGCCTTGAATTCACGTTCATATTCTAATAAATTACTTTTATTTTTTTTTTCATTTTTTTTTATCATGACAAAACATCACATGTTTAAATACTTATTCAATTAAAAACACGCAAAATCAAAGACATCAAATAGACAAGATATATATACTGAATACCAAAAAAAAAAACACATGCAAATGAAAACATCAAACGGATAATTCAATAACCAATGTGCATAGCAATTTATAATGGCTAAATGTACTTAATTTCCTTGCTACAGATATCCAAATTCTTTATCCTATATTTTCCGATAATAGTTTCCATTTATTATTGTCCTTGTATTTAGCTGCGCATTCTTATTTCATCTGATAATTTAGATATTTTTTTTTATTTTCTACATTAAATACAAATGAATCTTTAGTTTTATAGATATAGGCCTTACTATGAATAATAATTTCATTTTCCCTCTCTTTACTTTGTTCTGGTATTCCCGAATTTATGTTTTTTTTGTTATATTATCTGGTAATATATTATATGCCATGCAGAATTCCTGCAAATATCTCTTCACAATAATGCAACTAAAACAATAGATGTCTGACATCTTCAATTTGTGGACAGCATAATCTACACTTTGGATTTTCTGTGACTTTCCGTTAAGATATAACAAATTATACAATATTTTATACTGCAATTCACAAGTTTTGTATTCCTTATAGAATAGAGAGAACCCCATTGTCCTTCTAAAATATAATATTAAAACTTTATTTTAATTTTGTTTCAGAAGTAGTTCCTAGCTTAGGTCTTCTTGCACGTCACTTGGTTATAGAAAATCTAGATACCTAGAACATGCATTGATACAAGTAGCCAATGGTAATCCTAATGGTTTTTCCTTACTATTTTAAGTCTCCCTAACCACATTGCCTCAGTTTTATTTTTATTAATATTCAAACCTGAACACTGACTGAACATTCTACACAAGGTTAAAACCTTTTAGCAGACTCCTAATCCTACACAGTTACTGTTGCCTCATCTACACCCAAAAATAGTTAAATACCTCTTATTTTACCTGTTACCATGTATATATGAAATATATCTAATATTATTTGCTATAATTTTATAGACACCATGAAGATATATGGCGACAGTGGATCTCTTAGCCAAACACCCCTTCCTATTTTAATATACCCTGAAGAATGACACTTATTCATAATACAAATTTGTTTCATTAAATAAATATCAGTCATGACCATCCACCATGGATTCTCTGTCATTCATGAATGTTAATTGTTATAGGCGTCGTCGTTTAGGACTGGCAAAGAAGGGCGTAGTTTCTTCTAACCAATAAAATTCGTGATTATCTCAGTTCCATCGAGCACGACACAGCTACCAAGTGGTATGCCTTTATTGGAATGATAATGATAATTCACATAATTCACATTTCAGTATCTGATTTGAAATAGGTAAAGAGTGTTACTAAGTAACGAATCGTTTTACGGCTTGGTATTTCATTTCTGTCTCCTTGTAAGAAAAGATTATCGTTGAAATCTTTGTCTTTATATAATTGTAATTTAACGCTAATTCCCACCACGTTTTGTTAGTTTATTATGTTATTATTACTAAATTATACTGTATTTTGATATCATAGCTTATGAAATTATTTTCGTGAATATATATATATATATATATATATATATATATATATATATATATATATATATATATTAGCATCTGGTATGTCTGCTTCAGAGTCCTGGATTCAGCTGTAAAATACAACTTGTTCTCATATATTTTTAATCCCAAAAGATATACATGTTGGCAGCCTTCTTTAATTTAAGTTAAAAAGTAATTCATTAATTAGGTATTTAAGGTAAATTCAACATTATCATCACTTAAGCTTGATGAACGGGAAAGTGCCGAGGGCGTGCGCGGGAACGCTTATGCTGTTAACATTTGGGCCCACAACAAATGCAGAGTAATCTAAATGCATGTATATGGTGAAATCTTGCGATTGAAATTGAGTCCCCACTTATGGCAGGCCCAGCTGGCACTCTAAAAACAGCCCATCATCCGTAGGCCAAAACTACAGATGGTGGCAGGGGTGAATACAAAGCTCGTCTCCTGTCGATTGACTACCTTTATATTAAGGATGGCCATTTTGGCTGGGTTTACTGACCTTTAATTAAATATAGATCCCCGTTACTGGACGAGGCAATGACTTGCCAGGTTCAACACTCGTCTACAGACCATCAGAAAAGATTCAAGGATAGAGGCATCATTACTGATTTATAGAATTCATTGTAATCGGCATAGGAAGATTACACCACCTGCAAGGCTTCGATTAATATTTGATTGCAAGTAAAAATTGGTCGAATATTGTCTGAGGCTGATTGCCCTTAGAGCGTAACAGCCAATTATTGGAGGATGGACTGTTACAGTAAGAAGCAAAGGACGTACCTATCATCCGCTTGGC
This sequence comes from Sipunculus nudus, assembly GCA_026874595.1. Lineage (NCBI taxonomy): Eukaryota > Metazoa > Annelida > Sipuncula > Golfingiida > Sipunculidae > Sipunculus > Sipunculus nudus. The sequence continues at coordinate 78,260,551 of CM049311.1, forward strand.
TTGGATTAATATTTGATTAAAAGTTTAAATTGGTCGCTTTGGTGCCCATGACTGTGATTGGTGTCTCAGCCTGTTTACCCTCGGAGTTAAATGACCTGAGAACAGCGCAGCAAGAAGAAATTGCCTAATCTCATGCGTTATACATGCCTTGACTAAAACCACGTCCTATAATTTCCTGTATTTCCTACCACCGATTATGGTTCTTTTACCAACATGTAAATACCTGAAAATAATGATCACCTAGTCTTATTTCAAATGTTTGAGCTTTAAAAACAGATGATGTTAAATCTATATATCAGCATCCTATTCTCTTCATTACGTACTCTATCCCACACGTACAGACAGACAGTGAAAGAGAGAGAGAAAGAGAAAAAGGTACAGAGAGAAGCAGAGAGATAGACAGGGAGAAAGGGAGACAGAGAGAGATAAACAGAGAGAGAGAGAAGGGACACACAGAGACAGAGAGATATAAACAGAGAGCGGAGGGAGAGAGAGTTATGGACAGAGAGAGAAAGAGAGCTCCAATGCGTCCATTGTATTTATGGCAGTTTTCGGAAAATCAATATGAGGATGGAAATGTCATTTACCGGTGCTTTAACGAGGGCTCTCTAATGTATTTTTTTGGACGAGAGATCACCGTGAATCTACTCAGACAGAAGAACAAGGCTGTCAAATCACGGAAATCATGTGCTTCATCTAAAAGTACATATAATCTGAAGACGTTCTGAAAATCCATAACTAAGTAAATCCATAACAAGAACCGCAAATATCAGATTGGTCTCAGATTACACTGGAGCGCAGTAATAACTCCTGATGTGGCCTACCAATCCGAGACGGAACTCGGCTGAAGGAAAGTGTTCAGTAAAATGATGAATGTCTGGCCTTAAACGACAACCGACACTTTCATTGGTTTGGGATGTTATTTCGAGGTGAGGCCAAAAACCAGACGGGCTTTGCTTGTAAACTGTACCAGTCTGAGGACAACGGAAGTCGGAGTAGATTCTGCTCGACTAAGTCTGGGACAGTTCACTAAACATCTCCTTGTTACTAATTCCAATGACCTTTTTTAGGCTTCCTGACGGTTTAAGCTCTTCAGGTTGTTTATTGCTTGACTGTTACCTCTAACTGTACCTCTGTAGGCGGGCGAACGCTTCGACAAATAGAATTGCGTCAATCCATCATTTTATTTTCATTTAATTGATGAACATTTCCGAAAGCTGTATTGTCGAACCTACTTATTGGTCAAGGCTTTTACTTGAAAGCCGAAGGAGCATTTCTCGCGAGAGACTAGGAGGCGAAAATGGATATGTCTCTATATAACTTCAGGAATTTTAATTAATGTCTTATTCCCATCTGTCTGTTATGATTTAAGAGTTATTACAGTCTGCCTGAACAAAAAAAACCCTGAAACCAAGAAGGCTTATCAACTGAATATTATTCAGATCACATGGCAGCCCACGTACAAGACAGTGGCAGTGGAGAAAGAGAGATTTTATGATAGTTTACACGTTGGCAATAACTTGCTGACGATAATGTGCAAATGTACAAAAACCTTCCGCAAACCTCTCGCATACTGATTTTGGATGTGATCAAAACTTTCGCAAACTCACTGTTAGGCGCAGGCTCTCGTAAATTTGCAGATTTCAAAAACCTCTCGCAGTGGCCCTCGCAGCCTCTTTGGCCCTGTTCATGCACAGAATAGAGCCGAGACAGATTAATGCTTCATGATTTAATGCCAGCACAAGCCTAAATGTTTAATATCAGTATACTTTTTTTCCAATAATCCCATATGTATATATAAAACATTAATATTCATATATATACATGTATGTTAGAATGTTTATTTATTTAAAATGTTATAAAATAATTATTCTGTATAGTCATAAAATAAATATATAAATGTTTTTGCACATTATAAGTTTCTATTTCATTAAATTTTCATAACATAAATTACATAACATATTATTTATTCAATATGGCTAAATACTTTTTTTATCACGTATGTGGTCCCTCTCTTCAATCGGAATCCTTTGTGCATAATCAATATCGAAATAGAGATTACATTGTAAATAAAAAATGCATATTTAATGAAAAATATCAAATATTTACTGCTTAGAAATAAGTTGTTCAAATTTTAAATAAAAATTTATTAATCTGAATTCTCAGAACTGAGTTTCATTTCAATGACGTCAATAAACGTATATAGGTTTATAAAATAATATATAAAACATAAATTATATATCATTTACATTATTATATTTTATATAATATCAGAATTCCGTGAGCTGAATTAGCTGATTAATTATCTCATATTTTAATCGGTGCTATCGGTCATATCGGTGTTTTTCTGTATGATTTATTGGTGAATTTGATTATTAAATTGACAGCAATAGTACAAAATTAAAAGGTTTCATTGACCATTTGATTCAACAGAGGAATTCACACAAACTTAAAAAAATACGATCAAAAGACAAGTATGGTGAGGTAACAAATCAGTGTTTCAAGTTAAACTTTGGCACTTGTCATAGGTTGCATATCTATGGCATATCTATGGCAGACTAAACTAAATGAACTAAAATAAATAAACTTCGGATAGGTTTACATTAGTGTAAAATCAGAACATTACTTAACTTCGCAAATTATCAAATTTGTATGACATGAATCAATACAGGTTCACATTAATGCGAATTATGAAAGTTAATTCTAACACTTCATATTTATTAATAAGATTTTTACTATATTTAAAACAATCATATAATATAAATAAATTGAAAATATTCCTGTTTTTGAACATCTATTTTCTCATTATCACTGTTAGAATATATTAGATCTTACCGACTACTCAACAATCAGAACATATGCATATGTAAAAATGTATTATTATTATTATAACAATAACAAGATGCACATTCAAACAATGTACTGAAGCATTTGCGCATATAAATCGTGTTGAGAGGATTGCAAAATATCATACAGAGTAAATACCACATGTAAAAATCGAATTTCTCTAAATGAGGCATGATGATTATGATAGTTATTAAAGTGTTAATAAACAAGTTTACGTATCTTTTGCGGCGCGTTCACATAATAAATGTAATACGGGATACGTTGGATCGGCGTCGGAAGACGCAGCAAGAGTTTCAACGCCCCTCCTTTTTCCCTCCTTCCCATCAGTTAAGAAAAAAATCGTGATATGTCAGTTTAACGTTAGGGATTAGTTCTAAAGTCGCAGCTTAGCGCACGTAGCTTACCTTCATCTTCTTTCAATATACAGTGCAGCCTTAACCCTTGGGCCTATAAACATTAATAAATATATATGCTGTGTTTGTACGTGTCAGGGTTCACAAGAATTGCGATTGCATATAAGGCAGATTCCTGTCTTCTGTGTACGACACAGGCGTATCCCGAAAGTCAATAAAACGCGGGTTACGAGTGTTGCAAACAATTGATTATTCGCAAAATTGCGAGAGACGTGCGAGAGGTTTTCAGCACATTTCGCAAAATAAATTGCGAGCCTTCGCAAACCTTCCGAAAATCCCCTCGCAATTGCAAATTTGCAAAAAGTTTCGATCACATAGGCCCTGGTTTATACATCCTTATACCGACCTTGTATCGATCTCGTTTAACATTTTTTTTCGAATTGCAGACATAAGGGACGTTAACGCGCTCTATATATGTTTATTTGACACATTTAAATGATATTTCATTTTTCTCTTACATAATCCAGACGGGCCGAGAATCTTGTTCTAAAGGTGAAGCAAAACCTTATTAATACAATCTACGTGGTGTTAAAAAGCCAACAATCACTTCTATTGATTAAATTGTGTCGTCTTCACAAACTCAGATACAATTAGGAAGGAGGATTTGGAAGCAAGTGTTTTATCTGTTTGCAAAAGATCTTATATAACAGAGATACTGCAGATATATCAAAACATCCGTGACTATGCACCGTATACCCAGTGTGAAATTAATTTCCGATTATCCCCCACCGTAATTAAAAATCGATATCGGATTACCCCGGGGGTAACTTGAAATCGATATCGGATTACCCCGGGGTAATTTGAAATCGATCTCTGATTACCCCTTACGTTTTCAGAATACTCGTTAAACAGTTTGTTTATTGATTATGTTCATTATTTTTTTTTTAATTTCTCAAATTAGGATGAATCTTTGAATACCTATTGCCAGCATGGAGTATGTCATGCGTTATGGCAAAGTGTGTGAGTTAAAAGAAATATAATTAACAATACAATTAACATATTGCGACAATTTTATTTTTCATAATATGATTCCAGCTCTTAACTCTAGTATCTTTCACTTTTTTCATATAAATTGTGTATCATGAGTTTAAAGCATAAGAACATAGCATTTGTATCATCAGCTAGAGGGTAATTTGATTAGCGCAGGGGTAAACTGATATTACGTACAGACAGGTGCAATCTTAAATCGATTTTAGATTACCGGGGAGGGGGGGGGCTTATAACTTATAAGTCTTTAAACTTGAAATAACCCCTTGCTGTATCATTCCGAGACGAAGGATGTTCTATTGACCAAACAAGTTCAGTAAACGTTCAAGCTTTGAGTCTACCTGTACAGTTTCAGTAATGTGGGTAGGCATTGGAAGAGAAGCCCGGAAACCGGACAACCTCTCCTTCATAACTTACTAGAATATGGACAACTGGAGAAGATTGGTATAAAGGTCTGGGCGGGAACGTGACAAGGAAGGCACGTTCTGTCGGGCTTTATATCTTTCTTTAAGTGAGGTAACCTGAATTGTTTTTTTTTATGTTTTATGAAATGCTGAATAAAAGATTCTGATCGGCAACCTTTCCAAACAAGTGATGTTTTGCTCAGTATGGTGCTGGGGCCCTCGCCCGAGGGAACTGCAACACACACACACACACACACATATATATATATATATATACACACAAACACACACACACACACACATATATATATATATATGTATATGTCTGTATGTGTCAATTTCTGTATATCTCTCTATGTCTGTATGTATGCATGTCCGGACCTAAACAAAGCTACGACAAATTTCCACTTGAAAACTCTTCACAACATAAGTCTCCTCATCCTATATCTTTGCCCTCCATTATCGATTGTACATATTCTGGAAGTTACAGGATTAAAATCGTTAATCTGCCGTTAATTATTCCTTCCTATGGTAAGAGCACGGCGGAGGTCCGCAATCTCCGAAAGTCGTCTGACAAGGCCTTTGACAAATTTGCGAATTACCACGTATTTGCCTTGATTATTTCAAGTTAGTCAATCTTTACATATAACATAACATATGAATTTCTTTTAACCTATCTTTATAACATATCGTCTCACTCATTCTATAAACAGTCCTTCAAACGGGACATGGGTTGTCTTTAGAAAATATCTAAAAACTTCACATATTTTATTCATTTCAAAAGATATGACGAAAACTGAATAATTATGATATCATATATATCTCAACTATCTCGCAGTTCCAGTGGGTAGTATATGCGTCTGTATTTGATTCTAATCAAACCCGTTTTTTTAATTCGTCTTCGTGTAATTTTCCATTGATTCTGTGTGTAATCTGTTAATAATTTTGCATGTATTATTTTCTTTATATGGAGCCCCTAAAGTATGTAGCCCCTAAAGTGACATACGTGATATTTTTTTTCTGGGTAAATATCGCGTTCCCTCGTGATCTTTTCGCGTTCCCTCGCAATCTTTTCGCGTTCCCTCGCGATCTTTTCGCGTTCCCTCGCGATCTTTTCGCGTTCCCTCGCGATAATATCGCGTTCCCTCGCGATCTTTTCGCGTTCCCTCGCGATCTTTTCGCGTTCCCTCGCGATAATATCGCGTTCCCTCGCGATAATACCGCGTTCCCTCGCGATCTTTTCGCGTTCCCTCGCGATCTTATCGCGTTCCCTCGCGATCTTTTCGTGTTCCCTCGTGGATTAATCTCTTATCATAATAAGAACTGTGCATGTGTATTAGTCATGATTAGTTTGATAAACAAGACAAGCTGTGGCATTTTTTTTAATTTTATGCACTTTTGCTGGTAACTCCCAGGTTACAACAGGCATTGATTATGTAAAATCAGGGTTCATATATATTCTCCTGATATTTGATATGCATAAATTGCTCATGGAGAGTATTTAGAGGAATTATTCCACTATCCTTTCCCCTAATTAAGCACTTTTACTATGATTACATATACAAAAGCATCAGATCCTATTGCCTTATGCACTGATTAAATTGAAACTTGGTATCCATGTTGACTTTGGATAGCCCCATATGATGTATAACACAAGTTGTATCTGGAACATGTTGGCATATAAAATTGTTATTTTGAGAATATCAGTTATTCTACAAGATTTGCTCCTGTTAGCTCATATATATGATTTAATTCTTTCTTTTTTTTACAAGGAGGATGTCACTGGAAACACATTCAAGTCTGCTGAGGGAGCTGAGCCTTTTATCGTCTTTATCTATGTTCAGATCAGCTGCCATATTTGGAGATGGTATAGAAATATGTGCCTTAAATGGCGCTGGATTAATTTAGAGAAGCTTTTACCTGCTGCTTGCTTGTTAATTTGTACTGTATTTAAATAATCCCAGAGATTTTGTCAGTTACTGAATCTATTCCAGGAACATTGTTTTAGGGCACCTGTTCCAAACAACAGTAAGTCTATTTCTTACAAGGAATTTGATGACAGTTTAAAGAAGTAAACCTTGGCAAATAGTCAATTATAAGGTACAACTTGCACTTTGGCAAGCTTTGTTTTGAGCAGATATGTGTAATAGTGGAACATTGTTTTTAGGTACTTCTACCAAGCAAGAGTAATTCAATATCTAACAGTCACTTAGTAATTTAAAGAAGTTATGCTTAGTACCCTCAAGCTTATCTTTAGCATGTATGATCCTCAGTAATTTATTTAGCATTTATTAGTGGACATTTTTTTGTAATATTTATTCATCATTCACAGAATTATAATTGATTATGGCAAGAGTTTTCAGTCAGCTTGTTTTAGTCAACAGAATCGTCTGTAATTTCAAAAGAGCATCTGTACACTCTTTGCATGTTACTTTGTTACAGGTTTTCAGCTGTAAGAAAAATGATTTAGGATAACAATGAAGGATGGTTATATGAGTGGTATATAGAACATATTTTTTCATGCAATTTTGATTTATTGTAATTTATGCTTTTGATTTTAAAATCAAGTATTTTAATGATTTTAAATGATTTTTTTTTAATTAAGCGTCTTCCCTGTATTAATATCCCTACAGTGTAGGCACCTTCACTTGTACCTCCTTGAGCTCCAGCACTACGACTGGTCTGTCTGTCGTTTGTTGTTCATTTATTAATACTAACAGTTTTTCTTATTAATGACGATACTTTAGATTTTTTTACATATGTTTAAAATGTGCCAGGTGCACCACATACAGAAACTTGTGGTGCCCCCACATTTTTGGTGATTTATTTGCTAGTTTGTGTATGCGTATTGTGGGCCCATTAGGAATCTGACTTGAGCAATGCAGCTTATGATACCTTTAATCCAAATGTAACAAATCCTAAATATGAAAGTATTTGCATCATTTTTATATTAATTCTTCTTACCCAGCAAATTTTGAAGGGAACTTGCCTAACTTAATTTTATTGTAGCTTTTCTGAGAAATGATTGCATGATTTGTACTATATTCTGCACATGTATTAACCTAGGTGAAGGCATATCACTTGGTAAATTTGTTGATTTTATTTTCATTTTTAGCTGAATCTTGTCTTAGATGTATGTTGACTTTTTCCAGAATCAACAAACAGTGCTCATCCTTCTTTACTTCACTGATTTTGATTCTAAGCTCAGCTGACAATAAGTCATCTGAGCTATAGTAACGGTCCATTGTCAGTCTTCCGTCCGGCCTGCCGGACGTCAGTTAACAGGGCACGTTTTGAAATCGTTGATATTTGAATCCTAAATTTGGCAAACAGTTAGATGTCCCTGAAATCTCCTACCATACCGAAAATTTGATAAGTAGATCTTTGTTCCTCCGGGATACTAAGGAAAACCTCAATTTTCATTAAAACCCATTGTTACACTTCAAGACTGCCTATTATCAAAACAACTGCTCTGTTTTCGGTCATGAGATAAAAATGCAATCATTTCTCATTGTGAACTTTAAGCCAAGATTCAGAGCAATACATGCATTATTTGTCAAGATACCCGAGGTTTTGTATCAAAATTTTAATTGTTCTGTCCTTCTGTATGTCTTTATGTATGTTCGTCACATCGGTTTCCTGATGCTAATTCCAGTTTGGATTGACATATGGATTTCAAACTTGACTAACATATGGCCCACCTGTAACACAAGATCCCAATCAATTTTCGGCTCATAAGGTCAAAGGTCACCCAACCCACTCAATGAGAAAGATGGTTTATGTATTTATAGCCAAACTTTTCATCCAACCTTCCATCGTGCCCATATAGCTGACCTGCCAATAGGGGAAGAACCCTTATTAATATTTTGGTCACAAGGTCAGAGGTCAAGGTCACAGTGGCCATCTGTCCACATATTTTTTTTCTGAATGATAGCTCCAGTTTCCGATTGGGATTCAGTCTGAACGTTAAAAAATATTCTTATTATCAGTTTCTCCTGAGCGCCGTGACCCACAGGTCCCTTGTTTTATAAATCTAGGTGTGGGTCTGCAGGGTTATGACTGGGCATGGCCAGGTTAGGTTGGGCATAATTTTTATTCCAATTTGGGCTATATTGTTTGTTTGTCACCAGATTGGTGGCTTTTGTTCCATCCTTTTATTGTTTTTTAATCTGATCAAGTTGTAAATTTCTCTATATAGAATATTTGTAATGGTTTAAGGACTTACTCTTCGGTATGTGTAAATATTTTTTTCTTCATGTTTTCTTTAATATCACCAAGCTGCTGCCTTGGGACCCTGGCTAATTTTGTATTCATTTCAAAATCAGGTTATATTTTTCTTGGGTGCTCCACACTGAGTTTTGATTGGTCTGACCAGTTTGTTAAATATTCCCAGTTTTAAATAATTAAAGAGGGAAAAACATTCTTGAAAATGTACACTATCCATTATATATGCTCGCAGGATTGTGCTTTTCATGATCCTTTATTGTTGTGGGGCCACTGTTTTCTTGAAGCCACATGGATGGCTCATCCTCAGTATTATGTTTTATTCTTTACACCATTTGTTGTGTTGATTTCTTAACTTATTTTTTCTTATCTTAATAGACTCTCATAGGGTGTGTTAATATTGCTTCAGTTTTGCCTCAATAACTTCAGGGCCAGTTTATATATTCTGAAAAATAATAATTTTCTATGCTCGGTGGTACATGGAACTTTGAAAATTTCCATTTCTTGGTGATTTTAAAACGATTGCAATCTTTATTCAACTTAAGCTTCACAATTAGAACTGACATGATCATTTATAAGCCAATAAGTATTCAAATATTCCATTTTCAACAGTTCATTTTAATTAGATTTTTGGGCCTATATTGAATAGAAAACTCATCGTTAAAGAAAACTTAGTTGTATTTTATTAATATGAATTTCAAAATCTGTATTTTAACATATATGGTAGAACTAATTATACACACTCCTTAAACAGTCCTATGTTGATGCAGTTGGTTTCTGTCTCTTGAATTGGGCTTGCATTTCTTATAAATTGCCCACATATTTTCATTTCTTTTCAGATGTAGATTCTATGGTCATTTTTTATGGAAAAGCTTCATCAGACCTCAATTTTGTTTATTTTCAGCACCTGATAATCATCAATGTTGGTTTCACTTGTGTACAGCATAGTTATGTCTTGTTTACATGTATTTTGTGTACGAGAGTCGGTCCATATTTGTTAAATTTCAATATAGAAGCCATGGAAAAACAGTAAACTGCTGGAATTATATGATTTTATTGTTGAAATGATTTATTCACTTTTAGGAATTTTCTATTGTGAAATAATTAAAGAGTAACTTGTGCTTTTCCAGTATTGTCATATGTATGAAATTCACAGGTGAACTTTGGGGTCGTTAGCCCTTGTTCTTGGTCGTGTATAGCATGTTGTGTATAACCTGTGATTCTCACCAATACTTAATATAAAGAAAGCGGAGATATTTCAAACATGTTTCTCACACTTTGAAACATGACAAAGGTGAAACGGGGTTTGAAACAGGAAAACGTGTGCCAAAAGTTGGGACAAACTGGTGCTTCAAACTATTTCCGGTTTCAAGATGAAACAGGTGGTTTATCTTTTGAAACATTTCACAAGAACGTGTTTCGTGGGTCGCTGATTTTCCGAATCATGTGTTTGTGATACGTGTTTCAGATTGAGACATGTAAGCAGCACGACATGTAATACCCGCGAAACATGTTGAAAAACGTGTCTCAATCCCATCACTGAAACATGTTTCAAGTAGACACATATACCGTCTCAAGCTGAAACGTTATAGTGTGAATTTGATACATGACTTATTTTAAAACGCCATATGTACCTGACACGTGTGCCAAAAGTTTGGACAAAATGCAATGTTCATTTGAAACACCAAACATGTTTTCACATTTTTCAGTGTAGGCCTATACAGGTAGTCTAATTTTATTAGGCTGACGAGAATACCATAAACAACTCCGATGTGAAAAGGCCTTGTTATAGAAACGATATATTACATTTAAAATACATACCGGTAATCAAATAACCTTGAATAACAAAAAAATACACGATTCATGTTAGCCATTTGAAGTCAGCCGACGGTTTGGCAGTTAAGGTTGAATCACTGTAATTGCTGTAAAACTCTGCCACTTTCCAATAGATAAACGGAGCACCCATGTCCATCATTGTCTATTAAAACCCGAGTCAAGGCCAGGCCTCCGGGGCGTATTTTCTTTAACCAGCCTAACAAGTTTAAGATAGCTTTAATGCCAGAAACGTCTTCTGCGATACGATCATTCTAAACGTTCCCCGGAGGAAAATACATCTCGGAAAACGGCTAAATAATTTAAAAACAATTTGACGTGTACGGTAACAAGAAGGAACAGCTCCACGCCGTGACAGTAATTTTACATTAAGAAGTGACCTTGTTCTGACCAAACACAGGTCTCAGAGCTAGCTGTGTAATATCGAACCCGCTATCAAAAATCATATCTGTGGCACCAAGTGTACAAATTTACGACTGAATCTTCTGTTATATATATACTGTGCATAATGTCAAAAGTGTAAAATTCGTATGTACTCTAGAGCTATGACAAAAATCCATGCATTTCAATAACCTTATATTTACATTCACTTTTCTACCATATATAATGCATATGACTGAGTGTACACTGTTATTTAACAGATAAGAGTCAGCCTATATCTTACACTAGATTCCAGTGAGTGAGTATAAACAGCTTAAATTTATTTATTAGTAGGGGTGCGCGATATTATCGATATATCGTGAAACGACGTTTCGCATATTGCGTACTGGTATCGCGATATCGTTTTTAAATAACAATATTTTTATATATTTTATATAAATAGGATTTACTGTGGTAAAAATAATTCCTTTACAAATTTAGACATTACTGAGAGGTTTAAAGTGAAAGCCGCTTTGCTGTCGGAAATGTTCAGGTAGGCTTGATAAACCGTCCGGTATTGTTAAGTCCAAGGAAATTATTTTGTTTGATCGATGATTCATTGATATTAAAATATTTTTTACACATAAACAGAAGGAAGGGTTTTTTATATATAAGTATTCTCTCCTTACGTCGTATCATTACTGCAGGAATATCAGGTTTTACAGTATTTTACAGTATTACACGTTTACAGTAATAAGAATGGCAGCCTTGTGACGTGTACACGGAAGTGACTGTTCACATTGACTATCCCTGTCTGTGCGAAACAAAAGTCCTGAACTCTTTGCTAAGAGAGCTGCATCTGTAAGGCCCCAAGAAAACTTTGATTTGACCTGTTTCTTTGATTACTGCTAACAATCAGAACTTAATTATAAGTACTTAACGAAGTACATAAAAGTTATTTGCCTTATTGCCATTTATTCTTGTTTTGTCATCATATTTAACATGAAAATAAATTAAGTCGTATTATATAATAATTGTATAATAAGATTTATCCAAAATATTACTTACAAATTCCTGTAAATTGAGACAATGAAATATCGTAAAATGCTCCCACATATCGAAATGTGTTGTCATATGTGGTTAATAGCCCTATTAACTGGTTTACATTCCTCAGTACTTTATAACGTGCGTTTTACAGCATAATCTAGCATGAATCTTTTATGCCCTACCTGTCAAACAGACTTTTATGAGATAATCGAAACTATAAGCGATAATCGGAAGTAGAATGAAATTGAAAGGCCTTAATCGGTAATCGAATGCTATTGACCTATCCATGAACTCTATGTGACTTTAATCGCATATTCATCCAATGAATAATCACGAGCAGAGCAGTTGCGAATAACCAATCAAGTTACCGCTGGCAAAGTAAATTGTCAATCATCCCACAAGCGCAAATTTCGCATAATAAATAATAATAATAATTTATTCTTATAATGCGCAGATATCAAGAATATAAAACCCTGCTCGTGTCGCATAACAAAAATATAAATAAATAGCAATCACATACATTTAAAATAAATGACAATAATTAGTATATATTTAAAACATAATGCCAGTGTTAAGATCAATAAAATGTCATAATACTAAATACTAAAACAGTGCATATAATCTACCATTAACATTAAAATATTATCCTAGGCTTGCCTAAAAAAGTGAGTCTTCAGTCCACGTTTGAATAAATTAACAGAATCTGATTTCTTTATATAATCCGGCAAACTGTTCCAGAGCACAGGAGCACAACAAATGAAAGCTCTTTCTCCATATGTAGATAATTTACTCCTAGGTTCACAAGGACGCATGTCCTTTTTACTTGATCTCAATGCACGAGGTGTAAAATATAACTGGAGTAATTCTGTGACCTAAAGAGGTGCTTTCTCATTGAGACCCTTATATGTAAGCAGTAATATTTAAAAAATAATACGAATTTCTACAGGTAGCCAGTGCAAATCGAACTCAAACTCGATGGGTAATATATGATTACGTTCTGGACATCTGTATACAATGCTGGCCGTCTGATTTTGGATTCTTTACAGTCTTAACATATGAGATTTGGGTACTCCATATATAAGGGAATTACAAACATCTGACCTCGACAAAATCAACCGCTGTGCTAACTGTGCAGCAGTTGACTTAGAGAGATATTTGCGGATCCGCCCAAAGTTGTACAGATTGAAATAAGCACTCTTACAAACTTATTTGTGCCTTTTGATTTCGCACTTTCCTTGTTGGTTTTATGGCCCAGGTAACAATAGTAATGCAAGGATTAACAACTTTCTGTAAATGCTTAGCTGAACCCATAATAATCGTCTCAGTTTTGTCACTGTTGAGTTTAAGCTTGTTTTGTATCATCCAATGTTGAATATGGTTCACACATTTCTCAATTTTTCTCAAGGTGTAGTCCAGATCACCAGGTGAGCATGATGTGTATAACTGTGTGTCACCTGCATGGAGAAAATAATCTTAGCCATGTTCTCGTATGAGGTTACCAAGGGGTTTCGTATACATAGTAAATAGAATAGGACCGAAGACAGAACTTGGGGTTCACCATATTTTAAAACTGATCCATCTGAAACACTTTCACAAAAGACAACTGACTGTGTCCTGTCGACACATTGTGTTGTGATAGATGTCTCTTTTATTGTATGAAGCAGTGTGTTTGTTCAGCGCTAGCGTTGTCTGTTGCTATGACGGTAAAGCCCGGCCCGAGCGTGGAGTCAGACGTGTACACAGCGGTCATGCTAGTCTGGGGCTTTCTCGCCTGGCCGAGCCGGATCGGCCCACGTGCGAACCCTGACATGTACAAACACAGCGTTCTTGTTCTAGAGGTTTCCTGTAATGTGTGTACTGTGTATCATGTAAGATTCTTTAGATTGTCCGGGAAGTGGAAAGTTCTCGGCTTGGGGTGAGAAGTTATAAATAGGGGGCTGGGTTTTAGACCCAGAGAGAGAGAGAGATGAAAGAATATTTCAGCGGACACAGTAGAGAGGACCCTTTCCTATAATTGCGCTTGTTATAGCTTTTCTTGTAATTTGGTGACGGATTTTCAGTATAGTCTTCAGTTTGCCTTTCGGATCACTGCCAGGATTTCGCTTTGGATTACAGTAGAATGATTTTGTGATTACATGAGACTGTTATTCTCTGAGAAGATTTGTGTGAACTGTTTATCCGGTTTATACATTTTAAAGGACTTGTCGCTGTGACAGTGGTGGTATCCAGGTACTGTGCACTTTGTTTATTATGCTGTTTGGTTATATTGATTTTCTGTTATACTGTTGTTGTACTGTGTAATTGTATTGATTTAGTGTATTGTAATGTAAGGGTTGTTTTAAGAATAAATTATAGTTATTTGTTAACAAAAAAAATGACCTCCTTATTCATTCCCCTAGACATTTCAAGCTGCCTAGTTTTACAGAATCTGATTGTTTTATCTCCATTACCAAATCGAGTTCGTCACGACTACGTGATCTGATGATATTAGGTTCCGTAACAGTGTTACTTAGGCGACTCTCCAAAACACAACACGTGTAGTCTGCACAAATACCTTTGTCGGCATGTTCGCGGTACATTGTTTTCATACAAAGGAGACAGTATAAAAAATGTTGAAGGCCAAAGGTTGCAAGAGTAATTCCGCCGGCTGCCTAGAAAATAATAAAGTCAAACCAGGCACGTAATTTGTTTGAGAAAAATAATTCAAAATATGGCCAAACATTTCACAATGACTGCAATATATTCATCAGTAGAGAACAGAGATATGGCAATTCCAGCTGATGACGTCAGTCAATGCGAAGTCATACGTCATCGACCTTTAAGACGTAGGTATTGTCTTGTAAAGAGCTCTTACAACCAAGGGCATGGAAGGTCTTCTGTATGGGAGCGCATTAGCATAATTAGGTTAAAAGAGCGGGGCATAAGGGTTCTGGTGGTCAGGTCAATTGAACCCCCCCCCCCGGAAGTTCCCACGACTCTAATTTATGATCAGGAAAAAATCGTGCACGTGAATGTGAAAATAAGTCGTGCGCCTGAGTTAATATATTGGACGCACAAGTAGTAAGTCGTGCTTAAATTATATAATCTGATGATATATTTATTAAATCCTTATCAGGACACGTGATAAGTAATAATTACAAGCTGCACTCGTGTAAAATCCACGGTTCTCTACGATAAACAATTTTGAATTGAGCTTGTAGGGACTAATGCGGCATATTTTTCGCAAGTTGTTTTTAGCTTAGCTGACTGTTAGTCATCTGAGCTAGACCGATCACCCTTTACCTGTCGTCCGTCCGGTTGTCCGGGACAAATCGTAACCTTAAGACCGAGAAACTCCAGGGAGATCCTGAGCAAATCTCCTCGGAAACCTGAAATTAGGACATTGGGAGCTGCATTCTGCGACCTATACGGACCGGTAATATGATTTTAAGAGCCTAGATAGTCAAACGGGGCACAAACTGTACCCGCTAGGCCTAGAATCTTATGACGTAAAATTCAGGGAGGTCCTGGCAAATGTTGTAAACATGAAAAAATTCACTGTGACGAAAAATTCTGTCATTTATAGGATAAAAGTCTCATGAACACATTGGATATGTCAGATGGGCACTAATTGTATCTGTTAGGCCTAGCATCTTCCAACACAACATCTGGGACGTCCTAGGCAAATATGTTTGGAAAGCTGAAATTAGGTCATGGAGACCTGTATTCTGCGACCTACGGACTGATGGCATTATTTTGAGAATCTAAACAGTCATTAATTGGTCCCGTTAGGCCATGGATCTTCTAATGTACTATTTAGGGAGGTCCTGGGGGCAAATTTCCTTTGAAATTTAAATTAGGTCATAGTGACCTATATTCTTGCTCTGTTGGCTAGAACGAAGTATTATTGTGAGCAGTCAGACAGGGCACACATTGTAGACATTAGGCCTAGACTCTTATAACATAAGCTCACGGGAGAACCTTTGACTTTTTTATTTGGAAACCTGAAATAAGGTCATGGTGACCTGTATTCTGCCAGCTACGGACCAGAAACATGATATTTTGAGCACCGAGACAGGTTACAAATTGTATTTTCCGTTTTCCTAGGAACAAAATCCAGTGGGGGTCCTTGGAAAGTCTACTTGAGTCCTGAAAATAATTACTTAATCCACTTAATGTTTAATTATTAGTCACATAATTATTATAATACATGTCAAAATACAGAATATAAGAATACGTCCGTTTAACAACATAGTTACATTAGCCATAGGCTATTCTCACACAACATTCATAACATTAACAAAAGACATGAGCACCCAGTCAAATTCATCTGAGTGTCATGATTCATGGGTCATTTGTTTAATGTGGTTTACTTTACCCTATTCTAAAATATTGGCAAAGAATGGCATATTGTTATATTCATGAAATTACATAAAGAAATAAGTTTTGGAATTGACGTCAGCTGTATACAGGACGACACATTTTGAATGAGATAAACACTATGGGTATGACACCATCATTGCTTGGGCGATCACGATTAAATAGATATAATTATTGTATATAGAAGCCACCTACTGTTAAATCGATTTGAACAAATTATATGAAAGTTTATGAAAGAAATGTTGATAACATTAAGCATTTTAGGACATCACGAAATCATCCTGAGCTTTGTACATTGTCACAGAACAAGCAGGCTTAATGGAAAACTGAAAACTCTCCAAGATAAAAGGAAAATTAATATCTTTTTGGTGCAAAGAAACACCATAAGTCTTGATATGATACGTTGCTTTGCCTCTAAGCAATTGAAACAAAAAGTCATGTACGGATTTTGCTGAATATTTGTTCAGTTAGGGTTATCAATAGCTATCAAGTTTGGGAGCAATTAGAATCATCACAATAAAATTTCTCTTATATACCATCAGGGCAAAAGACTATTCCTTTGTACATCCCGTGTGGAAGCCGCTCATTCGTATGTATTTGTTCATAAACTCACAAGGTACACCCGTGTTAGTGAAGCATTTCAATGTTCATACATAAAACGTATACACATGACTGGTATTAAAGGAGATTCTGGCGGAGGTTTGTAGGCTCGGACTGCATAATCTAGTTTCTTACGGATTACAGAAAATTGTTTGTCAATAGATTCCTTATGATATTTATGATTCAATGTAATATGTTTTCATTTTTCATGTTTCCCTACAGATAACAGATCTAAAAAAATTCCCCCACCCCCATCCCATGGTATATAAGTCGTAGGGCTTCTTCTTGAACGAACTTAAAAAACACATGATGGATATTATGGAAATATGCGTTCGAATGTATAGAATTCAACATACCTGCGACCCATAAAATGTCTGTCAAATGGTGACCACGAGACTGGTCTCAGACCCCAGTGTTATATATAATATCAAACTGTAAAGCCCTGGCATTGAAAGCGGAGTCGTGTGGTCTTTGGATTAAAAAAAAAAAAACTTCACTCCCTTTCGAGAGTTAGAGAGTTAACTTGTTTTGGAGGTGTTATAATGGATACCGGGATCAATAGGGATTACAGTGGGCCCGCGTGACCGTGTATTGCACAAAAACGCTCTTTGGACAGGACATGCGCTCTGACCATGGTCTTTAGAGGCAAGTGAGCTCAAAATCAAAGAAAATCCCGAAGTGCCTCCTGAAAAAGTGTGACATACTTGGAGGACCTTGAAGCACAAAAGAAATAGGGAAATATTATAAATATTAATTATGCAGCCGAATATGGCATAATCCAGCAAAAGAAAAAAAAACTTATCCTAGGAGAGCCAACCAAGGATTCGTGTGCCGAAATTGAAAGTTAAAATCGGAAAAAAAATCAACGCAACGTTTCGGATGGTCACGGCGAGGTATATCAGTTGGCAGAGGTATTATCCGGAAGCTCACCAGACACAGAAAACAGCTGCTTAAAAGACGAACTGGAGTCAGTCTTTTCCATGAAGAATTGCCTCTTTGCCTCATAAATAGCTGTTTCATTATACAGCTTCCTCTCTGAAGAATATTTCACGATGGACAGATAGACCTGAACGTCTCCAGCGTCTTTTTAATTTTTTACACAAATCAATGTTGAGTCCCATTGTCTCTCGCATTTTTAGAACAACGTTTTTTTATTTATTATTTAAAGTATACTTAACATAATTTTCATGATTAAAATATGTTCTGAAAAAACTGACTTTTTCGCTATTCTCCAGATTCATTATACATGTTTCTGGTGTGTATTCCTTTCCAGTTAAATTCCGGTTGTATCCTCAAAGGCATGTATGTCTTTTAATTAACTGCCTTCAAAGATGAGAGCACTCAGTGTTAGTTGAAGCACTTTTCCTAAGATGTTGAATTATGTCAGCTGGTAGGAAATATACATATATACATGTGTTTTAATTCTACGAATTATGCAAATGAAACACACAAAGTTTAGTCCAATCCATTTTATAAAAGTTTTTAATTAAATGTTTGCACTGTCGACACAAATTGTTATTTGAAAGGGAATGAGGCAAGAACATCTATTAGCAAAAGTACTTACTTAAGAGGACTTAATCCTCATTACACACACACCCAGACCCCAACTGGTCTGGTGCAGAAAAAAAAGTTTGATATATGTTACATAATTATGTTTAGTTGCTATTAGTATAAATATAATGGGTTTTTATTTCGTATGTTACGAGATTTCAGGTAAAAGCCTTTTGTGACTCAAAAAGATGTAAAACTGTAAAAACATAAATCAATGATGATCTTTAATATTTTACACTCCTCGTTATACACTGCAGTCGTAGCAGATCTCCCTGGCTGTCACCGCTGGTTTTGACTACCAGACTTTGCAGAGAGCAAAGAATTGTAATCGGACCAAGCGTGGTATATCGCAAGGTGTATCCAGCTATATTTTAGACATGTTACAGCCGCTCTCGTTGGTCTGATTCTCGGCTCTGTGACAGAATTGGTGTAAAACTGGCGCCATTACGGCCCTCTTACATTAGAGAGTCAACGACCAGGGTACTGCCGTACCTTAAGGCTCTTTCAGGATGTTAATATTTTCGTCATTTCTTTTTACAACGCCTCATGGCCTTCAAGTGAGCGGTCACTTGGCATAACCCAGACCTGTTGTTGGCTTTTTTTTTATTAAACTTTCTAACAACACCTAGCATAAGCGAGAAAAATCCGTTTTAACTCCGCTTATTGGTAAATCCGCCTCATGCGTGTTGCATTTCTTACCGCATGAATACAAGCATGCCTCGCATGGGTTACTATACATGGACCCAGCAAACCTGCAAACGCGACACAAGAAATGACTTGTTACTATACAAACGGAGTTTCAGTTTAGGTTGTGAGTTCACATGTATTTTTGTATTATTTATTAAGTCGTATTCTAATATTAAAATTATGTTATCATCGATCTGGCTTGTATCACGAAACAAGTTAAGCTTAGAACCAAAATAGAAGTGTCTACTGAGTCTACGGCTGGTGTAAAACTTGTGTGTAAATATTTGAGAGTTATTGACTAATGACATTTGATACTGATGCTAAACAGATACAAAACAGTGATCAAATGTTTAGCCTGTAAAGATAGCAGCTATGCATGAATATACAGAAATAAATATAAACAATGAGTAATGAACATAAACCATAACGGTCATGGTATTTTCAGAAAATATCAAAGTTAAAGTAACCCGCATTTCTACAAGACAGTTTCTCTATGGAGCAATATTCAAGGAAGAAATGACGCTTTAGTCCATTGTGCATAATTTACCAAAAGTTTCGTTATACAGTCTTGGTACCGTAAAAAAAGTCGCACGTTATTTCCAAGTAACATTTCTTCAATACGGGCGCTTACCTCTGTTCACTGACTAGAGGCTAGAGACAATTCTTAATGAAAATAATATCCCGTGCAAAATTAAACGACGTTAAAGGGTTCAATTTAGATTCCGTTGGAGGTAAACAGCTTTTTGACCAGGATCCAACTAACTTGTAATCAGTGAAATCGATATTAAGTTCGTTGATTAATTAACTATTTTATATTTCCAAGGCAGCCTATCTAAGCCTCCAACCGCTTTATAATGATCCCTGTCGAGGTAATCTTGTGCATCTTATTCATCATTAATATTCTCCTGTTGTTTTTCAGAGTTGTAAGACTATTTTTTTAAACTTTCTTGTTGCAATCAGAGCATAACTATTGTTCTTGTTATCGCAAAATGATTATTCTTATGATCTCATCAATTCCCATAGCATGAATATTTTATTTGACACCAGGATAATGTGTCTGCCATTTTTTAAAAATTGTTACAGTTATGAGTTCAATGGAATAAACTGAGCAGTGAACATTCCGACCTTGGTAAAATCTGATATTTGTTTGCATTTTATAGAATAGCAGAGTTAATTAAAGGGTTTTCCATGCCCAAGGAACCAAGGGCCCAATCGTTTTTTTTGGAACCGATATCATGTTTAGTGTAATATTTAAATAAATATATATGCTATATATATGATAAAAAATCTTTTAGCCTTCATACAATTTAAGATGATTAGAATTTTAATTTTTGCAAGAAAGTGAACCTGAAAACTCTTTTGTCTTTTATGAAGACGCCATAATTACCTGTTAGAACTTCGGTTTATAATCGCGCATATCTTTCTTCTCCTCATGCTTATAACGATCCCTTATATAACTTTATTCCTAAATATTTTATTCTTCTGTAATCGGAACATTAATTGAAATTTGGCGTTTGAAGTCTGAAGTGAGCATTCAAGGTTATCGTTAGAAATTATTTTTCCTGACAACTGGTCCTCAAACTTTATTATGGTGAAAGTTAGGTGAAGATATGGAGCCCTTAAAGTGACATACGTGATATTTTTTTTCTGGGTAAATATCGTGTTCCCTCGCGATCTTTTCGCGTTCCCTCGCGATCTTTTTCGCGTTCCCTCGCGATAATATCGCGTTCCCTCGCGATCTTTTTCGCGTTCCCTCGCGATAATATCGCGTTCCCTCGCAATCTTTTCGCGTTCCCTCGCGATCTTTTCGCGTTCCCACGCGATTTTTTTTTCGCGTTCCCTCGCGATCTGTTCGGCTAGGCTGGTTCCCTGCTCCCCTATATGGCATATATGGAAATAAATGGACGCGAGAACCAGTAGAACAGTTTACTCAGTCTCGTTCCTTGTATCTTTAACAGCACTACGCTCCAATAAGATATACGCTCGATGTCAGGTGAATACAACGATGCTTGTATAAGATTAGATTAGTAAAATGGTTAAATATGCAGATGACACAGTGACCTTAGGACTCATTTCTGATGACAATGAATTGCCTAATAGGCAAGAGATATTATATCTGACTTAATGTTGTCAATCATAATCTTCTTTAAAATGATGGAAAAAATGAAGTTTTATTCGATTTAAGGAAAGGGTGTAATGTAGGAATTAAAGTGTGTATCAACAATGTTGGAGTTAAGATTGTTAATAATTATAAGTACCTTGCTACAATTATTCAGGATGATCTCAAATGGTCTGATAACATATATATATATATATATATATATATATATATATATATATATATATATATATATATATTGTTGCATGGACGTCACCCGGACATCGGAGGATGGCGCCACGAAGTGGTGTGGCCGCCCCCGTTTCCACGCTTATGGATCCACCCCGCTATCAGTGACTACTGACGCGCTTTGAGAAACATAAAAACTATTCTTGGACCATTCAGTACTGGTTTTGCAGTTCTGCCGGCGCTATCGTTTCTCTCAAGCAAAACCACAAACTTCTGCGGTTTCCACCCATTGTTGAAAACCTATAAAACGAACTCGCCTGCAGTACGAGGCGGGACTATTGACTTTACTACGCCACGTTACAGTTTTCCCCGGGGACCGTGACCGTGGGCTCTTGGTCCCCAAGCCCACGGAATGCCATGAACCACGCCATGAACTTTATTATTTAGGAAGAGGAGAGACTTTGTTTGTTTGGTGCCACATGGATTAATACAGGACTTCAGAAACTGAAGTCCATCATCAACACATAATTCGGGCACACACAAAACTGAAGTCCTGTATTAATCCATTTGATCACTGTTTTGTATCTGTTTAGCATCAGTATCAAATGTCATTAGTCAATAACTCTCAAATATTTACACACAAGTTTTACACCAGCCGTAGACTCAGTAGACACTTCTATTTTGGTTCTAAGCTTAACTTGTTTCGTGATACAAGCCAGATCGATGATAACATAATTTTAATATTAGAATACGACTTAATAAATAATACAAAAATACATGTGAACTCACAACCTAAACTGAAACTCCGTTTGTATAGTAACAAGTCATTTCTTGTGTCGCGTTTGCAGGTTTGCTGGGTCCATGTATAGTAACCCATGCGAGGCATGCTTGTATTCATGCGGTAAGAAATGCAACACGCATGAGGCGGATTTACCAATAAGCGGAGTTAAAACGGATTTTTCTCGCTTATGCTAGGTGTTGTTAGAAAGTTTAATAAAAAAAAAGCCAACAACAGGTCTGGGTTATGCCAAGTGACCGCTTACTTGAAGGCCATGAGGCGTTGTAAAAAGAAATGACGAAAATATTAACATCCTGAAAGAGCCTTAAGGTACGGCAGTACCCTGGTCGTTGACTCTCTAATGTAAGAGGCCCGTAATGGCGCCAGTTTTACACCAATTCTGTCACAGAGCCGAGAATCAGACCAACGAGAGCGGCTGTAACATGTCTAAAATATAGCTGGATACACCTTGCGATATACCACGCTTGGTCCGATTACAATTCTTTGCTCTCTGCAAAGTCTGGTAGTCAAAACCAGCGGTGACAGCCAGGGAGATCTGCTACGACTGCAGTGTATAACGAGGAGTGTAAAATATTAAAGATCATCATTGATTTATGTTTTTACAGTTTTACATCTTTTTGAGTCACAAAAGGCTTTTACCTGAAATCTCGTAACATACGAAATAAAAACCCATTATATTTATACTAACAGCAACTAAACATAATTATGTAACATATATCAAACTTTTTTTTCTGCACCAGACCAGTTGGGGTCTGGGTGTGTGTGTAATGAGGATTAAGTCCTCTTAAGTAAGTACTTTTGCTAATAGATGTTCTTGCCTCATTCCCTTTCAAATAACAATTTGTGTCGACAGTGCAAACATTTAATTAAAAACTTTTATAAAATGGATTGGACTAAACTTTGTGTGTTTCATTTGCATAATTCGTAGAATTAAAACACATGTATATATGTATATTTCCTACCAGCTGACATAATTCAACATCTTAGGAAAAGTGCTTCAACTAACACTGAGTGCTCTCATCTTTGAAGGCAGTTAATTAAAAGACATACATGCCTTTGAGGATACAACCGGAATTTAACTGGAAAGGAATACACACCAGAAACATGTATAATGAATCTGGAGAATAGCGAAAAAGTCAGTTTTTTCAGAACATATTTTAATCATGAAAATTATGTTAAGTATACTTTAAATAATAAATAAAAAAACGTTGTTCTAAAAATGCGAGAGACAATGGGACTCAACATTGATTTGTGTAAAAAATTAAAAAGACGCTGGAGACGTTCAGGTCTATCTGTCCATCGTGAAATATTCTTCAGAGAGGAAGCTGTATAATGAAACAGCTATTTATGAGGCAAAGAGGCAATTCTTCATGGAAAAGACTGACTCCAGTTCGTCTTTTAAGCAGCTGTTTTCTGTGTCTGGTGAGCTTCCGGATAATACCTCTGCCAACTGATATACCTCGCCGTGACCATCCGAAACGTTGCGTTGATTTTTTTTCCGATTTTAACTTTCAATTTCGGCACACGAATCCTTGGTTGGCTCTCCTAGGATAAGTTTTTTTTTTCTTTTGCTGGATTATGCCATATTCGGCTGCATAATTAATATTTATAATATTTCCCTATTTCTTTTGTGCTTCAAGGTCCTCCAAGTATGTCACACTTTTTCAGGAGGCACTTCGGGATTTTCTTTGATTTTGAGCTCACTTGCCTCTAAAGACCATGGTCAGAGCGCATGTCCTGTCCAAAGAGCGTTTTTGTGCAATACACGGTCACGCGGGCCCACTGTAATCCCTATTGATCCCGGTATCCATTATAACACCTCCAAAACAAGTTAACTCTCTAACTCTCGAAAGGGAGTGAAGGTTTTTTTTTTTTTAATCCAAAGACCACACGACTCCGCTTTCAATGCCAGGGCTTTACAGTTTGATATTATATATAACACTGGGGTCTGAGACCAGTCTCGTGGTCACCATTTGACAGACATTTTATGGGTCGCAGGTATGTTGAATTCTATACATTCGAACGCATATTTCCATAATATCCATCATGTGTTTTTTAAGTTCGTTCAAGAAGAAGCCCTACGACTTATATACCATGGGATGGGGGTGGGGGAATTTTTTTAGATCTGTTATCTGTAGGGAAACATGAAAAATGAAAACATATTACATTGAATCATAAATATCATAAGGAATCTATTGACAAACAATTTTCTGTAATCCGTAAGAAACTAGATTATGCAGTCCGAGCCTACAAACCTCCGCCAGAATCTCCTTTAATACCAGTCATGTGTATACGTTTTATGTATGAACATTGAAATGCTTCACTAACACGGGTGTACCTTGTGAGTTTATGAACAAATACATACGAATGAGCGGCTTCCACACGGGATGTACAAAGGAATAGTCTTTTGCCCTGATGGTATATAAGAGAAATTTTATTGTGATGATTCTAATTGCTCCCAAACTTGATAGCTATTGATAACCCTAACTGAACAAATATTCAGCAAAATCCGTACATGACTTTTTGTTTCAATTGCTTAGAGGCAAAGTAACGTATCATATCAAGACTTATGGTGTTTCTTTGCACCAAAAAGATATTAATTTTCCTTTTATCTTGGAGAGTTTTCAGTTTTCCATTAAGCCTGCTTGTTCTACGACAATGTACAAAGCTCAGGATGATTTCGTGATGTCCTAAAATGCTTATAGTTATCAACATTTCTTTCATAAACTTTCATATAATTTGTTCAAATTGATTTAATAGTAGGTGGCTTCTATATACAATAATTATATCTATTAAATCGTGATCGCCCAAGCAATGATGGTGTCATACCCATAGTGTTTATCTCATTCAAAATGTGTCGTCCTGTATACAGCTGACGTCAATTCCAAAACTTATTTCTTTATGTAATTTCATGAATATAACAATATGCCATTCTTTGCCAATATTTTAGAATAGGGGTAAGTAAACCACATTAAACAAATGACCCATGAATCATGACACTCAGATGAATTTGACTGGGTGCTCATGTCTTTTGTTAATGTTATGAATGTTGTGTGAGAATAGCCTATGGCTAATGTAACTATGTTGTTAAACGGACGTATTCTTATATTCTGTATTTTGACATGTATTATAATAATTATGTGACTAATAATTAAACATTAAGTGGATTAAGTAATTAATTTCAGGACTCAAGTAGACTTTCCAAGGACCCCCACTGGATTTTGTTCCTAGGAAAACGGAAAATACAATTTGTAACCTGTCTCGGTGCTCAAAATATCATGTTTCTGGTCCGAAGCTGGCAGAATACAGGTCACCATGACCTTATTTCAGGTTTCCAAAAAAAAATGTCTAAGGTTCTCCCGTGAGCTTATGTTATAAGAGTCTAGGCCTAATGTCTACAATGTGTGCCCTGTCTGACTGCTCACAATAATACTTCGTTCTAGCCAACAGAGCAAGAATATAGGTCACTATGACCTAATTTAAATTTCAAAGGAAATTTTCCCCCAGGACCTCCCTAAATAGTACATTAGAAGATTCATGGCCTAACGGGACCAATTAATGACTGTTTAGATTCTCAAAATAATGTCATCAGTCCGTAGGTCGCAGAATACAGGTCTCCATGACCTAATTTCAGCTTTCCAAACATATTTGCCTAGGACATCCCAGATGTTGTGTTGGAAGATGCTAGGCCTAACAGATACAATTAGTGCCCATCTGACATATCCAATGTGTTCATGAGACTTTTATCCTATAAATGACAGAATTTTTCGTCACAGTGAATTTTTTCATGTTTACAACATTTGCCAGGACCTCCCTGAATTTTACGTCAGAAGATTCTAGGCCTAGCGGGTACAGTTTGTGCCCCGTTTGACTATCCAGGCTCTTAAAATCATATTACCGGTCCGTATAGGTCGCAGAATGCAGCTCCCAATGTCCTAATTTCAGGTTTCCGAGGAGATTTGCTCAGGAACTCCCTGGAGTTTCTCGGTCTTAAGGTTACGATTTGTCCCGGACAACCGGACGGACGACAGGTAAAGGGTGATCAGTCTAGCTCAGATGACTAACAGTCAGCTAAGCTAAAAACAACTTGCGAAAAATATGCCGCATTAGTCCCTACAAGCTCATTTCAAAATTGTTTATCGTAGAGAACCGTGGATTTTACACGAGTGCAGCTTGTAATTATTACTTATCACGTATCCTGATAAGGATTTAATAAATATATCATCAGATTATATAATTTAAGCACGACTTACTACTTGTGCGTCCAATATATTAACTCAGGCGCACGACCTATTTTCACATTCACGTGCACGATTATTTCCTGATCATAAATTAGAGTCGTGGGAACTTCCAGGGGGGGGGGGGGGGGGTTCAATTGACCTCACCACCAGAACCCTTATGCCCCGCCCTTTTAACCTAATTATGCTAATGCGCTCCCATACAGAAGACCTTCCATGCCCTTGGTTGTGAGAGCTCTTTACAAGACAATCCCTACGTCTTAAAGGTCGATGACGTATGACTTCGCATTGACTGACGTCATCAGCTGGAATTGCCATATCTCTGTTCTCTACTGATGAATATATTGCAGTCATTGTAATAAAATGTTTGGCCATATTTTGAATTATTTTTCTAGAACAAATTACGTGCCAGGTTTGACTTTATTATTTACTAGGCAGCCGGCGGAATTACTCTTGCAACCTTTGGCCTACAACATTTTTTATACTGTCTCCTTTGTATGAAAACAATGTACCGCGAACATGCCGACAAAGGTATTTGTGCAGACTACACGTGTTGTGTTTTGGAGAGTCGCCTAAATAACACTGTTACGGAACCTAATATCATCAGATCACGTAGTCGTGACGAACTCGATTTGGTAATGGAGATAAAACAATCAGATTCTGTAAAACTAGGCAGCTTGAAATGTCTAGGGGAATGAATAAGGAGGTCATTTTTTTTTTGTTAACAAATAACTATAATTTATTCTTAAAACAACCCTTACATTACAATACACTAAATCAATACAATTACACAGTACAACAACAGTATAACAGAAAATCAATATAACCAAACAGCATAATAAACAAAGTGCACAGTACCCTGGATACCACCACTGTCAAAGCGACAAGTCCTATAAAATGTATAAACCGGATGAACAGTTCACACAAATCTTCTCAGAGAATAACAGTCTCATGTAATCACAAAATCATTCTACTGTAATCCAAAGCGAAATCCTGGCAGTGATCCGAAAGGCAAACCTAAGACTATACTGAAAATCCGTCACCAATTTACAAGAAAAGCTATAACAAGCGCAATTATAGGAAAGGGTCCTCTCTACTGTGTCCGCTGAAATATTCTTTCACCTCTCTCTCTCTCTCTGGCTCTAAAACCCAGCCCCCTATTTAAACTTCTCACCCAAAGCCGAGAACTTTCCACTTCCCGGACAATCTAAAGAATCTTACATGATACACAGTACACACATTACAGGAAACATCTAGAACAAGAACGCTGTGTTTGTACATGTCAGGGTTCGCACGTGGGCCGATCCGGCTCGGCCAGGCGAGAAAGCCCCAGACTAGCATGACCGCTGTGTACACGTCTGACTCCACGCTCGGGCCGGGCTTTACCGTCATAGCAACAGACAACGCTAGCGCTGAACTAACACACTGCTTCATACAATAAAAGAGACATCTATCACAACACAATGTGTCGACAGGACACAGTCAGTTGTCTTTTGTGAAAGTGTTTCAGATGGATCAGTTTTAAAATATGGTGAACCCCAAGTTCTGTCTTCGGCCCTATTCTATTTACTATGTATACGAAACCCCTTGGTAACCTCATACGAGAACATGGCTAAGATTATTTTCTCTATGCAGGTGACACACAGTTATACACATCATGCTCACCTGGTGATCTGGACTACACCTTGAGAAAAATTGAGAAATGTGTGAACCATATTCAACATTGGATGATACAAAACAAGCTTAAACTCAACAGTGACAAAACTGAGACGATTATTATGGGTTCAGCTAAGCATTTACAGAAAATTGTTAATCCTTGCATTACTATTGTTACCTGGGCCATAAAACCAACAAGGAAAGTGCGAAATCAAAAGGCACAAATAAGTTTGTAAGAGTGCTTATTTCAATCTGTACAACTTTGGGCGGATCCGCAAATATCTCTCTAAGTCAACTGCTGCACAGTTAGCACAGAGTTTGATTTTGTCGAGGTTAGATGTTTGTAATTCCCTTATATATGGAGTACCCAAATCTCATATGTTAAGACTGTAAAGAATTCAAAATCAGACGGCCAGCATTGTATACAGATGTCCAGAACGTAATCATATATTACCCATCGAGTTTGAGTTCGATTTGCACTGGCTACCTGTAGAAATTCGTATTATTTTTTAAATATTACTGCTTACATATAAGGCTCTCAATGAGAAAGCACCTCTTTCGGTCACAGAATTACTCCAGTTATATTTTTCACCTCGTGCATTGAGATCAAGTAAAAAGTACATGCGTCCTTGTGAACCTAGGAGTAAATTATCTACATATGGAGAAAGAGCTTTCATTTGTTGTGCTCCTGTGCTCTGGAACAGTTTGCCGGATTATATAAAGAAATCAGATTCTGTTAATTTATTCAAACGTGGACTGAAGACTCACTTTTTTAGGCAAGCCTAGGATAATATTTTAATGTTAATGGTAGATTATATGCACTGTTTTAGTATTTAGTATTATGACATTTTATTGATCTTAACACTGGCATTATGTTTTAAATATATACTAATTATTGTCATTTATTTTAAATGTATGTGATTGCTATTTATTTATATTTTTGTTATGCGACTCGAGTAGGGTTTTATATTCTTGATATCTGCGCATTATAAGAATAAATTATTATCATTATTTATTATGCGAAATTTGCGCTTGTGGGATGATTGACAATTTACTTTGCCAGCGGTAACTTGATTGGTTACTCGCAACTGCTCTGCTCGTGATTATTCATTGGATGAATATGCGATTAAAGTCACATAGAGTTCATGGATAGGTCAATAGCATTCGATTACCGATTAAGGCCTTTCAATATCATTCTACTTTCGATTATCGCTTATAGTTTCGATTATCTCATAAAAGTCTGTTTGACAGGTAGGGCTATAAAAGATTCATGCTAGATTATGCTGTAAAACGCACGTTATAAAGTACTGAGGAATGTAAACCAGTTAATAGGGCTATTAACCACATATGACAACACATTTCGATATGTGGAAGCATTTTACGATATTTCATTGTCTCAATTTACAGGAATTTGTAAGTAATATTTTGGATAAATCTTATTATACAATTATTATATAATACGACTTAATTTATTTTCATGTTAAATATGATGACAAAACAAGAATAAATGGCAATAAGGCAAATGACTTTTCTGTACTTCGTTAAGTACTTATAATTAAGTTCTGATTGTTAGCAGTTATCAAAGAAACAGGTCAAATCAAAGTTTTCATGGGGCCTTACAGATGCAACTCTCTTAGCAAAGAGTTCAGGACTTTTGTTTCGCACAGACAGGGATAGTCAATGTGCACAGTCACTTCCATGTACACGTCACAAGGCTGCCATTCTTATTACTATAAACGTGTAATACTGTTAAATACTGTAAAACCTGATATTCCTGCAGTAATGATACGACGTAAGGAGAGAATACTTATATATAAAAAACCCTTCCTTCTGTTTATGTGTAAAAAATATTTTAATATCAATGAATCATCGATCAAACAAAATAATTTCCTTGGACTTAACAATACCGGACGGTTTATCAAGCCTACTTGAACATTTCCGACAGCAAAGCGGCTTTCACTTTAAACCTCTCAGTAATGCCTAAATTTGTAAAGGAATTATTTTTACCACAGTAAATCCTATTTATATAAAATATATAAAAATATTGTTATTTAAAAACGATATCGCGATACCAGTACGCAATATGCGAAACGTCGTTTCACGATATATCGATAATATCGCGCACCCCTACTAATAAATAAATTTAAGCTGTTTATACTCACTCACTGGAATCTAGTGTAAGATATAGGCTGACTCTTATCTGTTAAATAACAGTGTACACTCAGTCATATGCATTATATATGGTAGAAAAGTGAATGTAAATATAAGGTAATTGAAATGCATGGATTTTTGTCATAGCTCTAGAGTACATACGAATTTTACACTTTTGACATTATGCACAGTATATATATAACAGAAGATTTAGTCGTAAATTTGTACACTTGGTGCCACAGATATGATTTTTGATAGCGGGTTCGATATTACACAGCTAGCTCTGAGACCTGTGTTTGGTCAGAACAAGGTCACTTCTTAATGTAAAATTACTGTCACGGCGTGGAGCTGTTCCTTCTTGTTACCGTACACGTCAAATTGTTTTTAAATTATTTAGCCGTTTTCCGAGATGTATTTTCCTCCGGGGAACGTTTAGAATGATCGTATCGCAGAAGACGTTTCTGGCATTAAAGCTATCTTAAACTTGTTAGGCTGGTTAAAAAAAATACGCCCCGGAGGCCTGGCCTTGACTCGGGTTTTAATAGACAATGATGGACATGGGTGCTCCGTTTATCAATGGGAAAGTGGCAGAGTTTTACAGCAGTAACAGTGATTCAACCTTAACTGCCAAACCGTCGGCTGACTTCAAATGGCTAACATGAATCCTGTATTTTTTTGTTATTCAAGGTTATTTGATTACCGGTATGTATTTTAAATGTAATATATCGTTTCTATAACAAGGCCTTTTCACATCGGAGTTGTTTATGGTATTCTCGTCAGCCAAATAAAATTAGACTACCTATATAGGCCTACACTGAAAAATGTGAAAACATGTTTGGTGTTTCAAATGAACATGGCATTTTGTCCAAACTTTTGGCACACGTGTCAGGTACATATGGCGTTTTAAAATAAGTCATGTATCAAATTCACACTTTAACGTTTCAGCTTGAGACGGTACATGTGTCTACTTGAAACATGTTTCAGTGATGGGATTGAGACACGTTTTTCAACATGTTTCGCGGGTATTACATGTCGTGCTGCTTACATGTCTCAATCTGAAACACGTATCACAAACACATGATTCGGAAAATCAGCGACCCACGAAACACGTTCTTGTGACATGTTTCAAAAGATAAACCACCTGTTTCATCTTGAAACTGGAAATAGTTTGAAGCACCAGTTTGTCCCAACTTTTGGCACACGTTTTCCTGTTTCAAACCCCGTTTCACCTTTGTCATGTTTCAAAGTGTGAGAAACATGTTTGAAATATCTCCGCTTTCTTTATATTAAGTATTGGTGAGAATCACAGGTTATACACAACATGCTATACACGACCAAGAACAAGGGCTAACGACCCCAAAGTTCACCTGTGAATTTCATACATATGACAATACTGGAAAAGCACAAGTTACTCTTTAATTATTTCACAATAGAAAATTCCTAAAAGTGAATAAATCATTTCAACAATAAAATCATATAATTCCAGCAGTTTACTGTTTTTCCATGGCTTCTATATTGAAATTTAACAAATATGGACCGACTCTCGTACACAAAATACATGTAAACAAGACATAACTATGCTGTACACAAGTGAAACCAACATTGATGATTATCAGGTGCTGAAAATAAACAAAATTGAGGTCTGATGAAGCTTTTCCATAAAAAATGACCATAGAATCTACATCTGAAAAGAAATGAAAATATGTGGGCAATTTATAAGAAATGCAAGCCCAATTCAAGAGACAGAAACCAACTGCATCAACATAGGACTGTTTAAGGAGTGTGTATAATTAGTTCTACCATATATGTTAAAATACAGATTTTGAAATTCATATTAATAAAATACAACTAAGTTTTCTTTAACGATGAGTTTTCTATTCAATATAGGCCCAAAAATCTAATTAAAATGAACTGTTGAAAATGGAATATTTGAACACTTATTGGCTTATAAATGATCATGTCAGTTCTAATTGTGAAGCTTAAGTTGATTAAAGATTGCAATCGTTTTAAAATCACCAAGAAATGGAAATTTTCAAAGTTCCATGTACCACCGAGCATAGAAAATTATTATTTTTCAGAATATATAACCTGGCCCTGAAGTTATTGAAGCAAAACTGAAGCAATATTAACACACCCTATGAGAGTCTATTAAGATAAGAAAAAATAAGTTAAGAAATCAACACAACAAATGGTGTAAAGAATAAAACATAATACTGAGGATGAGCCATCCATGTGGCTTCAAGAAAACAGTGGCCCCACAACAATAAAGGATCATGAAAAGCACAATCCTGCGAGCATATATAATGGATAGTGTACATTTTCAAGAATGTTTTTCCCTCTTTAATTATTTAAAACTGGGAATATTTAACAAACTGGTCAGACCAATCAAAACTCAGTGTGGAGCACCCAAGAAAAATATAACCTGATTTTGAAATGAATACAAAATTAGCCAGGGTCCCAAGGCAGCAGCTTGGTGATATTAAAGAAAACCTGAAGAAAAAAATATTTACACATACCGAAGAGTAAGTCCTTAAACCATTACAAATATTCTATATAGAGAAATTTACAACTTGATCAGATTAAAAAACAATAAAAGGATGGAACAAAAGCCACCAATCTGGTGACAAACAAACAATATAGCCCAAATTGGAATAAAAATTATGCCCAACCTAACCTGGCCATGCCCAGTCATAACCCTGCAGACCCCACACCTAGATTTATAAAACAAGGGACCTGTGGGTCACGGCGCTCAGCAGAAACTGATAATAAGAATATTTTTTAACGTTCAGACTGAATCCCAATCGGAAACTGGAGCTATCATTCAGAAAAAAAATATGTGGACAGATGGCCACTGTGACCTTGACCTCTGACCTTGTGACCAAAATATTAATAAGGGTTCTTCCCCTATTGGCAGGTCAGCTATATGGGCACGATGGAAGGTTGGATGAAAAGTTTGGCTATAAATACATAAACCATCTTTCTCATTGAGTGGGTTGGGTGACCTTTGACCTTATGAGCCGAAAATTGATTGGGATCTTGTGTTACAGGTGGGCCATATGTTAGTCAAGTTTGAAATCCATATGTCAATCCAAACTAGAATTAGCATCAGGAAACCGATGTGACGAACATACATAAAGACATACAGAAGGACAGAACAATTAAAATTTTGATACAAAACCTCGGGTATCTTGACAAATAATGCATGTATTGCTCTGAATCTTGGCTTAAAGTTCACAATGAGAAATGACTGCATTTTTATCTCATGACCGAAAACAGAGCAGTTGTTTTGATAATAGGCAGTCTTGAAGTGTAACAATGGGTTTTAATGAAAATTGAGGTTTTCCTTAGTATCCCGGAGGAACAAAGATCTACTGATCAAATTTTCGGTATGGTAGGAGATTTTAGGGACATCTAACTGTTTGCCAAATTTAGGATTCAAATATCAACGATTTCAAAACGTGCCCTGTTAACTGACGTCCGGCAGGCTGGACGGAAGACTGACAATGGACCGTTACTATAGCTCAGATGACTTATAGTCAGCTGAGCTTAGAATCAAAATCAGTGAAGTAAAGAAGGATGAGCACTGTTTGTTGATTCTGGAAAAAGTCAACATACATCTAAGACAAGATTCAGCTAAAAATGAAAATAAAATCAACAAATTTACCAAGTGATATGCCTTCACCTAGGTTAATACATGTGCAGAATATAGTACAAATCATGCAATCATTTCTCAGAAAAGCTACAATAAAATTAAGTTAGGCAAGTTTCCTTCAAAATTTGCTGGGTAAGAAGAATTAATATAAAAATGATGCAAATACTTTCATATTTAGGATTTGTTACATTTGGATTAAAGGTATCATAAGCTGCATTGCTCAAGTCAGATTCCTAATGGGCCCACAATACGCATACACAAACTAGCAAATAAATCACCAAAAATGTGGGGGCACCACAAGTTTCTGTATGTGGTGCACCTGGCACATTTTAAACATATGTAAAAAAATCTAAAGTATCGCCATTAATAAGAAAAACTTTTAGTATTAATAGATGAACAACAAACGAGTGCTGGAGCTCAAGGAGGTACAAGTGAAGGTGCATACACTGTAGGGATATTGATACAGGGAAGACGCTTAATTAAAAAAAATCATTTAAAATCATTAAAATACTTGATTTTAAAATCAAAAGCATAAATTACAATAAATCAAAATTGCATGAAAAAATATGTTCTATATACCACTCATATAACCATCCTTCATTGTTATCCTAAATCCTTTTTCTTACAGCTGAAAACCTGTAAAAAAAGTAACATGCAAAGAGTGTACAGATGCTCTTTTGAAATTACAGACGATTCTGTTGACTAAAACAAGCTGACTGAAAACTCTTGCCATAATCAATTATAATTCTGTGAATGATGAATAAATATTACAAAAAAATGTCCACTAATAAATTCTTGATAAATTACTGAGGATCATACATGCTAAAGATAAGCTTGAGGGTGTCTAAGCATAACTTCTTTAAATTACTAAGTGACTGTTAGAAATTGAATTACTCTTGCTTGGTAGAAGTACCTAAAAACAATGTTCCACTATTAAACATATCTGCTCAAAACAAAGCTTGCCAAAGTGCAGGTTGTACCTTATAATTGACTATTTGTCAAGGTTTACTTCTTTAAACTGTCAACAAATTCCTTGTAAGAAATAGACTTACTGTTGTTTGGAACAGGTGCCCTAAAACAATGTTCCTGGAATAGATTCAGTAACTGACAAAATCTCTGGGATTATTTAAATACAGTACAAATTAACAAGCAAGCAGCAGGTAAAAGCTTCTCTAAATTAATCCAGCGCCATTTAAGGCACATATTTCTATACCATCTCCAACTATGGCTGCTGATCTCATCATAGATAAAGACTATAAAAGGCTCAGCTCCCTCAGCAGACTTGAATGTGTTTCCAGTAACATCCTCCTTGCAAAAAAAAGGAAAGAATTAAATCATATATATGAGCTAACAGGAGCAAATCTTGTAGAATAACTGATATTCTCAAAATAACAATTTTATATGTCAACATGTTCCAGATACAACTTGTGTTATACATCATATGGGGCTATCCAAAGTCAACATGGATACCAAGTTTCAATTTAATCAGTGCATAAGGCAATAGAATCTGATGCTTTTGTATATGTAATCATAGTAAAAGTGCTTAATTAGGGGAAAGGATAGTGGAATAATTCCTCTAAATACTCTCCATGAGCAATTTATGCATATCAAATATCAGGAGAATATATATGAACCCTGATTTTACATAATCAATGCCTGTTGTAACCTGGGAGTTACCAGCAAAAGTGCATAAAATTAAAAAAAATGCCACAGCTTGTCTTGTTTATCAAACTAATCATGACTAATACACATACACAGTTCTTATTATGATAAGAGATTAATCCACTGCTTAGAAACTGACACCTACAATTTAGCAGTAAAAACAATAGGAATAAAAATGCATTAAACAAATGATTAAATATGTTTCCTTACTTATCTTATACTTATCCATGCCACTGCTACCTCACTGCTTAAGAACAGTATTTAACATTATATTGAGCTCTTCTTCAATGTGGAAAATATCAATTTTAGTTCATGTAATGTGTTTTAAAAGTTCTTTCAATCTTCAGTGAACTCCAGACATTCTAAGATATGATAAAAAAGCTCAGCCAACTCACCTAATGAGAACCTTTTTACAGGGAAATATTAATTATTATTTGAGCAAATATGAAATGGGTCAAATTTGACTTTGAATTGTAATCATTGCCGTATTACAAACCCCTTATTTGAAATCTGCCCATATCCTGAAATATCCAGTACAGCTGTATTAATTAACCCCCCCCCCCCCCGCTCCGATCTCTGGACCAAAGTGTATCATGTTAGACTTGATGGACCCATCAGGTCAGTATAGGACACAAGGGTCCAGATATGGACTCACAAAAGACATGTGTCAGCCAGCAAACATGTCACAAACTGAAACATGCCAGAGTTTATTTGAAACATGAGTGAAGCGGCACTTTTTACAGTGTATTTGTTTATTTATTTTTTTTTTCATTTTGAAAACCATTCACGTTTAACTTATTTTAAACTTAGTAGCACCAAAAACCGCCCCCGGCGAGGGCCGGTCCAAGTGCAAGAACGGGTAATATGCTATTAACCATAAGGTTATAGGATAAAGACTGCAACACCTTACCTTAACGAAAGATGTAATTTAAACAGGTTAAACCGGGCATACCGGGAGCGATAAAAAGGGAACAGAGAAGTGTGATAAGTTGTTGATATACATCCATGCATGGTTTGTTAATAACTTTGTGAATATATGCATGTGGAGAGCTGGTGTAATCCAGATAACACTGCCCTAGCATACAATTCAAGCAAAATTTATTTTTAATTCGATCTTATCGGTATAGCGACCATAGATACACAAAACAATATAACTGTTCCTAAAGGGTCATGTTCGCAAGTTAGACTGGTACCCTGATATGAAAGGGATACACTGAGGGCGTTCACAATCAATATTGACAGAAAATACCTACCATGCAATGACGTGCGAACATTTTTCGGAATATTTTATATAAGCATGAAACTATTTACTTCAACGTGTCAAATGTATATATTTAGTTCTCAAATCCTCTTTTCCTGTCTCTACGTTTGTGTATCTACTGTTGATGTACAGTTTAGTGATAATTGTTTATCTTAAAGTGGTCCTGACTCACGATATTTCGAAGAAATAAAGTCTTTTCTGTAAAGTCGGTGTCGGTGACGACTTTGACGAAGTAAAGAGACCTACTATCCCGTGCTAAATGCATTTTACATTGTCACCAAAAGCCTGGCCGCTAAAACTTCTTACACCCTTTTACTTCCAAATTAAAATGGCACAAGTTTCATAGATAAGCGAAGTTTTTTATTATCATAACGGTAATTCGTTTCACGCCGAGTAGATAAGCATGCTTTTAGGATTTAAAATGGTACGGCAAACTGATGTAAAAAAGTTAGGATACCAGTAATCAGATAATGTCCTAACTAAAATAATTTTAATATCTATAAGCTTAAAAGTGAGTTGCCTAAATAAACATGAAGGGTTAAGTTAATTTTTCTGCTCCTCTTTATATGATCTGATTTTATCTGGTAATTCGACCTAGATATGCATGCATCTTAAATGTAGCGTTTCGTTAATGCACACCTGGGAAAATATTAAAATGTAGTAATCTGAAATGTCGTATTAGTACTGTATTTTCTTGTATAATTTAGTTTTTTTTTTTTGTTTGAGAAACATTGTTTGCATATTATGAATAACATGTAAATGACTGTGTTGTGCCTTTTAAATATTCCATGCACAATAGTGATTTGTACAAAAGGATGTCTCCTTTTCATCCCGAAGGTACATCTTGGACACTGTCATTGGTTTG
Source organism: Sipunculus nudus (assembly GCA_026874595.1). Lineage (NCBI taxonomy): Eukaryota > Metazoa > Annelida > Sipuncula > Golfingiida > Sipunculidae > Sipunculus > Sipunculus nudus. The sequence goes on from CM049311.1 coordinate 78,298,434, forward strand.
AGTTCTTGCAGATATACCCCCAAAAATCTAGTTGATAGACTTTCGAAACTCGAGAAAGGAATCAACGATAAAATACAATTTTAGCTGTCCTTTGCAAGATAACAAGTCTGCAGCTTTTCCTGTTTATACTCTCTGAGATTGACCTATCTTTATGCGAAACCTTGGTACATGGGACAGTAGAAATAAACCTGTCGCGACAGGAACCATAACTATAGAACGCTTTTGCAATTCAGATGAAAAGTAAGCTTCGATAGGCATCTGTGTCGCCGACCGTTTATACTCTTAATGCATTTATTTCTATGAAAATCAAAAACCTTCAAAACAAATTTATAGTTCGATATGTAATATTTAAATGACGAGGATGACCAGACAGAATATTTTAGAATATATAATTGATTTTTCTTGTAAATTATACGACTAGACAAAAAGTATAATGTGCATTCTGCTTGTTCAAGTTAACTCTCCAAACTTTTTTTAGGAATATTGTGTAATACAAGATAGGAGATGAAATCAAATATCATCTAATCTCCATCCCATAAACGTAAAGATATATAGAGATACTGTTTTCTTCTAAACTGCCTTTTGAGAAAGTCATATCTATATGCGATGGCTTAAGCCACAAGGGACAAAAGAATTAAAATTGGCGAGACAGAAATCTTGGCCCAACGAGTCTGCAATATAGATGAAAGTGTTCTCCATGGCTATTAACTTAATAACTTAGTGTTTAAACCATCGTTTATTAAAAAATTTACCGTCAAATTGACATATACTGAATTGTCTCCGTGTTTATTTTTCTGTAACAGCATTGATGGCAAGTTTTTCTTAGATGTATATTGGTTTTAATGGTTAACTATCTAAATAAACCTAATTTGTGCGAAAAACGTTATATTTCAACTGAATATAATAGCAAATTTATCTGTTTGTTTCTTGAATATCTGCCTAGCGTAAAGAATGTCCTCCGTGACTTCCTTATAATAATGAGCAGTTTGGTATGAGTAATGTTTTCCTTTGTATAAATTCTCACTGGTAACATAAGATAACCGACAGAGCGCAGCCACACCGTTGCATTCGTATAGAAGGCCATTGCAAGGCCAGTTTTCTGCATGAATGGTGAACGAACCAAGATAGGTCCTATGCCATCAACTTATATGAAACTGAGTCATGTATAAACGGCAAAGCCTCACGAATACAATACTAGATTTCATATGAAAACAAGTGCATGTATAGGTATTTAATTCGAACAATAAGCCAAAATAAAATCAAACATATTCTAGACAGTCAGTTATTCAAATAGTTTTCGGCTTTAAAATAAAACATTAAATTATAACATGCGACCTTAGAACATTGCCGGTGTCATACATAGACTGAAATACATAATTTCCCCAGGGTGCCCAATTTAAATGCTTCAAAATATTAGTTTGGGTCATTGCCAACAAGGTGATTGTATTAATTGTGTGAATGCCTACTTATAGTTTGGACATGAGAATATAAATTTAAGGAATCTCGGGCTGGAGCGAAGAGTGTTTCGGTAGCGCCGAAATATGCAATAGAAGGGCAGCTATTAGACGTGATAAGTGTCCATACACAAGTATTATAAACTTTTGGTAGTGGACGCCATTTTCTAGATTCTTGGCATCGAACTGATGAGCTTTCTAAATTGGTGTCAAGATCTAGATTCATTAAAAAGAACTGTCGATATAGGATAAAATATGAGAGAAAGAAATAAAGGATTATAATATCGAAATATCCATGCAGTATAGAAAAAAACAACTCTTTTGCCAGACAGAGTCCTTTGGGATATTTTGGGCATATCCCCCCAGGATCGGTGTATGCATGTATATATGAAATCGAAGTGAAGAAAACAAATAGTCCCCTCTGAATGTTGGATAATGTAAAGATCTAAAGACGGTCTCGTTTCACGTTTAATGACCCCCATTAAAATATTTATTCCTGGAATTCCATCTAAAAGGACACATTTGATTGGCTCTTGAAATTGAAGCTTACCTAGCAGCAGAGATGCACAAAATAAGATTAACCTAGTGACGCGGCGTTCATTTCAAAATGGATGTAGTCCCATGAAACGGGAAAGCTGAAAAGGCCGCTGCCAGTGCATCTGTTGTAAAGGTTACGAAGTCGAAATCGCTTTAAAAGTCATTACACTGCAGAGGCAACGCCAATGCAGCCACGTGTTTTATCACTGTGATGCGGAGTTAAGGGAAAGATAGACACCAGCACGGATGATCACCACGGTAAACCGAGCAGTATAACTTCCGGATATAATTCACGTCCTTGTTTACCAAAGGAGACCTTTCAATTTACTGACATTTGAAAAATAACTTATTTTGGCTGTGCTGCCAATTTGGGAACGAAAAGTATTGATGGTTAAATTGCAACTGAAGAACTAAGTTCTTTATTTGACAAAAGTAGAACAGATATGTTGTTGTAACATGATGCTTCATATTTATAACCCTTCACTGACATGTTTTCACCCCTTTCTGTTTATTACATTAGTTAATGGGGAGTAAATACCAAGATTTCTAAAGTCTTTCATGATTGAACATGCTTAAAACTGATGATTTAAAAATTAATGTTTATGTTACACATTTAGACTTTTAAATGGGTTTGGATTAATGAGATACTTAACGTGAAAACCCCTGCTGTGTCTGTAGGCATTTAGCTGTAAATATATATGTGGGTCCTGTTTTTGTCTGTTAACATTATCTAGTTAAACTACAAGCTATTTTCAATAGCACAGTTATGCTAGAGGAGAAGAAAATAGACCGATCGATTCCTTCTATTCCTCTTGTTGCATAAATGGATACATTAAACAACAAGGGAAACCGTCTTATAATATATTCGGTGCAATAAAATCAATAACGCTCCCTCCTGGTCTCAAGGTACTCCAGTTACGCATCTCTATTATTAATAACATGCATTTTACTCATTATTTACTTTAATATTATTTTCACCAGAAACATACACATTTGAATGTAAATCAAACTTAGTTTTGAGTGGGGCTTTTGTGTTGCGTATACGCTTGTGCACTATATGCAGCTACGTCGGGGTAAATTTGATAAAAGCATCGCTTCTGCGCATGCGTAAAAACCTTGTCAAAGACAGACAAATTAATGTGCTCTGACTGTACACGTAAGTACTGAACGTGATAAAACAGAGCCTTTACAAATGCCGAGCTTCCGAATACTCATAAAAGAATGCACATTAGATCACATGTGTACTTAGCTGCCCGTTCAAGATGAGAATGCCTACCATTGTGCAATTGACCATATTATCCGCTGGATGAACACAATAATCATTGGACTGGTCGATTTAGTAATCTAGCATAAGTATGCCCGCCACGTACGTTTTTTAAAAAAAAAAGGTTTTGCTTTAACCTTTTGTTTTGAAAAAGCTAAGTAATTCAAATGTACTTGGACGGGAGTGTCAGAGGGATTTAGTTCCTGAAAAAATCCTGTTATCGCCCACAGACTAAGCGAACCGTGTACACAGCTTAAACCATGCTGACTTGGGAGAAACAACTGCATCCTTCTGTATGTATAAAAGCCACTTTAATAATTAAAGTGGAAGAATGTTTTGTTAGTTGAGAGGTAACATGGTTACGCATGATTGAGAGTTGACAATTGTTTAATCAAATGCAGAAAAATAAATGATGAATTATATAGCTAATTTGCGCAGGGGGGGGGGTTCTTATTGTACGAAGCTTAAAGTAACTTTACATTTGTGAATATTTCTCGTTGACGTTAATGAATCCGGATCATCTTCATTGGCCCCTATCTGAAAAACCAAGAAATTTTTATGAGATTCCATTCATGATTCCGGTAGTTATGTTGTGAACAATAGCAAACTCGCATAAAAAAAAACCCACGAACCAGGGCAACAACAGCTAAATAATAGTATCACATAAAAAATGTCCGGAAAAAAAAACCCATTCACCTGTGTACAAAGTGGAAATGTAATCAAAATTTTCGCTAATTATAATTGTTATCCGATATCTACAATTATATGAAGAAGGTAGTATTTTGTACAATATATCAACAAATAAGGTCTCAGTACTAAAGGTGTAGTTATCTTTAGCATGTGACACTAACAGCTGGCATCCTTCTCTCCTCATCGAGTCAGTTATCATGAATGTCGCTCCACTTTTTTTGTAAGTACCATTTCTTAAACTAATTCGCCCTCCGCTCCCCAAATACCGGGGGCCCCTGGCTGCAGCCCACTCAGCCAGCCCCTTAATCAGACTCTGATAATCGGTGCTATTTAAAGCTTATATCGAATGGCTTACCAGTCACGTGACCAATATTCTTTGTCACATTGTTACGGAAACTAATAACAACAGATCACGTAGTCGTGACGAGCATAGCATTTGTTACGGAGATAAATAAAAATTTGATTCTGTAACACTAGGCAGCGTGAAAAGGGGAATTAATAAAGAAGTCAGTGGTTTTTTTGATAACAATTAATTATAATATATTCTTAAAACAACCCTAACATTACAATACACTTGATCAATACAATTACACAGTGTAACAACAGTATAACAGTAAATAAATACAATTTCACAGTATGATAAATAAAGTGTACAGTACCAGATCGAGTGATCCTAGGCTTTTCTGGATACCACCACTGTCACAGCGCAACAAGTCCTTTAAAACATATAATCCAGATATACAGTTCATGTTTATCAACGCAGAGAATAATAGTCCAATTCAATCCCGAAATCGATCTGTTGTAATCAAAAAGTGAAGTTCTGGTAATAGTCCCAAAGGCAAACTGAAGACTGAATAAAATCTGTAACAAAGTTCAAAGAAGATATTTTAAGTGCTGCAATTATCGGAAAGGTCCACAAAGTGACTCACACTATTCCGTGTCCGCTGGAACATTTCTCTCTCTCTCTCTCTCACTCTCTCCCACAGTAATTTATGACTTTTTCATCCGAAAATTCTAGAAATGGTAAACTCCATATAACAATACACACAGGAACAGACTTGAAACATCCAGAAAAAAGAAGGCTGTGTTTCTACACTTCAGACCCCACACGTTGGCCAGGCCAACACGCACGTCTTACTCTACACGAATCAGAATGTAACACTCCTGTGCACAATAAACCAGGGCCTGCCTAACACGAATCAGAATGTCAACAGCGTACAATAAAAGAGACACCTGTAACAAAATTCATAACAGTATTTATGCAATCACATAAATTCGTGAAAGTTAAATTTCCATAAAGACTTAATTATGAAATAAAATAAAACTTAACTATTTCTTATTACTTCAGTTCCCTGTTGGATGCCTCTTCCCTCATGGAATTGTTAACATTGATATGAACACTAAAGTGTTAGGTTTGTAACCTTCCTACAGAAACGTGAAAAATAAACTTTAATTCGCAGAAAGTAGGTTAATTACTCAGATAGCGCCAACTTGAAATCAATATCACATAGCAGTTACGTGATCAATGTTACTGTTTTAATTGGTACCCATTCCTGCCACCGTTTCTGTTACTTATATTCGGTAACATACATCATGCTTTGTAAGCAGATATATCAACTTGTCAAATTTTGCTATCAAAAAGATTTGAAGTTCCTAATTTCTTTCTCATTCAGATAAACACTAGAAATATCTGGCATCCCCAGATTCGGCATGTTCACTTTAAAAAGGGGTTCCTTCATGTGAAGCATATATTAATTGACACTTTATAAATGGGTTAAATCAGGGTCAAGGTCAAACTAGTGGAAAGGTCACCGATTTATGAACTTGTCCAAGAACATGATTAAAACAATTTGCATTGCCAGGTTGAAATAACATTTTGACGTCATATCATTGTCACATTAGTAATACATATATATATATATATATATATATATATATATATGGGTGTGTGTGTGTGTGTGTGTGTGGGACATATAATACATTGTATATATATTCTTGACTCTATATTAGGCAGAGATCAGTATGTTTTACTGTTTGTGAACTGGTTTGTTTACCTTACAGCGTGCTTCTGGATGAGATCTCGGCACGGTATTATAGGAGTATTCGTGACTTTATGTTTGATTAATTAAACAAATTCCGTCTGAAGCGTGATCTGGTTTTATGTTAAGTCGACACCAGAGAGGTACCTGTCCTGAAATGTGATTTTAGCAGTCTCTACAAAGGATCTTTATTTCAGCCCTCACGCAATGATGCCGGCTTTGGTCACAATGTCGCGACATGTTTCCAGAGTAAACTTTGGTCAAAATATTCATCGTTCAATTACATTTTTCAGTTTTATTTTATAGTTAAGCCATACGAGTTTGAGGGATTCATTATGCATGTATGTATGTATGTATGTATGTATGTATATATATATATATATATATATATATATATATATATATAGTTAATATACCTCGCTTGACGACCAGCTGAATGTAGGAACTACACAAAAAATATCCAGTACACTGTCACGGTTCCAATTCAGATAAACGAGAGAGAGAGAGAGCAAAACATGTAATTTTTTTTGTCTCGCTACAATTCATTGTTGGTAAAAGCCGGCTAACAATTTATCCGGTTCGTGTGTCACTACACGTGTGTGCCGAGAATCCCTTAAGCCAGTCTATAAAATGTAATTCGACAATGTATAATAACACAATGCACCCTTTAAGAAAGAAAAATAGGCAATAGGATTTAATTATGTATTTGAACTTTTATTTTCCCATTTTTAAAAACATTTAAAAAAATAAAATGATCGTACATATATGTATGTCTGCATCTGTGTGTCTGCGTGTGTTAATAATGTTAAAAAAAAGTAATTACATATTCCATCTAATCATCTGATCATTGCAAAGTGGGCGTCTCATGCGAGAAACAATATAAACAGTCCTTTCTAGGATGCAATTATATAATGCATATGTAGACTTGTGCATGGTACAGACAGAGCCTTAAATTATTGTTTTCTGGCATAATAGCCCCCTTAACTTACCGAAATTACATATATTATCTTATTTATATTAGAATAGGCTGTATATGTTGATTTCATTCAATATAATCATAACATTAGTGTTTTGTGCAACTGTGGGGTGTGAGTTTGTGTGTGTGAGAGAGAGTGAGAACATCGGCTAATTACTTCTTGAGATTGATTTGGAAATGTCTCTGTTTATGAATAATACGTGAGAGGGGGATTATATCCCAGTTGCCCTGCATGGATACTAGACCCACTGGGGATTCGAGTAAAGCTGCGAATCTAACACCCAGGGAGCACTGATACAATAAGACCGACTGCCACTAGGCCTAATGCCTCGGGGTCTTAAGAAAATGACGAATCCGTTACGTTAAGCTGCCATTCACCCGTACTGTACTGTATAAATATTACTTATCAGAGCTCAGGTATAGTACCTGTTACATATATATATATATATATATATATATATATATATATATATATATAATTGTCTCGCTACAATTTATTGTTGGTATAAGCCGGCTAACAATTTATCCGGTTCGTGTGTCACTACACGTGTGTGCCGAGAATCCCTTAAGCCAGTCTATAAAATGCAATTCGACAATGTATAATAACACAATGCACCCTTTAAGAAAAAAATAGGCAATAGGATTTAATTATGTATTTGAACTTTTATTTTCCCATTTTAAAAAAAAACATTTAACAAAAAATAAAATGATCGTACATATATGTATGTCTGCATCTGTGTGTCTGCGTGTGTTAATAATGTTAACTGGTGTTGTAAAATTGTCGCTGCTTATTACTTGTGTCGTAAAGCGTCGTAAAAGACCCAGTTTCACTTATGGGAATAAAAAGTAATCACATATTCCATCTAATCATCTGATCATTGCAAAGTGGGCGTCTCATGCGAGAAACAATATAAACAGTCCTTTCTAGGATGCAATTATATAATGCATATGTAGACTTGTGCATGGTACAGACAGAGCCTTAAATTATTGTTTTCTGGCATAATAGCCCCCTTAACTTACCGAAATTACATATATTGTCCCATTTATATTAGAATAGGCTGTATATGTTGATTTCATTCAATATAATCATAACATTAGTGTTTTGTGCAACTGTGGGGTGTGTGTTTGTGTGTGTGAGAGATAGAGAGAACATCGGCTAATTACTTCTTGAGATTGATTTGGAAATGTCTCTGTTTATGAATAATACGTGAGAGGGGGATTATATCCCAGTTGCCCTGCATGGATACTAGACCCACTGGGGATTCGAGTAAAGCAGCGAATCTAACACCCTGGGAGCACTGATACAATAAGACCGACTGCCACTAGGCCTAATGCCTCGGGGTCTTAAGAAAATGACGAATCCGTTACGTTAAGCTGCCATTCACCCGTACTATACTGTATAAATATTACTTATCAGAGCTCAGGTATAGTACCTGTTACAGGTGCCCTTTTATTGTGTGCAGCGATCTTGCATGTGTTTCTTGCTGCTCCATGCGTTGTTGGCATTTGGTTGGTGCCACGCGTAGCACACGCTGTAGCGACCTCGCCTGCCCGGATGTTACAGGCTCGGTTTAATCCGCACTGGTTGAACCCTGGCGTGTAGATACAGAGCGTTCCCGTTCTAGTATGTTCTTTGAGCGTGTGTTCTTTGTATTGTTCTTTAGATTGTTCGAGAAATGAAAAATTCTCGGCTTGAGGTGAAAAGTTATATAAAGAGGCTGTGTTTTAGAGCCGAGAGAGAGGTGAGAGAATATTCCAGCGGACACAGAAGCGTGTATGTCAGTTTGTGGGACCTATTCCGATAAGTGCGGCAATTATAGATTTTCTTCAGATTTTCTTCTGGATTTTGTGACGAATCTTATTTGGTCTTCAGTTTACTTTCTGAATTGTTGCAAGAGCTTTACATTGGACTGTTATTCTCCGAGAGAATTTGTGTTAACTTTTCATCCGGCTTATATATTTTAAAGGACTTATCGCTCTCACAGTGGTATCCAGGTACTGTGCACTTTGTTTATTTTACTGTGTGATTGTATTGATTTGTTGTTATACTGTGTAATTGTATTGATTTAGTGTATTGTAATGTTAGGTTTGTTTTAAGAATAAATTATAGTTATTTGTTAACAAAAAAACACTGACTTTGTTTATTCATTCCCCTAGACATTTCACGCTGCCTAGTGTTACAGAATCTGATTTTTTTATATCCATTACAAAATATATGTCCATCACGCATATATGATCTGTTGATATTAGGTTCCGTAACATACCTCTAATTCAAAATGCATTACATGCCATTTTTACCATTCTTAACCTTATTTCACAAGGAGCAGTATCCATGGATATGGATATAGATATTTGCCTTCACAATGAGCTGCGTCAGTTATAACTGTCGATTAATTAGCATGAGTGACATATCATGTAAATTGTGGTTAGTTTTATATTTTCCGGGTTAAAATTTCACGATTTTTGCACTTTTCTTTGTTTCGCGAGGGTTCCTTTCTCGTGACTATATAATTTAAACCTAAAATAACAATAAAAAAATGGAGTATATCAATTATTACATGAAATTAGATTATATATTTAATAAATTTTATATTAAATAATATATCGGTTTGCGCAAAAATGTGTCCTATTGACCGGGGTCTAGTTGAGCATAAAACTATTAGAAATTAATGTGAATTATTGGCACATAATTTGAAAGATTTAAGAAATAAATCATTTATAAAAATAATCTTTGATTTACGAATAACATGGATAATCTATTACCATTTATGATACCAATTTTGACTTGCCTTTGATGAAGGAGACTCTTATTCGCCAAGGTTTCATTTTAGCGATGATTTACCTTTCGCGAATATCGCGAATTTGAAACTATCGCGAACAAAAAGACAATCACAGTTTTCAAGAATATAAGGCACATATGCACTTCAGAATATTCATTTTATCCATGTAATACATTAATTATTGAATACTTCTGTAAATTTTCGATCCTTTAATCCATTCCTGTATATTAAAGTAAATTAAATTTATACACGATTAAATGTATAACATGGTCACGTTTTCTTGATATAGGTAGACGCATATACATACACATGCATACACACATAACGGGTGATCAAGAAATAAAACATGTTTCTAAATTTTCATTGATCCTGGGGCTTAACTGCCTGATTAATGTCAAGAATAAATTGCATAATATAATTTGTAATTTCCAGAGTTGGCAACTGCATATTACAACTGTCCGTCGGTGCATAGTGTCATCCGGGGCCTTACAGATCATTGGGAACAGGTGTGAGTGCCGTATCAACAGTTTGTCATTAAGTTGGAAAATTATAATTTTTCATTAAGATATTTAAGTCTTTTGTCAATATGTGCACTGCTATTTGACTTATCACCAAGCTACTGGCAATTTCCTCAGGGACTCTTGTGTACCCGGATTGTCCCCTTCAGAAGGAATGTTCTCTTCAGTGTAACACTTCTTCGCCTCAGCTCTTGCAGTCCCTCACATGCCACTCCCAGCTTGACGATCAACTGAAAATGTACTTAAAAACTGTTTGATAACCCTTTTCAAAGTACGTATAGACTCCACCCTTTCCCTGAGAATTCTTTTGCGATGCGTGACCCTCTCCATTTCTTTTCCGCGAAGCAACACTGGATCAATTCCTTATCAGCAGAGCTTAAAAACAATTCTGTACACAGCAAGGTATCGATATCAACTGAAAAGAATGTCATTTTGTTTTTGACATGAAAAGGAAATACCTAGTCATACCGGAGCGAAAGGCCATCCGACGAGTAGCCAGATCACACTTGAAACCGACCGCCTTGACCTAGTACACTCTTAGAAAAAAGGGTTCCAACTAGAACCCAAAAGGGTTCTTCAGAGTGGACTGAGTGGGGAACCTTTTAAGGTTTCAGCTAGAACCTTCAAGCGGGGTTCCTTTTGGAACCTCCGTAAGGTTCCTTTATGGAACCTGTAAGGTTCCATAAAGAACCTCTTTAGAGGTTCTGAGAAGAACCCTCTAAGGTTCTTCACGGTGGACTGAGTGGGGAACCTTAAAAGGTTCTTGGTGGAACCAATGTGTAGGGTTCTTCATAGAACCTTTAATGCATTTTTATTCAACAGTCTAGATTTTTTGTTATACGTTTAGGATAAATAATTACGTTATATGTCCATACATATTTGATAGAGTGTTGATTGATATGCAAAAAAATATAAACCCATTTCTCAAATAAGGTGGGTACCTGCAAGGGTCATAGCTGTTATTATTATATATATATATATATATATATATATATATATATTTGTATCCTTTAAATGTGATGAAACCTTCGAGGCAAAATGAAAAAAAAATTAAGGAAACACATTTTTATTAAGTTGTAAAGACTAGTCAGTGAAAAAAGAGTAATTACAAAAAGCATTACCTAATAAATGCACGTAATTGATATAACTGACATTTGCTATACAGAGTTCGTGAACACCTCGCACAGTTCAGAGTCGTTTTCTTAAACTTAAATAAATTCCCTTGTTATCGTTCAGCGTAGAGTTTTTTTTTTTAATTCAGGCAAATGTTGTGTTTTGCCTGCAAGAATTTCGGTTTTCTTGGTATATACTAACAATGAAATTGAATATTTTGCACTGTCTCTCTTATCTGCACACACCAACATCCCTATAAGAATAGAACATCCACGATGGGCAGTGTTCTGTTTTTTTGTAGGTTTGAAATCCGGTGAACGTCAAGAATAGTTTTGATGAATTATTGGTGTGTTCTCAGGTATTCGTCTATCTCTTACGAGTCCAGGTCCTCTTGTGTAGTAATTCTGTATTATAAAAATAATACTTATCTGCTTTACAAAATAAAATATATGAAGTCGCAGCAACATATAATAGATACACAACAGGTCAACAAGTGTCTTGCACGATGTTTGTATGGATATATACTGCTGATACGCCTTGGTGAGCGATTCAAACGAATTCCAGTCCCATATGCAAATGTAATGTTTCTATGTATACAAATCTTCAAACGAAATGCCTGCATAGAATCGATGAGCTGTATGATCGGCGATAAAGTCCAAACACTGCGACGGTCGAACTAATCTCTGATTCCGTGTCATAATATCCCTTAATAGCGTGATGCGTACTTGGCAAGGAAAGGTACGGAGAATCGATCTGAAAAAAATAAGAGATGAAATATATATTACCAGCAGTTGAGATTTAATAAACATATGATGTTTCTGGTCTTGGAAGTCGCTAATTTGAACTCGCTCTCTCTCTCTCTCTCTCTTTCTCTGAGTGGGGATTGCATTTTGAATGTTGATGTTGTTAACATTACAATGTTTTGGCAAGCGTCCCGAAATATCTTTGACACGAAATATGTTAAGTCATATGAACTGTAGATGATGAATACAATAATTATTATAAACACGTACTTTTCACAAAGGTATTTTAACATAGAATGTGTAATTATTCTTACTTTTTCTTAATTGCGTTATAATACTTATTACCTTGCTTTCAAATTATTTGTAGAAATTGTAGTCTCCTGATATATTTATAGGTGGTTAACACAGACAAAAATAACTGTTTTTTTTTTGCTTTGTGATACACAATGTCAAGTGCATTATCAAAAAAAAACATTTTTTTATTATTTAGAAATAACTCCTGAACAACGTACCATATTATAATCGTCAGCCCAATAACAAAGAAAATCCACTCTTCCTTTTTTTATTTCATTTTTGCTAGCCAGGCAGATGTATCTGGTTCCTGCAAAGAGAAAAAATGGATGGGTCACCAGTATATTCTGTACTTGGTATGACACGTAATTAATCAATGCAACATCCGGGTTAATTAGAGGAAGCCTTAAACGAATGTGTAATTAAGCGTAACCACACAGCGGGAGGCCCAGTTCTGTCCCGCATGTCCATATGTAGTGAAACCCCAATACTAAGGTCTCCAAAACAAAATATAAACATAACAAAATAGATTGCATATGTGTGCATTGCATTACAATGGTGTATCAATATGATTAATAAGCAACCTTGTCTTATTCTTTAAAATGTATTGTATGTTCCCCACAATTAGATGTAAATAAAGACATAAAAACCTTAGATTTTTGTTTTGTGATACACAATTCCATGTGTAATGTTACCACTTGACAGGTTACAATTTAAGTATAACTCTGGAATAACTTGTAAAACACGAGATATAAACTTACCTTCTCACAGGAAAATTCCTGTCAAATTCTTTTTCATTTGCTCTCTTAATAGCCAGGCAGATGTATCTTGTCACTGCAAAGAGGAATGCATGTGTTAATTAAGTAGAGTCTACGATTCGTAATAATTAGCCCACCTAGTTAATTAGTGAACACCTTCAGTCAATGTGGAATTGGTTTGACTTTATATTGAGAGAGTCCGTTTTTGTCCCAAGGCCAAAGTGTTGAAAAACCCTAGCAGTTTACAAAAGAGTGCTCTTATTTCTACCATTTGCTGACTAAACTTAAAATAGCAAGGCTTGTGTTCTTTAGCCTAAGTAAAATAAATGATTTGTCGAACAGTCTAAAGAAATGACAAAGGATAGAGACTTGTAAACATTGTATACAGGTTATTAATGTCATGAATGCATTCCATGTATAATCGTCCAGCTTGTTCAGTTTTAGTCACTCAAGCCGATTTTCACTTTTGTTTGGTGACTGTTCCTTTACAATGCTGGAACTGTTTCTACTTCTGCTTGTGTTACTATGAACTTTTATTACTTTGCTGCAACGATTATTCCATGCAATAGCATGTTTATCATGGGACTTTCTTCAGGTTTAGATTAACTGAACGTAACTCCGTTCGCAGATAGAGACTTATTCACTGGACAGTTAATCTCTAGACATATCTATAGACAATCTCTTTGACGTTCTTCACATAAAATTAAATTATATATAAACATCAGTCTTACCTCATATACTGTTTCCTCTTCGCACATATCGAGCAACCCAAACAACTCGACCGTTGACTTATAGTACTATAGTACGGGTACATGCCGGATTGCCGAAAACCCGGCTTGCCGACTACCACCTTGCCGATTCCTTTTTGCCGAAACGCCGGTTTGCCGACTTTGTCAGTTAAACTGTAATATGTAGATGGTTTCGGGATATGACGCTAGAAATACATGCAAATGATTTAAATTCATTATTTTGTATGTAGAATATGAGGAAATAGTTGTATCTCAGGCTTGAATTTGAAGGTGCAAAGCAGGACTCGGCAATAGCCTGGCGGGCCCATGCATCATGGCCGACTGACTTCACCCACGCCCGGCTGCCGGCAAGTCGGATGAAGATAAAATCTCAATGGTCAAGCAAATTCAATTAAAAAACCGTTATCAGTGTTAAAAATGTATGTGTATTCCTCTTTGGATGCATGAGCATTAGACTATATAAATTATGGTAACACTTGATCGACGGATCGTCAAACGGCAAATATCAAATAGCTAATTAATGCTTCTGTGTTTCATTTGTATGAGCGTTTATATGCGTATTGAACCATTTTATTCATCAATGAAAAATGATAAAATGATGCATAACTGGGAATTTTTGCCCTCTCCGTATTAAAGAAAATCAGGATATAAAAGTTTAAAGTTTAATTTTCGGATAAAAACAGCATCGGATTTTGGATTGGAATCAAACATTAATCCACTGTATATTTTACATTATACATCAATATTTTGTTTTGTCGCCCCGTATTATAAGAATGAATAGAAATGAAAATGAAAGGTGTAAAATCTGAAGAAATAACTGCATGCACCATGAATATACTTTAGCTGACACCAAGAATTCGAAACTTTCAATGAACATCAAAAGAGAACACTTTTGTTATTGGGGTTGCTTGTTGATTAATGGATCAAAGGGATTACGAGTAACCGTGACCAATTGATTGTTGTAACAACACAATGCAGAGTAACTGACTCATCCTGCGTATTTGGTAATTATGTTCACTGAAGGGCAACAATATAAGAGAGAGATTATATTGAGAGAGAGAGGGAGAGAGAGAGAGAGAGAGAGATCAATAAAACATAAGACTCTAATATAATATTGTATATATGTACAATATATATACACATATATGTATTAATATGTACACAACATAATTTATCTTGTATGAAATATAGAATTAAATACTTCTTTCCATAAAACACCTTTTTCTCCTTTCTAACAATTAATACGTATTATTTATATCGCGATCTTTCTCTCTAATAATTGAACTCTTGCTCTCATGCATAAAATCATATTGATCTCTCTCTCTCTTATAAAATTATTCTGATCTTTCTCTCTCTCTCTCTCTCTCTCATATATAATTTTATATAGATTTCGATCTCTCACAATCTTAAATCTGCTCTCATGAAATAAGGAATAAGCATCAGAAAAGGATTAATAAATTATCGTTTCCCATCAGTGAACATGGCTATCGGTTGCACACGATGAATCAGTTACCCCAGTGTTGTTTCAACAATCAATAGGTCAGGGTTACTCCTAATTACCCTCCCATATATCCCTTATTAAGTAGAAACCTACATACCAAAGTGGTATGTAGGTTTCCTTGTAATGTTCATAGACTGTGTCGGAATACAATAACAGCTAAAATATATTCATTGTACAGACACTAATAATTTTTAAAATGTTAAAAATCTCATAATATTATAGGCCTATATCATCATGATACCATGGAACGCTTACAAAATGAATCGAACTAAAATCCAAACGCACAGTATGTTCATGTTTGTGACACATCAAGTAGCCGACCGTTGATTATTAAATGAAGATGCCATGATTGTCTGATCAATTCCGTAAACAGACTAGTTGATTTCTAATTTCAATTGAAATGTATCCGTAACAGAGGAGAGCTGATTTATATGCATTTCAATACTCATTCCTAAATAATGCAGTATGCGATTTTAAACTCGTAAATATCCAACAGAACCCTTTTCAAGCTCGCTGTAATTCGAAAAAATAATTATTAAGTTATAACTTTCGTTCCACGATTGGTCAAACATTCCTTCACATATTTGTCTTATCGTATTTGTGCTTCCACAAAGCAAACACAATGTAGAATATGACCATTTATTAAGGGTTTAATTTGTCTGAGGAAGCTTGCCTTTCACAGGTTGACCTGTGTAAGGTCAGCCGTCTTGCCGACAGCCGGGCGTGGGTGAAGTCAGTCGGCCATGACGCATAGCCCCGCCAGGCTATTGCCGAGTCCTGCTTTGCACCTTCAATTTCCAGCCTGAGATACAACTATTTCCTCATATTCTACATACAACATAATGAATTTAAATCATTTGCATGTATTTCTAGCGTCATATCCCGAAACCATCTTCATATTACAGTTTAATTGACAAAGTCGGCAAACCGGCGTTTCGGCAAAAAAGAATCGGCAAGGTGGTAGTCGGCATGCCAGTTTTCGGCAATCAGGAATGACACCTATCACTTCATATTGCATCTTTCGCTTTGCTCATTTTTCTTGCCAAAAACCAGGGAGTTTCCTTTTTGGACCAATGAAATTTTTCAGCCATATTTAAAGTATGTACATCTTTATACATAGCAAAAACCAACAACTAACATACCGTATTTATAATAATATTAATCCCTAAAGTTCGGGAATATATATATATATATATATATATATATATATATATTATATATAATATATATATATATATATATAATAATTGTGGGTTTTTTTTAAATCCAAGTGTATTATAGTTTATGTAATGAACATTAAAATTTTCATCGTCATAAATATATAAGTGCATAAAATGTTTTACAACTCTGAAAAACAATCCTCCACTCACCTACACTTATATGCAGCAGAGAGCAGTTTGGGTTAAAATCTGAAGTTTGATACCTGTAGTAGGATATATACCATGCATAGATTAATCCTATTAATGATCCCCGATGTTCATAATCTCTGTTACACCGGTGGAAATATTTTCTTGATTATTCACAAATGTACACTGGTTTTCTTAAAAAAAATAGAAAAAAATCATTCTAAGGAATGCCGGCCTCCGCCATGTTGGCGGACCTTAATTTGGTCTCCGTAACCCGTATTGTCATTCTCTTATATGTCTATATTCCCTCTAAGTTCCCCCAACAAGTGTTGGCATTCACTTTTTTCGAACCATAGATATGTCCCCATGTTGGTGAATATTCCTAGAAATACTTCCGAAACCCGGATGATAAGCCACACCCAAATCTAATCGATTCTTCATTGGCCCATTCCCGAATTGTTCAAATCTAAGGGCATTTCGTTCTGGTTTGCGTGAGCATACCCGCCTCACGGAGGAAGTTAAATACAATAGTAAACTAGAATACGGGTAGTCGACAAGCGACTACGTGTATCCGCCTAAATCAGAGTGGAACGGGTGAAGTGAGGCATGGATTGAGTGGCAAGGGGAAATAGAGTGAAGTGTTGCATATTAGGATGGATGTCTGCAGCCAAATGATGTATGTAGGTTGCGCCACCAACCACAAAATCCAGAAAGCCGTCCAAGTTGTATACATATGCAAAATTTGAGGCAGATAAGTCAAAACACTATGTTTATGAGTGCTTTTAGCCCGTGGCAGACAAACAGATGGACGCTGTTCAAAAATGGTTGAAGGTGGCGCCACCAGTTTTGCGTATGATAAAGAGCTATGTGAGAAATATACACATGCAAAACTTTGGCTCAATCGGTCAAACGGTTCCCAAGATATGAGCTTGGATGTCTGCTGCATAAACTAGAATGCAGGTGGCGCCACCTGTCATAAAATCAAGAGAGCTGTCGGGGATGTATAAACCTGCAAAATTGTAGGCAGATATGTCAAACCACTGCCGAGATATGAGTGATTTTATCCCATGGCAGACAAACAGACGGGAGCTGTGCAAACATGGTTGCAGGTGGCGCCACCATTTTTTGTGTATGTTATAAAGCTCTCCAAGGGCTACATTTGTGCAAAAAATTTTCCTGATCCGTCAAACGGTTCCCGAGATATGTGGGTTTATGTGTGGAAACAGACGCACAAACGGACGCAGAGCGCAGAGGAAAGGTCAGAGGTCAAAACAAAATCGGGGCGCAGCAGTTCACATGTGACCCGAACATAATCCTGGGTTTCGTAAAATTCCGCCCAGCGGTGACGGAGGAGTTCTCCGGACACCTACGCGGCGGCGGCGGCGGCGGCGTGCAGCTGAAAACATAGTATCCGCAAAACTCTGTTTTGGCGGATACAATTATTCCATAGAACTAGATCTACACGTGGACTAACACAGGCGTTAACGTGGCGACAATGCAGAAAACTCCCTTGTCTCTTAGACCCCTGCACATTTTATTCTCCTGTCAGTGAACCCCTTTGCAATGCGCCTCCGAAACCCATTAAACCGGTGCAGTGATAATGGTTTGTTCCCCCCGAGTTCCTTATCCTGCCGCCACGCACCGCCCAATCCAAACACCTTGCAGTCTTACGGGCCCTGAGTGATTTAAACGTACAATAAACGCGACGTTCTAGTACACCAGGGGCTGTCGGTGTGGGATGACCTTTAAGATCAGTATCCGTCACATGAGATGAAAATTTGTTACACGACTGAGCCTGAAGAATGCGCTGTCACTCATGTTACCCTAAAGACTCCACGCGAAAAGACACCATTGTAGTGACTTCCCGCCTAAGCATTTACTTGTATTGACATCGATGTTGCGACTTGAAGCCCTCGCGATGTGTGATTTGTCTTAACGTAACGTTTATTTCCGTGGCGTCAATTTATCTTCAAATGTTGGGGGAACTTGTTACTCGCATGGGCGGGTAATCATAGTAAGGAAAACTTTTTATAAACTAGCACACACACACATATATATGTATGTATGTATATATATATATATATATATATATATATATAACATATATATATATATATATATATATATATATATAACATATATATATATATATATATATATATATATATATATATATATATATATATATACCTTTTAGGGATCGTAATACTTTGATTTTTTTTTCAAATTACTACATATTTGCCTTTCCGCAAAATGCATCCTACCATCATATCAAATTTTCATTTATATTTTACTCATTATTAGCCTGATTCTGCCATCTTACAAGCCATCCTACATCATGTATATAGTGCATGAAAAAAAAAACAGAACATTAAGCAGCGAGTAAACATTAAATTAAAGGAGATGACGGCCTAGATGCAAGAAAGCAAAAGTTACAGACCATTTAAATGGGGTAGACTAAATATTGAGTTGATGGAATACCACCTGAAAATATTTCGTTTCTTATTTATCAGCGAAGTAGATGTATGTATGAGAATAAGCATTTGACATATGCATGAAGAATTATAGACACGTGTAAAAACAATAACAGAAAACGTATTTTTGGTACTTAATTACTTTTAAATGGAAATTATATACACACACAAGCACCCACATACACTCATACATATATATAAATGTATTGATATATATATATATATATATATATATTGTATTTTTTATTATCAATAACAGTAATCGTACACTGAAAGAAGATGTTAATATATTGAACTATTATGTTTGCAAATAATAGCATTGCTTTAGAAATATGATCAGCATATGAAGAGGTTAAGTGATATTTTCGAAAAGTATTTGTTGATGAGTACTGTACCAACTTAAACATTGGCAACAATCGAGGCACGGTTTCGAATATATCCTACTCCTCCCGATATCCGTAAATCACAAAATCCAAGTATAAATTTAATACTTTGTGCTGAAGTATGGATAGAGAGTTTGATAAATGCCACCGTCGCTACATCGAAATTCTAGAGCCCTCTGCATACAACATTGTTATTTTGTGAGTGTCTAACTTTTGGTATTCTAAAATCCGAAACGTCATCTAAAGAAGAACACCCACCGTGAAAAGAATTTTCGGGCTTTATCATGAAGTTAGAAGCCAATGTTAAAAAAGCATTAGCTGTGGCATGGGAATAATTAGAAAGCAGAGGACAAGGAGAGCGCACTCTCAGCCAACTCCGAACTCGGTCAACGAACTCCGAGAACATAACGGATAAAACAAATCTCCTGATTCAGCAAGAATATATTCTAATTTAACCCAAACCATTATATATATATATATATATATATATATATATATATATATATATATATATATATATATATATTCATCTTAGTAAATTTGTGCGCGTGTCTTGCCTCAAACCCATAAACTTCGATATGATGCATCAGTTATCCGTTTTACATGAACACATTCGCTAGAGGTGAAACCCGACAGATACTGAGGCCCCTTTGTCTGAGCAGCTGCCGACCAGGGACAACACTTTTGTAACCTTTCCTTCTCACGTAAAATCAAAATTATTCGGAAAGGAACTGTCGAATATGGTAAAAGATCATCAACAGAATCGTGATTAATTTAAGACATTAACTCCCGAGATGTAGGCCGGTATTGTCAGGTCACTTTGCAAGAGCACTGTGTCCTTTAATTATTGTTAAAAGTGTAGGCAAGACATTTGTCCACCCCCGTATCCAATGTGCTCTCTTGCTGGTAGCTCCTCTGCCGAGTGTACGACTGCTGCTGTGTTATATCTGCTTGGCACCTGTCAGGCGAGGTCTTTACTGCTAAAGGCGGCAGCAGCCATTATGTGGCACCATTACACCTGCGCCATAAGCGTTGGTGTAAGAGCGGGGAAGTTACTTCCATTATAACAGTTCCTTGACCCAAAGGGACTGTTTTACCTTCCTTACACTGTTGAATCAATTGAGAATCACTGTAACTGATTTTTTTTTCTAAGTGTATTTAATACCAATAATTTATCTCATAAACTGTTCTTTGTATAAAAAGTAGTATGTAGAATATTTTAAACATGGCGACGAGGAAACTTTATCAGGGCAATAGCCATACATAAATTGTTTCCACTCAGTCCGCTGTCTTCGAAATTGTATATACAAGACCAGAGATAGTGATGAGGAAACCGGATCGTCTGTACCGGATTCGGAAGCCACTCCTGTAATATATATGGCAGACTACTACGTTACTACTTCACCTGCCAGCTTGTCAGCAGCTGGTTGAGTTCCAGGTGGTCTGTTACTGACTGTCAAGTGGTGTGGAACTTGTGGGCGCCAGCGGATACATCCCTGTTGCTCTTACGTGACCTTGTGTAATACTAATATTTCCAGATGGCGTGCTTGGCAGTATTTGTAAATGTTTACTTTTATGTGTGATCCGGGTGTGGTTGAAGGAACTGGTATTTTTGTTCTCTTTTAATAGACTCTAATAGATCCCTTTGTATGGAGAATTACATTGTAATTTTAAAATAGTATCTTTTTTAGTAAATAGTGTTCTCTTAAGTAACAACACATAAATAACTTGTACAAACTACTAAAAAACTCAATTTATGATTTAAAGTGAGCCTGTGACAACACCTATAATGACTACTTTATTTTTTTAAATTTTCAGTTGTGTACAATGTTCACGAATGTCATTTTTATTCATGTTTGAAATTATGTAATGTATATTTATAATTCATGTGTTTTAAATGTAATTTCTTCAGAAAAGTTAATAAATGTTCTTTTTTTCATAAATATTTAGAATGTTATGCGCGGCACTACAGTCATTGCAAACTGATTATAAGAATGATGACATCACTGTCAAGTAACCTGAAGGATATGAACAAGAAACCGTTTGATATGTACCTATGTATTCGGACTTCACCTTCACGTGTTCTTTCGGTAAGACCAGATTCTGAATGTTGTCTGTTTTTTTTTTTAAATTAGAGTTTAAAAAAAATGTTACATATTTTTTCAGATAATGGCAAGTAATACCGACATATGGATCAAGTTTCAAGAGAATTCCAGATATCTAGCCGACACAATGTACAATTGTACAGCAAAATAATATTTCTACGTAAAGCAAAGCGAACTAAATCACTAGCAATATCACCTGTAACTATGTGACCTCTAGTGGGGTCCTCATGGTTTAGTGTGTAATTACCGTAATGATTAACGACATCAGGCGAAGATACCGATCTTCAATCAGCCAACCTAACACCAGCGGTCGGTGTGGCCCGTTCAAAACAAACCTCCTCAAGTACGAGACTGAAAGACGCCCGGGATTTCTTGTATCAATGGTGAAAAATCAAAAATAAAGTTTGTCACAATTCAAGAAGAAGCATCCCTTTTAATTGCACATGTGCATGCTTACGATGGCAGTACTAATCGCGAGGACGATTCAGCACTGAGTGATATGCGTCGACAGGGAATTAGCAAAATATTACCTTTTAATACCGGATCTTTGCGGTAACGCACAATTTTCTAGTTCAGTTTTGTAATAAGTGTTAATCTCATATAAGGAATATTTATCCTGATAAAAAAAAATTAACACAAGCAGCTCGCCAAAACAAGGTGGGGTTTATTGTACGTTTAAAACGGTTAGTACATGTCAAACTGTAGGCTTCCTTGTGTACATGGGCGAATTTCCTGGAAGAGATCATTATAACTGCTATGGGTTAATGGTTTTCATGGATGCTTTTTTTAAATATTGTAAAGCAGTTCACTGGTGGGTGAATTAAAGTAGTGGGAGAACTCAGGAAACGTTAAATGGCCCAGTGCGTGTATTACTAGTGCTATCCAAGTCACCGTGTATGATATTAAATGTGAGGTAACATTGGACTAGTTTAATTTACTGCATGAATGGTACAGAAAATGCGGGGTTATTGGTGCATTATCGGGGGCCTGATGTGGGCCGTTATTGAAAAATAAACAAAAGGCTCATCAGAAAATATTTTTTTCAGGCATTAAATGAAATCATTTTTACCGTGTGAGGGATATGGTGTAAAGTGGGCGAATAGAAAGTGAAGTAAATGTTTAAAAGAGTAAATGTTATCAGCCAAGCATTAAAGTCGTTAATGCGAGCATGAATAATAGAAACACTGAAACAAGAGACCAGTGAATCGTATAACTCGACATACAGTTTCAACCAACAGTAACAAGAACTACATATTTATCGTATGTCAACCGTATAAAACGTAAATCAGGAATAAAATTATATTAGATTCGTCCCCTGCTTATGTTTGCCTTCGAATAAGGGCAAATGTTCTATATCACATGCAACTATAGAGGTCTGCAATCGCTGGGTGACACTTGGAAACGTTGGAAATAACTGAGCGATAATAGGTAATTGCCTAAATGTATGGTACGAGCTGTTATGAGAACATCAACAGAGAAGGAAAACAAATTTCATATATAAATATATAAAAAGCAATGTTATTAATATTTTATTTACATTTTGTTGGTACAATGAACATTATGAAACAACTGCGCCCTGACTGCATGTGCACGAACAAAGCTCGGTAACTATATCCCCCTTTGTTTCATATCTGGGAAGCATGATCAAATGATTAAGCAAGCGAATTGTGTCCATAATGAACTCCATAACTGAAGCAGAAATGAGTGCATATCTACAAGAAGGGTTGTTATAGTTGCTACATTTCAACCTTAATCTTGCTTTCCATTTTCCCATCAAGATAATGCATTAGTTGTTTCATGTTTTGAAGTAAACGTCTCGGGGGGGGGGGGGGGGGTTACTATTAAGTGTTTCTCTTCCTCATTATAATAGTGCTGTGTTGAAATTATTCTAATATAGTGTTGTGTTTGCTTGAAATGCATTAATGGGAATAAACCTTGTATTGTAGCCATGCACTGTCTATTTTTTTTAACAGATTTGACGGGTATGCTGGCGCTTCTCTAAAATAAATGTTATCCAACCAAATATTAACTGTTGTTTTTTTCCTAATGTATCTAGACACATTTATTGGAATAGTGATAAATGGCTGGTTACTTTTTTCAACCCTAGACATGAATCTTGCCCACCAGGGTATACATTCTTAGGTTTGACTAACAGTTCCTCGCTACAACTGTTCCACGCTGAAACTCCAAACACATTCGGTGAGAGGACTTTTTACTCAGGCGCCCTTTCGTTTAAGGGGTAGTAGCCTATCTTTTGCGTTGGTGGATGAATTTTCTATTTGGAAATATTCTTTACAAGTTCATCCATGAGTGCACCTTTCAACTTCTGACCTTCGATTATAAAATTAAGATATTTTAGGGGTGGATTTATGAGAAAGGTGAGGAGGGTATATTGAAGGAAGAATAAACAAAGAGTGTGACACAGCACAGTATGAAAGATTAAGTGGTCCAAGACCTCATAATGTGAGAATTCTCGGTCTTCAATCAAACAATTCAACAACTCATCGTCAATTTTCATGTGATATTCATTATAGTTTTAATATTGATCTTTGTATTATGTCTTAATGAAATATATCAAAGCATTATTTCCACTTCTAGCAGGTTTGGTATTTACTTCACGCGTTCACGTGTTTTATGACATGATCATGACCCACTGTAAACTACGGATGAAGGTCGTCCACCTTCTTCTACTTTGAAAACACTGGTCTTATTTCTACCAAACACTCTCATCAGATAGATTTCAACCTTAAGACTGTCCTTGAAATAAATTCCTCTTGTATTTCCGTAACCTCATCAAGCCCTAACCTCGAAAAATATATACTTACGGCTCGTGATAGCTGTCATTTTGCATACAGACTAAAACCTGTATGTTGTAAGTGGCTTATGGGGATTAAGGGTATATCGGAAGTGCTATTAATTTTCGACTTCACGGGTCTCCTGTTCCAGTTGCCTTAATCCTAGACTGACCGTGCGGGTATTATAGTGCAGTGACTTTCCGAGATTAAGAACACCTAATCAAACATCGACCACCGCTGAAAAGTGTAATTTTAGTTTTCTTATTGCACAGTTTCTGCACCATATGATCTACTATATTAAATGTTATTACTTAGCGGATTTATCATCTATATGGGTCAGTCCTCTTTGTCACAGGTACAGTTATATATAAATGAAATGTTTCAGGTATTAAATGCACATATTCTTGTGGCAATAAAAATGAATTGAATAAAAACAGTCGTGGGCCCCAAGGTGAATACAAGTCATGTAGTTACCGATCATCCCCTGATAACCGGAAAGACACAAAACAAAACGTATGTGTAAACATTATAGTGTCTTGGTGACGCATACTGAGAAATACACCGACACTTAGTCATCTTTGTTTGCCTTATATACTCTTACCCTCCAGCCAGAGGCCGTTTCTACTCAAAACGAACCTCTACGAGGCAGGCAGTGTGGGACGGCAGTTTTGGACTTGTCTCAACTGTTAATTTTAAAACAAAAAATAGTTACATTCAAGGAAACACCTTCTTTTTTATATTTCACATGCGCATGCTTACAAAATATAACTTATCTCGTGAAGTCCTTGACTCAAAACACCCATGTTTATGTAATTTGACTATATATAATTCTTATCCATTGTATTTGAACGGACTACATTACCCTCTTAAATACATTTAAACATCCCCGCCATTGTATTAAGAACCCCCAGTATCGACATTTTAGAAACGTTAAGTTTACCCTTGTTCCCTTTATGACCACATTCAATTAAAAAAAAATTATGTTTTTCTCCATTAATGTAACGTACAGAAAAAAATAGAGAAGTTCAACATGTTTTATCATAAAGTATTGAAATTATCGATGATAATTGATATACCATTATTCAATCCATTTTGAAATTTTGTTATATTTGAATAAATACCATTGTACTCCATGTAAGGTTTAAATCAATGAGTTCCATACTTATACGTTACCTTTTATAAAGCTAAATTTAAATAAAAATTTTACTGTTCCTCAGATTAAAAAAAAGACATATTTTCTATATCATGATGCCTCGTTTTTTATTTATATTACAGAGATAAACCCACCAATCTAGGGGGATGTGGCTGAGGAACAGACGAGACTGTCCCAGTTCACGACGCCTAGTCTTTATATGTGTTACGATTAGGTGCAGGGATCGATAGCTGACGGTTAATTAATGATACAGCAAGTGTGGGCAGTTACACTTCCCTTCAGTGCATCGTTTCGGAATATAATCGGCTAATGGTCCCCTCTGACCGATCCCGCCTTTGTGTCAGCAGTCTGCAATCTGTTGATATGAGTGTTACAAATGGCGAACCCCGTCTAGGTATCGTATGGCGCACGTCTGTGGGGTTTTGCTTACATTTGTTATGTTCATTTACTATGGGAACACCGGCAGAGAGTGCTCTACCACAAATAGCAAGGTCATGAGGGGGATATATACTAATGACAGTGGCCGCATATGTAAATGCACTGTCAGCGTAATATTTACCTGTTATGTCAAGCCTACCAAATATTACATATAACTCAACATGGACTTATAAGTAAAAGGCAATAAGGCTAATGGAGAGACACGCCGCTTATGTGTCTTTATTACAATTAAGATATTGATATTTACAGGGAAACGTCTATCCACATGTGCCTCTTTATTACGGTTAATATCTGTCGACCTGCATCGAAATACTGTTTTTCTAATCCAAATAAGCCAAACCAAAGTGCATATATAATGTGACAGTTCAAATTATCACCTTTCATGATTGCGGTTCCTGGATCTAACCTGCTAAAATACAGACCAGGACCTTATTTCACTGATCACACCATGGAAACACACGTGAAGTTTGATATTGTTTACTTCGTCACCTTGTCTCCAAGTCCGCACTGAATGAACCTCTTCAGATCAAGCAAACGTATTCCAAATCTCATTATATCATCATATGACACAATTACCTATGAAAAAATAATAAATATAGATTTAATAAAATGAGCCCAATTCCTGGAGGAAAAAGATTTTTTTCTGTGTATTTTTCCATTAAAATCATGAGGTTGTGAAATTTGTTCATAAACTTTTGGCAAATCTATTAACACTGTCAACTCGGGAGTGACGTCACACACGGCGAAATTCCCCGTGACTAAGGCCAAAAAAAGTTAAGGTTCTCGGGCTATATTTTGTTTTACTTTTTTTTTTGTATGTTTCGTTAAAATTGTCATATGATCAGGGAAAAGCATGAAAATGACAGCATTGTTTTAGCTAAACAGGCAAAAGTACTACGTAACTAAGGAAATCTTATCAAAATTGTATTATTTCAACTTCTTGAAAGAATAAAATGTTTGATGCGGGGGTTAAACTTGAGGCGGGCGGTGCCTGAGAACCATACCATTTATTTTGTTTGGCTTAACAATTCTATATGTCATCAAAATCTAAGTAGTTTTGACACTGTCGGCCCTATATG
Source organism: Sipunculus nudus (assembly GCA_026874595.1). NCBI lineage: Eukaryota > Metazoa > Annelida > Sipuncula > Golfingiida > Sipunculidae > Sipunculus > Sipunculus nudus. The sequence goes on from CM049311.1 coordinate 78,325,620, forward strand.
AATAAAAACAATATGTATACCGAGATTTAAGACGTTTCTAAATTTGCCTCTGACGTCACACTTTCACATCACAAATCACAACCCGGTCTCTGTTCTGGATGAAATCTACCATACACATAAAAAACCCAAACGTTTACCTAACCATGAACAAAATGATATCTGTAACATGGGTAACACGGGCACCATTCTCTTTCGCAATCGTGCCATGGGTCCGAGAAAAATAACATGATATCTGTAACTTGAGTAACACGGGCACCTCTCTGTATATCACCCGTCCCATGGTTCCGGGAAACATAAACAATATGGTATCTATAACTTGAGTGACATGGGTACCTCACTGTTTATCACATGTCCCATGGTTCCGCGAAACATAAACAAAATGATATCTATAACTTGAGTGACATGGGTACCTCACTGTTTATCACACGTCTCATGGTTCCGCGAAACATAAACAAAATGATATCTATAACTTGAGTGACATGGGTACCTCACTGTTTATCACACGTCCCATGGTTTCGCGAAACATAAACAAAATGATATCTATAACTTGAGTGACATGGGTACCTCACTGTTTATCACACGTCCCATGGTTCCGGGACACATAAATAACATGATATCTATAACTTGAGTAACACGGGCAGCTCACTGTTTATCACACGTCCCATGGTTCCGGTGTAAAGACTTCAGATTACCCCCCTTTCAGATTACCCCCCTGTTATCTGAAATCGATATCAGATTACCCCTGACTATAGCCTGAACCTGATTTCAGGTTACCCCTCTTCTGCTCAGATTACCCCCCTCGCTGATCAAGCAAATATGACTACTTTTTTTGCAAGTAGGAACTCACCACTCCTTATTTATTAACAACATCCTCAGCTGGCTGGTGATATAGCTGTCAGTTTCGTCGGGCCGTACATGTGTCTTTCTGACCATTACCACTTCATAACGCGTATTATCTCAAAAACGTTATTCACATCCCATTTTAATTAACCTCGCAGGTGAATTAATAAGATCTCCTGACTTGATCAGGTTTTGTTCACACGTATTTTTATACTTTTTAAGATTTTTAACGCCCGTCTTATAGACGGATCGTATAACAGTACTTGCATATATGACGGTCCGTCCAATAACCATTGGACGATAACCAGGAAGACAGCTGCAGTATGCTTGTCAGTTGCCGTATTTTGAGATCTAAAAGAGATATCATTTAAATAATGGATGATCAGTTAACGTGCAAGACTGCATTTTTCATTTATAGTTGGTGTATTTAAAATCTAACCAGAGAGAGAATGTTTTGTACTGCAGGGATAATGACAATTTAATAATAATAATCATCATCGTTAATTTACAGTATTGTTTTTATTATAAATAGTGGCAGTAGCAGAAGTTGTTTCTGTTGTCAGGTTACCTAAGTAATTGTATAAGTACCCAAATAATCATGAGTAATCATTTTTTTTTTGGGGGGGGGGGAGTAATCTGAAATTAGAGGGGGTAATCTGAAATCGATTTCAGATTAACCCCCAATATATCTGAAAGGGGGATAATCTGAAATCGCTACACGGGGACTCATGATATCTAAAACGCGAGTAACACGGGATCCTCTCGGTTTATTACACGTCCCATGGTTCCGGGAAACATAAAAACATGATATCTATAACTTGAGTAACACGGGCACCACACTGTTATCACACGTCCCATGGTTCCTTGAAACATGAACAACATGACGTCTGTAACTTGAGGCACATGGGCACCTCTCTGCTTTTGGGGAACACGAACATTATTAATAAACTTGAATGTATGTAAAAGAAAATCAAGGCAATGTCCATAAATTATAAAATAAATTCATTTATGTGATCGAGGCTGATATAATATATTAAGTAAATATCATGCATTCAGGTATTTTGATATAAATATATGATTTAGGATATATATATATATATATATATATATATATATATATATATATATATATATATATATATATATTGTTACAGGTGCCCTTTTTTTATTGTGTGCAGCGGTCTTACAGATGATTGTTTTATTGTGCACACGGATGTTCCATGTGTTGTTGGCATTTCGCCTGGCCGGATGTTGCAGGCTCGGTTTAATCCGCATTGGTTTAACCCTAGATACACAGCGTTCTTTGTCCTTGTATGTTCTTTGAACGTGTGTACTGTGTAAGATTCTTTAGATTGTTCGAGCAATGGAAGGTTCTCGGCTGGAGGTGAGAAGTTATAAATAGGGGGCTGTGTTTTAGAGCCGAGAGAGAGGTGAGCGAATATTCCAGCGGACACACAAGCGTGTATGTCAGTTTGTGGGACCTGTTCCGATAAGTGCGGCAATTATAGATTTTCTTCAGATTTTCTTCTGGATTTGTGACGAATCTTATTTGGTTTTCATTTTACTCTCTGGATTGTTACAACAGCTTTATATTGGACTGTTATTCTCCGAGAGAATTTGTGTGAACTGTTCGTCCGGCTTATACATTTTAAAGGACTTATCGCCGTGACAGTGGTGGTATCCAGGTACTGTACGCACTTTGTTTATTTTACTATGTGATTGTATTGATTTGCGTTATACTGCTGTTATACTGTTTAATTGTATTGATTTAGTGTATTGTAATGTTAGGGTTGTTTTAAGAATAAATTATAGTTATTTGCTAACAAAACAACCACTGACTTCTTTATTCATTCCCTTAGACATTTCACGCTGCCTAGTGTTACAGAATCTAATTTTTTTTTATCACCTTGACAAAATTTATGTTCATCACGCATACGTGATCTGTTGATATTAGGTTCCGTAACAATATATATATATATATATATATATATATATATATATATATAAAGGTAATGATGGATCTTAGTCACTGCCGCCGGTTTCGCCTCATTGGCTCATCAGATGACTGACGTTCAACTTCTACGATGTCGATTTTATCGTATTTTTCGGCACTGTTGGATGCCCTTGATCCATGTCGGAAAGTTGATACAATTTCGGAGCATTTGTTCAGCTTTGTTATATATATATAAATAAAACTTTAGGTAGGTAGATAGATGATATATATATATATATATATATATATATATATATATATATATATTGTGTGCTTTGTTATATATATTTAGGTAAGCTGGACAGCTGAGTGGTAAAACGCTTGGCTCTCTCCGCTGGCGACCCAGGTTCGATCCTCGGCGTGGCTATGAGAGTGGGTTGTAGTTGCCCGTCAAAGGCCGTGGTTTTCTCCGGGTACATCGGTTTCCTCCACCCCTGCAGATTATCCTACGCTATCACCTGAGGCTTGGAGAGTGCCTCGATTAGTTATAATAACTATTCGTACAATCCATGTAAAATAAAAAAAGTTGATAATAATAAAACTGTCACAAATTAGGACCCGACTATGTTCGACCACGGTTGTACAGAAGTCCTTGCAACCATGTTTTTTATTGTTTAATTTATTAGGAAAAGTATATAATCGTAGACGTCAACTCAACTGAAGCTTTCTCCGGAAAACAGCTTCTTTACAATGCATTCCTGTTTTGGTGATGAACCACTCGTTTTATATAAATCAGAAAAAAAGTTTTATTTGTAATTGCATAACTGTCAATTTGTTTATTTTAGTACAATCTGGGCCTTTATAACCTAGTACCATTGTTTAATACAGTACAGCATTACTCATTAACAAAGAGAAATGAGGAAATTATACAAATAAATTTCATTACATCCACCTGAATCGAAATATGTAGATTAACACAAAAGTCCATATTTTTATGGGCCAATGCTTTACAGAATTTTAAGTATTAAATACCAAATAGACAAATTAAACACCTTCTATCGGATAAAAGCATCGAAAATTTACTTTCTATATTGGACGTCCCCTTTGTCCAGACCACTTCGTAATCTACAGTCAATTAGTTTCATGGCTTTCCGGTATGAAATAAGCCTTTTGTAACTCACAGACTAATTTTGTAGCCGCAATTTCAAGCCATTATGGCATTTATATAGATCTTTATTTTACAACATAAAGGCATTCAGTAATAAGAGGCAATGGTCTCGCGAGGGCGAGGCTGCTAATTGGATCGCAGGCTCGCAGTGAAGACTGACGCTTTCACACTTCAAAGCATGCTGATATGATAGCACCGGTGCCACTGCGGAAAACTATGAGCTCATCCGAAGTCCTACGTATACAGAGGCGATTTAAAAAAAAACGAAAATAATTACTTGTGACGTGAACAACCCTCGGTACGACAAATAAAACAGACATTTATATAGGTCTAATGGTTATTCACCTGTGACTAATAATTGATTGCCAGCCAGTGAGTTTCAAATCTGTCTACCAGATTCATTTGCTTGTTACATATTTGTAAAACAAAAATGTAGTGTTACCTGATGCATCAGATATCTTGGAGTTTTCAGTCCGTAACACATGGTCACCTCTCACAAAGCATTAATGATGACAAGTTGAATAAAACCATATAAAAGCCTAAGCATCTTAATTCTTCCCGTTTTCCTTTCTTCTGCATCATCTGATAAGTTCATGACTGTAGCGCTCTCTACCATGAAGTTAATATTTTTTTTTATGTATTTTAAACAAATAAAAGAGCATAATTCTTTGGTATATTATAGATAGATTAGCATGTTGTATGTCATGAAATCGAATGCGATAGACTATTACATCAATTTTGTTATGAATAAAGTTAATGGCCGGTGCATAGGCAGTTGAAACACGCTCTACGCAAATACACCACCCCGAGATCACGTAACTTTCTGCTACAAATGTCGTTTGCCACATTTCCATTAGGACAAGATTGTTACAGATGTATTTCTTATTATGTGACACGGGCGTAACTCGTGTTGTAACGGCCTCGCCTGGCCGGGTGTTGCACTTTCAGTTTAATCCGTACTGGTTGAACTCTCGTTGTCATGCTAGCTTGGGGCTTTCTCCCCTGGCCGAGTCGGGCAGGCTGACGTGTGAACCCTGATATGTAGAGACACGGCATTCGTATTTCTAGATGGTTTCTGTAACGCGTGTGTACTGTGTATTATGTTAGATTCTTTGGATTGTTCGAGAAATAGAAAATTCTCGGCTTGAGATGAAAAGTTATATAAAGAGGCGATGTTTTAAAGCCGAGAGAGAGGTGAGAGAATATTCCTGCGGACACAGAAGCGTGTATGTCAGTTTGTGGTACCTATTCCGATAAGTGTGGCAATTATAGATTTTCTTCAGATTTTCTTCTGGATTTGTGACGAAACTTATTAGGTCTTCAGTTTTATTTCGGGATTATTACAAGAGCTTTACATTGGACTGTTATTCTCCAAGAGAACTGGTGTGAACTGTTCGTCCGGCCTATACATTTTAAAGGACTTATCGCTGTGACAGTGGGGGTATCAAGGTACTGTGCACTTTGTTTATTAGGCTGTGTGATTATATTGATTTGCTGTTATACTGTTGTTGTACTGGGTAATTGTATTGGTTTTAGTGTATTGTAATGCAAGGATTGTTTTAAAAAATAAATTATAGTTATTTGTTAACAAAAAAAAACACTTGACTTCTTTATTCATTCCCCTAGACATTTCACGCTGGCTAGTGTTACAGAATCTGATTTTTTTTTTATCTCCATTACAAAGTTTATGTTCATCACGGATACGTGATCTGTTGATATTAGGTTCCGTAACAACGTGATCTGTTGATATTAGGTTCCGTAGCAAGATGATGATTTTTTTACGTAGAAACAATTTATTTTGATTTTCTAAGCTTACGTACATGGTAAACATATTTGTTAGTCAAAACAAATTTGCCTGACCTTTCGGTGTTATGTGTCAAAGGAATACTTTTCGTTTCAAAATTAATGCTGGTATCGTATTCATTTGTGCTACTCATGTATATTACCAACGGTCACGACAAATGCAATGATGGACCCAACCGAAAGCAGAAGTGCAAGATGTATTCAGGTGCACGATAATAAAAAAAAATAAAAATATTGCACGACCGAATTAAGAACGACCGAAAAGTTAAAAAAGTTATTTCGGTGTTAATTACCCACTATTTTTTAATATTTATAATGCAAATTAACAGTTTCCTTGCGAACTGTTTTCTCGATCGTGGTAGGGGGTTGATAATCTGATATCAGCACTGCCTGATCCGATGTTTCATCTGTCCTTCCTGGAACTCTCGGTTTGCTAATTCTTGTAACATTCTCAGCTTCCTCGGCAATCGGTCTGTCCCCCAAAGTAGTTGTACTAACACTAGAATGTTATTCGAGCTTCATTTATCTGACACCCCTAACGAGCCTTATGTAATTGACTCCTTAGACAGGAATCCTGTTGGGGGGGGGGGGGGGGCGGGGGGAGGGAGAAGGTTCGGAACATGATGAGTATCAACGACTTTGATTCACGAGTGCAGCGCCCTGCATGTCTAACATTCTGGGTATACGTATTGGCAAAAGGGAAAAGTATAAAATATTACTCCTAAATACATTTATTCGATCAGTGATTACCTGGATAAAGTATATAGTATATACTACAAATCACCGTGTACGATGTTGAAAAAGCTCACATTAAATCTAAAACAAGGGCCAAGGGGCAAAAATAGTCATCCATCCTGTGTTTAATAAAGTGTGGCATCAGTGATATCATATTATCCCCAAACCTTTGGCAAGAACCCCTGTTAAACACAAAATACTTGAAAAATACAAACTGGATTAAAATAAAAGAAAATGCATGATTAGCTATTTAGTTGTTCTGATGACCCTATTTTAATTGTGAGCAATGGGGGATGTAATTTGTAAACTAGACAGGTTTGAACAACAGATACCGAGGAACAGGATATAAAAAAAAAGAAAATATACCTGCAAAGTTATATGCTTACAGCTCCTCTTGGTGCTTGCATAGTTGGTACTAGAGTTAACAAATTGTATGGAAACATCTGAAATCGTAAAATTTTGTAACATTTGGGTTTTTAAGCAGAAGGCATTTTGAAAATATATCTTCCAAGTCACACAAATCTGATTTCCCTTAGTTACAGTTGAACACGAAAGAGAAGCTAAAATTTTAAAATTTTCTAATAATCAGAAATAATCAGAATATTCAGAAAATACCAGTTCACCTTACAATGAGTAATCTACCTTAAGAAGTGCCATCTTTAGGCAAAAATCATATAGCAGTTTAATGATTAAACATGTCTAAACAATTGGCAATGATTGGGCAAGTGCTTCATGAATTTAAAGGCAAAATATTTTGTTCGATATATGACAACATGTTAAATCAGAAAATTTCGACATTAGCAAAATTTTAAGTCCTGTGGAAACATTAGCCTGAAAATAATTTTATCAGTAGTGTTCATATACAGTCCAACCTGTCTGAACGATCACCTGTGAAATGCGGGCACCTGGCTATTACGACCACTAAACATCAGTCCCTTTTGAAAATCCGTTTTATTATCTATAGATAAAACCTGTGAAATACGAACACCTGGCTATTACGGATTACGGGCAATTTTTCCTGACCAAAGTGACATATTACTAATTAATTGACCTGCCTGATGCAGGCACTCTTTGTGCTACTCATGGACCAGCGCTGACCGGTCGGTTGATTGACCATGCTTGAAGTTGCGGTCACTTGCACCGCTGCTGTTTGTTTTACTGGTGTGCGTGTGTACGTAGCACAGACTTGAGTTTATTGGGACCCTGGGCCGAACTTGGACTGGAGGCCCGAGGCAGGCGACGTGACTGGCTCACACGACCTGTTAATCCGCATGAATGGAGGTACCCCGAAGTTAATCTTTGATCTGTTCCTCTGTGATCTGTCTTTTATCTATTCAGTGCATTACATCATATTACACAGATAAGTACAGGTACATTTGTGTGCAACTACAAAAAACATGTTACACCAAGATCGTTCTCTTCTGCAAATATGTTTTATTTACAGTTATAAAGATGATCTAATATGTAATTTCCGCCATACATGTCAGCTAGATTTGTGCAGTTCCTAATGTCCAGAACCTGTCAAATACGACCACCTGTCTATTACGACCACTTTGCCCAGTCCCTTGGGTGGTCGCATTAGACAGGTTCGACTTTATACTGACTTATCTTTAGGAAAGTCGAAAAGACCAGTCTAGATCGCAGAAAATTGTTAAATAGAGATGGCGCTACTCTCAGTTTATAATTACTTGATAGTTATTTGAAGAAAGCAAGGGTTTAAGAGATATCTGAAAAAAAGGGCGGGACGGACGAGAGACGTTGACCATTTTAGTAGTCCTTCCTTCTTACAACGAGGGACTTAAAACGGCGTGAAATAAAAAAATAAATCATTTATAAGAAAGGAAAAAAATCGAAGTTTAACAATAAAAAATTTAATAACAATTTTTTATTTTTTTTTCCAAATTCTACGTTGGATTAGGAAAGTGCACCAGTCTACATTGCATCCTTAAAACATATACCTCTCTCATATCTGCAAATACCGGATACCAGACATAGATCACACTGCCATACAATCTTAGTAATGTTGTGTGTCATTAATTTACCTTTCAAAGTCTCAGTAAAATGGCCGACGGCAGTGTGATCGGTAACCCCAAAAGAGCACCCTTGCCGTTTCCAGTTCAATGTGATAATTGGGTGTCGACCGCACAGGGATACAATGTATTCAGAAGGCGCGGATCGGGCAGCCCTAAATGCATAGCTGTCTGTTAAAGTTCATTTCCCATGTCATGGATATTGTTCACAAATTACCAACGGAAATAGTATTGGTAATAGAGGTACCATGGTCTCAATTAACCTCATTTGACCTTTTACACCATCACGCGAATACATTCCTACGCCGCCGGTGCAGACAATTTTGAAACGTTGATCCGCTGCGATCTTTTTTTCACAGATGGTGTTTATATATTGTAGAGGAATTAATTTACAGATAACATTCATATTAAGTGAATAATATGCACTTCCATTCACAAGTCCTAGATCGATATGTAAATGCTATACTATCATGCGATTATAGGGGTTAGAGGCCATCGTCTGTGCAAGGCAAGTTTAGCTTCCAAAAAGATCTATGCACGTGCAGTTGTCATCTTGCAACATACAAGTAAAATCACGATCTTTGTCTGGGTAACCAAGCTGCCCAGCTGTTCAGGCAAGATACGAACTTTAATCCATCTGTACCCGATAGAATAAATTCCTGAAACGTTACTAACAAAGACCAGTCCCTAGTGATATATGCATGTCAACTGAGGGTGTTAGTACTTGACATCGTAAAGTATACCAGACTTTCACGAAGATTATTGTATAGTATGTAGGGCTGGGTATCGCGTACATTTTTCGTATTGTGTATATTGCTAAATTTGGTAGCGCATTCCGATATTTTTCGTTGTATCAATTTACAGGAAATACGTATATTTTCTGGTATATACAATGATTTAAAAATGTTCATTCAGTGTTATATTAATTATATTGACACACTGAACGTATATACAGAACAGTGTATTTCACGAAGGAACTATGACAAAAGTACTCAGTTAAGTACTTATACTTATTTCTAACAGAACTGGTGGAAAAGATCTAAAGACGGAATGTTAAACCATAAAAATAATAGCTATTTTGACAGCATTACGGGGTGACATAAAAGTGGACCGAACTGTCTGCTAGTGAAGCTTGCATTTCTAGCGAAGCGGTTGGTATGCCAAAATTGTGCGCCACCGACATGGGTTCGAATCCCGATTGGCCTGATGTTTCCCCTGAGCAATTTGTCTTCGTAACAAAATGGGGGCTCGTCCAACGTGACGGTAATTTTTGTGGCCCAGGGAATAAGCTCACCAAAGTATGATTCCTGGGATAATTAGTCTTGTTCTGATAGCAGAACGCTCTAAAGAGGGGAGTGTTTCGGGGTGACGTAAAAGTGGACCGAACTGAAGCTTTCTTTTCCAGTTGGTACGCCGGCCTTGTGCGCCACCGACATGGGTTCGACTCCCGGATCGGCCAAATGTTTTCCCCTGAGCAATTTGTCTTCGTAACAGACAGTGATCGGCACTTCTTTCTTTATCTTGGGCTCTATTCCTTTTTTAGGTACCAATAGATCGTGGAGTAGAAAATTAAACTTTCATGGGACCTTTGGTCATATGGTCAAAAAGGCCTGAAGAACATTTCCTAGTAGGCTTTTATCGGCAAGAGGAGTGTTTTAGACACGTTTGCGGCTTTACCTTTCAGCCTTTAACTAAACGCAAACCATTCTGATGTCAAAATTTGTTACAAAGACCTTATTTAAACTACAACAGATCAGGTTCAGCCATGTTCGAAAAATATCCATATATGAAGAATACGCAATATATGCAAATTACCGCATCACGATATACGATATATCGATATAATATTACCCATGTAGCCCTTAAGAGAGATATTGGGACTGCATTCTCGAAAGCGGCAACTTACAGAGCAACTGTAAGGCTGCATGGTTAAGTCCAGTTGTTATTGCAGCAGTTTTTTAGTCGCGTAAACACTGCAAGTACGAGTCTAAGAAAACCTAGTCCGAGTAAATGTTTAATTGAAATGCTCATTTTGTTGATGGAAAAATAAGTTGACCTTATACTTTCATTTAATTTTCTAAATTTCTATTTATTGCACAAAGGCCATAGAGTTTTGTCTGGCTAAAAAAATTACCGCTTGTCAGATATATTATAATTTATCGTGACAGCGAAACGAAAATTTGTTGGTCACAAAAAATGAATTGTGTTATCTATGTTTGAATATTTACTAAATTTTCGAAAATTTGAATGATTTCCAATCACGACCGTCGGAATCTATACAGCCGATTTTTCTTCTAAAGCACTCAGGCTCAGCCAAATTTAATTTATATGGTCTGTACCTCTAAATCTAGGAACAAGTCCGAGTCCAAGACAGCCGAAGCCGAGTACCTGAAAAAGTCGACTCTGATACTTATTAAAACCAAAGTTCTGACTCGAGTTCCATACCTGCCTGAACGCCAAAACAATATATGCAGAGAACTGCAGCGAGAATCAGGATGAGATAAGCTAACATTATTCTTGTGTTGGTTCCTTAAACATAGTGCTATATTAGAATTTTCCGCTGTGTGGTATTGTTGATGATCAGAGAGAGTCATCCAAGGATGCGCAGGTTGTCTTAAAAGTTAAATTGTCCAATGAGCGCTGTTTTCACGGCTATGATTTCAGTGGAGCTATTGTCCAGACCAAATATAAATGAACATTTTTAAAAATTTACTAAGGTATTTACAGAATATTTGTCAAGTGAATAGATTTGCGAAAAAAAAATAAAATATTAATACTCCTCGCGGGAAAAAAAGTGAGAAAAGATATTAAAACAAAAATTAATAGAGCAAAAAGCATATTTAATATATATATATATATATATATATATATATATATATATATATATATATATATATATATATATAATGTCCGGTTTCCAAATTGCACAAATGAATATACTTTTTTCATAATCAATGATTATGCAAGAAACCATTGACCCTTAAGACATTCATGGGCCAAATTTATGCACCAGCTGGTAGCATATTGAACTTAGAAGCAATGTTTCGGCTCCAGGGGTCCTTGATTTACACCGGGGCAGAGCCCAACTTCAATTTCCGTTTGATCCCACACTTGCCAGTAAATCAGAAATAACAAGAACCGATGGGAACTGGCAACCTCTGTGATTTGGAACCGACGCGGGCGAGTTTAGTGAAGAGTCCTGTGGCAAAGCTCCGATAAAGACAGTGCTTTTGTGTACAGAGCGGTAAATTAGGTATCAGAGGTTCTCGGATTTACAGTAAACCTTATAGCAGGGAATTTCATGCTATACGCTGCTGTCTAGCCAGATAATAAATAGGGGAGAAGCAATGAGTAGCTTGGAATTTAGAACTGGCTCTTTCAAAGTTTTATTTTTTTCGCCACGGGCTTGGTCTGAGCGCAATTCACTGTGTATATTAATGAGAAATCTTCACAACTTCGATACTGAAAGTTAGTTGTTATTTTAGTAAATTTGCTATTGCTAACACCGCAAAATGACATGGTCGTCTCAGGTCAAATGATTGTCTACTGGGTGACAAAGGAGGATTTTTCGGCGATCAAATGGTCACTCAGTCACTCAGGGTAGTATATATATATATATATATATATATATATATATATATATATATATATATATATATATAAATAAATTTGCATTTATAATTAATATTTTGTTTATGTGAGACAAATGAGATTGAAACCCAAGAATATGTTAAACAATCAATTCAACAGTATTAGAAGCAAGAATAAGAGTAGCAACAGCATACATGAAATCTCTTTCTGTCTTTATTGTGTTGCAGATGAATCGTACGTTTGACAAAAAAAATGACTTAAAAGTTTAACAAAAATACTCAAAAGAGCATATAACTTATAAAATGAGATTTCCATGAAATAAAATTTAATCAAAGCACTGGGATCATTTGTGTCTCAATTTATCGGTTCTGAACATGTATGTTGATAGGAATGTTTGTTTCGTCTATGGTCCTTCAAGACTGTACATAGCATGTCGTTTTGAAATGTCGTGACTTGTTTGCTGTGATCTATTAAAGGTAGCCTAATCGAAGTTTGTCTCTGTCACCTTTATGAACTGTATATGTAACGTAGCCACGCGTATTTAAATTTCTTCATGTAATCAACACGACACCCTATCATGTGTAATGTATACACACTTAGAATTCAATTGTTTATTCATTTTCCTAACAAGGACATTGTTTGGTGAGCGAATGTGAGTGGGATTATCAACAGGAGTAAGGACAGAAGCTACACCTCCCCCCCATAAATATATATATATATATATATATATATATATATATATATATATATATATATTATATATATGTATATATATTTATATATATATTTATGTATATATATATATATATATATAAATAATATTGCATACATTTTCAGCGCTATATTGGTGATAATCTACATTTTATTCAAATATTCAAAAAGGGCTGACATTCTATGATAATTGACCTAACCATGAACTTAACAAGACCTTAATAGCATAATAGTTTAATTAATTATCATAACATAACTGTTCCGTGCAGCCAATCATGTTGCGATAATACTGTAAACCGTTAGTCACCTTACAATTTAAAATGAGCATAATTTTGGAGAGCTCTCCAAAACAGAAAACGTGTAGTCTGAACCTATACCCATGTCGTCATGTTTTCAGGGATATTTATATATACAAAGGAGACAGTATAAATGTTCTAGGCCAAATGTTGCAGGAGTAAATTATTACGACTACCGAGTGAATAACAATGTCTTATCTGCATGGCACGTAATTCGCATTAGACAAATAATCCAAAATATTGCAAGACAGTTCATAGACTGCATGGTACCCCGCTCTATTATGGCACCGCTGCTCCAGGCCAGTCATAGAGACGGGCGTACAACGCCATCTTATGTATTTCCGGCAGACTGGTTCCAACTCCAGTATGTATGATATATGATAAAAATAAGCATTTCGTTTGCTCAGAGAAGTTACCAAAAGTTGGTTGTACGTTACGTGTGACATTTATGATCAGATCAATATATATTAATAATAAATCACTGCTACGCACAGTGGAATATAAAAGATTCAGTGTATCGTATTATCTATACATCCATCATTCACTTTTTGTTTAACAACTCATTCTTCAATATTTGAAAACTAAAAATAACTAAAGAAAGTTATTTTATAGGAAATTTACACGGATAATCAACAAGGATCGCGTGAACGTCCATGACAACCGGTATGAGTGTGCATACTGGAGTTGGAACCAGTCTACAGGTAAGTCAGGAGTTGCAACTGGGAGTACTAAAGATGGCGTTGTACGCCTGTCTCTATGCTTTGCTGAGAGCCATAATAGAGCAGGGTACCAGTCTAGACAGTTCACAGTGACTGCGATATATTCATCAGTGCAGCGATTCCAGTTTATGACGCCAGTCAATGCGACGTCTACGACATCGATCTTTGTGACGTCATAACTGTCTAGAAAATAGCTCTCGCAAGGAGGACCTTCCGTATAGGAGCGTTTTGGGGGCTCCTTTAAATAATTAGGTCAAAAGAGCGGAGCATAAGGGTTCTAGTGGTGAGGTCAATTAAATGAAGCAACTCGCGCTTGCAATATCCTATATATTCACAATATGCGTTGGATAATTAAAAAAAACTGTTGACGAAAATATGACGAAACTGTAAACAGAGTGCCAGATTATCTCTCGAAATTAATTTTTGCATGTGAAAATTTCAAAGTGGTGAGGGAACAAAAGATACTTTGTCTCCCATCCCTAAAACGTGAGGACAGGTCCCCCTATCCCCCTCCCCCCCCCCCAACCACCAACACACCGAAATAAGGCCCAGGATCCCTTATTTCATGTAATATACTGTATCATTTAGATATGTAGGGCTGTATCAATATATTGTAAAGAATCGATACACGACGTCGATAGATAACCGAAATGCGCTGCAGGCTGTATTAGTCGTACCGATAGAATGATAATGAATTCTAGCTTTAAATTTAACCATGACGATTTATAAATCTAAATGCACTGTATACTTGTTGCTTTGGCTTTTAAGCCTTGTTCCTAAAATGTCAGTACTTCCATGACAAGCAGTCGCATTTAATTCTGTGACTTGAGCAGGGCACTTATTCGCTTTATAATATATCATTTTATCTCCTAGGTTACTCATAACTCAGATGTCAGATGTCAAATAAATGGATAAGCCTGGGGACTAATTGGATTAATATTCATAGAAATATACAAAACTGTGTAATTACATGACATAAAAAAATACAGCCTATGATCTTCCCCCACCAATTGCAATAAAACAGTGTTTGTGCATGGGAGGGGGGGGGTGCTAGGGGCTCAAATACGATCGAGATTTTAGTATTCTTTATAAAATAGATTTTGATAATTAAAATCAAGTGGTCTGTTTATTTATTTAATATCAAACCTAAGCTGCTTATGTGCATAGGATATTAAATATGTTGTATGTTAAAAGATAGATAAAGACAAAATGAAACGTTTCGTAAATACGTATCAGTATCGAATTCACTGTATCGCAATACGTTTTACCGGAAGAGGCGGACCGATACCCAGCCCTATGAATATGCCTTAATCATTAAGGGTTTCACTTACCAAAGGCGTGGGTTGGCGTTTTAGCGCTGTATTTGAGAAAGTCATTGACCATCGCCCTAGGCGCTCCTTCATGCACCATTAAAGGTAGCAGATATATTTAGATTAACTATAAGGCCCAAAGATAAGGTGAAATTCAGAGCAGATCTTGATAGAGATGAAAGGCTAAGATCTATACATTCTGACTGATGTAACGCCAAATCAAGCTCACCTACAAGTCTGCAAGCTTAATGGATGTGATGGTAGTCTTGTTCTAATCAGGATTTGGTAGTATTATATATATAGGAGACACGAAATTATTTTGGCAATTGTATCCATGTGTTCATTTGTAAAGATATGTATTGAGTTTATGGTCTTATTGTATTTTTATTGTGGACGGATTGGTCTGCAACGTATTCTTCAATAGTACTAAACCAGTCGCCATAGAAACCCTTCTGTTCCTCAGGCTATTATCCCGTGCAATACAAACATTTTACCTTCTAAAATTTCCAGTCATTTCTTATTTCATGCTTTTATAAAATATCTCATTTCTCTTAATGCCATTTACCGTCATGTATTGCCATGCTGACAACAATTACCTGTATTCTATATCTATTAGGGCTGAATTAATTATCTTATCTGATCTTAGTTTGGTATAAGAGGGTCGCAACTTCTGTAAGCCTACTAATTGTTTGTAGTCCCAAAAAAATTAAATTAACAAACTTGCTGTTTGAAATGAAGAGGGATGTTGAAATAGTTGCGCTAATGGACAAATAATGATGGTTTACAGTAATCTTTTGATAACGAAGTACAGCATAATGCAAATATACCCTTGATCTTGAACACTACACTGACCATCTATACTCGTAAATCACAATGGCAATCACAGGTCACTCGAACGCAGGGGCGGTTAGCAGAGGACATTCTTCTCAGATGTGACATTTTGTGCTTGTATTTTCTTCTCTTCTTCTCAACACGTACTAGGACATATACCATGGTGCATACAGGCCCAACGAACACTGCTGGTCAATGATTGTACAGTGGTGTATGTCGAAAAGTTGCTTTATACAGAACACCCAGCCTGATCTGTTTGGTTTACTACTGAATCAGAATCAGGAAATTTTACTAGAGACCCATGGGTCTCACCGCTCTTCTGAATGTGGATATTTTTATGTTTTTTTTTCGAAATATAAGTCCTGTGACCATTAAAATATCAGAACTTACTATTCTTGAACTTGTACCATTCTGATTTTCATAACACTCCACCCATGCTTGAGAAATGTAATGTTTAATCAGATTATGTCGACATAAAAAACAAACAAGGCTCAGGACAAGAGATGGAACCACAGTTAGGAATCTGATAGCATCAATATAGTTTGCAGGCTCAAAATAAGCAAGAAATGCATAAAAAAATAGATAAACTAGAATGGCCTTTGTATATACATTTATATATATAATACACACATATATATATAGATAATATACATGTATTTATATATCCCTGTATGGGCCATCCCAAACCATAAGGGGTAAAATATGCACTATAAAAAATGATTCTAGATATCAGCAGATTTGACCATGAAGGTCAAGTTCATGGTCACAACTTTTCAAACTCGGTTGAGATCTTGGCAGAAAAAATTGGTGTGTCAAATTTGAAGTAAAATTGACAGTGCTTCCAAATGTATTGGGGTCACAATAATCCTAGAATTGAAAAAAAAATTGACCTTGAAGATGAAGGTCAAAGTCACATGTTAGGAGCAATGAGTGTCTAAAATTTTGATGGAGAATATGCAGTCCTTCAAAAGTTATCGCGTTCACAGGACAAAAACTATAATTCGGCCGATTTGACTTTGAAAATCCTGGTCAAGGTCACCGGGTATCGCACTCCCCCGAGAACTTGGTAGGAACAATTGGTGTACCAAATTTGAGGACACACTGTGAAACACTTTAAAGGTTATGGGGTTCACAACAATTTTAAATTTCGGCAGATTTGACCTTGACGATGAATGTCAAGGTTACTGGGTTGAAAACTCTTCCAACTTTTGGGATGAACAATGAGTGTTTCAAATTTCGGAGGAAAATATGCAGGCCTTCAAAAGTTATCACGTTCACAAGATATCCTACAGACGACGACGAGGACAACTGACGACGATAGTACTGAAAACAACATGTCTCCCCTGGATGGGGGGGGGGGGGCAGGGAGACATAAATAAATGTAGATACATATACACGTGGCGCCACCATTCTTTATGAATTGAAGATACCATTCATGGTAAATAAATACACCAGGTTTCGGTTGAAACCATGCACAGCTGAGAAACTGACTCTTCCCATTTGACGCCACCAGTTTTCGGGAAGTGACAAAACTGGTCATAATCAATATAGAAAAGCAAGATTCATGGCAATCCATGCATTAATTATCAAGATACTGGCGGTTTTGTATCAGATTTTTAATTATTCCTGGCGGTACAACAGGCCCCACAGTATATAGGCCACAGTGGTCGAATTTCAGTTTTCCGGGGTGATTTTTATTTACCTCCCTGGATATTGATGGCGCCCGGACGGACCAAAGCGCTATTCCTCTAAACCTCTGTTGACTTACAGTCAGCTTAACTAACATAACAACATATATGGCTTATTTAACCAAATCTTTTAACGAAAGGACGAATAACGATATTGACCCCCGCCCCCTCTAAACTGCACGGATTAAAAACGCTCCCCGCCCACGATAACAAGACATGACCTGTGCATGAGCAATGAGGAATTTATTTTTTTCCATCATAGCTGCATGCCAGAGCGTGTTTGCCTTTCAAGGTGATCATAATATATTGCTGCTGAACGGCAAATAGGAACCCATATTAAAACAACTTTGTAGGCTTATTTAGCAAATATAGGTTTAAGCACGACCTGACAAATTTCCGAATTTGGGGCGCCCCCTAAAAGTATGTCGAAAATACATCTTAAAACGCCCCTGACCACATGGGAAACGATATGGCCAAACTTAACAAGTAGAGAAACCCACATGTCCTTATGATATGGCATTAATTTATTTAGAAAGTTTTGATATCTAAAGTCTCTCTTCCTCTATGTGTGTCTCTCTCTTTCTTTCTCTCCCTTTCTCTCTGAGAAACCTAAGTAGAGTCAGTCTTATATAGTATTATTTCAATCCATTACTGTTTCCCTCCTGCACCTAAGAATATTAACGTATTTACGTATAAACAATTCAATATAAGATCACTCTAGGTACAGATTTGACACCAAACATCGATTGCACAATGCTGTTATCGAGTATCAGTATTCGATAACGCAATGTCCTGGGTTTCCGGTTCCGGTCGATGATGGTTAAATGTTCCTGTAGGCATTTCGACAAACTGTATCTAAACCCACCCATAATGACATCGACCATTAAAATATCCGCTGGCAACAGCAAGAATTGTCCATCACTGTATTTAACGTAGAACGTACACACTATTAAACGAGAGCATGATTCGCCTACAGACCCGAAGACAGTGTAAACAACGCACCCACTTTGGCTGTGTCGGTTAATGTTATGAGAAAGACCCTCCCATTATACCCTAATGCTATTAGGGTACAGTGTATATGGCAGACTCACTATAATGTTCTTTTGCGGGTCATTCGGTAATTCACCTCGTGTTGTCTTTTTTGATAACGATAATGTTTTAACAGATCTGTTTACATAGTTTTTTTGCACCAATTCAGACACTAATAGTTACACCCACAAATCACATACCTCCATCCACACCTGTATCCGTATCCAGGCCAGACTTATATCTAATCAACCATTTTAGTTCATTCCACATAAATTGATACCCTGGAATTCACTGAAAACATTAATGGATGTCGACCACTTATATTATTGAAAAAAAATGCCTATTACTTATCTTTGCACAAATGTTCAATATAAATCAATATAGGGCGTTTAGAGATTTTGTGTTGTGAAAATCTAATGAAAGTTGTATATTTTCTGTATTTTTGTACAGGCTCTGTTAGATTGATAATGAATTGAACAAGTGTTCATGCTGTGGCGTGGCGGTCCGGGAGGGGGGGGTGCTTTGGGGTAGTCAGCCTCCAAGCTGCCCCGACTTGATCAACAGGAGAGCAGCCTTACTTCAACAACAAACAAGACCAAGACATGAAGGAGGCAGGGAGTAGTTGCTAACATGATCTAGTACCCCGTAAGGCCCTTGCAGGCGGAACCGGCACGACGTCATTGTCATTTCACTTAATTCCCGTGGTGCCTATGTCACCATGACGATGAAACAACGTCAGCTACTCATGAACGTTAAAGCCACCTTCTTTTCCGCAGTTTATCTCGACATGTTGTCAATTCATTTTATTGAAATTTGTAGGGTTAGTAGGCCATAGCCATACAGTAAGAGAAAGTGTCTGAAGTTTTTGGGCGGATCCGTTCATTTTCAGAGATGGTAGACGGAAAGCACAGGTGACAACAGGCAAAAAGAGGCGAATTTTGATGGACCCGTATCCACATCCGAACTTATTTCAAACGGGTCTGTCAAATATTTACATGTTTCTACTTTGCCAATTTTTCATGCTTCAACATAATTTCATCGAAATTCATTCAACACTTTCAAAGATATGGATGGGATCTCACACACACATCGACACGCATACAAAAATGGGCAGGCGGACTTTTCTTATAATTTTGACTTAGTTAAAGTATTTTAAATCGCTGTCAGTGCACCTATCGGTCTGATTTGGAAGAAAACCCAAAACGGTCTCTATTCAGGCCGCAGACTGGCTATACGTAAAACATGACGGAAAAATAAAAACATTTCAATAGACTGTTTATTATCAAACACACACGATTTTCTCTACTGAAACGCCAAACAATTCGAACCCATAGATAATTCTAATTATGTATGGGATAATGTATTTTTAACTAACATAATAACGTTACGTTTGTATAACCTTTTGAATGTTTTTAATTATCAGAAATTTTAAAATCCCAGGATATACTAGGTAAAATATAACTTTATGCCATGAGCATTAATAACAATGTGTTTAAAAATAATTATTTTTAGAACGTTTGGTCAAAGTAATTTAATATTTCAAACGAAAGGTTTGACGTAACGAGGATTATTACGTCACATGGTTGTTGTCAATGGCTACGCTATGTGAACTGAATCAGCAAACGGTTACCACACTTCACTGTATGTTCATGGATATACGGCCAGTCCGAGATTTACCGACGGAAATGGAAATGGGACATGGCTGGGTCATTTAGCTGTAACAGATGTGTCTCCGGTACGACAGTTATACCGCACTTCAGTTCCGCCGCCCTGGTTGGGTATTTTTTTCTTTTAGATGCATGGCCACATCACAGACTATGCGCTTTTACCTGTGATTTCTAGCAGTCCTTTTAAGCACTTTTAGTCTTATCTCAATTATCTCTAAGCATTCTGCACAGTTTAAGGCGTTCTCCTGGCGGGCATGCTGTGTTGAGGTCGTGGTTTAAAGCCAAAGCTCATTACTGTAGTGTTATGTTAAAGTGAATAATTGGAAGGGGAATTTGAAATATCTAATTATTGAAAACTAATAAATTAATTTACAATGCTTCATAAATCCATTAGTGTTTCTTAATAGGCCTAAAGTGTGTGGATTTATTACAAAAATGTGTAAACTGTGCATCTTTGATTTACAATTATTGTTACTTTTAGTGACAGACCGTTAACCTCGGCTGCATTACGTCTAACCAAACAGGATTACGTTTATTTTTTTTTTAATTTAACAATATGGGAATGTTAAACATGAAATTAACAATAAGGCAAGACACACCCAAAGAAAATAGAACAAGGGCACCGCAAAGCGAGGCATTCCGTCGCACGGGGCATAATTAGAATGGGTGTATCAACATCGATAGGGTTCTTCATGCGTCGGTGGGGTCATATGTGCAAGATTAAAGGGTTTTGGTCAAACAATTTGGCTGGAAATCGATCCACAAGCCAAATCCAGACGGACAGACGGACGGAGCACAGACGGACGCACGAACGGAGGCGTTACTAGATTCCTTTCGCAACTTCGTATAGGGAGGGGATAATAAGACATTTGTCGGTGAGCCTCCATTATAGAAGAATATGAAAAGGAATTATATTAGGTCGAATGCATGATATTTAATGCAGACAGTTAAAGGAAGTAGGCCATTCCGTAAAAATACCGCATACTGCCAGCATTTCTGGTCTTATTTTTTAATTGCCCTGGTTTGAATAGTTAAAATGTCTGAAAATACCTAATCTGACAATCCCTTTATCTCCATGAGCAAAGGATTATTCTGAAAGTTTTATTGTGTGGAAAAAAATATTTTCTTTCCGTCGCACATTTTGAGGAATTCGCTTGCCCAAAAGACATTTTTAAACGACAAAAGTTATAGTGCGTCTCCAACCACGCATAGACAACAAGGGAAAATTAACTCACAAAAAATTGATAATAAGCAGAAAAAATAGTAAATTATTGGTACGCCACTTCAATAATTGGGGGTAGCTTTTTAAGTGAGCCGCACGATGCTTTCCCTGCCCCTGTGTGCCATTATATGTTCCTATACAGCTGAGTAATAGTACTTAAGTGACATATGTATTTAATAACACATATTTTCAGGAGCATCTCCCGATCAGACGTACTCTAAAAGGTAAAAAGGTTAAAATGTATCCTTGGTACTTTTCTTTTTTTTTTCAAATGTCACTTCTTTCTGTTGATGCACGTGGTGGTATATTTTGGAGGACAAAAACACACTAGGAATGAACGATCAATATTTTTTAAATTCATAAAGCAATCTGCACACACACTCATGGAGGGCATGTATATATGATGAACCAAATAAAACGGAACTCCACTTACACAAGGACTTCTGGAAAAATAAAAGGAGGGAGCGGTCTGAGAAAAGGTTTTAGTTTTTCCTGAATAAAAGCACCACATGAATGATAGAACCAAGCCGAAATTTAACAAGTGACCCATGGGTCATGACGCTTAGCTGACTGGGAAGAGATTCGCAAAAGGAAATTTTTATCATCCGAATGGTAGTATATACCCATTCAACTGAAGCATCAAACAGATTAACCAACAGGCCAAGATTGTGTCTGTATTTATATATCTCAAAAAAAAGAAAAAATGCGTAAACTTTAAAAAAAAATACAGGTGGCTCCACCAGTCTGCAGAAACTAATAAAAACACTTAAATGTCAATATCCATGCAAAGAATCATGGTGATCTCTGCATTAGTTGTTCAGATACTTCAGCTTTTGTATCAAATTTTCCATTATTCTGAGGGATACTTCGGGGTCCTATAGCTTGAAGGATATGGGTAACAGAGACCTTATTTCAGGTTTCCACAGACACTTTTCATGGGCCTCCTTGCATGACAAGAATGAAGATTCTAGGTCCAGTTGTTACGATTTGTACCCTGTTGACAGATAACATCTATAACAGATGTTCATATCTTTAAAGGTCTCAAAAATAGAGGAAAAAAATCGTAAAAAAACGGAATAAATACAGGTGGTGCCACCAGCCTGCAGAAACTGATGGAACACCTCATGATCAATATGTATGCCAAAAATCATGACCATCATTGTTGTAGTTATTGAGATACTGCAGTTTTTCTAACAAATTTTTCATTATTCTGGAGGGTACTTTAGAGCAACACAGCTTAAAGGATATGGGTAACTGAGACGTAATTTCAAGTTTCCATGGAGACTTTTCATGGGTCTCCCTGTGTGTCAAGAATAAAGATTCTAGGTCCATTTGTTATGATTTGTGCCCTATAACAGATGTTCATATCTTTAAAGGTCTCAAAAATAGTGAAAAAAAACTCGTAAAAAAATCGAAAAATACAGGTGGCGCCAACAGTCTGCAGGAACTGATGGAACATCTCATGATCAATATGTATGCCAAAAATCATGACCATCAGTGATGTAGTTAAGAATATTGATGTTTTTGTATGAATTTTTTGACTATTCTGGGGGGTACTTTGGGGCCCCATAGCTCAAAGGATATGGATAACAGAGACCTAATTTCTGGTTTCCAAGGAGATTTTTCATGGACCTCTCAGAATGTCAAATTACACGATTCTAGGTCCAGCGGTTACGATTTGTGCCTGGTTAAATGACATACAGACGGACAGACGGACAGGCGGACAGACAGACGGACGACGGACAAAGAGTGTTCGCTATAGCTCAGATGACTTACAGTCAGCTGAGCAAAAAAAAAGTAAATGTAGTAAAATATTCGGGTTATTTGAAATGATTTCACATTAATTAGAAGTATCTAAAACTATAGGACAATGTCCTTGAGAAGAGAGCTCTAAACCAAATGGGAGACCGATTAACTTTAATGTTACCGATGCTATGCTATAACTCAGTCTTCGCTGTCATTATATAACGACCCAGACAGAATTCTTCACCACTTGGTGTGATAATGAATGCATGTATAAAATGAGAATTAAACCACCTTGGTTTAAGAGCAACAATCATCCAGCGAATACTCTCAGCTCAAAAACAATTGCTGCACACTGAATGATAAACCAATCATTTTATTCAGAATACCATTATACATATATGTAGAGTATTTAGGAACAGATACGTGTATACAGTATAATCCCACCGAGGACTTTCCTTGCAATTGTGACCACTTAAAAAAATACAACCGTAGGACCTGTCTGCAAGGCAGTGGTAGTTTCGGAGTTCCATTGCATATTACAACTGTGACCTTGAATAACCAAAGGTATATGAAAATAATTAGATGAACAATTCATGTATATTAATCATAGGTTTATATCATTTAGTGCCATCCAACAGATAATGATATTATCTACTGATATGGTAAGTAGATATGATTTTACCACCATCATACCGCCCATCCCTCTATGAGACACCCTATTTGTCTTTATTTTTTTACAAAGCATACTGCGGCCTATCAAATGACCAATAATATTGTCAAGCTAGGATCCTTTGTACGTATCCAGTATTTATGAGTATGCGTATTTGGACGCGGATGCAGTAGGAAAACGGACGACCGCAATTCCATGAATACGATACGAGAAAGGTTCCCCCATTACCAAAACAGCATGCGCAATACAAAATTGTATATTCAGTATTGGATAACGAAAAGATCGAGTAACACCCATTCCACGTTTGATAAACCTCCTGTATAACATAATGATATTAAACCATTAAATGTAAAGGTCATGAAAACAGGGTTTCCACGGATTTATTTCAACAGAGGTGGATCCACAGATTTTTGTTCAATAGTAAAATCATAACGAATATATCATTCTAGAAAGGCGTTCCACCCGAACGAGGTCTTTTGGCTGTAGTAAAGCGCTGCTGGAGCACGTCAGCTGCCAGGGAATTGTCCTGTCATTGACGTCATCGTATGGAATTCCCCCGTCCGGGTTCTTAGGATTGAGGGGGTAAGCGTCTATGACGCTTGAAATCTCTTTAGACAATCGGTTCTGGAGGGCTTAGTGTGATATCGGACGCGCTGGCTGTTGAACCATAGGCGTTTTAATCCCTAAACACATGATTCATATGGTTTGTCAAGATTATAAAGTAATCTGATGCGTTAACAGACCTACCCTTGGTTTCATTGAGAAATTATTATAAGTTTATAAATTCTAACTGTATGTGGTGAACCCCTGTGGAGAAAGACCTGTAATATAGATTAAACATAGGGATTTGTCTGGAAAACACAAGTAAACTGGATTTTACGGACTAAAACGGTAGTTTTTTCTATTATTGCTCACCAAACAACGAGGCGGATTTAGCAGCCTTCTTTTTCTTTAAAAAAAGGGAGACGTATTCACACCCACAGGTCTGATCTCGCGTCAGAATTAATACTTTATTATCATAATATATATTATACCTTGATAAACCATATGTACATGTATATCATGGTTATAGGGATTCAAGCGGTTCTGGTTGTACTGAGAGGATCAAAGGTGGTTCTTGTAGCAGTCACTTATAATTGCAGACTACCACTCTAATCAAGCAACTGTGTAAGGCCAAAAAAATAAGGTTTGGTTCTCGGGCACTTTTTTTTTCAGAAATCAATGCGGGCGGGTGGTTTTTTTATTTTTACTTTTTGTTGTATGTTTCGATAAAAATGTCAAATGATAAGGGAAAAGTATGATAATAACAGATTTATATTGCTGTTTTGCTAAACAAGTAAAACCGCTACAAAACAAAAGAAATTTGATCAAAATTGTATGATTTTATCATCTTGGAAGAAATGTCCGAGCGGCTGGAGCTCAAAATTGGTAAGTTTCTGTTGAAAATCAAAATAAATATTTTTTATGCAGAGGTTTAAAATTGACGCGGGCGGTGCCTGAGAACTATACCTTTTTTTTTTTGCTTAAATAATGTGCGGACAAGTGGTCCAGCAAATGATCTTATGATTATACAATATCTAACCATTAAAATGATACAATAATGACGTAAAATATTATCATAAGATATATTCAATTGGACAGAGATCCCCTCTCCTTGAGACGCTCCAAAATCAAATATGACCCTCCAAAATGTGTCATTAGCGTCCGGGACTCTCCAATTGTTCTTCCTAGTGTAGCCCTGATACATATTAATGAATTTTCTACCGAGTGAACAAAGTGTTATAAATCTATACGCACACACATATACATTGCAAATATAAAATATGTGGAATACTGCCTATATAAGTTACAGGATTTGATGACTGTAATACATCAAAAGTTTTATTGATAACGTTTTCTAGACTAAAATTGTGATCACCTGCCAAAGGTTTCTAGCACTGGTACATATGGATATAAAAAAATGAACAAGAGTTAAGAAGTAAGCGATTAAATATTTCACTGCTGTTGTGTACAGGTATAATTGTGGGTCACTGAACCAATTAATGTCAATTGAGGGATGCGCACGATGGCTAATTTAGGACACAGAAAAAAAATATTTATCTCGGGATCTCGAGATGTTATCTCGAGATGTCGACACAAAATTTGTCCAAAAAAATTAGGAAGCAAAAAAAAATATATCTCGAGATCTCGATTTAACATCTCAAGATCTCAACTTAACATCTCGAGATCCTGAGATAAAATTTCAATGAAAAAAAACATAAATAAATACGTTCAATTTGGCGTTGTACGAACCATTCGATGCTTAATTGACGTTAAGTTAAACCAAGTTAAAGGCACCTACTTCTATGTCATGTCTAACGTCTGTCAAATAAACATACCATTGAACCTTTCATAAAAATGAACCAATCCAGAGGGGTAAAGGCGGTGCCTTTTGTTTATATCAACATGTTTGTAACATGTGTTGGGGTGGTGGTGGGGGTGGGGTGGGGGGGGGATGGGGTGCAAAAATGGCCATCGACCGTAACAGAAAAACTTCCGGCAGAAAGATCTAGCTTCAATTCAGAGAGTACAGAGTTCTGTAAATGACAAATATTGCATTGTTTCACATGCTCTAACGAACATCAACTAGGGATCTTTCAATAATTCGGTTACATGTTTTTATCTGTATGTTAACACTTGCTCAAGTACCTTGTGTAAAAGTAGCCCGTAGATAAAATGTTTATACGTCAAAGTGGCGCTATTAGACCCTTCCCCAGCAAGGATTACCTTCACTTCTTTAATATGTATATGCAGAGTTAGCCGGTAGCAGGAGACTCTAAGACCAAAGCAGAGCATTTTGCCGAAGGAAAATCATGATAAAATCTCGAGATGAATATTATTTTCTCTGTGTCCTAAATCAGCCACCGTAGATGCGCAATGCATTGCGCCGTTTCGATATCGCAGCTTCTTACCTTAATTGGATCAACAGGATTTTTATGTTTCAAATGTTTGGTGCCGTGACTGTCTGCTATATCGGCACCTTGACATAAAATGCAAAGAAAAGCAGCTGACTCATTATTTTGTCTATTATCTATGTTTACTTTTAGTTTCTTTTCTTTATGACATGAAATTAGGAATTTGTGCTTTCTTCAGGTTTTTCAATGCGATATGATTAATTAGTTATGCACTTTTAATACACATCTTTTGAGTGACTATAATTAATTCCAGCAAATCAAGTTCTGTGAAAACTCCGTGAATTAATTCTGTTTTCTATTTCAAGCATTTTAATATCTACTGAAGTTCGGGCGCCTCATTGTGTGAAAGTAGATTTGAAAAATTCCAATGATAAGGTGTAGTAATTTTTTAGAGATTTTGTCAAACAGAGCAAAGGAGATCACCGCAGTAATTGAGAGATAAAGTATACGGGCAGCTGCAGTCTTCCCTGGCGTTTAAGTCACAACGCTGGCGACCGGAAGCCATGGCGCATTGAAATATAGTTCTAATGTTTAGTTCCCCGCCAAATTTAATACCTGATATACATAGAAGGCCTCACCTCTCAGACGGCATATCGT
Organism: Sipunculus nudus; assembly: GCA_026874595.1. NCBI lineage: Eukaryota > Metazoa > Annelida > Sipuncula > Golfingiida > Sipunculidae > Sipunculus > Sipunculus nudus. The sequence continues at coordinate 78,353,160 of CM049311.1, forward strand.
AAAGATTCTACTTTTTGTGTGTCTTTTATTCTTTTATTCACTCCTGGGCATATTTTACAAGACGTAAAATGCATGGTAGGTGCCTTATACTGAGCAATTAAGCTTAAGAACACGTTTATTGCACTGCTAAGTAGAGAAGCTTATTAGGTCGTATATATTTAGCTACTAAAGCTTTATGCGAGATTCACTGTCCGACTGAGCACACTGCTCTATTAGCATTGGCGTTACATTCCGGTTCTCAGCAGACCTTGAAACTGATTCAACATATATTATGTCGTAATATGGTCTATTTGGAGTCATTATGGTAAGCGACCTTAAACTATCAGATATGATCTTCTAAGAAGTGCATTGTAATAAAATTTCAGTTTTCTTTGGTTTCCTGATGTATTTTTCAGTAAACATGGATTAGGCCCAGAATTTGAAGCGGAGTTTTAAGAAATAGCGTTGTTTCACAACTCTTCACTTCACGTAGATTTACAAATCATTGAATTATTCCTAGAAAGCAAGCGCTAAGAATAGTGTGATTTGTATCTTAAAGAGTAAAGCTTAAGCAGGGGCAGTCTTATTTTGCCCTGTGGAGGGATATTAATACAATGGTGAACAGAAGGATGAATAATCCGAAAAAGCCAATGGTAACAAGGGTTTCAATTGTATACATCCCGCGTGATCAAATTTTTACCGCATACCAGTGAATATACAAATGTCGCCAGGAAAATCTCAGGGGAACATATAGGTCCCCCAAAAATAGGGAGCGATGAATATAAATGATTTAAACATGGTCATATAGCAGTAGACCTTCGGACATGCTCTAAGCACACAGTACTTATCCAACAGATTTATTCAATAATTCATGGCAGCAGTATTGATCAAAGATTTGGGATTTTGCCTCAATAGCTTATGAGTAAACCGAGGCTTACCCCTTACCCGAAGAGGGATTTTGTCGTCTTGTAGGTGAGCTGTGTGCCTTGGTGGTATGGAGATTTCTCTCCGAGATAAGGAAACTTTAACATCTAACCAGGGGTCCAAAGTTCAGGCAGACAACTATTATATTATTTGTTATGCAAAAGTACTGGTTTACACGTTTATACCTTTTGTCTCAATGTATATTGTTCTCATCTTCACTGTATGTCTAAATTATTATAACATTTATAATTTACCTTTACATTGGAACTGAATATCTGAAATTTTCTCCATAACACATCATCTTAAGACCTTAATAGCTTTTGCTACAAACCATATCTGAACAGAATATCCAATGAATCTGATTTCGAGTGACCATTCACATCTATCCACACACACCCTATCATACAAACAAACACGCATATTAATATATAAATATATATAATAAATATACATAGAATCATGTAAACGTTACATACACATATTGATGTTACTAATTGTTTCACGTAGGCAGAATCTCAAAATGTGTAAGTTACGTGTTTATATGATTCGTATGTGCCATATATTACGCTGATGCGATACTTTGGACGTTCAAGTTGCTAACACAATTACGCACACACACACAATATATATATGTATATATATATATAATCTTAATAATTATATAAAATAAATTTACATATGAGTATACAAATTTGTATTTACACACATATTATATAGATCTAGTGTATACATATCTTTCACTTTTTTCTTGAGCCTTGAACAAACTGAAATAAGGTCTAAGACACTAAAGGCTTGGAGCAACATAGACTGTCAGGGGCGGATCACGATTTTAGAAAGTTGTGACTTAAAGCCATGTCTGTATCCAATGAGGCAGACTGATTGCTGATTGGGATCAAAGTTAGTTGCTGAGGGTTCAAAGTAATCATCAGAGTCTCAGAGTCAAGGTAATAAATAAAATCTCATAAAAATCAGTTTCACAAAAACGTATCATTGTAAATGATTATTTAATTGAGCCAACCCTTTCTGAGTCCCCTGACAGAGTTAATGAATTTTCTTTATCACATTCTCAATTCATCATTCACTTAATATGTACAGTGCAATATGTTTGACGATGCAGTTATACAATCCCCACCCCGTCCCAAATTTACATTATATGTTAAACTTTTCCGACATCATATATAGCATAAATTCACATATATGCACAAAATAAACAAAACAATTACCTGTTGTGAATGATACATTTATATGATATAAACAGTGAGTCAAGTGTCACAAGGTGTACACACATGCCTCCCTACCTCCACAAATAAAGCCACCAGTACCGACTCTACAACAACAGGCTATGATATGGGTGCTATTCCTCTCTGTGAAGCCGTTGATAGAAGCTTTCTCTGCCGTAATCGCGGACGATGAAGTTCGGATACTTTCGATTGAATAGCACATGCAGACACCCTCGTAACGGGAGAGTGGTTAGCGGGTGCTGAGAAAGCTGATAGCCCGACCTAACCACCAATGTCGATTCCTGCATCATCCAGGATTGCGATCACATCTTGTCCAGCCGCAGAGGAGACCTCCAGGGATTTTAGGTATTCAAGTGTTTGGACCGCTGTCAATTGTGGTTGCTTAACATCAGACGTTGGTCTGACATTACAAGCAAGCGCAAGAGTAGTGAATATACAAACAACGCAATCTCAACCGAGCGTCAAATGGCTATGAATAAAAGCATGTAGTTCAGAGGTCACACGTTTGACGTAATTTCCGTTTTGTTGTCCACATCACCGTTTGCGCATGTCGTTGACGCCATGAGTCTTCCGCTTGCGTCAGAGTCATCATGACGTAACACTTGTCCGCACACAGAGTTTTTCAAATCAGCTCGGAACTGTTTCCTTAAGAGGCAGTATATTATGAAATTAATGGACGAATTTAGGAGTTCTAAAATATTTGTAAGTTCAAAAATGTAGAAGAGTGCTCCCCGGCACGTGGAAAATTGGTAATTCCAAATGAGCTGGACAAGTCGTGCGGGGGTTTGACACATCAGAAATGCGGCGACCACAGTTATCATGACGAGCGTGATATTTGAGTCCTCTTGTTCATTCCGGTTGGTCCCCACTCCTCTCAGACGTCGGCGTCTCTCCTGTACTGCACGGTACGCCAGAGTTAGTCTGAGATTCAGCACACAAAGCAGAGCAAGAGGCAGCCCGAAACTGAAGATATAATAAAGTATATCTGAATACATCAGTTTGTACACTGAGCTGGCGCCAAGCCACGTGTCGGTCAAATATACACGCGATCTATTTCCGGTTCCGTTTTTAATTCGAATTTCTACTTCAAAGAAGCGCGGTAGATTATAAGCCATGGCGTAAAAATACACACCCAAGACAACCAATTTCATGTTGGCAAGTGAGCATAATCTTGGAGCGATATAGGGCCGGCAAACAGCCAGGTAGCGTGTACCCGCCAGTACGACTATTAACCAGATCGTGGCACTTTGCGCTATGTACACGGTCGGAAATGTGTACAACTTAAAATAAACCCACGTGACAGAGCTGTAGCCTATATACCGCATAAAATCTTTCAAAGAGAAAACCAAAGCCCAAGTTAAAACGAAAAAGTTATCGGTCAGGGCAAGGCATCGCAATAGAAATGTGGCTACGGGGGCCATGCGACTTTTACATAACACCCAGTACGATAACAAATTTGCGACGAAGCCAAAAACACATATGAGGCCAGCAAAACCACAGTTCAATAGCAGTCTTGCCCAGTAGCAATGTTGCCGTTCCTCGTGTGGAATCCTGAATATAGAGCTGAACCTCGGGGTTGTCGCGTTGGTATCCCACGTCATCTTGAAGTCTATGATATCTGTAACACCACCAGGGGAGAATAATATATCAGCCTCTACATAAAATTGTTTCAACAGCTTTATATCAAAGCCACCCAGAGGCTTCCGTCAACCTCCATGACCATCTGCTGCCACCAGATGCAGTAGCCGAGAGAAAAAAGGTCTCCAGACGTTTCGATGACGTTCTATGACGCAGACAGTTGGTATCCTGGCACCAGTAGCGCGTGAACAAACGGGCACAGTCTGAAAAATAAATGTTTACATTGATTAATTAATCTCGATATCGCCAAAATCTTTTTCTTATACACTGCAAAGAGTGGCCGAAAAAATTAAAAACTCTGACTTATATACATATTCGACAATAAGAAATACACTACAAAATACATGCACATTGCAATATGATATGTAGTTTTATAGATTAAAAAAAACACTTCTATAGTGTCTGTGATGTCACCTGGCTGTCTCTGTACAATATTGTCCCATATTTTAGAAAAAATATATTTCCTTTGTTTCACAAACAGCGTAAAGATTTGTACACATCCATATATCCAATTCAGTGACATTCAGACAAAATACTACAAACTTTAAATAGGGCTATCTTTCAACGAAGTGAGAGTCTACAGACCCCATTCTTTTACCAGTGGATGAGCGATATTACAAACATTACAGGGCCCCTCTCACTGTCACCCATCTAACTTACCATCGCACTGGTTAAACTTGGTTCATTACTTTTCCTGTCTATCCAACTACTTTAAGGCATTATTACCTCGGAAATAAGGCTTTAAACTACTTTTCAGTTTTTCTCCTTTTCCGCTTACAACAATGCTCAAAAGGTGTGGAAGCTTACTCGACAGGACATTTGAAGAGGTCATCACGAATGTTCCAATTTCAGGAACACCAGACCTCATTGTAGATGTGTCTTCACTTACATGCGGTGCCGATGTCTTATTGGTATAAGTGAGGTGGATAGGCAGTCAAGGTAAGCACAAAGTTCAATAAGTGCGAAGGTTGGTTAGATAGGTGTCAGTGTGAGGGGCCAAGAGATGCAAGTAATATCGCTCACCCAGTGAATATATAATACGTGTAAAGCGCCTGTCCTGCTAACAATGTATTTTTCGACAAAACAAGGTAACGGTCTCAAGTTTCACATTCCCTTTGTTTCCTCTAATGTTTTATTTACATCCATTATGCTTATGTGAGATGAATAATATGATCCGCCATAATGGACCAGCAACAATGCTTATAGTTCCAGGACTTTACACCAGCTCGCTTAATTCGTAATGGTGTCCATACTTCCGATGGTGCCAGTTACCCTTGCCACAGAAAAACATTAACATATTGTCAGGAAACACTAATCGAAACAGATGACTACCGCTTAATCATTAAATATTTGTGTTCACTGTTCAGCAGATGGACCGAGGAATACCAACAGATTATCTGTCATGGTGTCAACCCGTGAACTAAGAACAACCATCATTGTCACTGAGGGTACGCATTAGGTCGTTATAGAAATACCACGACTTTTTCAACCTCCCGAAATCTTGTTCATTGGATAAACATAAAAAAACAGGCATTCCAAACAAACCTGTTTTCTGTTCTATAATATCTCGCCGACTCAAAAACATCGACTTTGGCCTGCGAACACAGGGGCATATATATTTTTTAAAAGCAAACATAAAGATTGTTGAACGAATATTCATTGGAGTGAAAGAGCGGATGAAGCGTCTTCAGCCTCCATCTCTATTATCAGCATCAATAAACAATCGCGGTCACCGGCGAGTGGGTATCATTCAATATAAGCCGCGTAAGAGATGAGCTGATATTCGGTGGGCCGTGTGTGACCACTCTTATTTCACGGTAACGTTTTTTCCTATAAACAGGCCCTGAGCAAGCCAGGTTTTATAAATATCACTATAGAGATGCACAGACATCTACCCTAAAACTCAAATTTTAAACTGTGATTCCGGACAAATTTTAAAATTCCAAAATTCAACATAAAAGAACACCGAGTAGAGGAGAAACAAAAAAAGTTTTGAGACATTGTCATGTGATTTAATATTAAAGACCCCTAAAAGTGGCTAAACAGCTTACCTTTTAATTCTTTAATGTGATAAAATCATGTGAAACTGATTAAAATATTCAGAAATATGTATACCAACAGAAAGATCACTGTACCAGTTGAAATATAGGGCTTAACTTTTGGGTTGATTTAGATTTTTTTTAATAATGATACTTGGAAAAGAAACCACAAATTGTGAAAGGTTTCTTGGCCAGTCAAGCGAAAATTGTATAATGCTTTGTCCGGGGACTGGCAGCGGGATGAATTATTTTCGGAAATCTGTAACGAGACACCAACGGAGGAAGTGTTTTATACTTTACAGTTCGTTCACCCGGTACCCGTGAACCCGTGATATTTGACCCAACATCTGCGGCGAGGAGCGCATTTTGTCATCCACGATGTCGGATACCTTTTGGTAAACATCGTAATTCATCAGCACACATTTGTAAACCCTTATCGACCCGGCAAGTCTGATAAAGCGCGACTTAGTTTACTGAGGCTGTTACGTCGTGGCTTCGGTCTGGTAAACCTGATCTACTCCTCTTTGTCCATCAATAATAAAGACCTTGACATGTCCGCAGTGACAAGTAGTCCGCCGGCAACTGTTGTAACCAGAGCATCACTAAAAGCGATGTCTCAAATAGGACGCCTCGGGGTAAAAGGTACAAAAAACTCTCCGTTAACCGTGGAAACGGTCTGACATACTATTGAAGAGTTTCAATCCAATCTAAGTGATGGGAAAGTTTTTACATATTATTATACGTGCATGCTCCTCATGGTATTTTGATTTGTTCCCTTTGAACTGAGATTTACTATTAGCTCTTTATATAAACGTATCCAACATCCAGGCATGGCTTGCTTTTGCCGAATTATTTTACAATTTTGGTCATTTTTACCGTTCTTTAACTCAGCGGCGTATATACGTATATATCAAAATGACCCTTGACATGAGTATATATAATATTTATAGTGAACGAGTTCACCTGATACTGACGAAAGGTCGATGGCCTCGCCCTCTCCGGGGATAATCACAAGTTGAAATTTTATCACTTGTATCAGTTAAAACATACTTTGTTGAACAAGATTACCTACAAATCCTTGGGGCTTGTTTTTTGCTCGTAACCTTTCTTTTTCACAATACTTCATAAAAACACATCCTTTACTTTTCGACCTGCTAAGAGAGCAACCTAATTGGAAGCCTGGACAGTCGAGGGGTAAAACTCTCGGCTCGGTCGGTTCGATCCCCTTCGTGGGATAGGGTTGTATTTGCCCGTCCAAGGCCGGTGGTTTTCCGGGTTCTCCGGTTTCCTCCACCTCTGAACACTACAGAACTCCCCCATCTGAGTGCCTCGATTAGTTATAATAACTCTTTGTATAATCCATGTATCCAAATATGCTTATCATTTACAAATTGCTATTAGACAAATCAGCCAACCAACGGCGATAAATCACAATACCATCTGGCGGAGTAAATTTAGGTATGTCGTGTACTTTATAAATGCGTATAAATGGTGATATTATAAACATTATTCAAGTTGTGACGACGTTAGTGTTCAGATATTAGTACCGAAACCCCTGTTCAATATATTACACGTGCTTTATTCCATAGAGGTATCCTGTGATGTAAGCGAAAGCGATATGATTTAGCTAAATCATTGGAGGGGGGACCTTAACACCTCAGGGACACTAGGATTTAGTTCATGCTTGCCTCGGGAGTAACGTGAAATCAACGGTGAGATGATAAAGCAAGATTTGGTACAATCACCGTAAACTATGTAAAGTAGAAACAAGTAAGACCGAGAAAAGACTAGAATGCGTATACTTATTACATCGCTTTAAATATGGGCCAATGATAGCACTATATGCTTCCTACCAATACCTGATCGGCATAAAGTTAGCGATGCCGCATACGACCTGACTTATCTTAAGTATGAATAATTCTTCAGCATAACTTAGGTTTTCATTTTCCAGGTAACCTGGGAAGCTATATTTAACTTTGCTTGTGCAATACAATACTCCCGGCATTTGGCGTTCACTTGATTCCTTCAGCTCTGCCACATGAGGCCGCGTACAGTTGAACTAATCTCACATGATGTGCTTGAATGTTTTACATTTAGTCACAACTATCCTCCGCAGTAAAGTGACAAGTCTTTTTTATTGAAAAGGGATAATGGAGTATTTGCAAAAAAAAATCATTATTCCTTGAAAAGGAAAAGATTATTTAGGACCAATAACCATTTTTAATAATTTTTCACATTTCCTATAAATTGTATACTTTATACGATAAAAAAGATTTTTAAGCAAGTAAATATACTAACATTTATGAAAAATATATCTGCGAATTCTATGAAATTTCCTAACACAGTTTTGCCACAATACACTCCTTAAAAATAACACCTTTTACCACTCTTACCGCTGCACTTTCTATTTCTATTCGGCCATGCACGTTTATATCCACGCATCTCCTTAACTTCATAACAAAGGAATGTAACATACACATGAAGCCCAAGTTTGATACAAATAGCGAGCTTTGTGCGAATAAAATAAAATCTATGATAAAATATATATTTCTCCTGTAAGTTACGCTCTTTACACAGCGCTTTACCTGTAGGCTTACTACCTACATCCGAAGCGCTGTTTGTTTTGACCTCGTATTCTGAATCGCTACACCAGAGGGGAGCACTGTATTTTGGTCCAATCAGATGAGACCCTGTTCTGGAAGAGAAAACGGTTTACCAGCCAAGCGAGGGAAACACGGAGCCAATGTTATTCATTTCATTTTGAGTGACAGCTCATCGCTCCGGCACCGTTTGAACCGGCCGCAGGCTCAGAGAGAATGGCCCCCACGTGGTTTCTGGGCGGAGCCTGATGCCTGTCGAGTGTTTGTTGACTGGTATTAGGTTAGCTGTTATTCACATCAGCAGTTTTGTCAGCAGACAGGCCGAACACCTTTTATTTAAGTGCATCCTAAACGGCCAAAGCAGGCAACGGGAAAATCAGTAGCTTCTTTAGAAGCGCAAGTTTGTCCGCTGCCTCGGGAGCGTACCTGTAAGTTAACTAATTTTTTTCGTATGTTTTAAGAAAACAGGCAAAAAATATGCGCAAGTCAAAGTGACGTAATGACCCGTGTGTGTAGAATCATTACGGTACAAACACCTGCGCATAAGACACGTTCTAAAAAATAAGAAACTTCCGTGTTTCAAAGAACAGATTTTGCGCATTAAAACGAAACTTAGGCTTTTGCTTTGAGCTTATGATTCCTAGTTTCTATCCCAAACACAAGTTGCATTGATGTGAAGAGGTAAAAAATATGTTTGACTGCTGGATTATAGACCAGGTGATTTTTCTACATTTTTTTGTAAGTTACGATAAAATTTCATATGATTGAGGAAAAACATGATAATATCATACTTTTTTACAAAACAGGTAATAGCACTACATAACAAAGGAAATCTTAACAAAATTGTATTATTTTATCTTCTTGAAAGATGAAAATCAAAATTAAAAATTTGAAGCGAGGGGTTAAAATTGACGCAGGCGAAGCCTAAGAACCATACCTTTTCAAGCCTTTGACAATTTTACTTAAAGAAAAGCGATTAACTCGCAATTAAAAATAAATCTGCCACGATTGGCAGAAATAGTAATTGTATAAGCTAATACGGGGTTTGGCGGATACTATCTTCAGCCGGGTTCCGCTGCCGTGTCCGGTGATCTACCGAAAAACCAATGGAAAACCAGTTTTCCGAAACATGGCATCATAATAGTGCCAAACTTGAACTGGTGCCCCGAATATATTATTACATCTGACCGTATGCATCTATGTGGTGTCAACCCGCAGGTCTATTTTTGGCGAAAATCGCACGTATCTCAGGAGTGGCCTTATGTAGTGGCCGGAAATTTTGCATGTCCACAGATCCTGGATAGTTTTCTCAGACAAAAGACCTGTGGCGCCAAGATCATTTTGTTTGGCGCCAGCCAATGCTTCCATTTTGAATGAAAATGACACCAACCTCACGAGGTTTTGATGAACTGAACTGAAATTGTACATGTCAACAGATGTTGGATAGCTTACACATACATGGGGCAGATGACACCACATACAATCGTTTCAGTGGAGCATCCATCCATGATCATATCCTAGAAGTGTTTGGCGACCAACCGTGCATCTATTATTAACGAGTTAAAATCACACATCTCATACTCACTCATCTTGGTGGCCAGTATATATCTAAACATGACTAAACGTGACACCATCTCTGTCTTCATAAACAGAGTACGGTTGTCTAGTCAAAGTGTTTAACCCGTAACAAATTGCAACAGAAATGAAACCAACTGTATCTTACTCAGACAAATCAAGAGAATAACATATCAAAAGTCCCAAAAAGTCCCATTAGGAGAAAATCGTTGAATTTGATCATTTTAATTGGCTAATTAACGATTAAGTTTTACTTTTGTTATCTACACATTGTCATATAAAGCTGGGTCTTTACCCCATGACTGACCACTCTCAAGAATGTCCAAAGTAGTGAATAACATTAAACTTAACCTTATTCGGCGGACAAAATTAACGTAAAAAAATACTGTAGTTAAAGAGACCTTATCAGCGTGATGAACAAGACATACAATTCGTTAACTTAAGAGTTTTGCGGATACTATGTTTTCAGTTACACGCCGCCGCCGCCGTAGCCGCATAGGTTTCCGGAGTACTTCTCCGTAACCACTGGGCAGAATTTTTTTTTTAAATCAGAATTATGATCGGTCACATGTGAACTGCTGCGCCCTTATTTTTGGTTGACCTCTGACCTTTCCTCTCTGTCCAGCGTCCATTTGTGCGACTGTTTCCACACATAAACCCACATATCTCGTGAACCGTTTGACCGATCGAGTTGAAATTTTGTATGTTTGTAGCTCTTGGATAGCTTCATATTAAAAAAAAACTGGTGGCATCTGTTTGTCTGCCTTGGATTTAAATCACTCATATCCCTGCAGTGGTTTGAATAATTCACCTGAAATTAGGCATGCATATACATCCTGGATAGCTTTCTAGATTTTTATGACAGGAGGCGCCACCTACATTCACGTTCACGCTGCAGACATCCATGCTTATATCTCCGAACTGGTTTTACGTATCTTCCTGAAAATTTGCATGAGTTTAGATCTTGGATAGCTTATATTATACAAGTGACCATGTGGAGCCCGCTCCCTGTAAAGTTGGGCTGCATTGCATTTGGCCCGGCCTAGAATCTGCATTGCGTTTACACGCATATAAATACTGCAATAAAGCGCGGTCTTGATTGGATTCCCCCTTGCGAGCATGGCTTAATCCTAGTTACATGACAGCCGAGTCTTGCTGGATCGCGCTTTATAGGTAGCGCGCTCCACTTCTGTTTACACACGTTCAAAGCACAAACGTAGGCTGCGCCACGTTGAAGCGTCTGGCGCCCTAGAATGTAGAACCGAATCAAACCGTTGGTCAAAATAGCCCCATTTACACACGTTTTTCTGGAGCGCTTTACATCGTTTAGCGCGCGCCAAGTCCCCCAAACGCGCCAGATTTCAAGGAATTTTTTCTGATTAAACTACGTTTTTGTTGCAATTTGTTTCCGGTTTGGCTCAAAAATCAAGAAAAATTATTAGACTACGGTTACCAGGCAATACATATTTAAAGGTGGCATTTCAATAATCTACGCTGCCAGGAATTTCAAGGGTCTCTCACATCAGGGACATTCCATGACTAACCTCGACCATGCTCCTGTCACTCGGCTAATATACGTAGTCCCTTGACGACAGCCCGTATTCTAGTTGATATTCTTATAGAAAAAGTAAAATCACACGATTTATACATCGCTTACCTTTTCGGAACCCTGACTGATACATATCGAGTCAGAGATTTAAAGGAATATAGTTGGGAGTTTGAGCATATCAACAAGGATGATAAGTCGCGAAGCGGCTGAGCTGGATAATGCTCAAAATAAGTTTGTGCGAAGAGATGGACTTGTAGGAATAACTGATCAGCTGCCCCATGCATTGGCATCCCAAAACTGAGTGCTTCTACCAGTTGACCGATCGCAGGATACGTCACGCGGTTGGAGGACACACGAATGCTTCGTCATATGATGATATGCATTATCTGACACGACCTGGCCTCAAACTGAATTACCACAGGCGACAGCGGATTATAATGCCAAGCTGGTGACGGGAGGTCAGGGCTCGCTGACACTCAAACGGCTGGGTCATTGACACGAGGATGCAATGAAGTCAGTTTATGCGTGCCAGTCATCCAGATTATGATAGCATAACAGACAGTTTGACAATAACGTGCATGTCCGCAGGGACATTTATATTACCGTTCCAAACTTTGATAGGGGTTCCATCGGATAATTATCCCCAGTTAATCGGGTGAGGAACCATCTGTTGTTTGTAAGTAAACGGTGAAATTCTTTTAAATCGAAGGCATGTCTATTAAATGACATTTCTAACGAATTGTAAAGACTTTATTTGTTCACAATTGCATTCTAATAGTCTGAATGTTTTCAGAATAAATGATATAAAAAGATCTACATGAATTTTATGATTTTTGTTCAGGAATCTAGAACAAGCGGAGAGCCTATCTTGCATTCTGCTCGAGATTGTTTTAATCTGTTACTGTCAAGATCTATAGATAATGATCATAGTGACACGTTTCCAGTGATAGTTCCCAATGGCCTCCCTGGAAGATGAGTCAGAAGTTTCTAAGTGAAAAGGTTAGAATTTGTACCCTGTTAATAGAAAACCGGATTTTCAGTCAGCTGAGCTTAAATGTACTATCAGCTATCTCTACACGTGTGTGTAAAGTCTGGTCGTCAAATTATGAAATGTATAAAATCATGTATGTAATAGGCATTAGAAAAACAACCCTACATGGCTTCGCCTAGCAAGTTGTTGTGCTCATGTCTAGTGACTACGTGAAGTAAACTCTTTGTGGTATTTGAAGGACCACATGCCGTTTCGATATTAAAATTCTGGTTGTGTTCTGTCAAAGGTAATTAAATTTATAAATAAGACAAAGTGAGTCCAAAAATAGTCGTAACCTTTACTCTGAAGGGAAAGTTTTACATTTGCACAAATGAAAGTGTAAAATGATATCTCAGGTTTAATCATGAGTGCTTTTGAAACCCACGTACGTAAAATGGAAACAAACACGTGTGCACAGCTTTACACGTATTAAATGTGCGTCTTGAGTAACAAATTATGACCGAAATTTAATAAAATGTAAAATTAACTTTCAACGCATATTTGTAGTCACATAATAGTACTAGTAATAGTAGAACATGGAACATTAGATTTATTAGGACAATTTTATAGAAGTTATAGAATTAAACGACTTTAAACTAAATTCCATCAAATGGGAAAAATTGGAAAGGAAATTGGTGTGTATATAACATTTGGTGTTATCATTATTTCTGAGGTAACGGCTACTATAGGAATAAAATAAAATCTATTAAGGCCTACTTAAAAAATACAACTGATTTTGTATGTCCCCTCCGTCTTTATACAAGTAAATGTTACTGGAACAGACTGATGTCTAGTGGGTTTAATATTGGACTACGGAAGCTTTATTTTCAGAGGTTGAAGTTCGGTTATTGCCATGGCGAGAGATGAAATATCTACCGGTCACAGAAAAATAGTCTGATGGCCAAAATGAATAAGGTTTCTTCAAAATCACATGCAAATATTTTAAAGACAAAGTCGGGGTTGCATGATATATATATATATATATATATATATATATATATATATATATATATATATATTCTCTGTGTATGTGTACATGAATTTAAAATCATGATAATATGTTTGTTATAATAAAACTCAAAATAAAATAATTCAAGGCGCAAAACCATCGATCATTTTTCTCAAAGCAAAATTTAAATGGATAAATATTCCTTAACGGCGGAATAGAAGAGATAGAATCAGCCGGCCATGACAAAGTGGACTGTCTACAGTGGTGACACCTGTCACATTATGTACACAGAGTAAGGGCACCAGAGGGAGGCTTGTTTCCTTAACGAATACAATATATCCAGTCTGTTGTGTTACGGCAGATATAATTGCCAGATGACCCAGACCCTGGCAGTGATATATCCCTGAGAGGATATATAGATTTTTGGTATGAAAAATATGGAGCGGATTGTGTTCATATTTTAACAGGTAGAGACAAATTAAATGAAACGTTTTCTATTTATCTTTTATTTTATTAACATTGGCAAGTGCGATGTTTTCTAAAATGCTGCATGTGATTAAAAATATAAGAAAAAATTCAGAATTTACACACAAAAGTTTTTTAAGGGATTTTGGCGAAAGCAGCAATGAGCAACATTAACAGGTAAGACTTGGTGTTCATTCAAGAAACACTTATCTATCGGAAATGAAAGAAGGGATGCCGGAGGAAAGTTTTTTTTATTTGTGTGGCCCGAGAGTCCTAATTCTGACACCTCGCGGAATTTCTTCCACTTAACGGTTATTTCTATTTTATCTTGCAGGAATTAATAACCTTCGCTGAGTCATACACTTTTTTTTTTCTCTACTGACATATGTTTATAGTTTTTACTTGTATATAATTGATTTCAACTAGTGAGTCCTCAGCGTCATTGATTTCATTTGCAAAATAACATTCGGGACATTATATTCTCGATATTCCCATACAACAAAAAGACAAAAGTGCTGAACACGGTCATATAAATTCATCTTTCGTTCATATTCTCTTCTCACATCTTCTGATAACTTCAGGAAGAACAAGTGTCGCGTTAGCAGTACGATGTGGTACAATCCTGTGAATGTACACCACCTATATACCTCCGAGTCTCCCTGTGCTAAACAAATGTAACCATCGCCCAGCATTCTCTGACTGTCAAGTTATTTGCACATGAAAGGCCTACAGAAAACTGATTCAAAAGTTCTTTGAGTACTGTCAGCAATAAGCAAGGGACAAGTGAACAAAAATGAGTAAATAATATTTGCCATATTTCGTGTTTGAAATAACTGATCTACAAAAACGTTGATTGTCTGTTTAAGGTACTTTCAGTTTTATTAAGGGACTTTCAATTGCACATACTATTTATAATCTTAACGTTAAACCAATCTTTGGTAAAGATGGTTTAAAAGAATATGACACTTGTACCTTCTGTAAGCAAGACAAAGAAACACTGATACATTCATTATGCGAATGTTCTAAATTTAAAAAGCTATGGTCCGAAATATTTATATGGTTAGACACCTAAAACCTGCCTATGATATATGCTAGAGATATAATACTGTTCAATGTAAGTTCTGATAAATTGTTAGACAAAGTTATCCTGTTGATAAAATACTTCATTTACATGGCAAGACGTCAAGAATACCAATTGTCGCTAAATCAGGCTGTCAAACATATAAAACTATACTATACTTTTGAGAGACAACTAGCAATTCATAAAGGGAAATTGTCTCAAATTTTACATGCTACAGAATGATTAATAAAAATTAATATAAATAGATTATATATTATAAAATACAGAAAAAATCAGTCATTTTTTATACATTAAATACAGAGAAAATATCGCAATACATATTGCAATATCGGACCACATATCGCAAAACAAAGTTTTAAGGTTATGTCAAGTCCTATTAATAAAAAACTAAATGTGGTTGATTGCGTTTAATGTGGTTAATCAATCGAAATGTGGTTTATTACGTTTAATTGTGGTTAATAACGTAAACAAATATTCTTTATTACGTGAAAATGAGTTAAATTAAGTTGAAATCTGGTTATTCACGTTAATTGAAGCCAGTTACAATGTATTTTTTGGTATTATGACCGGAATTATGTGAGGTTAACATTGTAATATGACCAAGGACGGCAAGACTGTCCACTTTGACATAAAAAATGTCGCATACTTTTGAAAATTCTGTGTTCATGAATAAGAAGTGACCAGACTTTCAATGGTAGTGAATGCATGTGTTACCTGATATTTTATAACTTCAAGCGACAAAATCAGGAGCTATACAATGCCTATTCAGCCTATCAGCTTTATTCAAAAGTTTTCAAGCAAAACTATCCCAGCACACAATACCATGCACACGACTGTTTAACACCTTGTTAAGGCTCTGCGTATTGGTAAACACAGTCTACGTGTGTCTGTTTACCAGAAGAAAGGAGGTCCGAATATGAGCCTCAATACGTGATGTTTTAGCCAGCGGGAACATGAATTTCATTTTTTGGCCAAGTCTGATTAACAGGTGTTATGGCTCCGCGATGCACACGGCCAAACTCGCTGTGTTAATGTTGACACCTTTGATCGCGCCCATAACACAGTTTTTTAACACTCGATTACAGGATTGAGCAAACGGTTTCAGGGCAATATTTTGGCAGGTACATATTTATTTTAAAGGCAAGAACCTATTTTTACGTATTAAATCATTATGCTTAATAGGTGATTTGGCCCTTTATTTTAAATGCTGACTGAGCAGCTAATTATGGCTTTGATATAGGCTTTAATTTATATATATATATATATATATATATATATATAATTGTTCTTTCTAACTTGTAACAAGTTGTAGACACGCTAACAAATTCCTGTTACGTAAACTTAGCACAAAGAGTAATCCAGATTAGGCACGTTGTACAAATCCACATTGTAATAACCACAAACACGCTCCAGTGAACAACCAGTTGTTCAATGTACAACCCCTTCATTCATATCGTTCTGAAGAGTGCCGTACAACGGTACGAAACTGATTAGTAAACAAAAACTGATTACAATCGTTTGATCCCTTACACATGATATATATATATATATATATATATATATATATATATATATATATATATATAGTTATATATATATATATATGGAAAGGGTATACACAGAAAAGTGGTTCATTGCCAGTGCCACTTTTCTGTGTATACCCTTTCCATCTATAAAACAATGAACTAGCATGGCTACTCATACATATATATATATATATATATATATATATATATATATATACCTGACAGGATAGCAAAGAGGGGGTATTGCATTCCAAAAGGCCGTCATAACTGGCCAGCACGTGACTCGTCCAGACGTTGACGTAACCGTTTAAGACCAGCTACTTTGACTTGCCATCACGTCGGTGTCACTGGCGGCGGGTTCGTCGCGTCTGGTTGGTATATATCTATCCCTCTTTCTGTATAGACGACGACTGCCGGTGACGAGACAATCAGCTGAATCAGCAGATTTCTTTGAGACAGCGCTCGTGACTATGCAATGTCCAGAATACTCACAGCCAAAGCCATCTTATATCGATGTCATTTGTCACCGCCAGGCAATCATCTCTGGCTCGAATCTATGCCGCTGGTCATGTAGAGCTCTCGTAGATCCCAGGCGTTCTTAACTGATCTGAGACTAACATAACTTCTGACAGATGATACAAATTTAAAATAATTCATATGATATCGAATAAATGGATACAAAGATCAAGTTCACAAATTAGCTTCAATATATGCGACTTCACTCTGGTTGCATTCTAAAACATTTAAAGCTTTTGATAAATGATATACATTTTTCTTTGATTTTAGAGTATTTTCTTGAGTTCACAACCACGTAAAATACCCTGTAAGCATCAAAACCTTGTCGGCTACAGTCTAGTAAGGGTACGAATCATACGTATAAAAAGGTGGCCTCTATTTACTGCTGGAATATAATTTCTTTCAACGATTAAAAGATTATGGTGAAGGTCTATTTTCATTTAATTATAGGCAGCTTAAGATGCAGTATCATCAGTAGGGGTTAAGAGGCTTTAATACTAAGCACAGAGCCATGTTCATATCAGAAGAAGCCGGAAGAACGCTTTTTGATGATCACGCCCACGTCTACAGCTGGATACCGAACTGCCATACAGGTTTGTCTCTAACCTTAGTCCCTTTTTTCTGTCGGACCTCTTGCATATAACTACGGATTACCCTTTACCCTGACCAGTCGCTTTCTTGTCAGAGATGAAATATTTTCCTCTGTATTTAAGACATTATTAAGCATTAACGCCATTAATACTTTTTCCACGATCAGTATTTTAATTTCCTGTATCGGGTGACAAATGCTTGTTATCTGCACAGGACACTGGTACATCTTGCCATCCTTACTCATTAGTTTAAAATTTATATCTAAGGTCAAAAACAAAAAAAGGTATTGTTCTAAGGCACCGCCCGCGTCAATTTAGCCTCCCCCCCCCCCTCCCCCCCCCCCCGCATAAAAAAATGTTTATTTTGGTTTTTCAGCTTTCAGAAGATAGAATATTACAATTTTGACAAGATATCCTTTGTTATATAGTGCATTCACCTGTTAAGCAAACAAATATGTTATTATCATGCTTTTTCTTGATCAAATGACATTTCTATCGAAACAAACAAAAAAGGTTAAACGAAAAATCGCCCGCCCGCACTGATTTTTTTTAAATAAACTACCTGAGAACCATACCTATTTTTTTTTTGCCTAAACGTTATCAACATAGAACTATAATTTGAGGAATTGGTCGTTGCTTAAAAGTAAACCTATACACGACCCCTTCCCACCAAACTTTCCGCTGATAGAATCTTGTCTGGACGATGTCCTAACAGTCCTTTCGTGTCGCAACCCCGCGCCCTTATTGAACCCTACCATGTATATTCCTCCCATTTTCTAAAAACCCCTCATGGGCAATGTCATTGTGCGTACACACTAAAACCCGGATGTCACAGGTCGCATGTCGAAATTATTCTATACCGCTAGTGTATGTACATATCGGATTTATAATAAATCAGTTAAGAGCATGATTTAGCTCTTACTGGCGTGGCGTGTGAACTTTGGATTTTTTTTTGTAGGATGTAGCAATGCTTTATTCATCAAACAAAGAAAAAAAGATTACGAAAGCATAATTGTCATAATTGTTATGAGAAAAAGTGAGGAGAGACGCCCACCTCTGTCGCTTTCGGGGATGTACCTGCAGACAAGAGAATATCTATGATCAGATACAAATAATTAATGTTTAGTAACTCCATGTATAAACCAATCTAAATACACATCCCTGCGGATCTATTACCTTTAGAAAAAACACTTTCAACATCCAAGACAATGACAAACGACTCGTTTGAGGTTTTTTTTGTACACAGCTATCGTGACTCTGGTACAACGATCCGTTGTAAGCATTTTCAGCATGTGTTCCTTTCTTGTTCTACATGGATTCTAAAAGCAGGGGAGAAATAATAGAAATTGGAATTTTACACTGAAAAAAAGAGGGAACGGAAAAGTGCTGCAAAAAATGGGTGAAAAGGTTTTCGTGAAATCCTCAAGAAAAGAGTGACTCTTTAAAAAAAAGAAAGTGGTTTGACAGGCCTGGTTGTCTATGTTTGTCTGTCACGTTATCTTACATTTGTTTTTATCCTTTTATTTAGGGTACATAATCATGGCAATAAAATATATATTAACTCATGCTTGAATTCCTTTTTTTCTGAATAAGAAATTTCCCATCAAACCATCCCGACACACGGACATATTATTTCCTATTCACCTGTTTCACATATAACTATGGTTCTCTGTGTGAGTTAACACCGCCCACGTATTTCTGTTTGCCATAACAAGACTGCGTGAGGTCGGATCTTGAAAATGCATCTCAAAACAAGGAGAAGAGAATTGAAAGAAGTAGCACAGAAAAAGCAGCCGTTTAAAGAATGAACAAATCCTTATAAGTGTAGTTGATCGGGATGGCGTGTTCCCTGTGTTTATGTTACACTCCGCTAATAGCTCCTGATGCAAGCTTACTTCTATCTGATTACATGAGGAACCAATGGTTTTACAACTTAAAGTTCGAAGATAACATAATAGTTTTAATAGAACACTATATACACTATATATATATATATATATATATATATATATATATATATATATATATATATATCGAGTAGTGAAGGATACAGGTCCCAGATAGTCGAGATTTTCAAGGGTTAGGAGTGTTTCCCCCGGGACTTGTCTTAAATTCCTGGCTCTCTGCGTTGTAGATGGGGTTGCTCAAACTGCTTTTTATCATTGGCTTACTTAGTGTCATATGACTGTCAGTTTCCAAATCCAATTTATGATTAATTGGTGCAAATTGTCAACCTAAGTAGCAAAACCAAACGGCCTTTACCACGTGCCACTGAGGGTTTCTTACAAACAAGGGGAGCAGCTTTGAAGCAGAATCGCTTTTGCGTGCTTTGGATGGCTTTTACTCGTTTGGACTAAAGATGTAGCCTTAGGGTTTGGTCTGGTTTTCCCTGGAGTAGTGTGGGTTTCGTTGTTTAAAATGGCAGGCTGACCCCTTGTTAGCGTGCTGTGAGGAGCGCGGCTTCCAGTCCATTTCATTTAAACCCATAGAGTTACTGAATGTGTACATTTGCATAAAGACAATCTAACCCGGAAAGCTAGACCTTAGAAGGGTATATGGTTAATAGCTTAAAATATATAAGATTTTAATTTGCCAATTCTGTGCAAGAACTCTGGAGCTACATGCAATACAGATAACACAACTGGACACTGGCGGCCTAAACATAACCGGCCCTACCCAGCCTGTAAGAATTACGAAGTGATGCTATACTGCCGGTCAAGGAAATCATGCTTTTTCTTAACAAAATAGCCCATAATCCCTAGAACTGTACCTGAACATGTATACTTCAAAGATTAGCGGCGTTGTAAGCATCAATTGTTCTTGGGATTACATTTATTGTATATATAAGCATGTTTTCGTTGACGTGCCGAGGCACGAGCTGGGGGGGGGGGGGGGTTGAATGTAAGTCAAATTGACTCTAAAGGCTAATCCCCCTGGAAATAAACATCAAAGGTTTTATATATTATACAATTCGTTTACTTTTCAAGTAGCGGGTATAAAATACTACAGATTGTACACAGCCTCACGGCGATCCTTCCCGGGACATAAAAGAATGTCCTCTTCAGGAGCGGGTCAAGAGGTTTAGGAAAGGAGGGTCCAACCCAGGAACACAACAAAACCTGAAAAGGGTCCTCAGATGCTGAAAAGGTTGGGTCCAGGACGCATAAAAAATGGTCTGAAATCATAAAAGCGATAGCTGAAAATAACTCACTTCTGAGTTATAAAGAACTTTTTTTTTGTCTGAATAACACAGTGCCGACGCTCACAGTTCATTTTAACCGATAAATATACAACACATTAAACGACATCAAGCCATCACGCATAGGAGTCGCACATGCGGACACATTTTATGTAAAACAAATTCTCAGTTTCTCTCTCGATTTTCTCATTATTCAGCAAATCGTGGCAGGATTATTTATGGGATCATTAGTGATCATAAGTGCTACTCAGACATAGGCATGGCCATTAGAACTCAGGCACGCAATCATTTTCCCTGAAGCTTTACGTGACCAAGATCCCGTGTCACTGAGTACAGTAGAAATTATTATTACCTATAATATATATCCACCTGTCACCCAAACTTTTTCCTTTGTCTTACTTTTGGTGGAGATGAAAGCCTCCACTTTTGTAAGGATATAACTTTACTACTGAATTCCATTAGGGTTTGGGTACGTGTCCGGGTGACAGGGCCGTGGCATACGCTTCCTTTAATTTATATCCTGGTGATAACAAGGCTCAGTGCCCCCGAACATGCGGGTCCTGGGATTCTGGGTGAATAATAGAGGTGTGCAATATATTCCATTTGTACGGTAAATCGAATTTTATGTAACGCCATATGGGTTTTATATAAATTATCAATATTTTTCCAAAGTGACTGAAATTGATTTATTGTAGCAATAATAAGGTTTTTGTTACGACTTTTGACATCTTAATGGGTTGCGCTTAGAGAAAGGCTGAAAGTGAAAGCCGCCAACATGTCTCGAGGCACTCCTCGGGTCGATTAAGGCTTATTAGGAAATGTTAAGTAGGCTTAATGGACCATAATGGTACCTGAAAAAAGAGGTGCCGCATTAAACACACTTATTTTATTTTTTACTGGAGTTCTGTTAACAATAAGTATGTACTTACTGTGTAAAAAATCCTGATTTGTATATAATTTCAATCTGTTTTTATTTTTATATTTTAATGATAATAAATGAATAAGATGTTTCATGTTTTGTATATGCCAGAACTACAGTTATTTCCTGTAATTTGTTACAATTAAAATATTGCGATTGTTGGCGATACTGGGCCCTAGTGTACAATACTCCTCATTGGTTGGTCTTAACAACGATGAACCTCCATACTCACTTGTGAGAGGTACACGGTCGTTGGGCACGGCCTTATCATTAAACCTGCAAAACACTCACCCTGGATTCGGGGTCGATTGACAGGGCCGGCTCTGAAAATTCTCATTGCTTCAGAAGCGGTAAAAAAACTCACCGCTTCTTGGGTGTTATTTGAACTCACATCCATACTGCTAAGAGCCGTGTGCTCTGCCGTTGAACATAATTCGGAAAACTAGACATGTATAGAAGGGTCACAACAGTACTGCCAATAGAGAGATGTAAACGCTTTTAAAAGTACTGGCCATAGTTAATGAACAAGCGCGACTAGTTACACTTCAAAGCAAATACTGTGGTTTCACATTCGCGATATTCGCGGTCATATATAGTATAGCCTGACTGGCATTTTATTTGTTTAAAATTCTTAGAGGAAGGGATTGATATTATAAATTATATAACATATTTGATTCTTTTCTGTAAATCAAAAACTGACATTAAAAATAATTTCAGACCTTTCATATTATCAGCCTATTGCCGACAAGAATTGATACTGATTCGTTCGGGACCTCGTCAAAACGTTAGGATTTAACAGCCTAATTAAATAATTTGATAAGGATTATATAAATATAACAATAGCGATTTACGGGAAATGAACTTCCGGGTGTTTGATGGTGTTTGGTTCAATTATTCTATAAATGCCAATCATTTTATATATAGCTTTAAAGTATGTACGGAAGAAATTGCGTTACGCTTGTCTTAATGGTCTTTATACTGCCTTGCGTGAAAGTACATTATAAAATATATATTTAAAGCTATAGTGTAATTCCGTTTCTGTATTATTAAGAGAAACATTAATATTAGGAATCCACCATTTTCAACAGACGACCCTTAACCAAATCTGTAGAACCGTCAGTAATAACGATACATTCACTTTTTTACAGAAGCCGTTGTCGTTAGTTGTAGAATGTATTAGGTAACAAGAACTTAGCTGAGCGTTGGATGACACGGAGAATCCCATGGTTAATGAAATCCCCAGAAAACTAATGAGGTCCCAAAGTGTCAATTATTCTAGAGGCAACCTTATTTATAATGAACATATAACAGGTTTCTAAAGTCACTGGAGCAAGACTGTCATTACAGCTTACAGTTTCCTACGGAAGGCGTGTCTACAGAAGGCAAATAAGACCAAACAAATGGTTTCTCATGCACAACGCGCGTCAATTTCGACCCCGGGAAAAACAAATTATATTTCAGTTGAAATTTCAAGGTAATAATTCTTTTATAATTTCCTTCATCATATTTAAGAAATCCTGAGACCTTTTTCGAAAAATATGTATGTCGGCCGCCCGCACTGATTTATGAAAAATTGCGTGTGAAACCAACCTTTTGTGGCCTAATTTATCACCAGCGTTGCCTCTGTATGCGCCATTCGACGCCTTATAATAGTTTATTCGGGATATCTTGTCACCTCTGGGGCAACACTCCACAAACAACAGATTTAAGCCGTAATTGGGAAGGGAATTGGTGTGTTTATCATCAGACAGATTTTGCCGTTTTTGTGTTTGTTTATACATAAGAGAACATAACATGTTTAGCGGGAATGGCGATCAGCTCATTTCATATGACGATACAATAATTGTCCAGGCGGTTTGAGCAAATGACCTGGCAAACCATGTTAAAGCGAGGTAAAGCTTGTCAGTCACAAAACGGAAGCTTATCCTAGTTTATAGTCAATCTCTTTTCTAGCATCATTTGTCTTTTGGTGTATAGAATACATATTTTACACACCAACTTTAGGCTAATCTCACAAAATACCTATCGGACGGTATGTCCTTTTTCTCATGAAGTCTTTGCTTAACGTTCGAAGTCTGTATAACTATTGCTCATTCTAGCAGTGTTTGCTTTAGTTTACTCAATGTCTGTACTTAAAATTTTATTATTGTTCCCTCTTGAGAAGGGTGTATGTGTTTAAAAATTAATATAAAGCTCTATTTTGGCATCAAACAATAAAGTAAATAAATAAATAACCATTTTGTGTCTGTTTCCTCGTTAAATCATTGCAAGAACGTTAATCATTTAACTTAATCTAATTAGATCTAGTAATAAATATACAGACTGTCTTTACAATTTCTGGACTGTGTTCGTATTAAATAGTTAAGTGTGTGTAAACCGCCTTTAAATATATGTTTGCTACAATGAATATGAATATTTCATGACGCTCAATATCAACCACTTCCGATATATGAGCAATATGAAGCCCATTATTACGGCCGATATTTTCTCTTAAGACCCACAAAAAATGGTCATTTTACGTGTATTGTATATTAGCTAGTTGTTCACCTGGTCATTTTGTAATTTTCATCAGCTATATATTTGGCTCATTGTTTATCTGCTACCAACATGCTCCTTTAAATGCATTGTTCGGCGACATTTCATTGCATACACTTTATATTTGGCTGGCAAGCCTAACTTGGACGTGAAACAAGCCATACGCGGGAATGAACATGGACGGTCACCAATCCTGCACTGATATTCTGGTTAACAGCCGATGGTCTTAATATTAGGCTAGGAAAAAAGATTTAACACAAAAGAATATATGTGAAATCACCCACTTATAACTGAGAATTTCCAGCACCGCGTAAAAGATGGCTATCGTCCAGTAACCGCTGCGAGCGATGCTTGCATTCATTTGGTCAGAAATCCGACAAAAATGCAGAAGAACAGACCAATCTGCAGAGCAAAAAATAATTGTTTTCGCATATGGTAGGTGTTTTTAGAAAGCTAACGATTTGTCTGGTTTAAGTCAGGTGATAGCGTATTTGTAGGCCATAAAGCGTTGTCAAAAATGACGAAAATATTTGCATCCTTATAGTAGTGCGGACCTAGTTGAAGGATGTTAAGCTTGGTATACACTAGACTACGATTAGCACGATTTTGTCATTTTTTTCTCGTGTTAAGACCGCATCTCATGTTACAGAGCGTGACAGATCGTAGATAAAGATCGTTGTGATCGCGAGGGAACTCCAAGATGCTGAGACATCTTTATGATCGCGAGGCATCTTAGCAGATCGTTTTAAGAGCGTGGAGGGACGCAATGGAACTTAGCGGGCTAATCCTTATACAGCCTTGTAAAATATCCGTTTCCACTGTTCAGTGACTGAACAAATTGATAAAATGCAAAATTTACCTTATACCGAACTTGGCTAAATCGTGTTTAATCGCCCTTCTATATCTAAACATAAGGCAACAAAAGGTAATATAAGCTTATGAACGTAAAGAAACAACCGTTGAACCGCAGCTGTTATATTCTAATCAAATGTGTGAAATACTTTGTCAGCAAAAGAGTTGGGTAAGCTCCTTTTCTTCTGCTGGTAAACTTGAGAACACTTTTTGATGGTAGATAATATTTTATTATAATTACTCGTAAAAACTGGGCTCCCTGCTTGGTGGATCTTGTTCCAAACTGTTCTTTTAACAAATGTTTTACAAAATGTTTCTGACTATGGTTCCTCAAAACATAGTATGACTTTGTTTCTTACATTTAAATATACACACAGTACTTACAAACAGATCAAATGGAATAAAATTTAACAAATAATTACATCTTAATAACTGCCCATAGCATATCTCATGATCTAACCTATATCTCACTTGTTGAAGTGAGAACAGTGATCTAATTAACAAAACTTAACTAACGGCGGCTAGACATTTTATCACCTATCAGTTTCATCTTGACATTAAGCCTATCACGTTTACAATATTTCTTTGTGGTACACGTATAATGTTTGATTCAGAGTGGGTCAGAGCAGTCTCAACGACAGAGCAATCTTCACAACAGAGACATCTCTACAACACATCACGCAGATCCCATGCTTGAAAATCTCGAATAGGACTTTTTCCGCTGCAGCCACATTAAAACACCACCGTCATAAATCATTCGACCGACATTTCACGCATATAACTAATATATATACAACATATATAAAACAACATAGATAAAATGATAAATACAACCCCATAAATTACGAAAGAGAGATCGTCTGCTACGTTAAGCTTTCTCAAAATATATACAAAGATGCAAGAGACCAAACATCCCAAATATTTTTATATAACTGTGATAAACTGTTATATTCTGGATGAATATTTTAAAAATATTACTACTGTTTCACTGAGAGGATTTCACTTCATAGAAATCGAGTAAACGGATCATGAATTCTAATAAGTAATGTTCTTCATTTGTTCGAAAGAACATATATTGGCAAAATGTCACTTTGTGCCCTTAATTTGGAAGCAATTTAGATGATTTCCAAAACTAACTGTTCGGGTCCGTTATACCTACAAAGAAAGATGGTATATGTTAAATCTCAGATAACAATAGAAAGCATATTTTGTCCCTAAAGGCGTGGTTTAGTGTCTTGGACATAAACCTTGTTTCGTTTAACAAAACAGGCGTGTTTGTGCAGAAGGTCTATAACAGAAAACACTTTTCTTGTATAACGTTCCAAAAGAGTTTTTTTTTGTACGGGAGTAATCACGAAAGACAAAATGACATAAAGATACAGAACACAGGAACACAAAATAATGATTGGCAAACTGTCTCTCGAAACTATAGATATTTATCTGCTAATGAATAAATCCAGTTAGTAGACAAAAACATGTTTGCACAAAAGTATCCAATAATTTTCCATTTGCTTCCGGATGGATACCGGAAGCGACTGTATTGTTCGCCCCTATTTACTGTTTTATTTATCAATGGATGCAAAATCACACTGGTCCATTGTCTCTAACAATGACCAAAATCTTAATATCAATCAGAAAATGGATGCATTTATACCTTTGAATCTGCTATTACATAGTGTCACCTGTCTGTAATTTACATGTGTTAAGGGAGAGACCTATTGCACAAAAATTCACATAAAATGACTGAATGTGAAGTTTAGCAATGATAGATAGAGGCCCAGTAAGATATGTTAAGAAATATTCATTTACCGTCCAGTCATCTGAACCCATTTACATTGATTTAATTTCGCCTTTACCATGCAATATTAGAATTAACTTAGCCAAAAGTTTCTGCTGAGCTTAATAAATCACTGTACAGATAAGGAATATATATATATATATATATATATATATATATATATATATATATATATATTTTAATTAGACTGACACCCGAACTCGTGTATATGTCTGCCCTGCATGTCTTAACTGTAAGCACAGCATTAGTGGATCGAATTTTTTCGACAATGTGGACCTAACAAGGTAAGGTACTACCGGGGACCATCAGTAAATCAGACATAAGTACCGCTGGTGCCGTATCGCTTGAGTTATCTTTAATAAACACCGGTGAAAGGGAAACGCCGGGCACACCACTATCCAGGGCCCTATTTCTTTCCAGGTTGGTCACAATGCAGAACCTGCCTAAGTTCTTTTACAATTGCGGCCTTGCACTACGTGGTACAATGTATATGAAACAACCTCGAACAATTTGTGACATTTAACCGAGTGAGTAACGCACAGGTGCGGATGGGGGTATATAACCCCCCCCCCCCACACACACACACACACACAACCACACTTTTAAGCAAGGGGGGTGGTAAATGTAATAATCCCGCCTGATATTCAGAAATTAATATTTATACATAGAAGTTGAAATATATCAATGAATAGAATTATAGACTTTTGTCCCAATTCTCAGTTTACTATGAAATATCTATCATTTAAAGCTGAATTAACCCATATTGGAAATACATTACCTTATTTTTTAAAACGTTAAACTTAATTGGAATATATTTGAAAACACAATATATATATATATATATATATATATATATATATATATATATATATATATTGGAGCTTATAAGTATAACCTTGACTGAACTCCTTTTCCTATATTAAACATATATTATTATCGAATCATCTTTGGGTTAAGCTCAAACCATCTATGGTTTAACTTTGCAGCTGAAAGTTTTCTAGGATTCATTTCTCAGAGAAGCCATGGACAAAGTATCAATAGCTTTTTATCTCCGGTGACTGGGTTGTTCACACACAAGCACCCCGATATACTCCCGATCTTAACCGATTAATAGCGATGTTTTCCGATGTAATCAGGGTGTTATCGCGGTGATACAAATACCTTGCTGTTATCCAAACTTTTTGATCATGTTCAAAATTTTTTCAATGTCTCCGCTATCTTGATTACCATTCGGTTTTAACCGGTGACTCCAACATCGGCGAAGTTGAGTCCTCTTCTGTGGTGCGTCCACTCACTATAAATTCGAACAGTTATATTCAGATTGTAGCGCCATCTACGGGCCTCGACTGTAACTTATAAAATTGTTTCCCTTCTATATTTAAAATCATATTAATCCTGAAGGAAAGGGGAAAAATGCAAAAGTTCAGGGATGTGTTAGTGTGATACGTTTGGCCTGCATGCCGGCACGAGAAGTCACTTAAATCTCATCAAGCCTGACATTTGCAGTGACCGACTGATCCATAAATCCCAAGAGTGTTTCAGTGGTGGTAATGATAGATTTGCCTACAGCGGAAGTCCCCCAAGGCTGACCCATATTTACAATATTTGCCTAGACGTTTCTTGTATCTAATACTAACCCTGCTTTTTTATCTTATTATCACATAACCAACTTTTATAATAAAAAGGAAATTATTTTTATTATACTATTATTTTACACTGGCAAGGTTAAATCTACTTGACAGATAGAACATGTTTGGGGTATCAATATGGCACGCTCGACCTTGTTCTAGGGTCAAAGAGAAAACAAATCTGCGTTGATATATTGGATATATATGTGGATAAAAAGAAAAGCGCTCTTTGTATAACAATTCATATAGGGGACCCTAGCATTGTGTATGAGATGCTGGAGGCTACGTTTACCTTTATAACCTACATGACTCCGTCATATCCAAGACTCGCATGAAGGCTTAGGTAAATACCACCGAGGGAGAAATCACTCAGTACGTTTATACTCCTTTATGCTACTCAGACCAAAAAGGGGAAAGAAGGTCATTACCTAGAAAACAATATGCCCAGAGCTAACATGACGGGATGGAAAACCATAGTACAAGAACCTGATCTGCTCTGGGGTTCAGAAGGTAGATCAGATAGCGCTCGTAAAGCGTCACTCATTGAATGATAGATGAAGCCAACCTGGAGCGAGCGGCAATGTTTGGAATAACTTTGCCATGTCTTCTATCTTGCCTTGTCCTTTAAGCAGTTATTTCACCCTCGGGTGCTTTCACCTTTGGCCCTTTGATCATTCCGCCACATTTATACGGGATCTGACAAATGTCAGTGATTAAAAAACCATCGATAAGCCATGGGAATTTTGTTGGACAACAAAATTGAAAATTCGGATGTAAGTTACTTTTTACAACCCTGGGAATCCCAGACTGATTTAATGGTCAGCAAACCAGGCAACAGAGCCCAAATTACACGATCATGCGGGGCCGTAGGCATGTTCTTACTAACCAGGTGGAGAAGAAAATATGTTGTGGCAAGCGATCATCCTGGATGATTCAGCCATTTTTTGGTCTGTCATAGAGATTGGTGTAATAATCGCCTTTACTTATGGTTTCATTTATAATATTTAATACTTTTTTAATTTTAAATGTTTAAATACCGTTGAACTTTTCTATATTATTATTCCAGATTTATCATGGTCTCCCATAAAACTGAAATCAGTATAGATACATTAAAAGAAATGAATAAATAAATATAATACCCGTAAAATGAAACGGAGACACCTGTATTCATTAACGAATCAATAATCCAACAGGGTGCGAACATTTCGAACAGGGTGCTTTCCTTTGCCTTGAGACATTATAAGTACATTACGAAAAATATAGTTCACTTTGTAAATATCAATTTGTCTGTGTGATGAAATGCAAACAATACGAGGCAAGTCGTCATTTTGTTGAAGAAACCATTGAAACTGACCGTGTTAGCTTGGTAGTCGTGGCCCACATCTGCATATTCGTGCTTGGGCTGGTGTAGCCGTGGATACACGACTCCGGCTGATCGACAAGCCTGCTTGAGTCTTGATGCAAGCCATATGCAGGTATGCATTCACTTGCATTGCAGTGGTCTTCCATCGTGTTACAATCAGCCCAAAACAGCCCATAATCTTAACATTCGGCTACGAACGATGAATTAAAAAGAATACATGTGAACTCACAACCCAAACTGAAACTCCGTCCCTATGGTAACGAGTCATTTCCTGTATCGCGTAAAAGTGACTGTCGTCCAAGTAACCCGTGCGAGCGATGCTTGTATTAATGCGGCCTGAAATTCACCAAACATGCAAAGAGATTTACCAATATGCTGAGTTAAAACGGAATTTGTCTCGCTCATGGTAATTCTTGTTAGAAAGTAAACTAAAAAGAATACGATTGGTCTAGTTATTTTTAAGTGTTAGCGGACTTGTAGGCAATGAAGCGTTGTCAAAAATGACGAAAATGTTTGCATCATCATAAAGCCTTCAAACTGAACAAATTTTATTTTTGCAACCCACCGTTTTGGGGCTAAGGTCGAATACAGAATCCAAATTTTGAGCTGTGCAAAAAAGGAATGGTCAGATGAATGTATTTACCATATTCTCATTTTGGGCGGGAAGCATGGGTAAATAACAGACGCTGTGCATTTCCTTTGATTTGCTGGTGGAAGTGTGACATGACACACTCTATTTAGACATGAGTTCATTCTTGCAACATAAGGTATTTTTATTTTTCCTGAAACGTTTATACAGGCAGTATCTTAAATAGTACGCACTTACGAAGAGCGTGATAAGAAAACAGTGATGAAATGAGACACTGCATGACTGCATGATACTGAAAGGACATTGTCAAGCAATCCATCTGAGGCATATCAGACAATATGCCATGAATGCAGGAAACTTTAAGGATCTTTCCTTCAGGGGAGAGGTGGCAAGTCTAGGGGACGGGTCCAGGGGTTCAGACCCCCTTTTTCAGCCACCGCAACCTTTTTATAAGGGTTTCAGAACCAATTTTTGCGGGCAGGACTCCCCCCCCCCCCAATTTTCCGGACCTTCTGGGTTTGTGTCCTCCTTTTTCTAAATCCGCCTCTAGAATGTTAACTATGTGTGATTTTCTTTGATGCTTTATGGTATTTGGATACTTTACGGTCTTTTTTTTTTTGGGGGGGGTCCCTCATAATAATACAATGAAAGATGATCTCCATAACTAGCGGTGACATTGATAAGTAAATTTCAATAAAGTCCAGAATCTGGGAACCTGACATTATAAAAGCTGCCGGAAACATCAAACGGGAATGATTTGAAGCTCTCATGCGATTATTTCATGAATACTAACGTTATCTGTCAGAATTACACCACCAGACGCCTTGAGGTTCCGGCTGCACGGCCCAGGGGAAGACATATCGTGCCATTAAAGGAGAGGAAGAAACAGCCTCTGTTTTGTACGATAGCAATTTGTCCAATTCATCTCGCTTTCATTGAATGTATTAATCATGGCTTCAGATCAAGCGTGAGATAGTCTAGAAAAGTTCAGGTTTTGTCATGATTTTGTGCTGAGCACCAGTCTATTATTATTCACCCGACGGGCCGCTGCTAACGTCTCATGGATCACGGGAGCTAACACATATTCCGGGAAAAGTATATTTGGTCTTATTTTAAACCACATGGTATCACATAGAATATTTTATCAGCACAAGATGTATGACAAGAATTACCGTGGGACCCCGCGAGACCATAATGTGGGCTATCTCACTATTTTTTTAAATTTATTTGTGGATATAATATATATAATCCACCTGCTTAGTTAATTTTACGCAGAGTTCAGTTTTGTGATTTTTCAAGGAGTGCTGGTGTAGAAGTTTCCTATTAGCATTATACTTCATGTATTACCCTATAACAGCAAACCTTTACAATTTATGCCACTCAGGACTCCTAGAGAACCCGGTCGTTCTTACCACGCATTCGTCGTTTCCAATTTGCCTTTACCCCAAAGATGTTCTCAAAGCTCGAACAACCCCGATACTACGCTCCTCACACAGCGGTTATACGCTGCAATCGTCCCAGATATCCTTTCGTGTAACCGCTGCTTTGTATAGCAAGGATCTCTGGGTTTGTACACCAGGGTGCACACAGAGCAAAGAATTGCTATCAGACCAATTAGAGCGTGGTATTGCATTGTGTATTGTAGAAAAAACGACGTCCGCTCTCATTCGCGCAATTTCACCGGGACAAAAGCTCTCATTAGCCTGTGCCAGAACGGGGTCAGATTCTTCTCAATGCTCTTCTGTTATAGGTAAACGTTTGAGCTAAAAAAAAGCAACCTGTGTTTAGTGGCAATTTGGAGAATTGTTGGTATCTAGATGCCAGCTCACTGCGACCATTCTCTGAGTTCATGTATGTTGACTTGTCAAACTCTGTATGGTCTAGTTGTGTATATTACTGTGTAATTATCATAAATATTTATTATTTAGATCAATCGTAGATTACAACGGATTTTAAAGTGAAAACCAATTCTTTTCGCATCACTATGGTTCCCTTATGAAATAAAACTGAGATATTAGGCTAAAAAATGAAAGGCATGGTTCCCCGGCACCGCCCGCGTCAATTTTAACCCGCCCCCCCCCCCCGCTTCAAAATGTTTTATTCTTATTTTCATCTTTCACGGAGATAAAATAATACAATTTTGATCAGATTTCCTTTGTTATGTAGTGCTTTTCTCTGATCATATGACATTTTTATCGAAACATACAAAAAATGTAACAAATAAAATATCGCCCGCCCGCACTGGTTTCTGAAAAAAGTGCCTTAGCTCAAACCATACCTTTTTGGGCTTTATTACAGGTCAGCGGCATGCCATAAGCGTTTGACCATTTAGAGTACACTTATAGCAGTTTGACTAATAGCTCTCGTTATCACAGGTCGGGGAATCATATTGATATTACAGTATTCCGTTCCCTGCAACGACGTTTTGGCAGAATTTCTGAAAGATTACAGGATAGAAGCAATTCTTCCTGTCTTTATTCATTGCAATAACCTTAAGTTCGGTGTACCCGTATAAGGTATCCCTTATTTCTCATTCGTTTCCATAGACACCGCTGAAACGGGTCATTTTAGAATTTTATGACAGTAATGATGGTGAATAAATCCATGATATGAGCACCGGTTCTGACGCCGCCAGATGTATGTATTACATAAAAGTGCAGGCGTCTATATCCGTATAACGCGTTAATATTGGCAGTAATGTACAACAGATCTTTTGCAGCTTTAGGTATATAAAATTACGTCATGCCTAATTCCATATCCGGTTAGCCTTCCTATTCTTTGAAAGACTATTTTATCAGGTATCTTTTGTATGCCGGTATTATATCATTATTGGTAGAAGCAACTGCGACATAAATAATTAAAAAATATAAAGAGAGAAGCAGTATCTTGCCCAACAAGAAATTGTTTATTCTGTTTTACTCACGCCTCTGTGGATAGCTGCTAAATGAACCTTACGAACAATCAGAAAACTTAGCCCGTATCATTAACAACTTAATTAGTTTGAGCTTATTCCTGCATACTGCCTAACCCATGGAGACGGCTAAGTGCAGCTTAATATGGAACATATTTTTCTGTGTATAATCCTCGCCGGGTGAACACAATGATGGGCGGCCAAGCATCCTCTCAGGATTAGCCGCTTATGGTTTTGACGTAAAATCAGGACGGATGAACAATGTAGACAAAGTGTAGTTTGTTTTGAGAACAAGGATCGAATCTCCTTAAGCGACAAAAGAGGTTTCCTTCCTTAACTATCTGACGCGTATCGTGCCTCTGCGTCTTTGGTATTATAATATATTGTAGCGTTTTTAATGTGCATCTGATGTATACGTCACATTGGTTTCTGATCATGCATTTGTTGATCAACCAAAGTGAGCAAATAAGCGGACACTTTCTCTTTTTTCACGGGGTTGTGATACATTTAATGGGGAAGTGATACATTTATTGAAAATTAAAAGGAAATGTATCTCACATTTCCAACATGTTTTCACTGTTTTCTTTTGTACAGTGAATGTTTATGGGTTAACACAGCATTCAACTCATTGTTATCATAAACAACAAATACCGGTACGTATGTACAGATTAACAGCACATTCCCAATGAGACAGGGGGTGACTTACTCCTGATGAGGCAGGGGTATTGAAATTAGGCCGATGTGACATAAAACATGCATGTTGAACCTTTAAATTCACGAAAACGTACCGTTTGTTGTTGGTCAAGCCCTACAGACGGCATATTCAGATTATTCTTCAACAACCATGAATAAGCAGCAAATCTAACGAAACATCCTTAAAAGATTTTTGATTATGATGTCAAAAGCTTGAACCAGGGTACAAATGAAGTCTCTCAAGTGGTAGATATTAAATATAGGATAGTCGCTTGAGCTACGCTTGAAAGAAAGTGGAACCCACCTGGAATCTGCTGCTTTACTTTAAAAAAAGGACAAGGACTGTATATCTTCAGCGTTAACAAACAGTTGATACGGTATCGCTTACACACACCCGTCTCCTGTAAGGAGTAGTCTTCTGGTCTTCCCACTATCCTTTCCGCTGGAAATGGATCTCATTATCTGTTTTATACCGGTAGCGCCTCGGTTATAACATCCGACATTTTATCAAATGTTTTGTTGGAGTCCCTATTTTATTAGAGTAGTACACTTTATCTGCCTCGTCAAGATCAAATGCAACTACAGTGAGCCTCCTGTTGGCTGATTATATACGCAAGTTTTTCTTTGATAAGTGCAAACAAATTTACCAAAGGAAGCCGGCAGACGCTGCTTGCAACGGGCCGTAAAAGCAAATGGCCATCCGCGCGCTAAGTGAGTAAGTTCATTATTCATCTGTGTACTTCGGTTATTTGCTGACAACTCGTACGCTGTCGTGTAAAGTTTCTCGTAACCTCTAATTTATTAGCTCCGTATCGTCGTGTGGTGGATATGAACTCTGCTGGGACAAAGTGTTCTTTCATGTATGGTTACATTTACGACCATCTTAAACGAACAAGGGATGCAGTATATCTGAGCAGCATGGACACTTTAACACACAGACCATCCGTCGTTGTTTATTCACATTGTCTCATATAGTTTCCTAAAATCCCAACAACTTCATCAAGCTATATTGTACTCTGCATTGCCTGTAAGTTTCCAACACTACATGATACATGCTCACGGCGATAAACGCCTAGACGGCCTGCCTGCCTGGAGGCGGTATTAACCACGCATATATTGTAAATCGGTGATAAAATTTACATCATTTACAATTGAATGTTCCCACTTTAATTTTTTTTACCTGACGTTCAGTCAATGACTCTTTCGTATCGGTATCACTCGTACGACCATTTGTGCTTATTTGAGCATTAATGTTTTAGTTTAAACCATACTTGAGTTAGTTTGATAAACACAACCGCAGTGGTATGCCAGGTTATTTTCAGTCTTACCGGCTCCCTTGGTCTTGGGGCAGAGCACTGTGTTCAAAGACGGTAGATCGTGAGTTTGAATCTCCGCCGGGGTGGAGCAATTATTCAGGAGCTTCGGTGATAGGTTTTGTTCGGCGAACCATCGGTGATAGGTTTTTGTTCGGTGGACCATCGGTGATAGGTTTTTGTTCGGCGAACCATCGGTGATAGGTTTTTTGTTCGGCGAAATACCGGTGATATGTTTTTGTTCGGCGAACCATCGGTGATAGGTTTTTGTTCGGCGAACCATCGGTGATAGGTTTTTTGTTCGGCGAAATATCGGTGATAGGTTTTTGTTCGGCGAACCATCGGTGATAGGTTTTTGTTCGGTGAATTATCGGTGATAGGTTTCTGTTCGGCGAACTATCGGTGATAGTTTTTTGTTCGGTGAATTATCGGTGATAGGTTTTGTTCGGCGAACCTTCGGTGATAGGTTTTTGTTCGGCGAAACATCGGTGATAGGGTTTGTTCGGCAAACCATCGGTGATAGGTTTTTGTTCGGTGAACCATCGGTGATAGGTTTTTGTTCGGTGGACCATCGGTGATAGGTTTTTGTTCGACGAACTAAGGTGATAGTTTTTTGTTCCGCGAAGCATCGGTGATAAGTTTTCGTTCGGCAAAACTTCGATTAGAAGCAGAGAATGTGAGCAAAATGAGGCTGGGTCTGGCAATGTTCATATTTATACCCCCCCCCCCCCCCCCCAAAAAAATAAGGCATCCCCGACACATCTTTGATTGTTCAGTAATGTTCGGATATGCATCTGCAACAGGTCTAGTATGCTTAGCAGATGCTGACAAGCCATCTGCGAACATTCGGAAAGACATCACTGATGCCTAGGTAAACATTTGCCGAACTATCACTAAGCTTCGCCGAACATCGCCGAATATTCAGGTATGGTCAGTATGCTTAGCAGATGCTGACAAGCCATCTGCGAACATTCGGAAAAACATCACTGATGCCTAGGCAAACATTTGCCGAACTATCACTAAGCTTCGCCGAACATCGCCGAATATTCAGGTATGGTCAGGGGATATAGTCGAAGAACCTCGCCGACCATAGCCGAAGTATCATCAACTGTTAGCACGGAAATAACCGTGCCTAAACTTCGTAGAATAATCACAATTCCGTTTTTCAACATTTTTCAAGCAAGAAGTCTCGACCAAACTTTTTATTCGCCGAACATGGCAAAAGGCCAAAACCCCAGTTGGACAGAGGCATTAGGGGTTTTGATCCAAATCGATTACGGCCTATTCCCGATTCGGATATTAGAAAAAAACATATTATTCGGACAGGTATAAAGTCGGACATGCAGTTTTTTTCCCTGATAACTGTAAGATGCACATGTAATGATTAATTCTTCTCAGCCATGACTGCGCTAACATTTACAATGAAGCCTTTACAGGCACTTGTGTTAAATAATATTACTTACTACATCATGTATATTATTAATTTCACCTGTCCTTATAAGCTCCATGTCGTTAGGTCCGACAATGACTGTAT
Source organism: Sipunculus nudus (assembly GCA_026874595.1). Lineage (NCBI taxonomy): Eukaryota > Metazoa > Annelida > Sipuncula > Golfingiida > Sipunculidae > Sipunculus > Sipunculus nudus. The sequence continues at coordinate 78,390,196 of CM049311.1, forward strand.
ATGCAATAACTGAAATTACTAGGTGGCCGATAGAATTGGCATTAAACGACTGACTTCGATTCAATTTATCGATATTTGGAAGTATTATATAACTGCAAAATTTAGAATCGTAACAAGCAGTTCATGGAATAGCATACTGGCAACATCCGTAATATTGCAAAATGTAACGGAAGTAAATGAAAGTTATATTATAAAATCATATATTAAATATATAATTTTATTATACAAAGCAATGTTGTATATCATGATAATTTTGTCTGCTGAAATGGTTATTTGCGTGTGTCTGGCCTCCATTGCGGTACAGATTTAATAATTACTGAATGTTATTTGTAGAATGATAAACATATGACCTTATATAGAGGATAAATAATTCAGAAGAATTAGGGAATAATATGAGGAATCCGAACTGACAAGATTAAATTAACATTTGCACTAATTAGTAAGGCGGTGATCACGCACAGCAGACCAGAGAAACATGGTAACGGTCGACCCATGAATATTATCTGATAGCTGGGCAGACATGAACCACCATAATTAACTTCCCGCCAACACGGAGAATTATTGCTCTGTCAGCTCCAAGAGGCGGAAACCCACCAATGACGTGACATGAGCCACACGCCCGCCTTTCAAACTCAGTTATAAATGATCAGTTTTATTTTTAATGATCTGAACACAGAAATGCCGTGAAGGTTACAGCTGCAAACAAAGTACACGCATTGATTCTTGTCACAAATTAAATTAATGCACTGGTCACATGCGTCGGCAATCAAGTTAATGTACTACGAATTTGTTGCCCGTGACCTACAGGATATGCAGTCTGTTCTCTACTTTGTATCGTAACATATTCACGTTTAATATCCACTAATGTTGTGCAGCGTGTTGCACATTGGTATAGCAGAATGTTCAACCCGGTTGCTTACATATAAGCGAAAATTAAACTTGCACCAGGCGCCGTCCGTAGCACAAAACATATATCATAGCGTGCACACCAGCTGATGGTCACACCACGCACTCCACAAATAAAAACATTTTCAAGTGTTTCATCTTTCATGTTTCTTCTCCTTGTTTGGGAATTGTCGCGCGTGAGCAGGATCGCACCACTGGCCACACAGTCTTGTTATGGTAAACAGACCCATGGACTGTGTTTGCTCAGACGCCCAATCCTAACAACGTTCAAGACGGGTGAACTGGAGACATTTAGCTCCTGTACCAGGATGGTTTTTCTGGAAAACATTTGTATTCAGCCGAAATAAATTAATTACGTGAATTCACATTACTGGCTATAAAATATCAACTCCGACTTCAAAATAAAAGGCCATAGTTAATGGACAAATCAAAGAACGAGGATTTTTTTCAGGCTATTGTTGCATTCTTGTATTGGGCCAGATTTCAATAAAAATGTGACAATGTGTATCGCGCGCGATGTTCCTATACGGGTTTTGTATATCGCGCGCGATGTTCCTATACGGGTTTTGTATATCGCACGCGATGTTCCTATACGGGTTTTGGTATATCGCGCGATATGTTCCTATACGGGTTTTGTATTTCGCACGCGATGTTCCTATACGGGTTTTGTATATCGCACGCGATGTTCCTATACGTGTTTTGCCGACTTTAGTGAGAGTTGTATTCTGCTTTTTTCATGTAAATGCCAGAATGATGTACTAGTTTCTGGTGGGATAGGTTTTGCACATCTGTAATTGGGTAAATTCTTTAAATACGATTTATTTAAACGAATCTACATAAATTGCACGTTGCAATACTTATACATGTAAGCAAATCGATTGGCCATATATGTCATCAGTAAAGCTTTTATGGACGTTTATTTGGCACGCCGGGTATACATTTATTATACTTGCATCCTGCCGATACGTTCTACTGCCTGGATCACCAGTAAGAATACTTATATATCAATATTCGCCGAGAATTTAACTGGCAAATTACAAATTTATCCTGTTACAGACAGTTACGTTCGTCCGGGCAATGTTACCCATGATAAAGAATCTGAATATTTAATACCACACCTAGCATATAAAAGAAATTCCTGCGGGAAATCTTAAATTGGATAAAATACGGCCTTTGTAAATGAGATTAATAATAAGATAAAGACAGGTATTAACGCATGAAAGACGACTCAAGTTGCAATTGAGCGCAGCTTCATATTGATGTTTTTCACCTTATAGCTTACTGATTGCTCACACATATTGCCTTCCCATTAGCCAATGCGATATTTAATTAAATGTGTGTCAAATTATATCAGATACCCCCTTATCTTATACAAACATGACAAGGGAAATGGCCATATCATGACACATGAAGGAATGCTTGGGAAGAGGTTTGTATTTCATGTGCGAATATTCAATTCGATTCGCCGATCTCATTTGGTTTTCAATTGTGACACGTTTTATGAAAGGTTTCAGGGGACAATAAGGCATACCAATAAGCACAGCATCATCATATCGGATAAATGTGACACAAATGAGGTAATCAACGATAATGATAATGGCGTAACACGTGAAACAACTTCGTGCTTTGTTGTTTAAAAAGGAATATTTAAAAAAGAAAATTTTCAATTTTTATTGAATTAAACTCTAAATATTCGATTTTAAGTTGGAAAGAAACATGATACAGGAAAGACGAAGTTTTTTTTAAGAAATAATGTCATGTCCATTAAAAAGTGGTTAGCTGTTACTGGTTGCTTAAACTTGTGTACCATTTAAATTCAAAATTAAAAAAAATTAAATAAATTAAATAAAAATCTAATATCAAAATTAACTTGATTATCATATATACCATTAGAAAAGCTCTGTAAGAAGCTTAAAATGATACATACTTAATGGGGTCTTATATGCAAATGAAACAGCTTTTGTGTTGATTTTAAATTTAAAGGGTTGTTGGTAGGGATATTACTTTAAACCAACAAGTGTCAAGCGATCTGCGAAATCAGTTGCCACTTTGGAGAAAAAGCTTATCTGGTACAGATATATGGTATAGACACATCACGCACCTGGTACTCATATACGAGTGCGATATTTTATCCTATGACGCTCTCCGGTAATGTATTGTATAATCTGTTCAATAACCTTTCCATCATATTTTTGTTCAAATAATTTAATCTCCGGAAAGAGTTCAACAAATACTTTAACATGATTTATCACGACTAAATATCAAATAAACAAATGAAATACCCTTATCAAAAATATTGATTTTATTACCTTTTTTCATGAATTCATGACTGATGGCGTCTTGTGAAAAGTAAACACTTGAAAAAGACCGCTTTGTGCGTTATAAGCTTATTTGAAGGTAACCGTGACAACCCGACTTAGTAGGTAATCGGATAATTGGGCTGGTAAGCCTAATCGAGTTTTGATTCAAGTTATTTCGAGGAATGTATCGGAGTGGTCTTGCACCAGGTTGCATTCATAAACGGTCCATAATCTCAATATTATGCTAAAAATAATGAATTTACACAATAGTATACATGTGAGCTCACAACCCAAACCGAAACACCGTCTCCATGGACACGAGTCATTTAATGTATCGCCTGCAAGCTGCATGCGTCTTGTAATCCTTGAGAGCCATGCTTGTGTTCATGCGGCCATAAACTCAACAAACACGCCAAGGGGCCAGGGGTTGCTTGGTTAAACGAAACTTTTCTCGCTCATGTTTGGTATTATTAGATAATACACAAAAATGTGGGTCTGGTTTATGTTGATTGACAGTGTACCTGTAGGCCATAAAGCGTTGTCAGAAATGACGAATATATTTGCATTTTCATAAGGCCATTACGAAAAACCGTATTCTCATGTTTCCATTTTGTTGTATTGCAAATGAATAATAGTAATTGTTATTCTATAAGAAACTGAAAGCGAAAAACATAAGAATTCTTAATGATAAAAGGAAGTTTTCACCAAGTTAGGAACCTATTTACCTATATTTATTTTAAGTCCTTTTACGGACCAAGACAAGTGGCAACGTCACACTTATATTAAATTTTTTTTCTTACTTGAATTAAAACTATAATCAAGGAGACTTAAGTTATATGTCATGTAGGATTTAATTTATCAATGTATGTGTGTGGGGCTGTGAGCCACTCGTGTTAACAGTTCGGATAATCCAAATGCCCGAGTCAAAAGGGAACAAAACTGGTCACGCGTATGGCCATGCTTAACGTACTGTACAGCATAATCGTGTGGATATTTGATGGCGTGCCTCAATCCCTGTCAGTCTGTATTGAGTACTATATTGAACTGGCAATAAAGGCCAGCACTAATAATGAATCTCGCCCACAGCGCGGACAGACTATTATCACTACCAAATGGAAGCGCACACGTTCTGATCATTCGTGCATGGGCACGAACCCTATAACAATTTGTCTTCCAGGCATATGCTGGCCAGGGGTCGGTATTGAAATTTGTTAAGGGGACATAGGAAACAGACATGGTCTAAAATGTAAATGCCATAAAGCATTTTTAACGTGGAGTTTCTGTTCTGTATTATTGGCTATACCGTACATTTGGTAATTTTAATGACCATCCACATCAACCCATGTACTCTGTTACCCATAAAGTTCACTCTGCCATCTTACCCAGCATTTCCTGCTTTTTATGTAAGGTTTCCGAAATTGGTTCACAGTTGTCTGGTTTGCAGTACATGTCTTAATTTCCCATCGGGCTTTCTCCCTTGAGTAACAGCACTGCCCTGACACGAGTCTAAACGAATGAGCATGCGAGACATACACTTATTCAGGTCTGCACAATGACTGGTGCAGAGAAGAGCGGTTTTGTGATCCCGACGTTGAATTACGGTCATAGACGAAAGGGCCGAATTCCGAGACGTGTACGATGAAATAATAACAAAACTGATGTATTACGTATTTGGCTTAAAATCTCCTAGACGTCGCTATAAATCCAAACATTTTTATACGGTCTATTTGGTAAAATCGTCAGAAAAGTGTGTTCATTTAAGTTACATTTCTGATTGTATATGACTAGATGGTGACGCCAAAAGGACATACACAGGAAGTAAGACAAAGTTTGTCAACTTTGATTCACTACGATGAAATATGGCATTTTGTGGTAAATCATAAGCCTAAAGGTTTCTTTCTTTTACGCTACTTTCTCTAACGATACTTTCACTAACAATACTTTCACATAACGATACTTTCACTTACGATACTCATTGTCGACGTCATGCAGAACGGCACGATGGCCGAATGAAAACCCTAATATCAGATATACCATATACCGTACCAGGTCAATGCTACGTTAAACATTCTAACTACTCCCTACCAGTTTTATTGTTTTTAGCTCTTGTGCAGTATATGTTAGTCAAGTTGCCCTGCGATCAATTGAGGGAAACCGTCATGGTAATCATAATCAGGGAGGCCTCAATGGCTACAAAAGGGCTCCCATCATTCTTTGGGTTCTAGTCTCAAAGTAGCTACACATGCTCTGCCAAGCATTATTTGAATATCAACACTATGCCGCTCTTACCAAATAACTGATATGAGCATTAAATTCACCCCATTTACTGTTTTAAATCCAACCATTTTTCATTAAGGCCAGGTATTTTGACAAATTAATGTGAATTTGCATTCCGTTAATAATTTGATTTGCATTGAACTAATATAAAATGATTCCAGTTGTATTTACGTATGAATGTCTTTATGATATATGTTAACACCTTTCCACTATCTTTTTAAAAACACCTTTTGTCTTATTCGTAAGATTTCATGTAAAACCTTTAAAATTATTCAAAACATAATAATATTAATTGCTAAAGATATTTATCAAATATATAAACTGGACAATGTTTGGGATCAAAAGAAAGCTCTTGCAACATTTACATTATGAAGAGAGAGACACACACAGACAGAGAGAGACAGACAAGCAGACAGAACGTCATTATTTATATCTGAAGGTGTATACAGTAACCCTCAACAACACGGTCACCAAGTCTTTGTTCTGCAAGGTTCATTTATTCAGAAAAGCTTCAATTGGGATTTACGTGGTAGGAGTCCGTTATTTTTAGTTTTCCGAGTCGCTTGCAGTCTTTCAACCTGTGCTTAGCTCCTTTAGCGACATTACTAAATACGTTTCTTCGTAGCGCTGTTGTAACTGGAAATACAAGTGTAAGATATCCAGGACGACGAAAACTTCACGGAACTCAAGTACGTATTGTATGCTTAGTATTATCGATAAAGACAGCGAAACATGGAAGAAAAATTTTGGAGTACCAGTCTCATTGGAGGATAAACCATACAAATTTATCTGAAGGATTTCCTTGCGAAATTGATACTCTAGCATATGACGTCAAACTTCCCGAACCCCTCACGACTCAAGGTGCCCGATCACTGGACTTATATTTATGGTTAAGGAGTAACTCATTTCTTTGTCCTAATCGTGATAATAATCTCAACGGATATCGAGAATGACATTTTTTACTTAATAAGTTTCTTTTTTTTTCAGGAGGTTCCTCACTATTGTTAATCTTTCCCTGTATCGACATTTTTTTTTTGCAGTTGACAAAATATCATTTGAGCTTCCTGCAATGTTAATTTTCTAGCATGTATCTGATCCAAACTTAGTAAACCTGATTTTTTTACCTTCACTTCCATCGCGGCGCATTTGTAAGAGATTATCCCCAGCAGAGTAGCTCCACAGAAATCACAAAGCTAAAATCGACGAGTACAGTGCAATTCTCTTTTGATCCTATTTTGTCAGCGTTCAAGAAGATAAAAATAGAAAAAAAATAATAATAGGAAACCAGCAATCCTTTGATAGCTGCCTTTAAGTTCGGTTTTTACCAGATTTATTCTTAAGGAACGAGATCATGAATTATTCCTTTCCTGAAATTTAGTGATAACTTTGAAGCCAAATCAAATTCTTTGTCGTGGAACGTAATTACTGTCGAGGAACCGCAGTTACCCTGTTGTCTTTACGCCTTCTGCCAGAGAATCGCTACCCGATAAACCAGCTGTAGTGAGTCTAATTAGAAGGCCACAGTAATTCGTGGGACATTTGGGAATCGGGTGATTTACCATAAAACAAAATTAGTAATTCATTCATTTTCTTTCCCCCATTTGAAGTAGCATAGGAAAAAGTACACACATTTACTTGATTTCAGTCCGGGTTCTGCAAATCATTTGCCTAACCTTCGTTACGTTTTCTAAAGAACTCGCCCATAATTACTAAAAACATTACATTTCCTTTTCTTCTTTAGCTAGAGATCAGTTAACTAAAGTAAACGTATTTTACGGATAGCTCAAATACCCTGCCGTTATGGGCGCTTGTACTCTGAGAAAACACAAGTTAAAGATGGTTGTGCTATGTTTTCCTATGTAAAGCCAATCCTAGTCGGGTATAAACTTAACCAAAAGTTTTTACTTTTTAACTGCACTCCATTTGATTCCTATAGTGACCTAGTTTTTTTTTATTCTTCTTTAATTCTACTCGGAACATTCAGCAATGATTCCATGTGCGCGTATATCGTATGATAATGTTAACAATTTGTATAGTGGTACATTTATCTTCGGAGAACAGATGATTAACCATACACAAATACAACAGGTCTGAAGAAAGGGAATGCTTGAAACGGTATAAAAGAGTTGACAGTTATCTTTTTCCTTCTGTATTTCTCTGTATATCATTAAGATGAAAGTCATTCGAACTTTGAATCATTATATATATATATATATATATATATATATATATATATATATATAAATATATATATATTTATATATATACTGTAGAGTGCCGTTTTCCCGAATGCAGATTTTCCTAATTTTTTTTCGAAATTTAAAAATCTGGAACCGAAATTTTCAAGCATGTTAATATCTAAAATAATGTTTTTGTAATTACGATTCACAAGGTGTTTAAGCCCAGTGGTGACCTTAATTAATTAGTTCTGGGCCGATGCTGTGGCCGGACAAAGGTGTGAAAACAACAGCCAGTCCCGCATCGCTAGGTTCCGTATACCCCCAGAAAGCGGTTGAGGTGTTTATCCGAGAGTAGTTGTGTGTTATCAACCAATATCTCGCTTGTAATCCCATAGTTCGTCGGCTAGGGCTGAGGAAATTTTTTTATAGTTTATACATCCCGAGATCTTACATACCGACATGATTGAGAATGGTCTCATTCTCAATGACACCTAAGAAGTAGCGCTGATAAGCAAGGGCAATTTCCTGCCGCAAGGCCTTGTGTCTATACGTAAAAGAGTTATTTAGTCTAACAGTACCCTGTATATGTACCGGCACAGTAACATTCAGCTTTAACAAGCGGGGGCCAAAAAAAAACCCAAGGTTTTTAACTGCTGTGGTTGTCTATATTCGCGCCAATTTTCGTTTCGCACATGATCAATCATCTTACCAAATTCATCATTTTCCCAGAGTGACTATAGGTATAGTTACGCAGAGGAGGCTAAATTACACAGGGGACGAAAAATACGCAGGGGACGTAAAACTACGCAGATGAGATTTAATTACGCAGAGGAGGCTAAATAACGCAGAAGAGTCCATATAATGCAAAAGAGGCAAAAATTCAACACAGCAGGTAATATTTAACAGTAGAGGCTTAATTACACTGAGGATGCTAGATAACACCAAGGAGGACAGATCACGCAGATGCTGCTACATTACACAGAGGAGGACAGATCACGCAGATGCTGATACATACACAGAGGAGGAGAGTTCACGCAGATGCTGATACATTACACAGAGGAGAACAAATCACGCAGATGCTGATATATAACACACAGTGGAGGACAGATTACGCATATGCTGAAGTATAACACAAAGAGGAGGACAGATCACGCAGATACGGCTAAATTACGCAGATGAGGCTAAATTCGCCATGTACATCCCAACTAGTGGTCTCATGAGATTCGGTCAATTTTTTTCCGCTCGACACAATGTTTGAATAAAAAATATGCGTAAAATCTATGCACAATTATATAAAAAGCTATAGGACAGTCCTACTACTACAACAGTGTCTGTGACAGGGTACGATTTCTAGCGTACTAAGAGGAGACAAGATAACAATTCCTCGTGTCACACGGGAGGTGACTGCATGGAGCCAGGTTATTATACGTGTTGGTCTGGCTGCTCTCAGTCACTGGCTTTGACTAATGATTCCTTACCAGTCATCTCTCTCCGAAGGCAGCTAGACATGATTGTTAACCTCCAACACCACGACAAATAACTAAGCGTCATGCGTGGTACCGGTGTTATTTAACAACGTCAGATCTATTGTAGTCTACGCTCACTTATGCAATCAAAAATGTGTAAGATTTAATAAATTACGGAACTAGACTGTCAAACTCTATTTTCAGTAATATCATATCAAATACCAGATGTAAGCATCATAATCATCATCATTACCATATACCGAAAAAGACAAACAGTGAAATTCATCATTTCCTATGATCAGCATATCATTCAATATTTTCGGATTATCTTTTCCTTAATCGATATCATCACATATTGTTTTATCAGAAGCAACCTCACTTCACCCATGTTTATCATAAGCCAGTAAGTAACTAACGCGGACTACGTATTTCAATCATGTCAAATCATTTTAACCGAAGTGATTTTTTACTTGGATATGTTGTTCAGGCACATGCTGACTAAAAGCCAACAACGGAAGTAACGCTGGCTATTCATAAATTTCCTGTAGAAAGGGTCGGCAATGGAAAGTCATGGCAAAGCTTTTGTGACTTCTTAGTTTTACAGTCACTTTCTCACTCTTGCTTAAATTGACTAATATTGCCTCACTTTGCTGGTACATTTGGTCAATTGCCTTTTGTCCCTGGCGGCTTAACAGGGTTAATTGAGGTCAACAGTACTAGTGGTGTGAGTAAAAACACGTTTGCTTTCATTAAGTTCCAGTTTATCTTTTGGTTTATAAATCATGACTTAACGGAACACTTTATAGGCACGTACAGGGCCTTTTTCTTTCATAATTGGAACACGGTGGGTACCTTGTACATTTGTTTTCTTTGTTACCTGTACGTTTTATTCCTACGGTTATAGGAGTCACAAATGTACTAACACAGGCAATGTGATTGACCAAGGGCCAAATATTCATTGAAATGATCATCGTTCCTGACGTACACCTGGTTAAGTCTTTATGGATTAGACAATGTCAGCGATGAATTTGATAGTGTAATTTTGATCGCTGTTCTTACTAAGGCAACCATGTAATTTCCTTTTATTCTAATCATTGCGCATTATAGTTAAGGTAAAAGTTTTTTTTCTATTTTTCTTTAAAACAAGTTCCGGATATTAATTGACCTGGTGGTGCCGTATCATCTAATACTGATGAAGCCTTTCTTCCTACCTCCTACCAAGGATGAAAGTAAGTTCCATGGAAGAGTGCCGATTTGAACACATACTGGATTTGCTTGTTTTAGAATAAATATCTCAGACGCACTCATGGGTATCAAACTTAATAAGTATCAGGAATAGGTGTATGTATAGGATTGTAAAGTTGAACTTACCTTAATCAGCGGCGTGACTGGTCTTGACAGCACTATATGTCCAAATCACTTCATTTGCTTGTATACCAAGTTGTATACCAAGGATACCATGTGATCTAGCTTCCATGCACGGCTGTTTCAATTAACACGGGCAGTATTGAACGGTTCTTTCAATTAAGGGCAGACCAGTTTGCTTGGCTGAAAGGCCAGGACAGACACAGGTTTCAGTGAACCGCCGCCCATAGATCGACACTTCCACGCTCAGTGCTGTGGCTTCAGTGTCTCAAGCCCTTGGCGAATCGCAAAGTTAAACAACGCCAGCAGGGAGGATCAGCCAATCAGAGCAGAGGAACAGATCTGCGCACGAACTGGCTTCTTGTCCACGCCCATTCCTGACCACAGTCTTACCGCGCCGGCCGCGCCAACAGCCCCTGGTTCAAGTGCGTCACCTGCGGCGTGTATATTACGACGAAGGTTTTTTTTTTTTTTTTTTTGTGCGACGCCTCGAGGCGTCTTTTAGAATATATTTGTGCACCTTAAAGTAACGCCATGACGGCCTTCAGGTTCCGAATCGTAAACCCTTCATGCCCGTTGACACTGATGTGCGGCCCCAAGATAATAAATGATGTGTTTCTTCAGTGAAGTTGATGGATGTTCGTTCCGTTTTTATCAGGACGGATCCATGCCTACACTAGTCAAAGAGAGTGAAGTCTTATGGGAAAGAGTGCGAGAAAACACGTGTCTTGATACTCAGGATCCAGTCACTGTGGGCTATAGATAATACCTTGACGGTATGACATGTAGATAAAGGAGAACAGACAGAAGTGGTGCAGTAAAGCAAATCTATAATGCCAGGTTACGACTACTCTCTCTCTCTCTCTCTCTCTCTCTCTCTCTCTCTCTCTCTCTCAAAGGCAGACAAGTTTGCTTGTCGAAAGGCCTGAAAAGAAACACGTTTTAGTGAACGCTCTCTCTCTCTCTCTCTCTCTCCCTCTCTCTCTCTCTCTCTCTCTCTCTCTCTCTCTCAAAGTCATTTAAAGACATTTACATGTTTTCCTACATTAAACAACTTGCACTTTGTATAATCCTAAGAATAAATATTTTAATTCTTCAAGAATTTCTCCGTGCAGTATTTAAAACTAGTATATCAGGCATTTTATCAACACTTCTCCTAACATAAAAATCCAATTTATGTAGGGACACACACACGCGCTTTTAAGCAGGAACAGGGGAAGATTATTGATCTCCTATGCTATATACAGAATAATATTTTTGTTGAAAATGAAAGATTTTAATTGTCAGAATGATAGACTGTGTTCATACATATCTGCAGAGCCTGGATTTGGATATATATGTATACCTCCGCAGATGTTTTTGAGAGATTTAGTGTGTGAGAGGTTGTGTGATCATCGCTGTTTAGCTATGTGTCAGGTTTTCTGCTCGTCCACGCTACAATGAAAGGGGCAAATTCCGATATCTGACGTGTATTAACTAACAATGATATTTAGTAAAAATAGGCCAGGACATCTAACCCACGGTACACAGACTCTTCGTTCTCGTTTTTAACAGGTTGAGGCCCTGCAAAAATAATTCTAACATTAAAAAAACACGAACCAGAGTTTATTGCAGAGACATTATGGTGAACGCAGGGTATAAGCCTGCCAGCAATCACATCTAGACTGACAAACAGGTGAATCTAATCGATGAATTTCAATTATTATTTTTGAAGGATGATCCATAGGAGAGATAACAGTTAGTTAAATATCGGGACGGATCAAGTACTGATCTTGATCTGGAACCAGGCAAATCTTTTTCTATTGATCATTGTGTTTAACCACAAGGTTAAAACTGCTTCTTTATATGGGTTATGGAAGTGTAGTGCAATAAGAGCAAATACATAATGGATGTATAAAAACAGATACCTTTAACTTTGATCTTGAGACAGGTGTCACGATTTCTGCTGATCTAATTTCTGCAGCTGGAACGTACCGATGAAGCATAAACAAAACGTCATGTCATCGCCCGATATTCCCCACACGGTTAAAAGCAGGTATTCTCGTGAACGTGACAATTAGTTCTTATAAAAACGGTAGGTGTCACTACCGTTGCAACTTCTTTAAGAGGCGATATTATATATATATATATATATATATATATATATATATATATAGTTACGAAGACAAATAAATGAGGGGAAAATCCTGGACAGATCCGGGAGTCGAACCTTGGTCGGTGGCGCACAAGTCCGGCGTCCCAACCGCTTCGCTAGAAAAGTAAGCTTCACTAGCGAGACAGTTCGGTCCGCTTTTATGTGCACCCCGTAACACACCCGCTCTTAAGAGCGTTCTGCTATCAGAACAGGACTAATTCTCCCCAGGAGTCATACTTTGGTAAGCTTATTCCCTGGGCCACAAAGTTTTATCGTCACGTCGGACGAGCCCCCATTTTGTTACGAAGGAAAATTGTTGAGGGAAAAATCCTGGGCCGATCCCGGTTTCGAACCCAGGTCGGTGGCGTACAAGTTCGGCGAACCAACCGCTTCACTAGCAAAGCAAGCTTCACTAGCGAGACAGTTCGGTCCGCTTTTATGTGCACCCCGTAACAATATATATATATATATATATATATATATATATATATATATATATATATATATATATATATATATATATATATTAAAACGCATTGCAACTGATCATCTAAAATATTACCCACTTTAGAACTGTAACACCATTTACCCTCGTTAACAGCTCTCATACACTAAGTGTGATGGTGGTTGTTTTTGCACCCCTGAAATATATGTAAAAAATCAACCAATACTGCACCGTTTGCCATGAATCTTGCTTTGCATATTGACAGATTCGTCAGTTGCTCAAGATAGGTGTTGCCTCTTGTATTTTTACTAATGTTTAGATATATCATTCCCCCAATTTTCAGACCGTCTAAAAGGGGGCGTAACCAGAATTTAGAGAGAGGAGGGGCTTAAATAATTTGCAAAGGCAATTGATGCATGCATAGTAGTTTAGGGTGAATGAATAAAAAAATATGATATTTGCACTTCCAGGAGGAACTAATTGAAATTTAACTGTTTTAATTTGAACTATATTATTGTTATTTTAAAATCCATAACAAAAGGAAAGTCAACGGCTTTTATTATTCGTATGCCCTGAGAAAACCTAAGATGGCACAACCGGATTATACAACTTTATTATATTACCCTTTCTGCATGAAGGGTTTATGCAAGTACGACTCCATTACTGCCTCCGCTAGGAGCACATGCGTTCAACCCTGCTCGTGTTTTCGTGTTATATGGTGTGTGTGCGTGTGTGTTTGATTGATCATAACATAACTAACGCAATAATGCACAGACATTTTCAGGGTATTTCGACAGTGAACCATGCAGTGAGGAATCGATTAGATTTTGTTGTGGTTGCGAAAAATAAGCCGGTTTCAGTAACGTCATTTAGGAATAATCACAAATGTAGTGTCACTTATGGGCGAATGAACCTGGGTATATAGGGCTTTTTGGGGTCCCGAATAAGTGAAATCACACGCGCATTGGGGATAATCCAACAAATGGGGACCCCCCCCCCCCCCCCCCCCGCCCCCTCGCCCTCCCACCTGGCTTGCATTCCTGAGAATGCAGATTTCTAGTTTCTAGTAAAGACCGATTTACTCAGCGGAAACAGATGGCCACAGATGTACGGTCAGACGTGCCTATACATACGTAGAGTAACTGGCAAGATGTGGTGAGATTCCGTAACTGGGAAGTATGGCGGCCCGGGTTCGATCCCCGGTGTGGCTATGAGAGTGGGTTGTAGTGGCCCGTCCAAGACCGGTGGTTTTCTCCGGGTCCTCCGGTTTCCTCCACCCTTACCGACTACCAAGCACCAATATCCTAACCATGGAGAGTGCTTCGTATTAGTTGTTATATAACTAGTTGTACAATCCATGTAAAATAAATAAAGTTTATAATATATGTTACTTATCAACCCCTTGAATTTCACATTTTACTAAGGAGAAAATTCATAACCTTGAAAATATCATATTTGCAGGATCAAACCAAGTGAATGTAGAATTATCAATACACAATACATTAATTATTGGACGGAGGACAAGGAGTACTGGATGCCACCGGGGGGAGGGGTGGGGGGAGGATTCGGCCCTCTCTTGATTCGCCTCTAATAAATGACAGCAATCGTATCAGTTTCTCATCTAGTGCCCTGAAACTTCATTTGCTCATTTATCACTCCTTGTTTCATCAGTTCCTGATCAATGGTGGCGCTTCCTGTATTTTCTTAAATATTTGTTCACGCATTTTTCTTTTATTCTTTAGATCGTGATATGAAACAATCATATCAGTCTCTGAGCAGAGGTTCCATCTAGTGTCCCGAATCTTTGTGAATACATTTATCATGACTATTTTAAGCAGTTGCGTAAGACTCGCAGCACCACCTGTAATTTTATGTTTTAGCACAGCTGCCAGGAATGGTGCCAGTCCCTCAACTTCTTGAACTTAGATTTAATACAGGATATAAACTGTAATCGCTGAACTTCTAACCAAATATCCGGGAAGGTACTGGATAAATCTCCATTAGATCAAGACATGACGGCCTATATTCTGCATTTTTCATGCTGAAAACATGCTAATTTGCACATAGTGATCGCTTTACCCAATGTCTACCAACAGACCCCATCTGCATTAACTACAGGCTTATGTACAGTACTTTCGGGACAATTAGTACAAAACACATAAATGCATCTAGTGTCATAGATACAATCAACTCGTTCGTCAGCTGAGCGTCACGACCCACAGGTCACTTGTTAAAACCCTTGACAACTTGTGACCCTGTTTAAATGTTAAATGAAGAGTATAAACATTTTATCATGTGTAAGTTTTTTATACATATTACATTTTACTTATCAATGTATGATGATACTCATGTTCCTTCCATTTTATATGGTTTTACGTAGCCTAAAATTTACAGGAATTAGAAGTATATACTGTCAGTGTGAGAGATCACTCTGCGCCTTCTTATTATTTATTACATATTTCTTTGAGTATCAGGGTAATTGTGACAATCAAGAAAAGGGTTAGTCTTCGCTGGACAAGATAATTGTAGACATAAAGAGAAAACAACAGCACAAAGCATCCTCGAGTCCTGAACTGTCCAATTAACCTAAACGCCGACGATGTCTGTCTTGCTTCTAAGTGGCTTCATTTGTCCACATAGTGAGTGTCTCCGTAAAAAGTTCTTGTCAACGGGCTGTTATAAAAACATTCATGTAACTAAAAATAACTTTTTTTCGCCTTATGTGTTTTATGCCCATTCCTGTCATTATTAATGATGTCACATCTTCAACTTCCTTATAGTTAATTCAGTTTGTGACAGCAGTAAATTTTATTAGAGACAGAATACACTTTTGGTCTGGTACCTTTTAAAGATATATCTATATATAGTTGGCTACAGGCATGCGGATACGATTACCTATAGCTCTGATACATGAATCGATATCATGTATCATATATACAATCTGATATGTCTACTTTACTCAACAATCTAAATACTCAAAACAGATTTGAACGGATATCTTAATGACCGTCTGAGGAGGGTAAGGATTTAAAGGAAAAATCCATTAATTTTTGGAGGTAATCTGGATAGCTAAAATATGTTTGGTAAAGATCCTTTATCAATGCGAGACATGTTTTCAAACATGGAAAAGTGCAAAAATTTGAAAGACTATCCCTGACATTTAATGAGCAAAATTATCCTGAAGATGATGTAATCTACTGAAATACTGCTCAAGAAAATCGGTAAAAAATAATCATTTGTCATCTAAGGAAAAGCGATATGAGGCAATATGTTGAGCGTGATTCATGAGGTCACACATGACAATGATGTCACGCCAGCGAATTGTTTCACGTTAGAGTTAGTGCTGAACGTTCAGCATGTTGGTCGTATCATTGGTCTCATGCATTTCCCTGAAAAGCCCTGGCATTTGAAAGCGGAGGCATGTGATCTTTGTTTAGCGCTTTAATTTAAAATCTTTACAAATTTTCTAAAGAGTTAACTTCCTTTACGGGCGTTATAATGGAGGTGGGGTCAATGGGGATTATTATTGTCCATTGACTGCGAAATGAACGAAAACCCCCATAAAGCCCACGGCTTGGGCATGACATTTTCTATGGGCTTTGGAGAGCGGAAGCAGGTAAACCTCTGCGGAGAAGAAAACGCAATTGCGTATATTAATTATATAGATTCTTGATTGCCATATAAAGGTTGTCACTGCCATATACAGCTCCCTGGGAAATTATTGAAAAATAAAACGAAACGATTTAATAAAAGTATTAAGCTGACAAAGGAAACTTGAACAGGGTATCTTGTATGTTCTCTCCCCTCCCCACCCCCATATTTCGTAGGTAAAGAAAACAAACCTTAATAATTGTCAACAAGAGCGGAAAGAAGAAATGTGTAATAAACTGTTGAAAATATAGTTATTTACTTGAGTGAATTTTCCTGTAAATCATTTTCAAATGGTATATGAGAAATAGGCGAAGTCCACATTAAGCGACACCTTTCTACAATATAAATTTGAATGCACATTGGGAAGAGTGACGTTAAAACAGACGTTACCTGCAAGAGGCACCCATAACTACAGGGCTAATTATCAATGAAACTTGCACACACCTCTTGGGGGCGGTTTACTGTCACGTCAGTCTCACATACGTACGTCATTGCCACTTCCCCGATGGCCAAACAAAGGTCACTTGTTAGCGAAGCCATAAATGATAAAAAGGTATGAGACTGAAAATAACGCATTTCCTGTTGTGTACTATGTGCAATATATGTCTGGCTAGTTTGTCATAACAGGTAAACAGGTTTAGTATATCCAACTATATTGTATCGATATTTCGATATATGATAATTTTTGGACCGACAGCCAGCTGCAAAGATTAATATAATTACATATGAAAAAATCTTTCCGATATGAGGACTCAAACCCTATTGCTCAAAAGAAATATTTCGAGCGGGATGATTACAGAAAAATGGATGTAACCAATATCATTTCCGGCATTTTTTGTTTATATCCATGTGTTTATAACAAGTGGGGGCCCGCCAAAATAATTCAAATATTTTCAACAAGGGTATCTGTCGGCAAGTCAGGCGAACCAGGGTTTTGCAAAGGGCATTTTTTAACTAGTGACTGTTCAACTTCAACCATATATGCAACCATATGCAACCAACCATATGAGGTTTTACATGTTTTGCCGTTTGTCATCATTGCTGTGTTTACTGAAAGCTTGTTGATGAACAAGCTCATGCATCCATCACAGAAGCCTAATAAGAACTTTTACTGAACAGGAGTTTCCTAGAGTTCATTAAAATGTAAACAGAGTAAGCAAGAAATCACATAAATTCTACAGAAATCGTTGGTGAACAGCTAGCTTTAAATTCAATAGACTCGTGTCTCATATATATTTCCACCATTGTATTATTTTCTGGCTTACATAAAACACACAACGATCAACATTTATGACTTTGCTCATCGGTCAGTAAGTACCACCATTCATGAAAACGTCGTTCGGCGTGACATCATTTTCTTCTGTGATGTCACAATTCACGCTCCTAAGCGTTAGTGAAGAGAAACTACAGAAGAATAGGATGATAGACTACATCAAATTAAGAGATCTGGTATTGCAGACACGGCTAAAAATGTTTGGAGAATTTGACAAGTATAATTGTATGCCTTTGTCCACAGTTTGCTTATCTAAATAATAAATACTCATGCACCCATAAAGGCATGTCATGAAAAAAAATTGATGCCAACGTTCTGCATTTGTGAAAAATGCAAGAAGACATCTTGAAATTGATTTGCCGAAAATATCTTGTTAATTTCAACACATGACTTGCCAGATTCCCGCGTCACAGAGAAAATCTGTCTAAATAATCTGATAGATGTCCCCTGGTATTTATCATATAAAATATATGATTTGTCGTAACCTGTTTTCAAATATCAATTCGAGGGCGCGTTGTCAACATTAAACGGCTCCACGTTTCAAATATCAATCTGAATTTATATAATAGGTATGGAGGGAAACAAATATGCTTGTCTAGTGCATCATGCAATCGCATCAGTTGGTCTTAAGCCAATACAATTGACTTAGCCACAGCAGGTTTTTTTAACAAAACCATAGCTGTTTTAAAGACAATAATACGCCACAAATACGTCTAAAAAGTTGGTCGCGTATGAAGTTGCATTGACTGACGTCATCAGCTGGAATCATTATATCTCTGTTCTCGATTGATGACTAAACTGTAATCATTGTGAAGTAATTTGCCATATTTTGAATTACCTGGTCATACTAATTAAATGCAAGTTCAGACATTATTATTCAATCGGCAGTCCACGAAATAGCTCCTGCAACCTTTGGACTGTTTATACTGTCTCCTACATGTAAAAATAAATGTTAAGGAAAACATGCGGACTGGGGCACTGGTATAAACATAAGACTTCACGTGTTAATTTCGAAGAGTCGCCCAAATTATGCAAATTTAGCGCTTGTCAGGTGAATGACTCTTACATTACCAATGGTAATATGATTGATAGCTCGCAACTGCTCTGTTGAAGACTATTAATCAAATGAATACGCGATTAATGTCACAGATGTAGCTCATATGATAACGTTGGCGAATAACCCAAAATTTGTATGCATTGTCGGAAGAGAACAGTAGGGCATAATGTGGTAACCAAATTATTATACTCATGACAGAACATTTAACAATGTTTGAAATCTAACATATAACTTGATTATTTATTGTTACAATACATTTCTTATGTGCTTTCTTGACCGCGAAATACCTATAAGCAGCCATACTGCTTTGGTTCCTCCGATCTGTCGCGTTCCTATCACCTTTTAAATATACAGCTCTTCATCTGTCTTTCCTGTAGAATTGATGTGATTTCTGGTTTACCCTGCGTACTTTACTGATAGGTCAATTTTTTTATGTCTCGTCTGATTTGCCACCATGTGTCCCTGTAGAATGTGATATTTGCGGCCACCCATAAAGACATATTATAAACACGTGGATATATACAAAGCAAACAGCTTGTGTGCGGTTGGATCGGCATTTTAGCCTATTTTTACAAATGGTTCAAAGGATGAATCTTTGAAAGGATGAAAGTAAGTAGAACTCAGAAATCCGAATCGGCCCCTTTAAGACTGTAAAATACCCAGCCCGTGGATTTTTTGAAAGCCACTGGTTCTTCCCGATGATACTCGACTAGCTCAGTATTTTTCTTCATTATTTTATTTACTTGGAAGAAACCGTTAATCTCCGAGCGTCCGAAGCTCAAAATCAATGAATTTAACTGAAAATCAAAATAATTGTTTTATTGCTGTAGGATGGGTAGAAAACTGAGAATCCAATTGCAAAATGTTAATTTTATTTAAAATAACATTTATAATGCCTCATGCACCTGGCTAAAGCGCATACACAGGGGCGTAGCCAGGATTGAGGAAGGGGAGAGTCCCTGATCAGTGGCGATCCAGAAATTAAGGACGGCGGGGGAGGGGGGGGGGGGGATGGCGCTAAAATAAATGGGTATTACGAAAATTAAGTGCCATAAAAACAAATATATGTGTATATGTATGGTTTTATTTTCAGTTATGAACCATGGTTTTATTCAGGTTAATTACAGGTACATCAGGAGGCTATGGGACAGGGTTTCCCCTCCCATATTTAAATATGCAATGTAAAGAGGATATTTTCAGGCAATTTACCCCAACAAAATGTGAGGATTTTCTGTCCCTGTAAAAAATGTTCTCTTATGTCTTTGTGTTATATAGTCAAACTGTAGAGAGGTTCAATATTTGATATTTATATTTCTTCAAAATTAGGATATAAAATTTTAGTCGTTTTCAACATGGCGCAAAGGCGCATTTACGTTTATAACTTGCAAAATATTATCTTATTAATGTAATGCTCGGGATAAAATAATTGACGCAAAGGCGCATTTTCGTTTATAATTTGCAAACTATTATCTTGTAAGTGTAATGCTCGGGTTAAAATAACTGATACGTGGATATCTTGTTTTTAACTGTGCATTTTACGGGGCCGTGGTCTCGACAGCAAGCAGGACTCCTGAGAGCACAGATCGCGAGTTCGAGTACCGGTATTACTAGAGGAGCCGTGAGATTGTTAACGGTCGACCCAAGCCAGGGCCTGCTGCTCTGCAGTTGTTCTGTAGCTGTTCATAAATATCCTAATCCTCAACTAATGAATTTAAAAGTAATAAAATGTAGATAACTTAAATAAAATCTAATTGCTAATTAATAAAAAGAAATATGAAAAATGAAAATTAATCACAAACATAGGGAAATTAGATAAAATGAGAGATATTGCAGCTCAACGGGGGCAGCGCGCCGAAGACGCCCCGTCTAGACCCGAAACTAATAGCAGAGGCAACTTAATTCACATATATATATATATATATATATATATATATATATATATATATTATATATATTGCTACGGAACCTAATATAAAGAGATCACTTATGCGTGGTGAACACAAATTCTGAAACGGATATAAAAAAAAAAATTCTGTAACACTAGGCAGCGTGAAATGTCTAGGGGAATGAATAAAGAATTCAGTGGTTTTTTGGTTTACAAATAACCATAATTTATTCTTAAAACAACCCTAACATTAGAATACACTAAATCAATACAATTATACAGTAAAACAGCGGTATAACAACAAATCAATACAATCACACACAAAATAAACAATGTGCACAGTACCTGGATACTAACACCGTCACCACGATAAGTTCTTTAAATGTATACTCCCGGAGAATGACAGTCCGGTGTAAAGCTCTTGTAACAATCCAGAAAGTAAACTGAAGTCCAAATGCACAAAATCCAGGAGAACCTCTGAAGAAAATCTACAATCGCCGCAAACGTCGGACAAGGTCCCAGAAACTGACACACGCTTCTGCGTCCGCTGGAAAACTTCTCTGCTCTCTGTCCTCGGTTCTAAAACACAGCACTTTTATATACTCTTCACCCAAGCCGAGAATTTTCCACTTCTAGATCATTCGAAGAATAATACATTATACACGGTAAGCACGGGTCACAGGAATTCTCAAGAAAAAACATCGCTGTGTGTATCTCTACACACCAGGGTCATCACGTGACCTCGGCCAGGCGTGAAAACCCCCAGCCAGCATGACAACAAGAGTTTTACCAGTACGGATTAAACATAGAATGTAACAACAACACGAGTTACGCCCGTGTCACACAATAAAAGGAGCACCTATAACAAGATATATAGTATTAGACTAAGTTAAATTCCAAAAGGACGGCGAGTACCCTGAGGCCCCTATGCCCCCCCTGGCTACGCCCCTGTTTTACATTAAGGTATATTAGATGTATAAAGATTCAAACTAATTTAACTAATTTAGGAAATCAAAAAGAAAGAAATTACATGAATTTTAAGTAAATTACTTTAAGAAATCAATAATATTAAAGGGGTACTCTTAAGACCCCGGTAATCAGAAAAGGGGGTACTCTTAAATCGTTACACCGGCTCAAAAGTTTTGCCCACCTTTGCTACAGAGCTGTTTAGTTTATAGTAAAACTAAAGCTGGAGATATATATGTCTTCAAGCACCATGATCTAGGAAAAACAACTTGCCCAGTGTATTTGGTGTCACGGAGTATAAATACTTTCTGATTTGTTCCTTGATTTTGCAGTTTTAAAGACATGATTTGCATTTACATCTGTCTAGTGCTGTGTAGTTGCATGTGTATGACATTTAGTTTCAATTCTTCATTCAGAACAGGGGATCTTCTGAGATTAATGTAACAGGAGATGGAAATCCTTAGAATGCAATTTAAAATTCTAGTTTAAAAGGTGTCAGCTGGCAGCATTAAATGTATCAAAACAAGACGTGAACGGTGTCAATCTGGTTTTATTAGTGAGTACCTTGCAAACTAGTGATGTGCAGGGACAGCATCGACTGATATAAATCTGTATTTAGTTGCGTCTAGTGCATTCCACAGATTCATATTCACAGAATGTCTAGACTAGCAGTAAACCATGATCTGCTTACTGGTTACATCACCAGATGGCTTGAACAGAACCCAGAATGTTATCAGACCAATGAAAGTGGGAGATCGTATTGTCCAATTTCAAACCCGCGACATTCCAAATCCGATAACATACCCGGCCCCTTTTCCTGAAACACAAAGCAGAAGCTAGCCGTGGTTAAGGAAAAGTTGTGTATAATCACTGTATAGGGAGTGCAGACTAATCCTATACGAGTCTTCTGAATGTCTTCTGCCAATAACGCCGAAGAAGTTTACCTTAAAAAGAAATGTCAGGCATAGGAGCATGATTTTCCAATGATTTTTGTTGATTATGCAAATATACTTTTTTTTGGTAAAATACACAAAAGCAGGCCATTTTCGTATATAGTATACGTACATTCAGTGAAGACCCACGTTGATACAAAATATGTGAGTTCTTCAGTTATCATGCTTTTTTATGTGTGAATGTAGCCTGATTACACTATGTTATTTGAACAAACCAATTTGAGTGAATGATCCAATCAAATGTCTCCGTCAAGACCACATCTTTTTTTTACAGTGAGTTTGAATGAACTAGCTGTTATAGCGTTTACTCGGACAAATAAAGCTTTCATTGTACTAAGCACATACACGTAATGTGTGTTTAAAACTTAGTATTTATTTTATTATAAAACTATTGAATTGCCTTGTTTCATAAACAACATGTTAGTCCACTCTCAGCAGGCGGGATTGGCTTTCCCGCGTGGCGGTCGTCTGCTACAGATTGTTTTCCGATCGATCATTGTCTGGCGGCAGACGACACGTGTCAAGATTCATGGCACAATAAAATATTACGAAACAAATATCACGTCTCTTCTAATATATAAATCCTTCTCCTGATTAACAGTTGTAATCTATCATTTATACAATGAAACAAATGATTTCACGCGAGAAATTGGTTTAACAAACACTTCTTTGTACTCTTTTGACAGAAAAAAAAATATCACAAAAAATAGATATAATTGACACCTGGATCAATAATAATTAAATAATGATAAATGTTAATGTCAAAAATTCGCTTGGGAGAAGTTCAACTAGATTTTTATAAACGTTATAAACGTTAATAAAAATTAATATATTGAATTATTTTTAAACTAATAGTTTTAAGAATGAAGAAACCCTATAAGTTCGTTAAAGATTACATGTAAATATCCTTTCCAATCCGTCACTAATGCTCCCATCGTTTTACTAAGGTATCCTAAATAAATACATTATACATTTATGAGCCGTGATCACCAGTTACTGTTTCTCTCTCCTAATAGCCTTTTGATACGTTTATGTTGAATGTGATCATTATTATAAATTACCGTGGCCGTTTCCCCACCGGCAATATTGCGGAGCAACCTGGGCTCAATATGGAAATGTCTAGAATTAATGAGACAATTTCTTGTCACATGTTTTTATATTCTTCCGTTTTACTGTCATAATTATGACATAAAGTGTTTGTTGTTTAATAATGTTCATGATGTTCACTGAGTCTTTAGAAAAGTTCCATTTCTCGTAGGTCAGGTATTTCAGGATAGGAAGAAACTTAATTTTTTTTTTAGCGCAGCTGACTGTAAGTCATCTGAGCTTTAGTAATTACTCTTTGTCCGTCGTCCGTCTGTCCGTCCTTTAACCAGACACACAACGTAACCGCTGGACCTGGAATCTTTTTACTTGACATTCAGAGAGGTCCATGAAAGATCTACTTGGAAACCTGAAATTAGGTCTCTGTTACCCATATTCTTTTAGCTATGAGGCTCCGAAGTACCCCCCCCCCCCAAGAATAATAAAAAAAATTGATACAAAAGCTCAATTATTTGAACAACTAATGCATTGATCCCCATGATTTTATGCATGGATATTGCTCGTGGAGTGTTTCATTAGTTTCTGCAGACTTATGGCGCCACCTGTATTTTCTCGATATTTTGCTAAAATCGTAACGACTGGACCTAGAATCTTCTTTCTTGACATGCAGAGAGGCCCATGAAATGTCTTCTGGTAAACCTAAAATTAGGTCTCTGATCCATAAATCCTCTAAGCTATTAGGGTTTTGAAGTACACCCCGGAATAACGGAAACTTTGATACAAAAGCTTAAGTACCTGAACAACTAATGCATTGATCACCGTGATTCTTTGCATGTATATTGATTATGGAGTGTTTTATCAGTTTCTGCAGATTGGTGGTGCCAGCTGTATCTTTTCAAAATTTTACAATTTTTTATCTCTATTTTTGAGGCCTTAACAGATGCTGTCATCTGTTAACAGGGCACAAATCGTAACAACTGGACCTCGAATCTTCTCGTTTGACGTGCAGGGAGGCCTATGTAATATCTCCTAGGAAACCTAAAATTAGGGCTCTGTTACCCAAAAACCTCTAAGCTATGGAAGTACATCCCCGGAATAATGGATAAATTGATGCAAAAGCTTAAGTATCTGAACAACTAATGCATTGATTACCATGATTCTTTGCATGCATATTGATCATGGCGTTTTTTGTCCCTACCAATTTCTCTAAAAAGTTTAAAACCTGGTGACCTTGACCAGGAAAATCAAGCAAGGTCAAATCAGCTGAATTATAGTTATTGTCTTGTAAACACGATAACTTTCGAAGTATTTCACATTTTGTCCTCAAATTTGGTACACCAATCAAATGTTCCTACCAAGCTCTCGGATGACTTTGACACCTGGTGACCTTGACTAGGGTCTTCTAGGTCTTGTGGATGAGATAGCTTTTGAAGGGCTGCATATTTTCCTCCAAAATTTGAAACACTCATTGTTCTTGCCAAAATTTCATCGGAGTTTGAAACCTGGTGACCTTGACTTTTTCTTCAAGGTCAAATCTGCTTAAATGTTACATTCTTGTGAACCCCATTAACTGTATAGTATTTCCAATTTTGTCCTCAAATATAGTACACCAATTGTTACTACCACGTTCTCAGATGAGTTTGAAACCTGGTGACCCTGATAAGGATCTTCAAGGTCAAATCACCCCAATTATAGTTATTGTCTTGTGGATGAGATAACTTTGAAGGGCTGCAAATTTTCCTCCAAAATTTGAAACACTTATTGTTCCTAACGAAATCTTGGATGTGTTTGAAATTCTGTGACCTTGACCTTGATCTTTAAGGTCAAATTTATGCAATTCTAGGCTTATTGTGACCCCATAACTTAGGAAATACTTAAACTTTTTCTTCAAATTTGACACTCCAGTTCTTTCTGCCAAAATGTCATCAGAGTTCGAAAAGCGGTGACCTTGACCTTCAATGTCTAATTTGCTGAAATTTAGATTCATTTTTTTAAGATATTGCTAATTTTACCACTAATGTTTTGGGATGGCCTATAGGGGGAGACATAGAACAGTTTTGCACTGCAGAAAAAGTAATTCTAGTTTCAAATTTTTTACACATTTTTATGTCTTTTTTGAGAACCTCAAATGAAGCAGTTGTCCATGAACAGCTCACAAATCATGAGTGTTGGACCTAGATTCTTCTAACTTGAAATCATTGGAGTTCCATGAAAAATATCCTTGGAAACTTGAAACTAGGTCATGGTTAACTATATTTTGCAAATTAGGGGAGAAAACATGGTTTTTAAGCACTAATTGAGTTAGAAGGGGCACAAATTTTTCCATTTGGACTAAAATCCTCATACATGACTTTCAGGGAGGTCCCAAAAATCTCCTTGGAAACCTGAAATGTCACTCTGACCCATTCTGCAAGCTGTGTAAAAGAACTTGATTTTTACAATTAGTCTGGTAGGCACAAATGGTAGCAGCTGCATATGGATTAAGGTCACTGTACCCTATACCTAAGGGCTATTTGCATGATTCATGATTTTGAGCACTCTGATGGGAGTCTTTTAATTGCCCATTTTTCAAGGCTCCTGGAATTGAGCTTAGCGTCATGGCCCATGGGGCACTTGTTTTATTTCGTCACATATCGTTTACAATATATCACCCTGTCTCTTTTTGTAGGTTTTTATTTTATATTATTTACCCATTTGCCTCTTTTTTGTTTTGAAGTACTCTTATAAGGAAAGTAGCATATAAACACCCTTAAATGAATACCTTTCGTCATATATGTCGGAAACTTTAATGTACACGGTACATATAAAGAGCTGTGTGTTCCTATAAGGTCTGTGCCCCGAATAATTTAAATACAACGGACCAAACGACATTTTCGGGATAAAAGCTGTGGCTGTTCATCGTTTAAAAAAATCTGGTCAAGAAATCAGACTATCTATTGCAATAAGTAAAACGTGTTAAGGGCTTGTTTCAGGCGGCTCCATATGTCATGATGGACACCCTGCATTGGTTTTACGCCCACATTAAATTCTCATTCATGCATTAATAAATGTAAAAGGCCAATGATACAATACACCAACTTTGTAACTGAATGTTTTAATCAGAGTTTTCAGGCTTGATTACCTTTCAGTTTCCCTCATTAAGTAAGAGTACCGTTGCGTGCGGTAGCCTCAGTAATTGATTCATATACTGTAAGTTGCCGCTCTCCGGTATGCTTCCTTTACCTAGTAACGTGACAAAGACATCGCAAAAATGTCATCATTTGGCATGTAATACCGGAATCTGTCGCTCGTTAATAATTTCCCGTGCCTTTGAAATAAGTCCTTGTGCGATAATCGAATAGGGGTGTGATATACAAACAACATATAATTCTTATAAGCATCTTATTTTCTGTTTGGCATTATATACCAAGTGATAAAAAGAACTTCCAATTGACCAGAAGCGGATCCAGGGGGGGTGGGGTCCAGGGGGTCCGCCCCCCCCCCCCCCTTTCATCAGAAACGTTTTTAAGGGCTTCAGACAAAATTGTGTGGCCTGGACCCTCCTTTTCCAAACTTGGGAACCTTTTTTTCGGGTTTTCATTAGTCATCCTGGGTTTGACCCCTTCTTTTCCTAAATCCTGGATCCGCCCCTGTTGACGTCAATATCATCTTCTTTGTCATTTTCTAAAAGCCGTTAATATTTACCACAGGACTGATATATTTTAAAGTCAACACTTTGTTTGACATATATTAAAAGAGTGTATAATGAAATGAAATCTGAAACCGTTTTCTTTAGTTTTGAATATTTATACTCTCGTCTCCTTACAGAACTATTGTTATAGAGCTGCATTATCGTCGTAAGTAACGCTCCAGCGCCTAATAATCATAATCCCCTTGGACCCCCCCCCCCCCGCCTACAAGCTGAAAATAACTATTAATCATGCAGAGCATAAACTAACATCTTTATGTACAATACGGGTACTCTTACCGACTGGATAACGCCATCACCCAAAATAAAAGGATTTTCCACCGAAATACATAGAGGCCCGAAAGGCAGAAAATTTACAGAATCTCCGAGATTTTACAGAACCTCATTTTTTATAAATTTTGCTTTTTTTCTGTATATTTAAATAAAGTAAAACCTAAATATTCAACGGCTTTGCTTTTTTCTGTTTGTATATCTCATAAAAAACTTAATTTCAAACATGCCAAAGTCTTCACCCCAAATAATATTTTTTTAATATCATTAATATCGATTTCCTGTATATGGTTATTTAGTTTACAAAAAAAGACGATTTTTTTTTTCATTATTTGGTACATATAAAAATAATAAAAAGAAAATAAGAACCTTGCAACAAGCAGTACAAATTGATAAGACGGCCATCGTCACTTTTAAATTATTCTAATTTTGTAAACTTTACATCGCTTCCAATTATTGTCACTGTACCATAACTATCCCTTCTACCAAAAGAGAAAAAAGGTTCACCACTCCATTGATTACGCCGTGCTGGTTGTATTTCAGTTGTACAGGGTGTTTCCTGTAAGAAACAGACAGACTTACGCCCCTTGTGTTTCACCAACCAATTAAACACCTTTCGCCGTTTTCTGCAATCACATAATTCTCTTACATTAAGAAAAAAAACTGAGAAGTTAACAAAAAAAATTTAACTAAAAATGCTTCTTCCTAAATTTTTAGGAATTCATGTTACTTACAGTGGTACTATGAATCAGAAATACCATTTTGAAAACGCTTTAAATTCCTTCGCTTACATGTTTAGAGAGACGGAATAGTAGATCTGTGTCCTTTTGTGAACGAATAACTGTTCTGAAAATATTTGCTATACCAAAAATGATATATCCTCGTGTGACGCAATCTCCACTATCTTGCTTCCTCAAGGAAGTTCGAGATAAAATGCAGGTTTTCTGGAATATAAAAAAATAACAAAATAAAGATTAAATTAAAGATGGGGTTTTAATTTACCTAATTTTGAACTTGTTTGAAAGTGTCAAAAAAATGAGTCAACAAATTAATCAATTCTTCAGATCCCCGAGGAAAATTATACCTAACTTTTATTGGAGGAAGACTGGTGGTGTTAAAAGTGTAAATTGTAATATTGGTAGTGCACGGATCCCTTAATACTTACAAACATTTTATAAAGATTGTTTAAATGCAATGACAACCTCTATTTGCACTATTTGCCGCCCTGGAACTATTGCCTATTAACCAGGAAAAAAACTATCCTACTATTTTTAGTGCTATCTCTAGACACGGATAGAACTATATAATAACATTTTATAGAATAATAATGAACTGATAAAATGACAGGATTCAGGATTTATGGTGAAAGAGGACCGCTGTAATACATTCTATACAAGAGAGTTGCTTCAACTTTAAAATTACATAGAACAAAAAGAGTACTTGACAAACCATAGTCATAAGGAAAGTTAAACTCCAGAACAATTTACAGCAAATTTCTGAAGAAAAAGGATATCGCCCAAATGTACAAATGCAGATACAAAAAAACAGCAGGGACGGTTAGAGAGTGGCAGTTAGTTATAAGAGACATTTTAACCCTCAATTGAACAAAAACTAGAGATCTTCAGTATAAAGTTTTGAATGATATTTATCGTTGAAAAAAATTAAACAGATGGAATCTTGTTGAAACTGATAAATATATTGATCTCTGAATGCAGAAACATCAGTTCATATATTTTAGAGTGTGATCAGAGTTGCTTAGTGTTCAGTCGGTTTTGTAGTTGGCTTATGCAATTCGATTAAAAAATGCCAGAAAAACAAAAGAAAATATGTTGCTAGGAGTTATCATTAAGACAACAGAGGATATATTAATAAACCAGTTGAAATAATATTCTGGTGGACCCTGGGGAGGGGGGCTCCGATTAAGGGGTGTTCATATGTACGCATACATATGCGTGAATATCGCTCCAATGATTTGTAATGAGTTTTTCCATGTCCATCAGCGTATAAACGAATATGCGTGAACTCAGGGGTTCGTGGTAAAATTACGTCATTTCACCATCTTTTGTTGAAGGCCTGCTCGAACCACCATACAATATATATACGTCTACCAGTTCGTGAACATGCGCATATACGCACACATGGACACGGACCTTTTTTTCATGCATATACACATATACGCGCACATGGTACACCCTTTAATCCTGCAGAAAGCCCAGCCTAGTGGCAACCTGTCGATATTAAATTCTAGGCCTAGTAAATTTATTTCAAAAGGGCCTGCGATACATGTTTTAATGGCTAGGGTTAGGGTCAAGCGAGAAAAAATTCACCGCTCTACGGTTGATATTCAAATTCACGAGCTGTGCTCTGCTGTATCTTGTGGGTCGAGCAGAGTAAAATGCAAGTAAACACAAGACTTGAACATATCAACCATTTTACCCCAAGGATTACATTCAAAAGATGATATTTTGCAAATAATAAATGTATTGATATCAACATGTGACATACCGTTGAATGTAAGGTCATGAAATATCCAACCTAGCCATATGATAACCCCTATCCCTTTGAGGTTTGACTGTATCATGCAATGACATGGAAGAGAATATTAGTTAACGAACAGTAAATATTTATAATTTTTGGAGAAAGGTGCCTCAAAATGTCCTCTTTACATTGCATATTCAAAAATGTTCACGGTATATAATAATTAACTTTAAAGTTAACTTTAATAAAAACATAACTGTAGATTTATATTTACAGATGAAAATAATAAAGCAAATATTTAAATTGTTCATAGACTGAAATATATTACGTAAAAACTAGCATTTATCCGTGCTACGCCCGGTTTTGGGGGAATAGTTAGTTCTGATGTCAAATAGTCTTTCATGGTTGAATGTCTTTGTTGTATACAATGTAACCGTCATAAGATCTCTTTTAAGACGACATTTGGTGAAAGTCTTCTGTCTTTGAGTTGACCTTGTGTCGGAGTCTGGATTACTTGGATGATTACGTGCTGGTATGAATGGTTGAATGTCTTCGGAAAATCCCGGAGCATATATATGACTCAAATCCTGGCAATCAGTACGGTGGTATCAGATGAGATACAGAAAATCACACAAATCGCTTTACGCAATTAATATATTGATCCATTATATGTAAAGTTTAATGCATAAACATCTAACTGAAGCAAAGAGATTGGCCGGGGAATTTTTCAAAGATGTTGGTATGATATAAATGAAATCATTTTAATAAAATATATCATGCTGGACATCGCTATTTAAAGTTACCAGAACCTGTTATCTTGCATGGTAGTACAATAGCAGTGAGACGTGTTCTTGATAACTGCATTCCCTTTATCACGCACAAAAAACTGAGCACTCGCATGATCAGGCAATCCCGCTGCCCAAAAGTTCTTGATGGCATTGTGATATGTGGTACATTAAATGCTTGTATATTTTTTTCAAATATCACGCACTCCCAGAGACCTTTCCTGTTTGAAAGCTGAGCCCATTTTTTTACAGTGAGACAGTCACTGCATGAATGAGCATTGAGAAAGTGTGTAAAAACAGGACCCCGCATCCCGGACCCTAAGAAAAATCTGTAATTCTTAAATCTCTCATGGTTATATGTCCAGATACTTTAGCAGAAATGTACTTAAAACATTTTTTATATTATGTTTGCTTAAAAACAAAACAAAAAAAAATAGTCTGTCTTGCAAAACAATTTGATAATAAACACTTTCGCACCCTGACGCACTGACCTCACGGATCACATGGACCCCTTCACTCCTTGTTTTACCATTTCTTAAGTAAATATTTTCACGTCACGTTTAGCCATATAACACCCTTGTGATTTATTATTATCATGTTTTTATCTGTATTTTTATATTTTAAACTAAGTTTGTATTCATAATTTTATGTTTGCTATAATTTCATGTGTGTATCTTAAAAAAAATGTATAAGAATAAAAAAAATTTTAAAATCATTATTTTGGAACCTGGAGTTGCCTGAAATGCAAGTAGTCAAAAATTCCTTTTGGTAATTATATTATTGCCACCTTTAAATTGCATGACTGTTATGAATGAAACACGAAACCTGTTGTAATATGGAAGAGCTCTGATATATCAGTCTCAGGTCCGCAACGACTGGTAGTGCACTTGAATTAAATATTCCCCATTGTCCCGGATTTGAAAATAGAGGGGGCGCAGCCCCAAAGTCGGGAAGGTGGCTGTTTTGCGTCTTTAAACATGTCTCATATATATGCAATCAAGAGTGACATTTAAAATCGAAACGAAATAAAGCGTTTTTTAGCACGGACGCCAGGACAATTATTTTTGTCAGGGAGAGTTTTTATCCATATTAAATTAATTAAAAGATCATATTTTTTTATATTTGACTGAAATATCGTTTAGGTTTACAGGCAAAAATCTTGATTTGAAAGGAAAAAACGACGTATCGCCAACTGTTTGACGCTTGTATGTGTCGTGATGCCTCATGCTTGCCGTTCTATGATCGCATATGAAAGGCGGAGGAGATAAAACGCAATGCAATAAACGCATGGTATGCTTGCTGGTGACCCATACCAACGTTTCTCGCATCCAATCATCGCATCCGTCTAAAGAAGATTTGACACTTTAATTTCAGTTGAGCATGACACAAACCTGCGGGAAAGATTTTTCAGCTGCGATCAACGCATGCGTTTTTCGCAGATATTTAGCACTACTCGATTTTGCGATCAGGATAAGCGCCCCCCCCCCCCTCCGTTCTTGAATTTCCGGATCCGCCACTGTCTACCTGTTCTTTGTCTGTGTCGCAAATTATATATAACTCTCAGCTGCAAATAATTACAATTCTGGCCGAGCTTCCCTTGCACTTAAAGCATAATATTTCTGATTACTTCCATTATTAAATATGTCATTAATATTAGCTCATGGCCACGTAGAATTTAAATTGTATGTTTGTTCATTTCAACTGGGTGAAAATAAGATAAGATCTTTAAGGTATATTAATTCCGAGATGTGAGATTAAATCTAATTCTTGTAGGTCTCACGGGCTAATTGCGAGTGAAACTGGTTCGTATTTATTTTTTGATTTTGTTTTTTGAGAGAAACACCCAAATCCTTTCAAATATCTGTTCGGACAGAGAAATCGGACACAAAAGATATGATTGAATGTTATCTGACGCAAAATCAACTATTTTTTAAATTTCATATTATTATATCAAATAATTTCACGTCCAAGTTTATAATCTGACTGTATGAAACATTTTCGAGGCACATAATACTTAAAATAACATACAACTGCCACAGATTTAGACTGAAATATAAATTTCTGCTAGATATGCCGAGTGAATACATGTAATTGACCCTGTTCTGAATAGCTAAGATAATTACCAGTTTGATTAGATTGGCGTCATTTATGCACTTAATAACCCGACTGGACTAATTCATTAAAACGTTGGGTTAATTCAGCCTAATTACCGAATCCCACGTTTTCGAAGTAGTCCTAAAGATGGAGAGCTATCTATCCTAATCTTACAGCTCAATGAACTATTTTAATTACAGCGGCATCGTGTAAATGAAAGCTTTTACGGAGGATCGCATCAAGAACAATTGGAATTTCATGGAACTTTGTGCGCCATATACCCGATGATTAACATAGATGACGATGATGTATCTACATGCATATTTTCCATTATCTTTTTAGTGCCATTACGTCAATAAAATATACTTACTGCTTAAAACGTGTTGATAAAGCAAATACTTTTAAAAAATTAATCAACAATAAACACTAAAATCGCCTTAAATGTTCAACTTCATCAAATAAACGCTTTCAATTAAAAGAAGGTAACTGATTTATAATTAAAAAAAGATAAAGTAGTGTAAATTAAAAAACAATTACTTCTGTTTGAATAAACCTCGATCTCTGAAAACAATAATGGAAATATAATAGTAAAATAATAATTGTTCTTTAAAACAGGTCACCGAACAGGTCAACCATAATGATTTAAACCCGGTAACAAGGACAGAAGGTCAAGATACGTTTAAATGGTCATGGTATGTTTTGTACACCCTAAGCTCACGGAATGTACGCTTTGGCCCAAGACTTTCACAGATTGGGATTATGATTTCTGTTATTTATTCTGGCAGCTGTACACTTTGAAAAAAAAGCCTGTTCCAGGTTATGGATATATTGATTTGCACAGTGTTACGGAACCTAATAACAACAGAACACGTAATCGTGACGTAGTGTTGATTGTTTATGTTCAATGTTTTCATGTATGTAAAATATGTGGATCTTTTGATGTTTGTCAAGTTTATGTATGCTTCTGTTAACTGTTTATATGTTACAGTGTGTGATTTATTTTTGTAAATAAACGTCTTAAAAAAGTAAAGAACACATGCGAATACACGAGAATACAACTCACATACCAAACTGAAATCTCTCTCTATTGTAACAAGGCATTTCCTGTATCACGGACAAGTTGGCTATCGTCCTGTATGTTGTACCGTACCTTTTTTTCTCGCACATGGGAGATGCTGTTAGAACGTATATTCAAAATTTACTGGTTGGTCTATTTTATGTCAAATGACAGCGTACTTGTTGGTAAAAAATGTACAGCCTTGTCGAGCATTACAATGCCGTCCTCGACATAAGATGTTAGGGCACTCTGACGCTGGCAATGTCAGCAGGCCGAAATTCTCCATGATGTTCCATGCTTTTGAAAAAGTGTCTACCACCTGCTGTAGCTCTAACAAAGATTACATATTATGTTGTTATGATGTTCCTTTGACGTTAATGTCATCATATTTTGGATTTTGATAAGGGCAGTTAGCATTTTATAACATATTTGAGGTGTTAACTAGTAAGTAAATACTTCTCATATTTGTGACAAACATATATATATATATATATATATATATATATATATATATATATATATATATATATATTTATATATATTCCTATATATAAACTTTCCTAAGGAAAATATATCCGACGTTATAGGTATACTTTGTCGTCCGCAGGTGATCCTTTTGTGACTTGTGTTCTATCCATTTATCCAAAGAATAAGTTTACATCTCCAAGTAAATTAATGTACTGACCAACAGGTATATAATTCTATAACAATATGGTATACGGGTCAACGTGCAATGAGCAAGCTGTCAAAGTCATTTCTCTAAGTAATGTTCTAGCGGACCCGGGGGGGGGGGGGGGGCCAGATTAAGGGGTGTTCATATATGCGCGTATATATGCGTGTAAAACGCTCCAATGATTTGTAACTAGAGAGTTTCCATGTGTCCGTTAGCCTATAAGCGAATATGCGTGAACTCAGGGGTTCTGGGTTAAATGACGTCACTTGACTATCTTTTTGTGAAAGCCTGCTCCAACCACCATATAATATATATATATATATATATATATATATATATATATATATATATATATATATATATATACGTCAGCTAGTTTGTGCATATACGCATATACGCACACATTGAGGCAAACCTTTTTTCACGCATATACACATATACGCGCACATGAAAACACCCCTTAATCCTGCAGAACGCTCACCCTAGGTGTGAGTAGTGGCAGCCTGTCGATATTAAATTCTAGGCCTAGTAAATTTATTTTAGAAGTGTCTGCGAGTCATGTTGTTTATGGCTAGGGTTAGAGTCAAGCGCGTAAAAATTCACAGCTCATTGTTTGATATTAAAATTCACGAACTGGGCTCTGTTGTATCTTATGCGTGGCCTATACGCGTTGAGCAGAGTAAAATGCAAGTTAACACAAGACTTGAACATATCAATTTGAACATATCAATTATTTTACCCCCATAATTACATTAATAAGATGATATTTTGCAAGTTATGAATGTAGATGCGCATTTTAACCATTAAAATCAACATATTACATACCGTTGAATGTTGGGATTTATAAATATTATAATCCTAGCCATAAGTTAACCCCTATCCGCTCTGAAGAGCAGAGTAGTTAACGAACAGAAAATATTAATACTAACTAGATGTGATCGGACAATGGTCCTCACAGGGCTCCACTTATCCGCTAGTGCTGGACTAATTACATATGGGTGAAAAATTAAGTTAGATTAAAAAAAAATATGACAAACAGAAACAGGTAATTATCAATATGCATCAGGGAAAAAATCCTACTGGTTCAAATGATTTTAAAGAAGATATGTCTGAAAAAAGAGTTTAATAGAAAATCACCGAATGTAGTCTGTTAGCCATACATGTATTTGATTTTGAGCAAGTCTGTAATTCAAAAGGTCTGGATCCCTCATAGGCACCAATGATCCCTGTGAAATTGGGAAAGCTGCAGCAGGTTGTTGTTGAGTTATCGCGTGTGAATGAAAATCAGTGATCGGGCTGTGGCGGCCATATTGAAATTCAAACAGGTCTGTAAATCAATAGGTCTGGAGTCCTTATAGGTACCAATCATCCCTGTGAATTTGGGAAAGCTGCAGTATGTTGTTGTTGAGTTATTGCGTGCGAAAGAAAATCAGCGATTGGGCCGTGGCGGCCATATTGTAATTCCGACATGTCTGTAATTCGATAGGTCTGGAGCCCCTATAGGTACCAATCATCCCTGTGAATTTGGGAAAGCTGCAGTATGTTGTTGCTGAGTTATTGCGTGCGAAAGAAAATCAGCGATTGGGCCGTGGCGGCCATATTGTAATTCCGACATGTCTGTAATTCGATAGGTCTGGAGCCTCTTTAGGTACCAATCATCACTGTGAATTTGGGAAAGCTGCAGTATGTTGTTGTTGAGATATCGCGCGCGAAAGAAAGTGTCACTGACGGAAGGACGGACTGACACGGTGATCACTAAAGGGCACCGCTTGTCAAGCGGGGCCCTCATTATGCAAGAAAGGTACCTTAAATGCCCGCTTTACATTGCATATTCAAAAATGTTCCCGGTATATAGAAATTAACTTTATTATTAACTTTAATAAAAACATAATTTTAGATTTTCATTTACAGGTGAAAATAAAAAAAAAAAAAAAATATGTTGTGCATAGACTTAAATTTATTACCTAATAACTAGCAGTTACCCGTGCTACAGACAGCTGGGGCGAGCAGTTAGTTAGAATTCAAAGAGTCTTCATAGTTAAATGTCTTCATAGATCTCTTTGAAGACGACATTTGATGCAAGTGCTCTGTCTTTGAGTTAGAATGACTTGGACAAATGTAAACGTTCCGGTATGAACGGTGGAATGTGGACAAACCCGGAGCATATGTATGACGAAAATCACGGCAATCCGTAAGCTGGTAACGGAGAAGATACGGAAAACACACATCGCGTTACCAAATTACTTATATATATATATATATATATATATATATATATATATATATATATATATTTTAACATATATATATATATTTAAACATATATATATATATATATATATAGAGAGAGAGAGAGAGAGAGAGAGAGATAGATAAAGAGAGTGAGATCCGTTATATGTATAGTTTTATGGATAAAAATTTAATTGAAGCCAAGTGATTGGCCGGGGAATATTTCGAACATGTCGATATGATATAAATGAAATCATTTTTTTATGAAAATATATAATGATAAACATCGTTATTTAAAGTTACCAGGAAAAGAACCGGTTATCTTGCATGTTAGTACAGTGGCGCTGAGACGTGTTCTTTAAAATTGCATTCCCGTTATTACGCACAAAAACGGAGCATTCACATGATCGGGAAATTCCGCTGCGCAAAAGTTCTTGGTAGTATTATATTATGTGGAACATTTAATGGCGGTTTTCTTTAATATCACGCACTTCCAGAGACCTTTCCTGTTTGAAAGCAGAGCCCATTTTTTACAGCGAGGCAGTCACCGCATGAATGTCTATCCAGGAACCGAGAAAACCAGGACCCCGCATCCCTGACCCCAAGAGAAATCTGTAATTCTCAAAACTCTTATAGTAATTTATCCAGAAATTTTAGCAGAAATGTACCTATGAACCTTTTTATATAATGTTTGGTTAAAAACACACGAAAGTAGTCCGTTGTGCAACAAAATTTGATAATAAACACTTACGGACCCTGGCGCACGGGCCTCACGTATCACACGGACCCCATTAATCCTTTTTCCAGTTTTTATTCATATTTTTAAAGTTGCTATTTATTTCATGTGTGTATCGTTTTAAAAAGTAATAAATTAAACATTTACAAAATCATTATTTTTTAACCTCGTGTTGCTTGAAATGCAAGTAATCAAAAATACCTTTTGGTAATTAATTTATTGCCTCCTTTATATTGCATGGTTGTTATGAATGGAACACGAAACCTGTTGTTATGTGGAAGAGCTCTGATAAATCACTCCCTGGTCCGCAACGACTGGTAGTGCACTTCAATTAAATCTCCCCCAGTATGCCCCCACAATTATATTTCATTTAAAATAAGGAATAATTATATTAAATGTGTGAAATGAGTGCTAGTTGCTTTCCCCTTTGAGTCATAAATAAAAATATGAGCGGTAGTTATCGGGGTCCGTCAAAATGGAACAGTCAACAAAGTCAAGTAAGAGAGTTTCGTCTTCGAAAATTTGTGTAAACTTAATTCTTTCAGTGAATCGGTCATTTAGGGACGTTGCTCTGTTCTCCTCACGCCAGATCTCCTTGTGCACAATACACCTTATCCCTGCGCGGAGGTTGCCTTTAGAGAAGGGATCACCAACGGGGATTATTTCAGGCCGAAATAATGCGAAATGCATGAAAACCCCACATAGAAAGAGAATCCCCAGAGAAAGCTTGGTCCCGGCATCACACACTGACCATTGTGTTAACAGGTTCGACCGCTTAAAAAATGGGCTCTCGAGAGGGTTGGGCAAATGTTTGAATTTTTTATGCACTTAATACACATATATTGAAAATAAAAGTAGATGGAATCCCTTTGGACAAACCCAGAGCATATGTATGTTGAAAATCAAGGCATACCGTCCGGTTTATCAGAGGAGATACGGAAAATCACAAAATGGGCATTACGCCATTAAAATATAGATGGTGATAATAATAAAATAATAATAATAATAATAATAATAATTACTAGCTGCTCCCGTGGAAAATCCACGGCTCTATCTGATGCAATTTTTTGTAATGAGCTGATAGGAACTAAACAACGCATATTTTTTATCCTAAGGTTTTTACAGGAACTGTTGTCATGTGTTTCACATATTTAAAGATTACTTCTGCTAGAATTCTTCAGGAACATCCTCCTCCAAAATATCAACATAGAAAGAAAATCATTCTATTCTAGAAATCACACCAAACAATATTTTTTCCCGATAAACAACAAAGGTCCAACAGCTTCATCGCTTGGAAAATCGTGGGTATAACGATTGTATAAAGAATCATTCTACTGTGAAATTATATGAAAAATTCTTTGTATTAGTTGATGCTCAGGCGACATCGTAAAACACGATGTTTATTCAGTGTAGTCAGTTAAGGGTATAGTCTAAAGCATGTTAACAGACACATGCGTTATTTGTATACACATTCCTATGTCGTTGAAGTCTCTTGCGAAACGTATAGCTGCAAATGTGAAAAAAATAGACCCAGAAAAATATATTCCAACAGTATTAAATTTTTGGTGTAAGTACTTTAAATTGTCATGGAATTAACAGGTCTGATGCAAAATTGACAACTCTCCCAGATAAAAAGAAAGCAGGTTGATATATTTCGATGAAATCATTCAGCAAAGAAACCACTTCAGCCTTGGTTCGTTGCATTGTCTTTCAGCAAATTAACGCAAAATGTAATATACAAATTTTGCAGAAAATTTGTAGAGGTAGAGTAAAACTGCATCCGTTATCCATTTCATTTTTGGAGGTAATCGGAATCATTATAATATATTTTTTCCTAAGTGTCATAATCACAGTTCCACAAAGGAATAATTAAAAGGAGCTAATCCTTCATCGCCGAGTAGAAGTCGCCCATTCGTATGAAGTTGTTCTGCCACTTGTCTGGTGAACCCGTGTTTCTGAACCATGACAATGTTTTACATGAAACTTGCACGTATGAACAACAACTGATTCGTAGATTCTGGCGGGGGTTTCAAAGTCCCTAAGAGATTGAGGACCCTTAGAAGTGTGTGCAACCCCCCCCCCCCCCCCCCCGCGGCTTCCTTTTGAAAAAAAAACACTTTTTTCAAACAACCCATAAATCAGCCGAACTATTTAAACCATGGTTATCATGGAAAGATACTCCTGAATGTCTAAAAATCAACATACCTGTAAACCTATGAAATGGTGATCGTGTAAAGGGTCTCAGCTCTTTGTGTCCACTCAACGGAAAAATGTTTCCTATTAAAAGATTCATGTAGACATGTGTTCCACGCCTGAATGTAAAATCTTTACTTCCTTTTGACAGAGTCAAATTCCTTAACAGGCGATATAATGGAAATGGGGTTCAGTGGGGATTACAGGCCGCCTCCTGAAAAGCGTGACAGGTGAAAAATGTTTTGCTGAACATTTGTAGAGTGTAAGGGTAAAGACATATCAATAGTCCATTTGATTTTAGAGGTAATAAGAATCACTACAAAATATGTTTTCTTATAAACCATTATGACAAAGGACCATTCCTTTGTCCCCGTCTGGAAGCCACCCATTCGTGTATATTTATTCTGCCACTCGCAAGATGACCTGGTGTTACTGAAGCATGACAGTGTTCACACATGAAACGCATACACCGTGAACAGATTCTGATGGAGGTCTGTACGCCCTGACTACAGATTCTAGTTTGTTATCATGTTTAAAGATGTACTCGGGAATTTTTTCATGTTTCACCGTTCCTACAGACAACGGACCTTAACAAATATATGTGAATCACCCCCCCCCCCCCCCGAATGATAATTAAGTTGTTGGGCTGCTTTTTGAAAAGAACTTCATAAAACACATGACTTGGCCGAACTTTTGAAACATGGTTAACATGGAAAGATATTTTGAATGTATAAAAGTCAACATAGCTGTAACCCATAACAAATTGGCAAACTCAGTGCCCAGTGCTGACCAAACTGAAAAGCCCTCGCATAAAATGCGGAGTCATTCGGCCTTTGGATTAAAATTCTTAACTTCCTTTTGAGGGAGAAAATTCCTTTAGAGCCGTTACAATAGATATGGGGGATCAATGGGGATTATAGATGACCCGCGTGACCGCGTATTGCGCGGAAATGACTTTTGGGCAGGACATTTGCTCTGGCCACGGTCTTAACAGGCCAGTGATAATCCCAGGAAAAGCGTCACATGCCCTTGCAGCACAAAAGAAATTGGGGCACCTAATGAAGAAATTTTTAAATTATTAATTATTCAGCTTAATGGGGCAAAATCCCGCAAAATAAAACAAACTTATGTAACAGGTGCCCTTTTAATTGTGTGACACGGGCGTAACTCTTGTTGTAGCGGCCTCGCCTGGCCGCGTGTTGCACTCTCAGTTTTACCCGCACAGGATGAACTCTCGTTGTCATGCTAGCTTGGGGCTTTCGCGCCTGACCGAGCCGGGTCGGCTCGCGTGTGAACCCTGATATGTAGAGACACGGCATTCGTTTTTCTAGATGGTTCCTGAAAAGCGTTATTACTGTGTATTATGTTAGATTCTTTAGATTGTTCGATAAATAGAAAGTTCTGGACTTGAGATGAGACGCTATAAATAAGGGTTGTGTTTTAAAGGCGAGACAGAGGTGAGAGAATATTCCAGCGGACACAGAAGCGTGTATGTCAGTTTGTGGGACCTATTCGGATAAGTGCTGCAATTATAGATTTTCTTCAGATTTTCTTCTGGATTTGTGACGAATCTTATTTGGTCTTCAGTTTACTTTCGGGATTGTTACAAGAGCTTTACATTGGACTGTTATTCTCCGAGAGAATTTGGGTGAACTGTTCGTCTGGCTTATACATTTTAAAGGACTGTGACAGTGGTGGTATTGAGGGACGGTGAACTTTGTTTATTTTTACTGTGCGATTGTATTGATTTGTTGTTATACTGCTGTTATACTGTGTAATTGTACTGATTCAGTGTATTATAATGTTAGGGTTGTTTTAAGAATAGGTTATAGTTATTTGTTGACAAAAAAAACACTGACTTCTTTATTCATTCCCCTAGACATTTCACGCTGCCTAGTGTTACCGAATCTGATTTTTCTTATCTCCTGACAAAATTTATGTTCATCATGCATACGTGATCTGTTGATATTAGGTTCCATAACACTTGTCTAAGAAGAGCACACGACCGATACGTCTGCCGCTTGTGGAGAGTCAAATCAAAACGGAAGAAGGTAAACGGTGGTCTAGAAAAAACCCAACTCCGTATTAATTATATAGATACGTGTTCCACAGATATTATATGTGTATCTATCTATTTATCTATCTATCTATCTATCTCTATATATATAATTTATATATATATATATATATATATATATATATATATATATAAATTTTCAGGACTTAAACACACTTACTTGTGTTCGACAGCTTTGTTTCATAAGGGGCCCTCACTCGTCAGGAACATTGAATGGATTCCTGAAGGTTGATCCAGGGGATTTGTAGTGTGTCAGCAGCTGTTTTGATCTGTGACTGCATGTCGCTGCAAATTTATTTCTGTTGTTAAGGCAGCCTAAAAGGGTGCGGCGAATAATAAATTACTTTTCCTCCAAACAAAGGTGACATGATATAGATGATGTGGAGTACGCTCTTGCTTTGCTGATTATCTTTAACGGTTGGTATATTGCTCATTTATGTCCTTTATTTTCCAAATATATTCGCTAAGTGTGGTTGTATTTCGTCTCTTTTCGTTTTTGAAGCTAAATTTGTGGGCCGTGCAGCATGTTTTGAATGTGTTTCCTGTTAGGCCAATGTAGGTTTCTTGTCACAGATTGTCCAGTCGTTTTACGGTGGCCTGGCACACTGTGTTTGTTGTTAAACAGTTACCCTCTAATCGGCAATTTTGTTTGTCTCTATAGTTGCATTTTTCTTCGAGCGGGTTTGTTACGCTTTGAATCTGTTTAGTATCTCCCTTTAGTGTCTGCTATAATTTGGCCCATGTTTGGCATGCAGCTTTAACTTAGCTTTACTGTATTTCCATTCAGTAGTTTGTTTAGGTTGTGCTCGGGTGGAATGCATTTGTCAAGAAGATTAAACATTTCATTCCAGTTTTGGTGATCACGTTATGGCTTAATGGTGGGTTGAACCAAATAATATTTCTCCTTCTGTTGTTTTTTGTCCTCTTAGTTTTCGTTTTTTTGTCGGAGTCGCTGTGGGGGTTGTAATGCAGTTTGTAGTTGTAGCCGCTCTCTTGTACCGCATGCTGGTAGGCAGGCGCTGCCTCATCAAAAACCTTCTCGTCAGCTGAATTGCTAGTGAGTCTTTTATTTATACTATCCGGTATGTTTCTTATGACAGATGAAGGGTGGTTACTTTTCTTGTGTACGTACATGTTGTTGTTCTTGGATCCGGCGATATGTCCAAAGGGAGTCCACAGTTTATTTTTGTTGGCTTCAATTGTAATTCGGAGGTTGTTCTCAGAGAATATTTTATAAATTTCCTTTTTATTGTTTCCGTTTGTTAGGGTTTTTTTTTGGCAAATGGCTAATCCGTCGTCACTAATTAGTCCTACATTGATGTCAATGTTCTCGAGTTACGATAGCATATATAAACCAATCAGCTAAAAAGTTTCGGCGTCATCGAAGCCTCTCATGGTGACATCGACATTAGGGTTTTTCCGCTTGCACCATGGTGTGTTGTTGTTGCATAAGATGGACTTTTTAGCATGGGTAATGACGTGTTTTTCCTTCTTGGTTATTGCGTCATATTGTGCTGCAAAGTCCAGAGCTTTTTTAGGAGCTCCTCTGTAATGGAGGATGGAAATCGCATATATCAAAGGTGATGAATGTGTTTGTGCGTTTATTTTCTACAAAACTAAACCAGGTTATCACATCCTCCGATTTCTTCCATTGGTTGTTTTGCGTGGATTGCTTTATCTTAGAGTTAAAACATTCCAATATCTGTTTGCTAATTTTACCGATTTTTGGTTTGCATGGGTTTATTAGTCTGCTGGTAGGTTTGTTTTGAAAGTTCGGTTTGTGGTCTTTCAGTGTGATGAAAGCTTGGCTTGTGTTTGTTGTTTCCATTCTGTCGCTGAGTCCGAGTTTTGTTGCTATATTTTTATCTTCTAGTGTGTTACTTTTAACTGTTGAGGGTGGAGCTTTCTTGTAATCTTACTCAATGTTCTTTTGGGTTAGTTTGTTGTACTGCTCAGGTTCGAGTCTGTAACAGTTAATGTTTTTTTTTCTGCTGATACTAATAATTGCTGTTATTTTTTTTCAAATTTTGGTATCTTTATTAAGTTGATTCTGGAAAGGTTTCACAGTGTCCTTAAATTTTACATTCTGAATATGTTAAGTAGTCCTTCTTCGAATTTTTTTCAGTTCCGGGAGTAAAGGGGGTGGTTTTACAGAGCGAAATCCATAGGTTTCTTTTTTGTCTGCTGTATTTTGGGGGTTAACAAAGAAGAAGGAGAAAAAATTACTTTATTATTTACTGCCCCTTATTATGCACAATAAACAAAAGAAATGAGATCGCAGCGACATGCAGGCACATCAAAACACGTGCTGACCAATTACATATCCCCTGGATCAACCTGCAGGAGCCCCGACAAGACCTCTCAGTGTC
Source organism: Sipunculus nudus (assembly GCA_026874595.1). Classification (NCBI taxonomy): domain Eukaryota; kingdom Metazoa; phylum Annelida; class Sipuncula; order Golfingiida; family Sipunculidae; genus Sipunculus; species Sipunculus nudus. The sequence goes on from CM049311.1 coordinate 78,434,747, forward strand.
CCTGACGAGTGAGGGCCCCTTACGAAACAGATCTGTCGAACACAAATGTGTTTAAGTCCTGAAATATATGTATTACAGCTCCTTATATTAGATGACCACTATAAAACCCAAGGTTTTGCAATAATCTTGATATATTTATATGTGTGTGTGTATACATATTATATATATATATATATATTTATATATATATATATATATATATATATATATAAGAAATCAGTTTTCATTATACCCATCAACCGCCAACCAAGTATAAGCGTCCCCCTGTTCTTGAATTTCTGAATCCGCTGTTCTTTGTGTCGCAAATTATATAACTCTCAGCTGCAATAATTATTGAATATGTCATTAACATCAGCTCATGACCACGTTGAATCTAGGTTGTATGTTTGTATTTCGACTGGGTGAAAATTAGATACAACCTTTAAGGTATAGTTAATCCGAGATGGGAGTTCAAATCTAATTATTGTAAGTCAAACGGTCCAATCGCAGATGTAACTAGTTCGTGTTTATATTCTGTTTTTGCTTTTTGAGAGAAACCCCGAATTCCTTCCGAATATCTGTTTGGACAGAGGAATCCGACACAAAACATATGAATGAATGAAAGCTGACGCAAATTCAATTTTTTTATTTCATATTATAATATCAAATAATTTCACGTCCAAGTATATAATCTGCTGTATGAGACATTTCAAGAAACAAATCCAGCCATAGATTTTAGATAAATATATAGACTGAAACATAAATTTCGGCTAGATACTTCAAGTGAATACATGTAATTGACCATGTTCTGAAAACCTAAGATAATTACCATTTTGATTAGGCTGACGTCATTTGTGCACTTAATAACTCGACTGGACTAATTGAATAAACGTTTGGATAATTCAGCCTAATTGACGAATACCACAATTTGGAAGTAGTCCCAAAGATGAAAAGCTATCTATCCTAAACGTACAACTCAATGAACGATTGTAAGGACGGCGGCATCGTGAAAATGAACGCTATTACGGAGGAACGCGTCAAGAACAATTGGAATTTCATGGAAATCTGTGTGCCATATACCCGATGATTAACATAGATGACGATGATGTATCTCCATGCATATTTTACCACCAATATATTGTTTGTGTCATTACATCAATAAAATATATTTGCTGCATAAAACGTGTTGATAAAGCTAATACTTGTAAAAAATAATAATGGACAAGAGAAACGAAAATCGCAAAAAAAAAAAATATCCATTTTTACCAAATAAACTTTTTTTTTCAATTAAAATAAAGTCACTGATTTATAATTTAAGTTAAAGTAGTGTAAATAAGAAAAAACACTTCTGTCTTAATAAACCTTGATCTCTGAATAAAATAATGGAATATAATAGTTATTATGTCAGCGGACAGGTAAAAAATAATGATTTAAATTGGGTAACAAGGACAGAAGGTCAAAATAGGTTATAATGATCATGGTACGTTTTGTACACCCTAAGCTCACGGAATGTACGCTTCGGTTCATGAAGACTCACAGATAGGTATAAGGATTTCTGTTTTTTATTCTGGTCAACTGTACACAATTTAAAATAAAGCCTGTTCCAAGTTATGGATATATTGATTTGCACAGTTTAACTACTCGATCAGCCTGCAGCCACTAGGGGTCGATCAGCCTGCTAGAGTGTGTCATGACCGAGTGATCTCCCCTGGGCTTAGAGTGAATTCTCTACCTAAGACGACAAGACCAGTTGCACGCACCGCCTTTGTAATTCATTATTCCACAAACATTATCGGCACCAATATTTTAAATCTACATCTTTAGTCTTTATTATAATTGACAGTGGTCATACTTGACTATACCCTGTCGTCAAGTGTCGGATATGCTTGTGTTTGGTCTTGAATTGACGGGAATAATGTAAAGTGATCTATAGGGAGTAATTTCCCTTATTTCTCCATAAATCCAGAGATATCTTAAATTGCGATTGTGTGTCAAACAGAAAGCAGTTACTTTGAATCAGGGCCTGAGTTCCTCCTTTTCTTTACATTTTCTGAGACTCAAAAAATCAGAGACTACAAAAAGTAAAATTTTTCTGGGGCATCAACAAACACAATTTTATTCTATTGATAAAATATATGTGGTAAGTAGAGTTTTATATTAACTATTGTATAATTGCTTATTATAATTTACAAATTATCTGTAGACATGTTATAGCTAACGAGTATTGGAGTAAAATAATGAATGGGTACGAGAAGATAGTGCGCAGACTGTATATACAGTGTTTATTGGATTAAAAATATGGGTTAAAATAGTGATATTGTAAACAAGTGCAGTGCCTGGATATTAAAAGAGTAAGGAAGAGAAATACTTTCCTGTGGATTCTTTTGTTTTATAGCTAGTCACATAGTTTCCTGTGAATCCCCCGGCTTGCTCGTCACCAAAGCCAAAGACCTGATTCCCCGTGTTTACAATGAATTTCCGGTAAGGATCAATATATACCTATATTTAACTCTCCTTTATATGATTTTTTTAGGCTTCTGTTTCAATTAAATCAAGTGACAAAAATGAACTGTAAGCTAGATTTCCCGCTCATTAGCCACAGATATGGTTTTCCAATTTAAGTGTCTCAAAATATCAAAATCACGATTCTCAAACTCGCTAATTCTGTTTTATTATTTATATTAAATCAGGGCATGGAAGTAACCAAACAGCATACATAAAAGAAGACTTCTAGTGCCACTTCCATGTCATGCATTATGTACTTTTATTAAAGTGATTCGTCTTACTTATTATGGACGCTGAATTCATCATAACTATAAACCTGCAATTCATAATAAATCTTAACCATACTGTACAAAGTATTTAGTTGCAGATCTGAACAGCCTTTGACATTCATAGCCAGGAAAGTATGTTATTTTCAAATATTAGTTAATTTGCCAGCGATTTAGCTCTAAATACACATTATTCACGACTTTATGTTGCCACTATCACTTCGAATGTTCATTTTAAAAAATAAGCATTTATTTTATACTAACTTTAAATTTTTTAAGTGCTAGTGTTAAAACTACTTTTCTTTGACGCACTTAAGGTTTTACCCTTTCTTGCATGTGTTCATATACATGACCAACGGTTATGCCCAAAAGTCAATCTGTAAACAGATAATGTTTGTTATACACTGATTTACTTAAGATGTAAACCATGTTTGTCCTTATTGTATCACATTCAGATGACAGGCGGAGAAGATCTGTACACATCCCTGTGAAAATACATCAACTTTAAGCCTGTTATGTTGAGGCACTTCCATCAAGTATCCTACTTTGACAACTGCCTCTCGACGCCGGTTGTTAAGAATCATGTGTTTCGGCACGGGCTTTTTCACCTCAGGATATATACCCGGTTCACAGGAGACAGACTTAATCTCGATAAACGCAGACCTGTTGACCTGATCTGCATTTTCATAAAGTTGCTGTCAATATTACTTGGAATGCATTTGCTGTTATGCTTCAAAGTTGAAAATCGAAAATCTCTTAGAACAAAGATAAACAATAAACGATAAATTATTGTTCATTTTCCTGAGAAAGTAAGATGATATCAGTGGATATAGCTAAGGCAGATATCTTAAATAAACTCATCTCCTTCTAGGATATAATGCATGTTTTGTATCATTGCTGAACACATGGAAATCGCCTACAATATTGGTATATAGATGCCATAATAGGTTTCCTCAAATAACCCATGCTGCCCCATCTGCCATCTTGACATACTTGACTGGGATAAATCACTCGAACGAGAGTCTGTTTTTTTTTTTCGGTTACCGACTTTCATTCCGATAGACAAAGCACTTTCTGTTGAAAATATGCTTTAATGTGATACTTGTATCCACACAATAATGTTACAAATTGTACATGAACTCTATTCCAAGCAATTATGGATGAGCTTAACGCGCCTGTACCCTAAATGTTCCTAGAATTACTATAAGACAGAAACATTTATTTTCGAATTGAATTCACCAGTAGTTGGGTACGTCATTTTATGGAGAAACGATATGCAACATAGTTGTTTAGTGTTTATCTTGGAAAGATTAATTTGCATACATTAACAAATTATGAGGGGAACTGACCCTTATGTGCTTAAATCCAATATGGTCACCACTGAGTACTTCTCACCGCCTGACCGATATCGGGTACTTCTCACCGTCCGTTAAAATGGCACAAATCGTAAACGCATTGAACGTAGAAACTTGTAACTTAATATTAAGCAGGAGAAACCTCCTATGATCTGTATAATTTTGAAGTATTGTATAAAATATGTGCATCCAGACTTTTATCTGAGATTAATGGTTGCAAAGCAAATTCTGTTTCGATATGTGACTTAAGTGTTGAAATTCACGTTTGATGACTGACTTAGAAACTGTGCTTATACATAGTCAAGCTTACATCAGATAATTTGTAAGCTTGCGGCATTGCATGTTTGTAGCCTTCACCAGGAGCTTATGCATTCATTTCAAATCGTGTGAATGTTTGTTTGTGTGTGTGATTATTCACAAAATAACTCGTTCATTTATGGTCGGACTTTCACGAAAATATCCGAGCGATTCCGGAATGGGCTAAGGCAGAACCGTTTAGATTTGGGTGTTGATCCAGTATCTTCTCCGGATTCTGGAGCATCATCAAGGAAATTCCCACATGTACAGTCACTTATGCACGAATGAACCTGGGAATATGGCTTCTATGACTCAGGGGTAGAGCACATGCAGGACTTTAAATGGGAGATCATGAGTTCGAATCTCAGCCAAGACGGTGAGATTTTTCACGACCTTTCCGGGGTTCCTCGGTGGTATGACCCAGCAATGGGGACGATAACGCATCCACTGCCCGCAGGTGCAAACGTCACCGGGACTAGTTGACACCAGTATATAAAATGAAAGGAAGCATGTGATACTGCCCTGTCACGTAGTCCTAAACCGGAATGGAATTCTGCAGATGTTCATATTCGTAGTTAAGGTAGCATTAGAAAAATGCTCCACCAAAACATATGAAAAAACAATGGGAATATGGGCCACACATAAGTTAATGCACTGAAGGCCCTGAATTTTCAGTGTGGCCCCGTCACCTGATCGAGCGCCCAGCAGTTTGGCGTGAAGGTTTCCACTGTGTTCGCATTTAATAGGTCCCCTTGTAAGTTCTCAAGGAAACAAGCAACAGTAGGTTACAGCGATAAGTGGTTTATTTGCAATATAACTTGAGCCGGGTTGAACTGGCTTGCGCTCAGTTCAGGTCACATTCATACAACTCTAAATTACAAGGACTTGTCCAATCAGGACCAAGGCTCATTATAATACAAATTAGAAGTGTTCACAAGTAATATTAGTCAGTGTGGGGCCGTACGTGTCAGGCCTAAGTGCGATTAGAATAACCTGACCTTCGGCTCAGTAGAACATCTGGATATACAGTCAAGCCCGCTTATTGTCATGTCGGTGGTGCATGCATTAGTGCGGGCTTCAACATTGATGTCCATTTGAGTCATACAAGAGCGTTTTTTCTCATATGATATTTAAAAAAATCGTCAATAAAAATTAACAGAAACGTGATGAATATTTTTACTGGTAACGGCATATCAAATTACTTTTATGGCACCTGACAATTTATTTCCTGCAAGTTTTGTGCCGCATGCCGTAATAACTGATAAATATTCGACTTGCCAACAAAAAGAGACCTAGCGTCCGGGTCATGAGGTCAAATGTCTGTAAATATGAGGCACAGTTATAACGTTATGCGTAGGAAAACTATTTCACTAGATAATTCTTTCCCTGATCATTGCGCCTTATTTTCCGGAAATCTTATTAATGACTCAAACTTCCATGATCGTCTTTATGATAGGACTGTCCGGGGAGCGGGCATCGTCATGCCATTGTCAATTTTCTGAAGTTTCGGACCGGGAATCTCCTCAAGTGCTCACAAAACCGCCAGCTTTTCGTGGACCCTTAAAGGAGATTTCCAGTCTTAAGCAACGTTTAGAGCTCGTTCTTCATATAATCTCGACGTTACTGAGGTGTAAACCGCGGCCTTTTCAAAGGCCAGTAGTTCATTATGTATGACATGTGAGCGCAAACATCGCCCTTGTTAACGTACGAAGAAACGCAATGATCTGGTTTACCGTTTAAGACATTAATTAGCTAAGTGACGGGGGTGACCCGAATGTATCACTGCACTTGCCTGCCGCACACAGGTGGGAAATGCGATCGTCTGATTCGCCTGACCGATTACAGGCTCTTGGCCTCGTTGATCGCCTTGTCGGCGTTTGATGTGATATTAACTGCCACTGGTATCACTGCCAAGGGTTCCAAGCTTGACAATAAACGGGATTTTGACAATTTTCCATGATATTAAACGGTCAGTTTTACCATTATTTATATAGAAAATTGTTTGGGATTTTAGATTTAACCGTGACGGCTACGCGTTACATGTTATACAATCAGTATTAAACCCGCATGATGTGTGAATTGCTTTTTAATTGCGGTAGAAAATAGTGTACAGCTCTATACAAAAATATATACATAGCACCAGACGCTTACACAAAGAGTACATTCATGTAGATTAAAACCATTCACGGTTGAAGTCCATACTGAGGTTGCGTAGGAATATTAAAATACATACATAATTCATAGCAATAAGGTGAACATAACATATCTTAAAGAATTACTGAATAATAGTAAGTTACTATAAAAGGTACAATCAAATAAATATGTATTTGAATATATATGTATGTATATATATATATATATATATATATATATATATATATTCTGCCAGGCATACTACACATTTTAAAGACTAATTATAAATCCATCATAATAAATAGCTATGGAAGTCTGATGGAGGGTATAAATGTACATATGCAAAATCTTACAATATTCTACAGAGAATATTTACAACCTATCATTGATAGGTTTGCGCGATATTAGCGATATACGGTAATTGGCATATTGCGATTCGTGATATGGTTTTCAAATATCGATCTTTTCAAATGTGAAAGAAACTGATCTACTGTATTTAAAATGAGATTTCTTTAAGAAACGTTGCCATCTAAATGCGTTGCGTTTAGTGAAAGGTTGAAAGTGAGTGTAGCCAATTTCTCGGTCAGATAAAGGCCAATTAGGAAATTTTCCAGTAGGCTTGATTACCTAGATGATCAAAATCCGTCCTATGCAATTTGATTTTCTACTCGATGATTTATTGATACCTAAATAGAAAGCAATACCAGAAAAAAAGATAGAAGTTCCGAAAATTGTCAAAATAACTATTAATAATTAAATAATTATATATTTATATTCCGTCTTTACATTCTGTGTAACTGCAGAAGTGTCAAGAAATTATCAAGTGTCAATTGACCTGTGTTATTGATCAAGAACGCCTGCCATACGAAGTGGTACACGACCGATTGTGTACACCATGTATCTCTAAGATAAGATGGGATAAGATTACTCTCTTTACACAGCACTTTACCTATAGGGCTACTTCCTATATCGTAAGGCGCTGTTTGTTATGACCTCGTATCCTGAATTGCAACACCAGAGGGGAGCACTGTATTTTTGTCCAATCAGATGAGACCTTGTGCTGGAAGACAAAGCTAAGCGAGGAATACACGGAGCCAATCATATTCATTTCTTTTTGAGTGACAGCTCATCCCCCAGCGTAACCGTCTGAACAGGCCACAGGCTCAGAGAGAATTGCCCCCCGACGTGGTTTGCTTAGGGCCTTTTGCACATAGGATGCTCGGCCGGTGAGCTGTAATTCAAACGAAACGTAACAACAAAGGCTGCGTGCACACCTCGCTGGCTGGTTTCAGTTCTGCAGACAACAGATACATGGCTACGCTAACACAGTCATAATGTCATAATCGAATCGGTCAATGATGCGAGAATGCAGAGGGAGCAATTTAAATTCGACCGGAAACTCATCAAGCGGCGCTTGAAGCGCGGCAATGGGAGGAGCAAGGATGCCTGTCGAGTGTTTGTTTATTGGCATCTAATTGGCTGCTTGTCACATCGTACGCACGTTTATTTCAGTGGACAACAAACCGCGATCTGGTGTTTAAATATATCATAAACGGTCAAAGCTGGCAGCGTGAAAATCAGTTGCTTCTTTAGAAGCGCAAGATTTCCGCTGCCTCGGGAGCGTAGGATAAGATAAGATATAGTTTATTGCTATTTATATGTAATAAAATCATCACATACAATAGCATTTGGCTTGACTGGCCAACGTTCGAAACAACAGTCCAGAAAGTTCTTATTAACAAATTACTTTCATAATGTAAGGCATATCGAAAATATAAAAAAAAACTAATCAATTTTAAATTTTTCATCGAGTTCTGTCAACAATTAGTCAGTACTTAACTGAGTAATTGCCATATTTCCTGTTTGAAAAAAAATGGTATTGCATGTGCTTTCAGTGTATCGTTATATTTAATATGTATTTAACTTAATAACGTCTTTAATGTATTGTATATATGCCAGAAAATACACTTATTTCCTGTAAACTGATGCAATAAAAAATTTGCAATATATTGCAATTTGAAAATATAAGGCGATTAATAATAGCTCTATTTTGAGGCAATTAATATGCGCGGATGCTTATGATAGAAACCCTATGCGGACCTGTTAAATGGATCTCTTATACGTCCTGTTGTACACCCATGACTAAATGCACTTGAAGTAAAAGGAATATTTAGCAGCAACATATCTCACGCAGCGCATTGACTCTATCGAAAGACCGATCATATATAGCGGCTTTCACGCATCGGCGTTTTGCTCGCGTTGTGAGACCGTCAAGAAAAGTATGAACTTATCGCATGAAAACGCCTAAAAAACGCATACAACCGCATGATAACGCAGACAACGCGTAAGAACGTGATGTGTGATTATGTGTTGAAATATTCTGACATGCTCAAAATATTTCATGTTATCCTGTAAACATGACAAATCGCACAGAATAGTGAGGAAGCGCACACAAAGTACTGCAAGATACAACAAAAACACTGGTCACAATTGGCGCAAAAAATAACGCTAAAGGTCGCGCAAGAAGCGAGTGAAAATATGACGGAACGCGGACGCCCCACCCTTCGGACAGAGGTCGTTTCTACTCGAAACTAATCTCTCCTGTTTGGCCACTGTGGGACGGCCGGGACTACTTGTCTTAACTGTCAAACTGTAAAATAAAAAAATAGTTACATTTCAAGGAAACACCTGTTTTCATTCCACATGTGCATTCCACCGTCTTCTTCACTACATCATAGCTACGCCGCTGGTGTATTTAGAAGCCCCGTTGCATTGTGGGGGTCAGATTTTCACTCCATCTTTTTATTGTCGGCTGATTTTTTTACCGACCGGATAAATCTACAAGTCTCCCCGGCCGGTGAGTGTCCGCACATCTACCGATTTTTCCTGCAGATCAACAGATTTCTCCGGTCATTTTGGTCACATCTATTATAATTTCGTCTCCAGGGTTATAATTAGGGTCTGAAATGATAAGAAGGAGGAAAGTTAGGTTGTAGATCAGTCGATTTTTTTCGATTCCGTCATCACGTCTACTTGAAAATCGATAGGTGGGAGGACGGTTTAAAACGTGACCTCTATCGGGCTAAAAATCATGCACAAAGGTGAAGTATTATAGAGCCTGCAGAATATCAGCACATTTCGCTTGTAAACTGTATTGTCGCTCTCTTTCTTCTGCATTTTATTCTGAGATACATGCATCTTAAAACCTAAGTTGTTATCTGAGAAGACATGGGTGACATTTAGTGATTAGGAATCTCCGGTGACACACGAACGTAGTGCCAAAAGTGCAGCGTTGAGTCTGACAATACACAGAAAAACTTGTAGCATAAAAGTTCATAAAGCATAAATGAAGCAAGGTGTCAAGAAAAGATTGTGGAGTATCTGAAAGATGTGTCATGTTTGTAAACATTGATAAGCTCTGTCGGAGAGAAATGTATAGGGCGCCATATGCAGGCAGAACACTCATACTACCACAGCTGCATTCAAACAGGTGAATTTTGCAAGATATCTTACTTATCAATATGTAACATTGTCCTCTCTCCGTGATACAAATCAAATAGCTTGGTATGAACTGAGAGACCATGGATTTGGAGGTAGTTTGTTAGGTGTTCTTTTTTCTACAGTTCATGGCGACTACATTACAGAAACTCCTGTTAACCGAGAAGTGAAAACTAAAGATGGTCCCATGCATTGTTATTATAGCACATCGTTACAAGCTACTGGTACGTTTATTAAAACGTCTTATTTAATGGCTAAAGTTAGAGCTCTAACGGAAAAGCTACACATTCTAACCTCATCCACACATAAGGAAGTATCACCTGGTGCCAAGAAAACTTAGGAAACAGCATCAGGAAGTTAGTGGAAGAAATAGGTAAGTTCCTGGTTTGCAGACGGACCAGCCAGACATTTCACAATTGGGCTTGTTGTTGACCCTGACATTGTTAAGGGTTTGTTGGAATCAACAAAAGCAGGGGAAGACTTTAACAAGCAGTTCGTTGATGAAAGGTTGACCAGAACAGATGAAACTCGTTATAGCTTTATTAAGCCCATCAGCAGTCCTAAAATTAAAAGTGGAATGGAAGAGCCAAAACAAGAATCTAGAGTTAACTTACTAAAAGAAGAGACACAAGCATTCGGTTCCCTTGTGGGTAAAGTTACCAGTGCAGAGGAAGCAAATCACGTCCATTAATTTCAGTTCCTCTAGCATTAGCATCACCCGAAAAGGATGTCAGACAAGGTTGTAAAGCTTCTTTCAGGAACTTTCAAATGCTATTACCGATGAATCTCCTGTGGGTGCAGAATGGGTTATGTATGGAATGGCTGCTGTACGCTCAGTAACGCCCAGAAATACCTGGTCTGAATATGCAGAAACCTATTTGAAATTGTGTATACCTCTCCGGACAAAAATTCCGGCCAAGTTTACAATAATAAAGGACACCTATTGTAACAACATATTTCAAAGAAGTAGCTCAACGTCGCCGTGGTATACCTTGCAAGAGAGTGCACACAACAAGTAAAGACCAAGCCATGCCTAAAGCCAAAGATTGGAAATCATTTCTACAGAATAATGAAAACAAAACAGAAATCATCAAATTCTTGATTTGATTATTTAAAAGAAGATAATGTTAGATCTAAATCATCCATCCTAGTAATAATAACTGAAGCTGCTAATACGTGGCTTAAAACAGCTGACAACACTACTTAGTTGTAACCATCATGAAGCAGATACCAGGTTCGGACTTCAAGCTGCTTTGCCAAATTAACCAGATGTCATCTGTGCAACAGATACAGACATATAGATTAAGTTGATTTTTCCTTACGCAAGATCTTATCCTGCAGAACAATGATACATGAAGACAGCCAGGGAAATTTTTGTAGAGATAAGTAATATCTCAGCACATTATACAGAAGCAGTATGTAATGTTTTTCCAGCATTCCGCAGCATAACAGATTGTGACACAACGTCATACCCCTATAATGTAAACCCATTTAAGAAGATGATATCAAAGGACAAATCAAGCTATCTAAACTCATTTGGACAGAAGCCATTGAATAAAGATATGGATAGTTGTATTAAATTCATGCAAACATTTATGTATCCTGGGAAAGGTGATGAAAGTTTTGTCCAAACTAGAGTCAGAATGTATAACAACCAAAATTTGAAATCAAGTCTCTCCTTAATACCCTATGTTAACAGTGCTAGGGAACACGTAAAGAGAGCAGAACTTCAGTGTTACATATGGAGACAATAACAGCAGCAAACTATAGACTACCTGCCTCTTGTAAATCGGGGTTGGGAGGACAGTGATAATGGATGACGACCTGTGTGGTATCTTTGTTCAAAATTACCTCCTACTTTACTGAGAGGCCGAACGCAAAAGGCGAAGTGTTGTGACGATGGTGATGACACAGCATAATATCATGAGGCATCATGATCATGAGGCAAAGAAAACCAAAAAAGATAGAAGTCTTCCGAGAAAAAGAAGAAAGAGATATGCAGTTTCGAAACAAAAGTTTACTGCAACAGATCAAGCAACAGATTGTTCTCTATCTGATAAAATTACAACAGAATCTGAGGAATTTTAAGTGACTCGACAGAAGGTGAGGGCTAATTGTTGTGCTCATCATGTTAATTATGCTACTTAAGACTATTAAGGGCATTCCAGTTACATTTTGTGACTGAATGAAAATTTTCTATTACTAAGAGGGGTGTTGACACAAAAACTGCCTTTCACAGTTTTCTATGTTGTTACTGTTATAACATTATTCCAAAAATGAGAACATTCTCCTGACTTCTTATTATGCTAAAAGAACAGAGTGCAACACAGCACATGTATATATTGTTACGGAACCTAATATAAACAGATCACGTATTCGTGATGAACACAAATTCTGTAACGGAGATAAAAAAAATCAGATTCTATAACACCAGGCAGCGTGAAATGTCCAGGGGAATGAATAAAGAAGTCAGTGGTTTTTTGTTAACAAATAACTATAATTTATTCTCAAAACAACCCTTACATTACAATACACTAAATCAATACAATTATACAGTAAAACAGCGGTACAGCAACAAGTCAATACAATCACATGGAAAATGATGTGCACAGTACCTGGCTACCAACACCGTCACCACGATAAGTTCCCTAAATGTATACTCTCGAAGAATGACAGTCCAGTGGAAAGTACTTGCAACAACCCAGAAAGTAAACTGAAGTCCAAATGCATAAAATCCAGGAGAAAGTCTTTGAAAATCTATAATTGCCGCATTCGTCGGAAAAGGTCCTGATACACGCTTCTGCGTCCGCTGGAATCTGCTGTTCTCCCCTTCCGTTCTAAAACACACCCCTTTATATACCTTCACACCTCAAGCCGAGAATTTTCCACTTCTCGAACAGTCTATACGATCTTGCACAACACAGTCTACACGCGTTTCAGGAATTCTCCAGGAAAACAGCGCTGTGTATCTCCACATACCAGGCTCATCACGTGACCCACGACCAAGCATGAAAACCCAAGGCTAAACATGACAACGAGAGTTCAACCAGTACGAATTAAACATAGAATGTGCAACGCGGCCAGACACGAGTGCCGCAACAGGAGTTAGGCCCGTGTCACATAATAAAAAGAGCAGCTGTAACACTCCCCCTCCTGTAAGAAAAAAGAAAGTTTTCACGGAAAACTTTCTTTTTTCGACCACAATCACTAAAATTTTACAACTTCTCAAAAATCATCTTATTTACAACATCACATAAAACATCTTGTTTACAATATTTCATAAACATCTCGATAAGCAATCAGCAAGTACATTGTCTTTCCCTTTAATGTGCATGATATCAAGATTGTAATCCTGTAAGAACAAACTCCATCTCAACAATATTTGAATTTTACACTTCAACTTGTTCATGAACGTGAGGGGATTGTGATCACTGAAGACAATGATAGGCCTGACTGATGAAGTAAAATAAACTTCAAAATGTTGCTAAGCCAAAATCAAAGCAAAACATTCTTTTTCAATAGTGGAGTAGTTTTTTTCTGGTTTGCATTAAACTTTCTTGAGAAATAACAAATTGGATGATCTGTGCCCTCATTGCCTTCTTGTAACAACACAGCACCAGCAGCAGTATCACTAGCATCTACAGCTAACTTAAAAGGTACAGAAAGTCTGGAGCTGCTAAAACTGGTGAACTTTGCAGAATTGCTTTCTAATTCTGAAATGCATTTTCACACTGAACATTCCATACAAACTTTTTTTTCTTCTTTAACAAATTAGTCAAAGGTTCAACTACAGCAGAAAAATTTGGACAAAAACTTCCTGTAGTATCTTACCATACCAAGAAAACGCATTATTTGCTTTTTGTTCTTTGGCCTAGGAAATGCAGAAATAGCACTTATTTTAGCATAAACAGGTTTTCCCTGACCCTGTCCTATAATATGACCCAAAAATGTTACTTGTGCATGACAAAACTCAAATTTTACTTAGTTGACGGTCAGACGCGCTTCGCGGAGTCTTTCGAAGAGGTCGCGAAGAATTTGCAGATATTTCTCCCAGGTGTCGCTGTACACGATGAGGTCATCTATAAATGCGTCGCAGCCCTGAATGTTCTTGATAACCATATGGATGAGGCCCTGGATTGTGGCTGGTGAGTTCTTCATGCCAAACTGCATAACTTTATACTGGTACAGTCCTTGCGGCGTCACAAATGCGGACACTTCTTTCGCTCGTTCTGTCAGCGGAACTTGCCAGAATCCTTTTAGCAAGTCAAACTTGGAGACATATCTGGAGCTACCGACTCTATCAATACAATCATCGATCTTCGGAATTGGGAACGTGTCAGTCTTGGTGACAGAGTTCAGCTTTCGAAAATCTGTGCACATACGGTATTTTCCATCAGATTTTGGCACAAGGATACATGGTGAACTCCAGTTACTGTTACTTAGTTCAATAAAATCAATGGCCAGCAAATATTGAATCTCATCCTGTAGATACTTTTGCTTTTCTGGATTCCGTCTATATGGACGTTGCTTGACTGCGCTTGCCTCGCCAACATCGACGTCATGGCACAACATGTTAGTTCGCGTTGGAATGTCACTAAACAAATGTCCATAATTCCGCAGCAGGTTCTTGGGGTCTTGTTGTTGTTGTGTGGTAAGGTGTGACAGTTTGGCATCCAGGCTGTTAAGCATGTCTGAGTTTTTTAATGGTACTGTACCACACTGAATGTCTACATCACACTTACATTCAGTTTCTACTTTAACTGGGTCAGGGTCAGTGTTTACACAATTTACAGCAGTAACATTTTGTATAACATCTGATGTGCTATTTCTGTCATAATATGGTTTCAACATGTTAACATGGCACAGTTGTTTCTTCTTACGTCTATCTGGTGTCAAGAGTATGTCAAATAAATCACTGATTTTCTTGTCAACAGTGTAAGGACCAAAATACCTAGCTTGCAGAGGTCTCCCAGGGATGGGAAGTAAGGCAAGGACCTTTTCACCAGGCTCAAATGTCTTACTTACAGTGTGCTTGTCATACTTTGTTTTCATTTTACTTTGTGTAGATTTTAGATTCGACTTTGCAATCTCACAAGCTTTGTATAGTTTAGTTTGAAAGTCTGAGACATACTGCAGTAAACTAAGAGAATCAGGATTTTCACACAAGTGTTTTTCTTTAAGCAGTTTCAATGGACCTTGAACGGAGTGTCCAAAAACTAGTTCAAAGGGACTAAAACCCAAGGACTCTTGAAAGGATTCTCTGACAGCAAACAGCAATAGGTGGATTCCTTCATCCCAGTCTTTCTGTGTGTCATAGCAATAAGTTCTGATCATGTTTTTTAATGGCTGGTGAAAACGCTCGAGGGCGCCCTGACTTTCAGGATGGTATGGCGAACAGATGTAATGTTTTATACCTAGCTCAAGCATAACTTATTGGAATAAGTCTGTCATAAAATTAGATCCTTGATCAGACTGGACGGATTTTGATAATCCAAAAGTTGTAAAAAGCTTGGTCAGAGCTTTGACAACACTTTTGGCATTAATTTTGCGCAATGGTATTGCCTCAGGGAACCTGGTAGATGCGCACATAATGTTCAGCAAGTATTCATGTCCAGAATTTGTTTTGGGCAGTGGTCCAACACAATCTACAATAATCCTATTGAATGGTTCCTCGAAAGCAGGAATAGGCCTAAGTGGGGCCTTAGGAAGATTCTGATTTGGCTTGCCTACCATCTGGCATGTATGGCATGATTTACAATATTGTACAACATCTTTCCTGAGGTTAGGCCAATAGAAGTGTGTACTAACTTTCTGATAAGTTTTATTTATACCTAAATGGCCAGACAAAGGTGCCTCATGTGCCATGCCTAGAACTTCACTGCGAAAGCTTTTGGGCATCACTATTTGATATTTGATGGCCCACGCATACGTGGTCGTCATTTACGCATAAGCACTCCATTTTTGACATAGAAACAAACTGGGTTCTGTGACAGTTCATCTTTAGAAACTGCCCTAGGAAACAAACATGAAATATCAGGGTCCTTATGCTGTTCCGCGATAAGTTCTGACCTTGAGAATGCTGCACCCTGTACGGGCGAGTCGTTAGACGAGTCACTAGTGACTCCCAGAGTGTTATCATCTGGACCATTATCCTCATGTGTGTTTTTTGGGCATAGATCTAGTTACAGCACATGAAGGATGCAAACCAGGAATTTCTTGACTTTCCGGATCAGTGTCCTGATCAAGTGACGGCTTTACTGTCACTATTGGTGCAGGCTGTACTTTATCACTTGCAACATCATTGCCTAGCAGCAACTGAATTCCCTTATAGGGTAAAGTAGTTCTTATGCCCACAGCAATATTCCCAGAAATCAAATCTGACTTTTAATGTATACTGTCAAGCGTAACTGAAGTAGGCTTGTCTGAAAACACACCATTAACAAGTGCATGTGCACCAGTAAAGGACCTATTAGAAAATGGCAAAGTGTTTGCTAACATGAGAGTCTGGCCTGAACCAGTGTCCCTCAAAATTCTAATGGGGGTAGAATCTGAAAATCACTTGAAGGTGATACAAAACCATCATGTATGAATGGCTCAAATAACTCCATTTCAGAGTCAGAAGAGGAATCTACTACCTCAACCTCATCAAACAAAGAACTGACATTGAAGGTGTCAGTCATATACTCTGTTTCAGAGTCATCTAAGGAATCTACCTCCTTTTTATCATCAAACTCCTCATGGGAGTTAACAGAGGAATTTCCCTCAAAAGAAACAAACTTTTTTTTTGTCATAAGAGGACTTGGCCTTATTTAAAATACTCTCGCAAGAGTCATAAAAGGACTTAGCCTTATTTAGAGAATACTCCTCGCATGAGTCTTGAAAGGACCTAGCCTTATTTAATTCATCGAAGGAATCAACTGAGGTTTTTACCCCGCAACCTACGGATTCTTCTCAGGATTCAGACGGCACTTGGGCTTTATTTGAGTCAACAAAGGAGTTGTACCCCTTATTTACATGAGAAGAGCCTGGCTCTTGTACTATGCTATGCATAGATTTTGAAACAAAACCAGAAGGTTTGCTATTTGGTCTATTCGCAAGTTTCCAGCAGTCAGATATTAGATGACCTTCCTTCTTGCAGTAATTACAGATTTTCTTTGAAAATGACTGGTCTTTGTTAGACTTAGATACAGTTGACGTGGACTGAGGTGTAGCTATGGGCTTTGTTGAACTATCAGGACTACTTGTACTGGGTGACTGCGCTTTAAACTTCTTTTGACTATACTGATTTACATTCTTGTTTGTGAATGACTGGTTTGATTAGCTAGTTAAGGACATTTTGTGTGTCAATGAATAATCATCAGCTAACTGAGCAGCAATGTCAAGTGTTTCAGGTCTTTTCTCATCGAGAACAGTTTTAACATCTGTGTTAATGCAGCGCTTAAATTCTTCAAGCAAAATCAACTTGTGCAAATTGTCATAATCTTTCATTACATTTTTTAACTACACCAGCAATCAAACAACTGCTCTTTTGTTCTAGCAAATTCAACGTAGGTCTGATTTTTGCGCTTTTCCCAATTTCTGAATTTCTGGCGGTAAACCTCTGGAACCAACTCATAACCTTTCAGGATTAACCGTTTTATCAGGTCATAGTCAGCAGCAGCTTCTACTGAAAGCTCTGTATAAATTTCTCTGGCCTTGCCATTCAATACACTTTGTAACAACATAATCCAATTTTCCTTTGGCCATTTTAAATATTTAGCTACCTTCTCAAAGTGTAAGAAATATTTATCAACCTCTTTTTCTTGAAAAAGTGGGACAAGTCTAATGTGTTTAGTAACATCAAAACTGTGAGATGGGGCAGCACTTAGACTACGTTCTACTTTAAGTCTTTCCAACTCCAGTCGTTTTAACTCAATTTCTTTTTCTTTTTCTAGTGTGTATCTTTCTATTTCTTTTTCTATTCTTTCTCTTCATAACTTTCATGTTCTTCCCTCTCTTCTCTCTGTTTTTCTTTTTCTAATTCTAACTGTTTTAATGATAGCTCATGTTGCATTTTTAACTTCTTTAATTCAAATTGCATAGCAAGGCTGTCATTTTTTGATGTTCCAATTTCAGTCTCTTCAATAAAAGCTTTGCTAATTAGATCCTCCAGGATCAGGCTTTTTCAAAGCTTTTTTCACACTTAGCCCTAAGTGTTGTCCCAAACGCAACAACTGTTCTTTTGACAACTGTTCAAGTTGATCAGGGTCGGGATCGTCAACAAATGTCTCAGGTTTAAAATCTGCCATGTTAAGATGTCAAAACAATAACAAAAAACCACTGAGATAAATCCTGTAAACAATGTACTGTAAACAACATGTAATCTTGTAAACAATGTATTGTAAAACAATGTCCAGGTCAAGGCCTAATAAATCTGAAAACTATTAAGAATCACGACGAGAGCCCCCAATTTTATGTTACGGAACTTATATAAACAGATCAAGTATGCGTGATGAACACAAATTCTGTAACGGAGATAAAAAATTTCTGTAACACTAGTCAGCGTGAAATGTCTAGGGGAATGAATAAAGAAGTCAGTGGTTTTTTTGTTAACTAAATAACTATAATTTATTCTCAGTAAAACAGCGGTAAAAAAAAACAAGTCAATACAATCACATAGAAAATAATGTGCACAGTACCTGGCTACCAACACCGTCACCACGATAAGTTCCCTAAATGTATACTCTCGGAGAATATCAGTCCAGTGGAAAGTTCTTGCAACAACCCAGAGAGTAAACTGAAGTCCAAATGCATAAAATCCAGGCGAAAGTCTTTAAAAAATCTATAACTGCCGCATTCGTCGGATAAGGTCCTGACACAGTCTTCTGCGTCCGCTGGAACCTGCTATGCTGTTGTCCCCTTCCGTTCTAAAACACACACCTTTATATACCTTCACACTTCGAGCCGAGAGTTTTCGACTTCTCGAACAGTGTTTAAGATCTTGCACAACACAGTCTACACGCGTTTCAGGAATTCTCCAGAAAAACAGCGCTGTGTATCTCAATATACCAGGCTCATCACGTGACCCACGACCAAGCGTGAAATCCCAAGGCTAAACATGACAACGAGAGTTAAACCAGTACGGATTAAACATAGAATGTAATACGCGGCCAGACTCGACTGGCGCAACAGGAGTTGCAACCGTGTCACATAATAAAAAGAGCACCTGTAACAATATATATATATATATATATATATATATATATATATATATATATATATATAGATAGATAGATAGATAGATAGATAGATAGATAGATAGATAGATAGATAAGAATAACACTCACTCTGGTCAAATAACATACACATTGGTTGGCCTTTTTTATAATTAAGGGTTATTAGACTGATAGACTTAATTAAAATTATATATAGTTACTGGATATGAAAAAAATGTGTTTTATTCAAAATCATTCAAATAATCTCATTAATATAATTTATTTTGCAGTATACTGGCCCATACGAGAGAAATGTCAATTTTGTAAATAATTTTGCTGATTGGCTAATTAAATATTCAAAATACAGCTTGTCCCTAGGACTCCATCGATTCTAAAGGAAAAATTGACCCAGAAACAGTTGAAAAAATGTTGACACACCCATTTATTAGATTGTTACAGTCATTTCCCTGCCTAGTTGTTTATGCGGAAAAAATAATTGCCTGTCCCCCAGCAAAAATATGGAGGGGCCTTCCGGCCAATCAGAGCATCCTTTTCACATGCGGGTCGGAGGGGGGGGGGTGCCCGGCCGCATGACCTGTTGCAATGGCCGAGCGGCCGGGACCTCCGGCAACAGGCGCTTGGCACAATGTCAACAAATATTGGCCTGGGTGACAATTGAGGGAAAAAGGGCTTCGGTCCACACCGGACTTTGTATCAAATTATCGCTAATTTAACTCGTTTATCCTTGCTTTGAGGGGTTTCACACCTTAATAAACCATCTAGGCCCAACAAAACACGTTAATCTTCGATTTCGGCAAGCATGTTGGCCACCTGTGTATGTCTGTTTGTTTGTGTATATGTGTGTGTTTGTCCCAACACTACAGGCCACAATTTTGCAGCAATTGCTACCAAACTTGTACAGCTGGTAGACAATCAAAAGTACTGGAACCCTTTTGTTTTTGGTCAATATAGGTCAAAGGGCAAGCACAAGGTCGTCAAAAAAACTTAATTTTGTTTTATTTTCTTCTTAACTTTGTCAATATTTGTCCTATATCCAAAACATTAGGCTCCATTTCTTCTTTATCCTCCAGCACAATCTAGTTTGGTCGACTGGTCTTGATCTTGTGTCGATTTGACAACATGTCTGTCTGTTTGTCAGTTCTCGTCAATTTCTCCAGCTCCCTGGTTCTTGCGTCTAACTAATAGCATACTTTAGGATACAGTTTTGATGGAATCCTTTTAAGAGTGGTACATCTTATAACCTACACTTATATCTCGAAACAAAATTTTCATTTGCCGAATATGGCCGCTAGGGGGCGTTGCACCCTAACTGCCCCAACATTTTATTATTTGGTCATATCCCCAAATCTTTTAACCTCAATTATATAAACTATAACTTATTTTATTCGTCTGAGTCTTCTCCATAACCTAATTGAGTTATCTGCTATCAATCTTGTGTCACTTTGTCAGTATATATGTCTGTTTGTCAGTTGTCCCCTATTTCGGCTTCTTGCTGGTTCTTGCATTTCACATAGAGCATTCTACAGGCCAAAGTTTTGCATAATCCTCTTAAAACTGGTACATTATATGTGTTATGTCTTACCGTAATATCTCGAAACAGATTTTTCATTTTAAGGATTTGGCCGCTAGGGGGCCCTTTACTCGAACCTCCCAAACATATCATTTTTTTTGGTCATATCTCCAAACTGTAAACCTCAGTTACATAAACTACAGCTTATTTCCTTCCTCCGAGTTTTCTCCATAACCTGGTTAAGACAACTTGTCTCAATCTTGTGTCACTTTGTCAATATGACTGTCTGTTTGTCAACTGTCTTAATTTCTCTTGCTTGCCGGTTCATGCGACTTTAATATTACATTCTTAAGTCTTCAGTTTTGCTGTAATCACTGTGTAACTTTCTTATATGTATGTCATAAAGACTTTTGGGAGTTTTATTTTATTTTGTTAATATGTCAAAGGTCAAGGTCATCAAAACACGTCAAAATATTATTTCCCTCATAACTTTGACAATATTGGTCCTATCTTCAGAAGCTCAATTTCTTCCTCTTTTTCCTTGCTCCTTTAATCTGACTATTTCTACGTCATTTCCGGCAAGCGCTCGACCTCAGGTCGTCTAGTTTTGAATTTCAATCTATTTCACTTATGAAACCTGCCATCTTAGAACGAGCGGTCACGCCAAGACTTCGTCTTGAATGTAAATGAATATTCAAATATTATAAACACTAGACCCAGTAATGAAGATGTCTATAGAAACACAGGAATATTTATGTTCATTAGCATAACAGGGTCAACCTAAAGGCCGGTCCAATAATTTGATTGCACTGATTTATATTCAGAATACTTACGTACCGCTGCATATTTACTTAGGCGAGTTTTGATTTAAAACAGACAGAGGTCTCAATATCCTTATTCAGCGCTGAGCAAACAGGTCGATCGGCAAGTGACATCGGATTGCTGACAGAACTTGTAATAAGTTCTTGCAACTGTAAAAATATAACTTCTCAAATTCAGATGTCTTATTATCTAAGTTCTCGTAATTGAAATAACACCTATTTCCTGTTATCAGGCCCATCGTTCTCCCTCGAGATAATTGCAAGTACCTTGCAGTGAGATTAAAGATTCGGGGGATGAGATCTGATTGGAGTTGATGTAGTGTTTTAAGGCAGCATCCGTGCAAAGAACTTGTATTGTTCAATTCCATTCAATATTTAATATAGTGTTAAAATTATTACATAGTTCATTAGAATGTTTCATGCAATGATGAAATTTTAGTTAATTTCTGAAGGTTATTAAATCGAATATGTACAAGGGTTAAATTAAATATTATATAAATAAATGAGGTTTCGTGTTAATTGAAAGCAACATTCGGGTTGATTTTAAAGAAAGGTTTCCTTAAACAAGTGGACGAAATGACTTCTGGTAAAGTTTGCTTACAGAAACTAGCGATTGCTGTGGATTTAAAATCGATGGCAACAAAATATTTCCAAGGGAGACACTTTTAGGAAGTACATTCAGGGAAATTTCATATATATCAGATGTTATAATAAAGGGTTTAGAGTGATTAAAATACCCCCCCCCCCACGCCCCATGAGGGTCAATACTTCATAATCTGAATCAATCAAAAATTCTGGCATCCGTAGGGGGCAAACATTAAAATTAGATGACCATAGTTCGAGCGCTTGTCGGAGATTGAAACGAAAGACAGACGGACAGACAGAACACACTGACGGTTTTCTTTCAATTGAGTGACTTTCAGAGTGAGTGCTGAAAAATTGAGCATATGGAACGACATCTATCACACAAAAGAACATGAAAGCAGACACAGCTGACAACAACCGACAAACGGACAGACCTACTGACACACTGACACATCTGAGATAACAGATGACAAGATTATCCTATGGGAAGGTATTTAGAAACAAAATGAGTTATAGTTTATGCAGATAAGATTCACAGTTTTGGAGATATGGCCAAAAAATGATATGTTGTAGTGGTTCAAGTACAGCTTCCCCTAGTGACCATATCCGAAAAATTAAACATACGTTTCGACATATTAGCGTATGACAAAAGATGTACCAGTGACAAAAGGATTCCAGCAAACTGTAGTCTGTACAATGCTGTATGTAAGACGCAAGTACAAGCAAGTAGGCGAAATTGAGAACACCTGACAAACAAACAGAAATACTGGCAAGGTGAGACAAGATTGAAACCAGATGACTCAACAAGGTTATGAAAAAGACCCATAGGAAAATAATAAGGTATAATTTATGCAATTAAGGTTTATAGTTTTGGTGATATGGCTAAAACATGATATGCTGTAGTGGTTAAAGTGCAGCATCCCCTACTGGCCATATCCGGAAAGTGAAAAATCCGTTTCGAAATATTAGTGTAAGACAAGATATATCAGTTTCAAAAGGAATCCAAAACTGTGGCCTGTAGAATGCTATATGTGAGACGCAAAAACTAGCAAGCAGGCGAATATGAGGACATCTGACAAACAGACAAATACTGACAAGGTGAGACAAGATTGAGACCTGATGACTTACTAAGGGTATGGAGAAGACCGATGGGATAAAAATAAGCAACAGTTTTGTAATTAAGGTTAATAGTTTTTGAGACATGGCCAAAAAATGATATTTTTAGGGGGTTCGAGTGCAGCGCCCCCAAGCGGCCATATCCGGAAAATGAAAAATCTGTTTCGAGATGTTAGTGTAAGACATAAGATTTATCAGTTTCAAGATGATTCCTTCATACTTGTAGACTCTAGACTATCATGAAGCGATATCTCGAAATATCTCGTTTGACGAGATATTGTACGGGATATTTCAAGACTTTAATACAATCAAATACTAATACTACTTGTATGCTGCCTGTTACAAAAAACTAGACCTCTGTAGCTTCAAAACTGAAAAAGGTAGAAAAAAGACCCCTTATTTTCGAATATCATGACCTTTTCCCAAAATGCGTAACCATGGTTACGGCAAATTTAAAGCCGCTACACACAAAATGAAAGGATGAGCTACATTTAAAGTATATACGACTAATAGTGACAGAGATATGAAGAAAAAACCGTTTTGCAAACTTTTGATGACCTTGATCTTGACCTTTGACTGATAATGACAATAAGACCTGAATATGATAATAAGACCTCTTATTTTTGAATATCATGAATGTTTCCCCAAAATGCGTTACCATGGTTACAGCAGATTTCAAACATATACACATGAAAAAAGGCCTTGGAATGACCAACAAAATGAGCTATGAATGAAGTGAATACGACAATTTGTTACAAAGGTATGACGAAAATAAACCATCGACGTTTTTCGATGACCTGGACCTTTGCCCGAAGATCAATAGGCTTCGGGGAATTTTGGTTTTCTATCATCTGTATAAGTTTGAAAGTGATTGCTGTAAAACTGTGCTTTTTAGACTGGAGACAGACAAACAAACATCGTTACAAACAAACAGACATACGGAACTGACCAACATGCTTGCAGAAATCGAAGATTTCCGGCAAGCACCAATAATTATAAAGAAACACAGAAAACAAACTTATTTGTCCTAGAAGAGCTCACCGACATCCGGTACGATACCTGTGCGGAATCGTGAGGGCCAAAACAGAACGGAAATCAGATAAACCGCCGTGACGAAGAAACCCCAACTGCCTATTAACCAGGTACATATTTTGTCTTATTTCTACCAAGCTCACAGGGTACAGCATGTACACAAATATGTCGGCACACCATCATAAACATACGACAGGTGAAACTTTGCTTTGACAAAAGAACATAATGCAGACCACACAACTACACCACTGTAGTAATTATACTTACAATCAATCATATTGATCCAATTATATCTGCATGTTTATACTTTACGCCATTGTTTTTCATTATCCTTCCTATTGCAGATTAATAGATTAATAAAAATTAAGTTTGATCATTCAAACATGGCTTAAAGCAGGAAGCCTTGGCTTTAAGGTACGCTCTTTACACAGCGCTTTAACTATAGGCCTACTTCCTATATCGTAAGCGCTGTTTGTTATGACCTCGTATCCTTAATTGCAACACCAGAGGGGAGCACTGTATTTTTGTCCAATCAGATGAGACCTTGTGCTGAAAGACAGAGCCAAGCGAGGAATACACGGAGCAAATCATGATGATTTCGTTTTGAGTGACAGCTCATCGCCCCGGTAACCACAGGCTCAGAGAGAATTGCCCCAGACGTGGTTTGCTTAGGGCCTTGGGCACATGGGATGCCCGGCCGGTGAGCTATAATTAAAACGAAACATAACAACAAAGGCTTAGGCTGTGTGCACACTTCGCTTGCTGGTTTCAGTTCTGCAGACAACAGATACATGTCTACGCTAACATAGTCATAATGTCATAATCGAATCGGTCTGTGATGCGAGAATACAGAGGGAGCAATTAAAATTCCACCGTAAACTGTCTTCAAACGGCGCTTGAAGCGCAGCAATGGGCGGAGCCATGATGCCTGTCGAGTGTTTGTTTATTGGCATCTGGTTGGCTGCTTATCACATTATACGCACGTTTCTTTCAGCGGACAACGAACCGCCATCTGGTGTCTAAATATATCATACACGGTCAAAGCTGGCAGCGTGAAAATCAATTGCTTCTTTAGAAGCGCAAGATTTTCGCTGCCTCGGGAGCGTAGCTTTAAGGTGACAATAAAGGCTATCTAATAGGTTTTCTGAGGGTTCAGTTCAAGATCAAATGACCATAAAACACCGGTGTTTAAAATACCCCTTTTCTGGTTAAGTAACGAGGCACACTGAAGTCAAATTCTGAACCTAAATCCAGGTAAACCCCCCCCCCCCCACACCCACACTTCCATACTTTTCAAATTAGAACTCATTATAAGTGCATTATTCCCAGCCACAACACTGTGGGAATGTATACTAGATCGATTCTTCATTGGCCCTTTCCGGATTGCCCTAGAAATATTATGAGATTCCGTTCATGCTTAAGTTATGTTGTGAACAAACACACAAACGAGCGGTGATGATCGCATACCGTCCTGAGGGAGGCGATTGTCTCGGACATTTTGTGACAGGAAAAGTGACAGCTTAATAATAATCATCATAATTAACATTACATTAATATTACTTTTGTAAATTATATTATGTATTGGATATTGTGTATTGTAAAGTACATTAATAGTATATGGTAACGTTCTTGTTGTTGTTAACCTGTTGTCAGGTTACCTAAGTAAATGGATAACAAAATTGTCTAACAACACAAGAAAACACCTGAGGCGTTTATCTGAATTCGTAGCTTGTAATTACAAGAACCCGCCCCCAGTAACGTTAACCCCCGGTATTGTAAAAGGGATTGCAGATCACCCCATCCCCTTATCAGAAGCGGGGGTAATCTGAAATCCCTACATTTGGCTCGAGCTATATTCGAGGAAACCAGAGACCTTGATCTTCAACTTCAAGATCAAATAAGCTGAAATAAAAAAAATGTGAACCCCATTACTTTTGAAATATTGTATATTTTTTTCCAAAATTTGATAATACATTATTTCCACTAAGTTGAAAACTGTTACTGTTTGAAAACCGGCGATCTTGATATTTAAAGTCAAAACAGCGGAACTATTGCTCATTGTTTCTTGAATTTCTTGTGAATAAGAAGCATTGCATATTCTCTTTTCAAATTTGATACACAAGTCGTTTGAACCAAATCCTCGAACACAAGTGGCCTTAAATTGGCCCTCATCTTCAAGATCAAATTTTCAGAGATCTAGGATTTTTGTGAACCCCACCATCATTATCATCATTTTTACCATAAAAAATGTATACTGTAACGAGAGGGACATTTTAGGTCATTAATTGAAGTCTTAAAGGTAGCTCTCTGTTAAAAATCATTTATTCTGACAAGAGCACACCTGCCTCGGTGAAAATAAAATATCAGCAAAATCAAAGGACAGTAAGGTAGTGAATGACCTATTAAAAACCTGGCCATTGATAAACCATTTATTACAAGCCAAAATTGATGGTGGTGGAAGGCTGCTACAAGGGCGGACGACCGACTTAACATGTTTCCGGATCGCGTCAATCTGACGATATTTACATAACTTTTATTTCATTCACCAAGGGTGGATATTCGGTTATGAATCATGTCGGTAGACAGATTATAGTTTTTAACAGGTTATTAGGCAGGCTTTGTTTCTTCCACGACATAATCCAGCAGTACAGTGCATATAAATTAATAAATAGTATATAAAGTCTCATTTACTTTATGGGATTTTCTTTTTAGCGAACATGTGAGCTTATGCTATGAAGCGGCATCACGGAAGTTTTATGAAAACGCTGGGCACTTGTTATATTTTACTAGGTTGAACTTCATTATTTTGAAATATATCATTATAACAGCCGCAAGAAAAGCTTTCTCCAGTGAAGCCAAAGGTCCATATTGTTAAACATTACGCAAAAAATATTTTTTTTTTTACAGAAATTCTTCTACTAATTGCAAAACATTTGGTGACCATACCAAACTTACACTGCTTTATATACACATCTGATTAGTATAATTAGCTTTAATAGACAAACTGATAAAGATAATGAATGTTAATAAAATGTTGATGTATTTTTGCTGGCAGCACCAATCAGCTCACTGCCAATATTTTGTCAATATTGGATATATATTAAAATGTTTGTATAGACAGATGTATAGATAGATCTAGAGAGGAAGAGACAGATGTTTAGATGTATTAATGCATAGATAGACACAAAAAAAGATAGATGTAAAAAAAAAAAACGACTATACCTGCAGTATATTCTAAAACGCGGGTTTGTGTTTATGCTGAAAATCATGTTTTAATTTTTCACCGCGGAATACTTATCCGTATAGACAATTTATTTTTTTTATCCACCAACCAATGTTAACCTTTAAAAGAAGGTTCTTTGGATTTGGTGATAGTCGGATGGTCTTGATAGTCACCAGGGGATTTATTTTCAATTACCCACAAGATATATAGGTTTTAGTAAGACTATGAACACACATTATTCTAAGTATAATACACGCCTTTTTCAGACCAACCCAGCCAACAAAAGAAACTCTTGATTGCACGAATTTTTCTCTACTCCTAATTAAACTAATTAAATCTTTATGGAAATTAATTAACCAAATATTCTTGTGACTATATCATGTTCACTTCCATGGAATTTAAATCAAAGAACATAAATTCCTTGCCCCTTATCAAAACTTTACCAAAAAAATATAATTTATATATAATACAGTAAAGTTAATTAAATATCTCAATCCCAGCAATATCTATTATTGTGAGTGCTATTCTCAGATTTTCCGTAAATGTTAGCCGTGCCAGGTTAACCATAATTCAATAGTTTAATATCCTCGATTTTAAATTAATACAATTCTGCGTGGGCTGTCGTTGAATTCATCGAGTTACGGACACTGTTAAAGGAAATGGCCTTCGTGGATTAAGGTATGTCTCATATATTTAAGCCAGGAAAAATATCACCAGATCGTGACCAGCAAACAATTTTAGCGAATCTGTGAGCTTATGTAATGGCGCAGTGTCGTCCGTCCACCGTCCACCGTCGTCCCAACGTTAAAACCCATGCTATCTCAGAAGCCGACAGAGCTAGCAGCTCCAAATGGCATTTAAGAATCATACACATGTCAAACTTCATTGGATTGAGCTGATGTTTTTGGTATCTGCATTAACTTAGATTTAATAGGGGAAAAGCTTTTAAATCTTAAAAAATCTTCTTCGAAGCCGTCCAGCCAAATTGTCTTATGTTTCACAGAAATAATTCCAGAAACATTATTTCTCAAGTTTGTTAAAATGGTTCTAGTTCGGCGATTGCAGATGTTACAGAAAGTTAAACTTAGTCATCTGTCCAGAAAAGCATTCTAAAATTACAATATCAGATATCAATACCAAATTTATGCCAGTGTTGGTCACATGAGTCATATCTGAAATTGAGGTATTGGTGGCGCCACTTAAACCGTCCTATTTTGTACGGGCATCATCAGTGTCTGTATCATCCTGAGGGCTACAAAAAACTTCTTCTTTGAATCCATATGGCCAACCTGTTTGATATCGCACAGAAATGATCCCAGGGTAGTGCTTTCTGAAGTTTGTTCATATGGTTTCAGTTCAGTGACTTCTGGCTGAGTTGTTGAAAGCTTAATTTAATCAGATGCCATAACAGCCCATTTTACCTCCGTGGCTTCAAAGATCTTCTTCTCAAAAACCGCCAGGCCAAATTCTCAAATCTCACATATTAATTATCTTCAGATGTTGATCATTCAAGTTTGTTCAAAATGTCTTGATTCAGAAATTTTTGGCAGAGTTACGGGGTGCTGAACTTAGCCAGTTTGCTTTATCTTCCCATATGAGTTATAAACCTGCAAAACGTTTTTTGACTGACGCCACTGAAGCATTTAGCATTTTTTAAAATATTTTACAAGAATAATCACCACAATAATTCTTATACTAATTGTCGTTAATGGTTCCACCTGAATGATTTTAGGCTGAATGATGAAGATTGAATTGAGTCATTTTATCATATATGTAAGTAGTGAGTAGCAGTTACATCTAGCCTGGCACTAGTTTATCAGCATCTATTACATCATGCCATAAGACATTTAGCTTTCAGGTTATCCGTGGTTAAAATTGACAAGAATGTTTTTTAAAGCTTTTAAAAAGTTAGATTTGTGAATCAATTCGTTATTATACCAGGCAATCTTAACAAATAACAACCATGGTTTTACAGCTCTCTCTGGCTATATAAGGACGGCTGGCCATGGATTATATATAATTGGTATCCATACTCTACTTACGCTCTTTACACAGCGCTTTTAGGCCTATAGGCCTAGTACTTAGAAGCGCAAGATTTCCCCTGCCTCGGGAGCGTATGCTCAACTTTATTCAAGAATTTGCCAACAATAAGATGTATCTATCTTATAATTTTGCATTCAGTATGCACCTGCAATCATTTTTTATATATTCCTATTTTCTTTTTTTTATATATAAATAGGCAGCTGAAAGTTTTTTTTTCAAGTAGGGACCACTTTGTGTACAGATGGCAGTACTTGGTTAACCATTGGCAAGTGGCCAAGATTTGCAAGTGCCTGGATGTGTGCCATTGGCCAAGATCATGTCAGCTCTATAAATAGCTTTTGCACAGTGCCAGGATTGGGAGAGGCCTATGTGCTGAAGTCTTACTACTATAACAGCTTGTAGTGGTGTTTTCATGGTGAACAGAATTGTATCATTTTAAACAAGTCAACGCATGTCTGTTTAATTCAATGTTATTTCAAGTAGGGACCTTGAAATTTGAAATCTTTCTCGTGAACCAGACGGCTGGTGCCACCTACCTTTGTTTTGTAAAAATTAATAAATGCCCTTTTCTCAGAAGTGATTCGCAGTATGGCCTGAAGTTGTGCACATCCATAGATCTTGGATCATTCCCTCTAGTACTCACGACTGTTGTCACCATCTACAATCATTTTCACGTGGTGTCTTACCGTACATTTAATTTGTTTGAAAATTGCTCATATATCAGGAGTGGGTCAATTTATTTGTCTGAAATTTACCATGTTCGTCCATTTTGGAAAGTTTTCTCGTGAACCAGACAAGTGGCACCACTTACCTTTCCGATTTGTTGAATAAATTAATGTTCTTTTTTTCAGGAGAGATTTGCAGTATTAGCCTCAGGTGGTGTAACCAACAATCATGATTAGGAGGCAGACATCCATCTCACTCTTCTTACCCTTACCACTCTATCCATGCCTCACTTCACCTGTACTACTCACTTTCAACTATCTGTATATACTTGTTCCATGCCTCTTTGCACCTAGACGAAGAGTGATTTGAAGACTGAAAGTGTGTAGGAACTGTTACGGAACCTAATATCAACAGATCACGTGGTCGTAACGAGCATAAATTTTGTTACGGAGACAAAAAATATCAGATTCTGTAACAATAGGCACGTGAAATGTCTAGGGGAATGAATTAAGAAGTCAGTGGTTTTTTTTGTTAACAAATAATTATCAATTATTCTTAAAACAACCCTTACATTACAATACACTAAATCAATACTGTTACACAGTATAACAACAGTGCAACAGCAAATCAATACAATTACACAGTATAATAAATAAAGTGTACATATCCTGGATACCCCCACTGTCATAGCGACAACAAGTCCTTTACAATGTAAAATCCAGATGAACAGTTCACATAAATCTTCTTAGAGAATAATAGTCCAATTCAATTACACAATTAATCTGTTGAAATCCACAAGTGAAGTTCTTGTAATAATTTCGAAAGCAAACTGGAGACAGGCCGCATAAAATCTGCATAGAGTTCGTAGAGTCCCTGACTCTACTGCAGTTATCGGATAGGTCCAAAACTGACTCTCACTCTTCCGTGTCCGCTGGAATATTTCTCTCTTCTCCCCGGCTCTCAAACACAGCCCCTATTTATTAATTTTCATCCGAAAATTCTAGAAACTTCTGTTTCACGAACAATCGAAAGAACCCAACAATACATAATACACACGCCCAAAGAATATTACAAGACGCGCTCATAGAGCGCGACAATCAGCATGAGCACTGTGTTTCTACACGTCAGACGCCACACGTGGGCCGACCCGGCTCGCGCGTCTCCCATGGCATTGGACAATGCTTGCGCTACACAGACACATGCAAGACTGCTGCACACAATACAAGAGACATCTGTAACATAACATACATCTTAAATGGCTTTCTCGTACACAAGACTGGTGGTGCCACTTACATTCATTTTTGTTTTGTGTGCACCTATGCCAGTATTTCAGCAGTGACGTTTGTGTAATTGGTGCATGCTATCGGGTGCAAAATGTTCAGTGCTTGAATTGTACAGATACAGTCACATATCTACTTGAAAAGTAACGGTCCTGCATGAATGAATTAAACCTGATGTATATCCAGTTGCACAGGTTCGCATTAGGCCTTAAGGTTTTGTTTTTCATTGCGTTTAATGAGTTTCAATGAGTTACATTTGCAAAGTGTGCTATATATCCATGTCATATCGACAAATAGTGTATATGATCAGTCATTCTTCAGAATAACATTAGAATTATCCTGATACTTAAGAAGAAGGACATTTACAATGTATTTTCCCTATTTTGTGGCGCAAATTTCCTTAAACACCAATTAAATGCCGTGTTTCAAAAAGGAGTAAAATAGCAAAACGATTGATCACATTATACGGTATCCCCTTTTTTCACAACACTGTGGTTATCGGTCATTGAATGCTCCAATAAAAAATAAATCATGCAGGTTTTATAGATCAGAAATGTTTAAGGAAAGCATTTTTATTTCTTGTTAGATTCTGAAGCCAAACTGTTCTCTGTTATTTTATTTTCATATATCTTCAGTATTGCTCACATTTTGATTTAAAATTTCCTACACCGAAGTGGGGAAGGTGTCCCCACAACCGGTTCACACAGCAGATAGTACCAGTTCACTGAAAACGCTTTTCCGCTTGTCCCAACCCCGCACCACGCCTAATCCCCTCACCCGGTAAACACTATTGCAATTCACTGTAAACGCCTGTCCCCCCCCCCCCCCCCCCCCCAAAAAAAAAAGGGAAAGGAGGGGGGGGGGGTAAATGTAGTAAAGCCCAATACAAGGTCATATGTGTGTTAAAAGTGTGGGTGCCCCCCCCCCCCCCCCCCAGACAGAGCGAATGGGAGGAAGTCCAGCTGTTAAGAGAAGAATTGTGCAAAAAGTAAAAGAAGCATGAAACTTGGCATAATAGTTGGCCAAACCATACTTGACATTTTCAGATATAGGGCCAAGCGGAATTCATCCGATCTTGGTCAAAATCCAAGATGGCGGCCGCCGGATTATCAAATATCAATACATTCGGTTATATTTGTCGTAGAATGCTTTCCAAGTGCACTATTTCTATGTTTTTGGGGTCGAAAAATTCATTTATAAGGGTTTAAAGTCTGTAAAATGACTCTGTGAATGAATCCTGGCTCTGTTTATATTGAAATTGTCCTACATTTTCCCTTGTTTACTAGCACAATGGATAGCCAACATTATTTGTCGAGTTCCGCACAGTAGTCGCATACATTGTGATCGATGTCAAATGAAAGTGTCATTTGCTGGCTTTGGTTTGTCTGCTTTGTAATGAATTCGGATGCTTTAATAGTAGAACAATTTCTATTGTAATGTTTCTTCCTTTCTTTCTTTTACTTCCCCTTTATTTGCATGCTTATAAATATAATTCCTTTGAAGAGGTGAAGGGTGCAAAAAACTTATCTGTCGAAATCTGCAATGAAATTAGGATCGAACTTAATATGTCCGTAAACACTTACCATAAGAATATTTGAAACCTACATATATGTATTAGATTTTAAGATCAGCATTCATGTAAACCCTTGTTAGGGCAATTGGGATATATCAAATGCATAAATCCAACTGTGCTGACATTTAACATATATATTAATTTTTCAATGTAATGGAATGGACAATTGAGTGGTAAAACGCTCGGCTATCTCCACTGGCGCCCCTATTCCTATTGGGTTATAATGGCCCATCCAAGGTGGGTGAATTCCTCCTTGTCCTTCGCTTTCCTTCACCTTTGTATATATACCACCGAACGCCACCATCCGAGCCATGGAGAGTGGCTTGTAATAGTAATTACCACTAACTGTACAACCCATATTAATTATATATTATAATAAAATAAATTAGACAATCCATATAATATAAAGTTTATCCTGCTTATAACTTTTATATCAGACTGGATGCGTGCGTGGCAGGATACAGACCTATGTAAGAAGCTCACACCTGTCAGCTGTATAGATTCCGTCTGTGTGTTCCTACTGAAATTGTACTAAAATTCCCTTTTTCATCAGTACACCCAACGGTAAACTGGATAAAATTTGCGGAATATTGCACTTTTAAATGAAAGTGTCATTTGCTGGGGTAGGTTTTATTATATTAATATTTAATATCTGACTTCCTCTGTTTGAAATCCCTTTATTTGCATGCTAACGCATGTATTAACTGCTTTGCCGAGGTAAGGGATGAAAGAAAATTAGGTATCCTGTCTGGTATCAGTGGGAGCTTCATATATCATGAAGAATAGGCAGGGTTTTCGAAAATCTACAAACATGATATTTAATGTTACCATCAAATTAACATTCATGTAAATCTTGATTAGTGTAATTAAAAATCAAATAGTTCTGCTGAAATTTAATTTACATGTTCTAGTTAAAAGTATTTGAACACCATGTCTGTTTAAAAGGAAAGACTTTAGGCCAAAAAAATAAAAGGGTTTGGTTCTCAGGCACTTTTTTTCAGAAATCAATGCGGGCGGGCGGTATTTTATTTTTGACCTTTTTTTTTGTATGTTTCGATAAAAATTCATATGATCAGGGAAAAGCATGTAAATGACAGGTTTCTTCTTGCTAAACAGGCAAAAGCACTACATAACAAAGAAAATCGTATCGAAATTGTATTATTTTACCATTTTGAATGTTTGAATGATGAAATCAATATAAAAATGTTTGATGCGGGGGTTAAAATTGACGCGGGCGGTGCCTGAGAACCATACCTTTAATTTTTTTTTTGGCCTTATTTAAAATGAATTTGGAGTACATGTGTGCATGACAAGATACGATCTTATGTAGAAGCTCACACCTGTGTGCTGTGTGGATTCTAAGATTCTTTTGCAATGAACTGATGGCTTTCAGACTGTATGTTGGCAAGAAAACAGAATCCACACACATTAGAGGTGCGCAACATGTTGCTGTATGCTGCCTTTGTACTAGGGTGATGAATGCATGAAATAACATTCATGCAGTTTTCTAATTTTGTGATACGGTGACAATGCAGACTTAAGACTGCATGATCGTAGGAAAGAACCGACACATGTGTCAGTAAAGTATCCCTGCCATTTGCTGTGATGCAATGTTTGTGATATAAAACTTGTTCCTTCCAAAGGAGTTGCCATTAAAATTCACTTTGCATAATGCGTTGGTGTCAACAAAATACTTTCATTTGCTGACATTATGCACATTTGTAGATTTTTGTAGTACATGCATATATCGTTAGAAATATTCACCACATGTATGAGTCGGTGCTGCCAGGTTCAAGCTAGCTGATCTTTCATGGATGGATGCTAAGAAAATGGTACAGCAAGACGGAAGATAGAAAGTCTAATTCACAAAACAAGATTGAAAAAATATAATGCACCCTCCGGGTCCAGACATGCATTCTTTCTTCATTAACTTGACTACCTAAAAATTCAGTACAAAGTTTGGTTTGAGTTTTTATCGACTTGATTGGTGATTGTAACTTTGCTGTGCATTAAGCTTCTGAGCTCTGGCAACCATTGTACTTTCCCTTTATGTCAGTTTTATGCCCAAATGCAGAATGCTTTGGAAACTTGTATTTCATACCATTCGCTTCATGAAGTAAACATATATTAATGAGGAGAGAATACTTCTGAATATTATTACTGAACAGAACAGTTTATTACATTATTTTTTTGTAATATTGCCAGCAAATTTTATAACCTTGCCTGAATATTTTCTTTTATATTTTGCAGGACAAGAGCGTTTTTCTTCTAGTAAAACGCCCACAATTCCAACTTACTATCGGTTCTTTTTATCTTATGTGCAAAGTTCAGTCCGACCTACAATCTTGCATTCTGTGCACATGAAGATAAATTATTTCAATAAATGAAGCAAATATTCATTATTTCTAATTATCACTTGGAAATGCAAAGTTAACTTATTGGTAAGGATCATAAACCAGCTTATCAATGTAGAAGGTAAATGGCGAACTGCACAAATGTCTACAAATGTCCAGATTCTGTCATGCACCATCACCACAGTACAAAGATAGCAAATACGGGGTTAGAACGTTGCCTCGTGGTTAAGGACGTGTTTGTAGGTCCCCGGTTCAAACCCCGTCGTTGTCGAAATGGCATAAGGGTGAAATCTCGCCACAAACCATGAGATTTTCTCTAATGTCTTAACGATAAGTTATTACTTCTTTCTAACAACATACCAATTATCATACGGATAACTTCATTCTCATTAAGTAGAAAGTGATACAAACAGGCCTAAATCTATCACTTTGAAAGAAAGCGTAGCATACAGCACAATGTGGTGAGCCGCTAAATATGTACTGTTTTTCGCTTCATGCAAGCAAAGAGTCTTGAAGCTGCCCGTCACCTCAAGGCAAAAGAGCCAGAACTTATAAACAAATAAAATTTCTTTTACATTGGTTGTACTACTGGTTATAATAACTACTACAAGGTACTTTTCATGGCTCGGATGGCGAAGTGGTGGATGGAATCAGAGAACACGAAGAAAACAACCGACTCTGTATGGACCACAACAATCCCCTCTCATAGCAACAACGGGGACAGAAACTTCAGTCGCCAGTGAAGAAAGCCGAGCGTTTTACCAATCGACTGTCCTTTCCATTACATTGAAAGAGACATAGTGTTCAAATACTTAAAATTAACAAATATATTAAATTTCGGCAGGGTAATCAACAAATATGTTTAACCCTTAGACGTGCTGGTAAAAAAGGGTAATTTTAGCATAATTTCAATACCAACAAAATCAGACTTCATTCACACATGCATGATGCAGACCTGGAACCCTTATAAATAAATTTTTAGATCCTTATAACATTGCACTTGCAATGCATTCCAGGAAAAATATAACGGACTCTATTGGTATTTTATATTTAGGTGGCCATCTTGGCCGCAATCTTTGAGTTTTAGCAAGATATTGTGAATTCCGCTCGGCCCCATATCTGAACATATAGAGTATGGTCTGGAAAATTATTATGCCACGTTTCATTCTTCTTTCCAGAATTTCATTCAGTTCTTCTCAATATGGAGCCGAACTGTTGGACTAATGGGAATATTACCGAATTCGTGATAAAAACCAGCTAATGAGTACCTGAAGAGGATTTGGACCTCAAAAATTGAATTTCCCAGTCGCAAAAACATAATATTAGAGTACTTGCAATGCTTTCTCGGGACATTTTAACACAAGTTATTGACATTTTCTAAATTGGCAGCCATCTTGGCCGCCATCTTGGATTTTGGCCAAGATAATTTATTTTCAGCTTGGCCCTATATCTGAAATTCATCAATAAGCTCGAAAGAATACTTTTGCCAACTTTCATACTTCTTTCATTTTTGCACAACTCCTCCAAATATGGGAGCTTAACCGCTGGACTAAGGGGCGCGTTTCATCAATAGAAATCACTAAGCGAGTGCACACATTTATAATATGGGAGTGCGCCGTAACAGTATGGGCACGAAGGATGACCTTTCTGTTTTAACACTGTTAGGTTACCGAGGCAGACAATGGTTCCCTTACTGTTACATGTAGATCTTCATAAACCTCCATTTAAATGGAAAGAACACCAGCAATCACACTGTTACAAGATTTGGGCTTAGAAATGCGTGATGAAGAGGCTTGATAAATAAAGAATTCATCTCATAAAGATGCAGAAAACTAGTGTGAAAAGTGACTTTTAGAGTTATCAAACCATGGTGTCTAAAGCAAACAGGTGTACTTATTACATAAACTTATTTATTTTACATGAATTGTACGTGATTACTATACGAATAGTTATTATAACTCATCAAAACACTCTCTTTGGCTCAGATGATGGCGTTCGGTAGTCTGTGGAAACGGAGAACCCAGGGAAAACCACCGACCTTGGACGGGATAGTTCAACCTATTCTTAAAGCCACGCCGGGGATCGGGCCCGGTCGCCAACGGAGTGAGCCGAGCGTTTCAAGGCCCCTGGAGTTGTAGGTTTGTGTAGCCAAAATGGATTAAACCTTGAGAAAATTAACATGTTATTACTTATGTTTATTGACTTTAGATACCCATTCTTAACAATAATAGAGGAAAGAATATCTTTTAAGACGAAGACGTCATTCACGATGCTTTATTAACACCAAGGAAAAGCAAGTTACGCACCATTGATATAAAATGTGCATGCCCTTAGGTATGTTAGTTAGATGACTTGGCGCAAATGTTCTAGCTATTACTGGGCTCTCCTGTACAGCGTGAAAAGTGAAAAAATTGCAGCTCATATTTATTTTTTACCTTGTCCTAATTTCAAAGACAACTTTCGAGCTAAACCTATATATGCTTATTTATGGGTATCATGGGAGGGGGGTTCTTACACCCCCGTCACATGAGAAGGCGATCTCGTCGCGATTACCGAATTGGGGCAGATCGCAGTAGAGCGCAGCCAGAGTGGCCTTAAATTTTCATGAGCTTGAGCGAGATAGTGTCGCCTTGGGTCGTCATATGGTCACCATGAAGGCGATAAGTGGCGACAAGTTTTGAACATGGACAATATTTCCGCCGCGGGGTCGCCGTGGATTAAAAGCACAGTCAGATCGGAATTCGATCGCCATCAGTGTCCCAGCAGCGCAGTACTAGCTTCCTGACAGAGCTGGTCGATCGCCAGTAAACATGGTAGCATCGGTCTGTTACGCTTCGCTGCCCCAGCACACTTACCCCGCCGCTACCGACACCTCGGTGACCCTAGTGAGCTCTTTACACGTTGCACGTTGCTGCCGCTGCGCCTATGACGTCAGAGCTACGCTCTCTCTGCGCCTAGTTGGATTCGACGTGTGCTGGCGTTTTCGCTCTGATGAAGCTCGCGGCGCCAGCACACGTCGTGTAGCGTGGCGAGAGAGGCATTGCAGTCATACTTGAGGATTTGTTTTCCCTATGTTGAGGGCGACCAACGGCGATCTACTCGGTCGCCGTGGTCGCCATAAGGTCTTCATCTAGTATGATAGGGCCCCTAGGGGGGTCGTCTTCTCTGGCGATCGCTCGGCGATTGTAGATATATGGTTTTGCATTATATAGTTAAGATCCTCCGCTCTCTTGATGTATGTACGTTTATGAAAGTTTAGTATTATTAAATTGTTAGCTCCGGTTATTTATATAGCAACCTAATATTAAAGATGTCATCAAAATTTTAAGGCAATGCGTTTCAGGCAAGTTTGTATTTTTGTACTACTCGTGCCCATAGTGGATATAGGCTGTGACGATACACGTATACATTGTGATGCATGGTTGAATATTTGATATTTGTTTTCAGCGCCCAAGAAGAAACGCTTTGCCCAAAAGATTTGAGACGTTTGGGAATAAAGTTTATTTCTACAGTGTTGAAATAAAAGAAAAAAGAATTATAAGTTTAAATTTTGTTATATATATATATATATATTATCGTATTGAGTATCGTGCTGTACCGTGTACCGTATCTCGAGATCGTTATAGCCTTAGTTATAATAGCTAGCAACACAAAATATCCAGCGATTACAACTAACAAGATGTAACCGTGACTTAATAGCCAGCCCTCTCCCGCAGTCAGCTTTAAACGATGGCATAGCATTCTTGTTGTTTCAAAAACAACAGAGCGAGCTTTGACGAGACTTACAGTGGGGTAACTGAAAACTTATCAATTATTACCCAAAGCAGAAAATTAGACATTTCTGCCTTAAATGTGATCGAGTTCCAAGCATTTTCATAAAATCTCGCTTATTTCCGTTTGACGCCAAGTGTATAACGAGATTTAACGAGACTTACAATGGGGTCACTGTAAAGTATACCTCTCTAGCATGAAAAGTGACCGAGTCATAAATTTAAGCATTTTCTTGAAATCTCGCTTATTCTCGTTTGACAACAGATGTCGTGAGAATCACTGACAGTTTAAAAAATGTTACCAAAAGCAGAAAACTAGTGTGAACCATTTTAAGTAATACAAAGGAAAACAATAAGGTTCTTTCCCCGGCAATGCAAACGATTTTGCCAAGTTTGAAGATTGTGTTTCTCTATGAAGGCATGTCTGAGAAAATTGATGAAGATACAGACGAACAAACAGACACAACAATAAGAACACGTATCAGGATACTATACAATACGTTTAAAATTACATGTGGAAAGTGGGCTTTGAGGTGATACAACACCTGGTAGCCCTTTAAATACTGTAACGTACTGTGATATAACGCTAATAAAAGGCTCTCAGACGGTGAGACATAATTATTTATAATGAGGTTAAAGATCCCCTCGCATTATTAAATGAAGTACATTGAAATAAAATACTGAAACACTAAAAGAGATCATTACATTCCCATTAATCACATTACTGTTGTTTCTTGAAACAGTTCGATGTAAAAGAGGGAAAGAATGTAATTTATTACACAATTAAGTGATGATGAGCGGTTAAGTATGACCGCCTAGGGGAAATGTGGCTTATATTTAATTTCATTCTGACAGAGTACGTTAACTTTAATCATAAGAGGATCAAAACCGAACGATTTTGCTAAATACTTAGTACATCAGAGGATAGGAACATGGGACACCACATGCTTACACCTTATATACAAAGGGTGCTAGAAAAAAAGGGTTACGGAACCTAATATCGACAGATCACGTAGTCGTGACGAACATAAATTTTGTTATGGAGATAAAAAAATCAAATTCTGTAACACAAGGCAGCGTGAAATGTCTAGGGGAATGAATAAAGAAGTCAGTGTTTTTTTGTTAAAAAAAATTATAATTTATTCTAAAAATGATCCTAACATTACAATACACTAAATCAATACAATTACACAGTATTACAACAGAACAACAGTAAATCAATACAAGTATATAAATAAAGTGTACAATACTTGGCCGCCACCACTGTCACAGTGACAAAAAGTCCTTTAAAGCATAATTCAGATAAACAGTTCACATAAATCTTCTAAGAGAATAACAGTCCAGTTCAATCACAAAATAAATTTGTTGTAATCCAAAAGTGAAGTTCGGGTAGAGAACCCAAAGGCAAACTGAAGACTAATTAAAATCCGTTACAAATTCGAATAAGATGTATAACTGCCGCAATTATCGGATAAGGTCCACAAACCGATACACACTCTTCTGTGTCCGGCTCTAAAACACATCCCCTTATTTATAACTTTTCACCTCAAGCCGAAAACTTTCCATACCCGAACAGGAAACATCTAGAACAAAAAAAAACGCTGTGTTTCTACATTTTCAGGGTTTACAGTGGGCTGGTCCGGCTCGGCCAGGCGAGAAAGCCCCAGACTAGCATGACCGCTGTGTTTACACGTCAGACCCCACGCGTGGGCCGGGCTATGCCGCCATAGCAACGGACAATGCTAGCGCTGCACATACACATGTGAGAATGCTGCATACAATAAAAGAGACATCTGTAACAATAGACTTAACATCGGGTTATTCAGTTCTCAATAACCTCCCCGTAACAAAAAAAAGTATAAATAAAATCACATCAGATATATGTACTTTGAAAATTCGGCTCAAATCAGTGTATTGAGTTAAAACATTGGTTTTAAATTATAGCAAACCTAAGTCACTTAATTGATCAAAAACGAAATCTTGCTCAGATATCCTTCACTTTTATATTTTGTTAAATGATGACCGCCGAATGTGGCTGTTTCGTGGTTATACTCAAATGTAGTCAAATTCTGAGCAGGGTGGTTGGAAAACAGCCAGCGACTCGTGAAGGTTCAGTGTACATTCGTTTAAACTGATTGTCAAATACCTTTTCAACAACCTCCTTTGAGAAAATCTTTTACTTAAGCCTCCACAGAGTTATTTGTCACAGCAAATAAAATCCCCTTAGCTTCCTGCACACTGATAAAGGAATTAATTCCAAACCCGTGCTGCACAGTTAATTAGACATTTATTTAAAATAAAAATATTGATTTTTTACAGTTTTCATTGTCATAAGGTTAAAAAGATTCCGACTTGGTTTACGTGACCTGTTCAGGTGTAAATGAAACAAACAATAGGC
The DNA here is from genome assembly GCA_026874595.1 of Sipunculus nudus. NCBI lineage: Eukaryota > Metazoa > Annelida > Sipuncula > Golfingiida > Sipunculidae > Sipunculus > Sipunculus nudus. The sequence goes on from CM049311.1 coordinate 78,476,366, forward strand.
GAAGCATAGCAGAGAATGAGCTATTTTATTCTGCCTTCACCGCTATTCGGGACAATAATAGCGCCATTAAACCACTTGCAGCCTGTCCTGGATATCTGCAGCTACCCCTTGCTTCAGCAAATGAGATTGGCCAAGATTCCGGGCATTGCTTATTCCCTGTCAGGAGTTCGAAACAGAAACCAAATATTTATTTTGATCAGCTCCAGTTTATTTAAATCACCTAGTTTGGTTTAAAATAAATATTCTTTTGGTACCAATTTCGAAATACGACAGCGCGTGGCTAAAAGCAAGGAAGATGGAGAGTAGACCATTCGGAGCATCTCTTTATATCTTCGTGTGTCTTCTTGTCGGAAACCTATTATTTTTTTTTGCGATCGTACATGAATACGATATTTGTAAGAAATTAACCGCCTAATCATTATGGATTAACACTTTACAATAAAAGTTGATATTTGTCATTAGGCATTTCACAAGGTGCTTAAGGTATAAAGCAGGTAATTTTTATTACACATTTGTGCCGTCCTACGGGTCGCCTTATGCTTCATAAGAAAAACGTGAACCAAGGTTTCATCCCCTCACTGCATATAACAACTAACAATTTCGTAATTATCAGCAGCTGAGTTAGTTCTTTAAATCCATGGAATGAAGCTTACGTCCATGCAAATCGGATAATGCACGTGCCGATTGGCGTGACTGTATCTTGACGTTTGTTATTGTTAACAATTTGAATGAGGTATTGATCTGACATTTCCTGTTCCACTTTCCCGGACAACACGGTTATTATTATATTGATTCATCATAGATTAAATCGAAAATAGAAAAAAAAATTTCCTTGCTTGGTGTAATAGGCAGGTTTTTTCCCATTAAAGACGTCCATATATATCCATATATTTTGTTGATTGCAAATCAAATTGAGTATTGTAAACTGATAAACTTGCAATGAAAAAAATGTAGATAACTTACTATAGATGACTTTGATTTCACTGAATATGTAACCCTGTGTCTGCACTGTACAGTCTTATAGTCCTGTTTGCGGGTTTATGTAGAAAAAAATAAGAAAATTTTCAGTGGGACCTAAAAAGAGCATCTATTAAAATGATGTACATGTTTCCATTAAAAATAAATTGAAAGAGCCTGCTTTACCACATATAGTGGGCATATTGGCTACCATCTCGGCAACAACTATTTTAAAACTTATTTGGCGTCCAATATTTCTAAAATGACAATTTAGAGAACCCTAATAAAAATGGTTTCGTCGAGTTTCGGATACTTGCATGGCGGCATATATTGTGTCTCCGTCCTATTGACAAATTAAGTAAAGCCTGAAGAGCTCATTTCGAGCTTGGTGGCGTTATTGTTATGGCGCTGGACTTGTGATCACCATGATTTGGGTTCGCGTCCTATTCACACCGCCGTCTGCGCTGAGACTTCTAGCCAAAGTCTTTACCACAAGGGTACGACCCAGGAGTGAATTGGTTCTGGTCATGGGCGGCACGCATATGCTTATCAAATAACCTTTTAGCGATTGTTATTGATGTTCGGGTCGATGCATTCCAGGGAGCCGATTAAAGCTACCAAAATGAAGAGGCCTGAAAGGCCAGAAGGCAAAATGTTCAAGTTGGCTGAAACTGACAAAGGTAATGTCATACAATGAACCCCCACCGGTTCATGTGTTGGCGATAAATGCCACCGAATGATCCAATTTGACCTTAAAACACATAACGGTCCATTAATGCATTTATATTTGATAACTATACTATATAATAATAGCAATCGCCTTTATCTTCATTGTGGCGACTATCTTTGCAGCCTTCTTAATGTTTTAGTACGTTTTTTAACCTTAAATGAAAAACGTCCATCTAGGTCTTCTTATAACCACAACTCTCTCTAAAAACAGCATTATTTTAAACATTTATCCGTTATTCATGGAGCTTTTATCCTGCATTTTACAAAACGCGGCCATTGTTATTCTTTCATAATTCATAATGTGTTAGAGACACCTGGGGAACACACATAAAGCACCCATTAACTCCATTTCTATATTTCTTGATTCAGAGCAGTGAAAACATTACTGTGTTAACAAAAACACATTTTTAAGTTGTACTTTTCATTCATCTAAATGTAAGAAATTATGGACATGATTATAACATGGCTTGTGTACGTGTCACTTGACACAAACATAACCCTAGAGCCAAAGGTTACCGAATATATCTTGGTTTTATTTATGGAAAACACAATACCCAATAAAGTTCAAATTTGTTCGGTTTGACATTGGAAATGGCATTAAAATGACCTTGAAAGTTAAGCAGTGTCAACAAAAGTGAAAAATCTACTTAGCTAGCCCGATTTTCGGTTTGACCTGGGAAATGATCTTGAAAGTCAAATTTTAAGTTGGCATCAAGCCACCCTTTTTTCTTCACTCTATAACTGACTGATCTAGCATGGATGCCTGTAATTAACAAGCAATATCCTTAAAAGTGAAAAAAAAATCAACTTTGGTTGGTCCACTATTAGAATAAAAGCTTCGATCAAGGAGCTCCGACTGTCAACAGACCATTCAACTTAGGACGGATTAGGTAGTCAGTCATAACCGGTTAATATAAAAAAAAGCTTGTCTTTGTACTGTTTTGTACTGAGTCAATTATTCAGCTTTGGACGATATATGTCAACTAAACGTCAACTCATCACTGAATCATGAATATGTCTTTACATCGATCGATGAAAGAGAATATGGTTAAACATTGCTTTAACCAGAATAAATACAATGTTCCTGACGAGAATTCATTTAAATATAAATTCAAATTTCTTAAACACACAGAGCAGGTATTTACATTATTCTTGATCTATGCTGCAAAAAAATAAAAAAAGTTTGAAAATGGATTTGAGTCTGTCAAAATAGGTAAACACTATGGAGCCCCTAAAGTGACTAGGTGATATTTTTTTTCTGGGTAATCGCGATCATTTCGCGTTCCCTCGCGATCACTTCGTGTTCCCTCGCGATAATATCGCGTTCCCTCGCGATAATATCGGGTTCCCTCGCGATCTTTTCGCGTTCCCTCGCGATCTTTTCGCGTTCCCTCGCGATCTTTTCGCGTTCCCTCGCGATCATTTCGCGTTCCCTTGCGATCTTTTCGCGTTCCCTCGCGATAATATCGTGTTCCCTCGCGATCTTTTCGCGTTCCCTCGCGATCTTTTCGCGTTCCCTCGCGATCATTTCGCGTTCCCTCGCGATCTTTTCGCGTTCCCTCGCGATCTTTATATATATATATATTATCAAATACTTAAAATACTGGAAACAGCTCATCTTGGAAAATTGATACTTCCACTGTCAAAACTATACATACATACATACATACATGTATATATATATATATATATATATATATATATATATATATATATATATATGATCGCGAGGGAACGCGATATTTACCCAGAAAAAAAAATATCACGTATGTCACTTTAGGGGCTCCATAAAACACTGACCCAGAATGCGATATATTTATCCTATCATTGACCAACATCGGCTACAAAATGCTGCTGCTAATCTATAAAACTTTACATTTTCTTTAACTTTAAAACTGTTTGAAATGATATGTAAAATTGGTGTATATTATATATATATATATTTATATATATATATATATATATATATATATATATATATATATTGTCGATGATCCACAGCAACAGTCTCCAATAATATCTTTCGTTAATCAACCCTAAATTGATTGATAATAGTTTTAAAGGTACATGATCTTTTGCAATTGTATGTTTATTATCCAACGCGATATGTTCATTATCGGATGAAAAAAAAATCACCAGCAAAACATATTATTATTATATGTACTTAACATACCTGGTACTTGAATAGGTCTTTACCTTCCTTACCAATTATTATGTTTGTTTGTATTGCCATAAGTGGTACGTGAATGTTAATTAGCACAGCATACACATATGGTCACTATTTATTGTTGATATACTTAGCCCAATTTGGTTGTTGTACCAGTCCCGCATCTTTTTGTCAGGTATATGGGCGGCATCTTAGGTGTCACGCTGGGGGGACACGTCTTCGTAACGGAAGGACTGTCCGTACATGTCACTCAAAAGAAATGTCGTCTCAATTCCCCGAGTGGCGCTACCATCCGTGTACCTGATAAAAAGGCTAGAACATGACGCAGACCACAAAGCCAACCTCTGCAATATTGCATTAATAAAAGTGTCAGGAACGGTCTGGGTTGAGACTTATGGCTTAATTGTGAACGTACACGTGCATCCGAGATTGATGGATCCAATCACGACTTGATGGCTGATTTATTTACACAGAAAATGTCTCGAGATAATTTTTCACAGAAAAAAAAATATTAAATCCCCATTGGATTAACAGTCATTTGATGCTTAGCTCGTGATAAGTTAAATGTGAGATTATGATAATTACGGTATCTGTCAATATTTCTTTCTAAAACCGTTTGCTCTCACTTCTGTACACAACTTTGCAACGCCCGCAATCAATGGCACAAAACAAACGTAGTGCACCCACAAGGTGGTCGTACCGCGCAACTTCACAAAGCTTCCAACCGTTGTCTCTTCCGTGTTTTGTTTCATGTTTCTTCTTCTTGTTTTGGAATTATCACGCGTGCGCAAGATCGGGCTTCTTGTCACGGAATGACGATGGCTACATTCGTTATGTAGCTGTACATTGACCTGTACCTGACCATATCAAAAGTAGTTATACTGTGCTGCCATGGTACCGCTTATACCTGCAGCCCCCCGGGTTATATACGCTCTCAGGACTCCCTCTTTTTCATCTGAATCAATCTTTTTTAGGGTTTCAGTAAGGCAAAATTTGGCGGCCTGGGCCCCCTTTTCCGGACCTTGGACCATTTTAATGTTTTTTCATTAGTCCCCCTTGGTTCGACCCCCCCCCCCTTGTCCTTAATCCCGGATCCGCCCCTCATAATCCGGTTAGTCTGTTTCAAACGAGATGAAATAGCATTAAGATCAGAGTGAATGGCATTCAATGCCAAGTCCTCGTTAACTTAAAACAAGTAATATCGCCACTGGATACAGTATGTCAAGTACTTGTCCAGTTGTCAGGTTTTGGAAAATGGTAAAGACTGAATTATGTAATTATTGTTGGCGTGTTTAATTGCCAATTTAGAGGATACCATAATTTCTATGACAAATGAAAATCCTTTGTATGAATAATAAAGAAAGCCCCCTTCGAAATTCCAACTGTTCTCAATTTAACTGTATGGCTCTCAAAAGCATTGCTAAACAATATGTGGACTCTAGAATGACATGTCAGACCACAGAACAAGCAAGCAGAACAATACAGAACAACACAACCTGGATGACAGGTGACCAGACCTCATAACGCGAAATGAATAGACAAATAAAATGAGCTAGAGTTTGTGTAGTTAGGACAATATTTAACGAAGTCATGGGCAAAATATTTTTTTATGTTTTCGATTACCTTGACCTTTACCTTTGACCTGTCTCAATTGAAAACGAAAGGCTTAAAAAAGTTTTATTTGTCTATCAACAATATAATTTTTGGAGCGATTGACCCCAAAGTTTGGAATATGAATTTTTCCGAAAAATGCGTAACAATGGTAATAGGAGATTGCCATGGAAAAGCGAATTAAATGAGCTTTATTTTAGGCGGCTACGATGAGTTTTAACGCAGATATGAAGAAAAACAATCTTGTGTTTTTTTTTATGACCGTGACCTTTAATCTATATCCTCTAGAAGACATATCAACAGTATTATATTTTGAGGGATTGCAAAAAACATCTGGCCTGTAGATGCCAAATGTCAGATGAAAGAACAAACAGGAAGTAGAATTTTACGTCAGCTGAAAAACATACGCACATACTGATACAGTGACACATCTGAGAAAAACAAGTGACCAGATAATCTTAGGCGAAGGTATAGAGGAACACAATGAGCTATAGTTTATGTAGATAGGCCTCTTTTTGACGAAGTTATGACGAAAATAAAATGTTGACCTTTTTCGAAGACTTTGACCTTGAACTTTACCTATAAAAAAGACACAGTTACAGCTTTAAGAAATCGTTCTGATATACCATATGTTTAAGTTACAAAGTGATTCCTGCAAAACTGCGGCCTGTAGAATGTTATAGGTCAGAGGCAAGAACCAGCTAGCACGCGAAATTGAGGACAACTGAAAAACAGACAGATATTCTGATAAACTGACACAGAGTGAAAGACAAGTAACTAAATCAATTCATACAAAAGACGAAGAGGAGAAAAATGAGTCATAGTTTGTGAAGATAGGACTATTATTGACAAAGTTATGAGGAAAATAAGATTTTGAGATTTTTTTTATTACATTGACCTTGAACTTTGTCCCTTTAAAAAATATACACATACGGCTTTCAGAAAACGTTCCGATAGATTCCATGTGTAAGTTACTTAGTGATTCTTGCAAAACTGTGGCCCGTAGAATGTTATATGTCAGAGACATACACCAGCAGGCAGGCTGACAAACAGACAGGTATACTGACAAAGTGACACATCTTAAATGACATAGACTACAAAAGGAGCTATAGTTTACGTAAATAGGCCTCTTTTGACAAAGTTATGATGAAAATAGGATTTAGTATAGTTTTTTCGCTGACCTTGACCTTTGACGGATACTGACCGAAAACAATAGGTTTCCAGGACTTTTGATTATCACAATATTGTGGAGTAGGGACAAACACACACACACACATCGTAACGAACAGACATACGCAACAGACAACATGCTTAGATTTCCGCCAAGCAATAATACGGACAACAAATATTGAAGTTGTAAAACTAATGTATGATTTGATACATGCCTGAATAAAAAAAATACCGTGAACTGCATATTTCATAAAGTTTTACAAATTACAGGCCGGTCAATTACATTTAAAGATGTAGCGATAATTTGAAAAAACATATTTGTTGTCAGTTACGTGAAGAGAAAACTAAATATTCACTGCTAGCATGAAAGACTGCTGTTTGATTTGTTTAGTTGTATTATGTGAATGAAAATAACAATATGTGACTTGCAGTTATTTTATATCAAATATCGACTACACAGAACATGGAGTTGATTAATGATGTCCATCATGTCCGTTTGGAACAATTAAATCAACTGAATCCACATTTTTATACAGAAAAAATTAGGTTCAGTTCTCAATAGACACTCAGCTAGTGAACCCACATTTTTATTTTAACGAATTTCCACCTCCCTGCTCGTGAATCCAATTTTGGTATTTTTTTGTCAATGACGTCGCGTAACACGTCCAGAAAAATAAGTCAAGAAGTGACACTTACTGCACACTTCGAACTTCTAAAATACCATTATATATTATTTATATCAGTATATAGTTGATATTAGGCGTTGAACCCTTAATTTTGGTGAGAAAATGTGGGTTTGCTTCATGTTTTAACTGATCTATATGTGTGTTTATGATTAACCCACATTTAGTTTATTTGTCAATAACTTCGCGTACACATATCACGTCAAGAAAAATATGTAAAGTAATGACACTTTTTTTCCCTATGTAACTTAAGCAATTGATAAAATATTAATATATTATTTATAGTGAGGTTGAGTAGAAGAACATTAAACTCACATTTTTGAAGGCAAAAATGTAGGTTCAGTTGATGTTTTATCCCCCTGAAGTTCCTCCCCGCATAATCCACCTATACCATTAAACGAATCCACTCCAAGTTTCAACATTTAAAATGTCTGTCATTTTAGTCTGTCTTCGTCTTTACAACTTGCAAAGGCGACGCTTCACGATACAATACAATTAATACAATTTTATTTGCTCTTGACAGTAAAATGATTGTATGGAGCAGACATTGATAATTTTCACATTATTAATTTTCATATTATTAATATTGTTATTATTGTCAGAGTATCTTCATAGTAAGATTTCATGCACTGGTGTAAATTTATGTTAATACATACATTATAGATACTGAAAAGTATATATGTATGTTGACACACATGCATATATCTAAAAAAATATACATACACCTAAGCGCGTGCATATACACACAGTTGTGGCTATATATATTGATATACATTTATTTATAGTGAATACATAAGCAGCATATAGAAATCTGCATAATTAGACTTGTTTGTATCACAACAGTTTTCCTGTGATTTCTGCAGGTTTAATTTGTCACTGTCACTAGGAGTAATATAAACTTGTCCAATAATCCTTGCACTGAACTGATACTTGGATCTCGTCTCCTACAAATTGTGAATTGATAAGCTACTACAAAATGTAAGATTTTTTGGCACCTTCAGTACCTAATCACAGCACTTCTTTTGAGCTCATATATGTTTATAAAATGGATATATAAATAGTTTACTTATATGTACACAGTAATACAGTATGGGTTGATTAGGCATCATCTTCTACAAATTTAGCTGTGACATGTCCATTCAGTGTTTTGTTTTTGTATGGCTAATACTGAATGTTAAGAAAACATTGGGCACCATCAATATAAAATTACAAAGTTACTTGCTCCATGACCCTCCCTCAGGGTACAGAGCTTTTATGTACATAGAATTGATATACAGATATTTTATACATATATACGCATCGTAATACTTTTGCACATTATGTAGCACATTCTCAATGTGTTTTTGTCTGATATGTAACCTTGATGTCCCTATTACTGACCTAATATAGCTATAACCACATTACTATAGCAAGTCTAGGTACTATGCTGATTCATGTTCAGGTGATGGTGTTGCTATTAAAGTTCAGTCCTGAAACAAGATAATACCTATGCTGGAATGCAAATCAATATTTTAAATATAACCAGTCTATTGGGAGGGGCCACCTCCAAGACACTTAAAGCACTAGCCTAGATAACGCTTAAGGATATTATATTTTCAATATATTATATTTGCTTTATGTCATATTAACATTACTAACATTATTTACAGCACTTTACAATTATAATAAGTATAATTAAAACAATTTGAAAGTATGAATAACAAATAAAGAGAGATTGCTTAAAATGCTGTCCCTGCTATTAATTAGTTGGACAAATTTAAAAATACTTGGGTTTTTATAAAAGTATTTTCGGATGTCGGTCTATCAAAGAATAACCAGCTCTCTGTAGTTTCATTAAGATATTATATTAATCACCAATTTTGTTACTGTCCCATTTATTACATAATCTGTGCTATTATGGCTACAGAAAGTTGGAAAATCTGCAGAGAGTATGAGACTTCCAAGATTTAAACAAAAATAAGATCTGTTCAAACATTTTCATTTTTAGCTCAACAAGTCTTAGTTATTGGGTTTTGACAATTAAATTATTTTTTAACAGTAAACTTGTGAAACTTGTCAAATTTGCAATAATCAATATAGCGTCAGATAAGACGTTAACTTGTTTGTATATCTAGCAAGCTCTAACAGTGGCAAGCGGGTAAAGCAACCAAACTATTTGTCTTTCATATTGACATGTATGTGAAAAAAAATTTGTTTAACCAAGAAAATATGATTTAAACGCTGGTAAAGTTTAATTGTTCTGTAGTACAGAAAACAATCTTCAAAAACTCTCCAAGAATTCTCAAGTTCCCCGCTGAATCTCTTCACTTCTTGATGGCCAGTTGTTTGCAGTTAATGGCTCACTCTCCAAATATCTAAGAAAGCGACCCTAACAGTGTTACGGAACCTAGTATCGACAGATCACGTATGCTTGATGAACATAAATTTTGTAATGGAGTATAAAATCAGATTCTGTAACATTAGAAAGCGTGAAATGTCTATGGGAATGAATAAAGAAGTCCGTGGTTTGTTGTTAACAAATAACTATAATTTATTCTTAAAACAACCCTAACATTACAATACACCAAATCAATACAATTACACAGTATAACAGCAGTATAACAACAAATCAATAAAATGACACAGTAAAATAAACAAAGTGCACAGTACCTGGATACCACCACTGTCACAGCGATAAGTCCTATAAATTTTAAAGCCGGACGAACAGTTCACACAAATTTTCTCGGAGAATAACAGTCCAATGTAAAGCTTTTGTAACAATCCCGAAAGTAAACTGAAGACCAAATAAGATTCGTCACAAATCCAGAAGAAAATCTGAAGAAAATCTATAATTGCCGCACTTATCGGAATAGGTCCCACAAACTGACATACACGCTTCTGTGTCCGCTGGAATATTCTCTCACCTCTCTCTCGAATCTAAAACACAGCCCCCTATATATATATATATATATATATATATATATATATATATATATATATATATATATATATATATATATATATATATATATATATATTATACCTATATATAACTTCTCCCCTCCAACCGAGAATCTTCCATTGCTCGAACAATCTAAAGCATCTAACACAGTACACACGTTCAAAGAACATACTAGAACATAGAACACTCTGTATCTAGGGTTCAACCCAAAGCGATAAAACCGAGCCTGCACCATCCAGCCAGGCGAGGCCGCTACAACACGAGATACGCGTTGCGCACAAACAAAATGCCAACAACATATGGAACATCCATGTGCACAATAAAACAATCATCTGTTAAGCCCCCATCACACGAGAAGGAGACCTTACGGCGACCTAGTAGATCGCCGTTGGTCGCCCTTAACATCGTAAAAACCCTCAAGTATGACTGCAATGCCGCTCTCGCCACGCTACACGACGTGTGCTGGCGCCGCGAGCTTCATCAGAGCGCAGACGCCAGAACACGTCGAATCCAACTAGGCGCAGAGAGAGCGTAGCTCTGACGTCATAGGCGCAGCGGCAGCACCGTACGAAACATGTAAAGAGCTCACTAGGGTCACCGATGTCTCGGTAGCGGCGGAGTAAGTGTGCTGGGGCAGCGAAGCGTAACTGATAGACCGATGCTCCCATGTTTACTGGCGATCGGCCTGCGCTGTCAGGAAGCTGGTACTGCGCTGCTGGGACACTGATGGCGATCGAATTCCTATCTGACTGCGCTTTAAATCCACGGCAACCCCGCGGCGGAAATTTTGTCCATGTTCAAAACTGGTCGCCATTCATGGCGTTCATGGTGACCATATGACGACCCAAGGCGACACTATCTCGCTCCTACGAAGCTTATGAAAACTTAAGGCCACTCTTGCTGCGCTCTACGGCGATCTGCTCCAATTCGGTGATCGCAGCGATATCGCCTTCTCGTGTGACGGGGGTGTAAGACCGCTGCACACAATAAAAGGGGCACCTGTAACAACAGCCAATCAGAGGAGTTCTAACATTTAAGGTGATCTACTGTACACGGTCATGAAACTTTTTTTTTTAATAATTATTTATAGGTGAAGTTAACCGCCGAGTTTCATTCCGGTTTCGGACTAAGTGACAATGGGGTTTTATCCTAGTATCCTGGTGTCAATATAGCTCGGTGTATCACTCCTGATGGTCCTGGGTGTGTTTCATCCCCATGGCTGGTTCATTACGCCGAGGAACCATCGAAAGGCGCACTCGTTTGTGAGTGAAACATGACTGTTGGATACAGTCTGCCCATTAAGCCTGCAGAGCGCTCACTCTGGGGACCGACCATGAAAATCTCACCGCCTCGGCTGAGATTCCAACTCACGACCTCCTTGCTTTGAGTACTGCGCTCTACCCCTGAGCCACAGAAGCCGATATAGCCTAAGGTTAAAATAGAATACAAATTTGAGAATTTATAACGATTAGGAAAATGTGTTTTTATTATTTGACCATTAAGTCCGATATAAGTAAACCCCCTTTCAAATTAAATAGCAGTGTATGAGCGGTAATTGTTATACACCGGAGGAAATCAATGTTTTTAAAAGTGGATCATCCAGAGCTGTGAATAAAAAAAAAATCACTAGGGAAGAGGTCGAGATGTTTTAATACTCGACAGCGAAACGAAATAATCCCGAATTAGTCTGCTGGACAAAGAAGACCTTCCGAGACGACTTGGCACTAAAGGTGAGATCTTCTCCCCGCCCAGTTATATGGGGTCCATGTTAAAGAGTTTCAGACGCCACGAAAGATTAGATTTAATTAACCTGGGAGTGATTTGAGTTGCATTTGATCAATAGGATTCAGCTTGAGACATCACTTGCGTCGGTTAGCTGTTTTCTCGTAAATGTCGGAGCCTCGCGCCGTGAGCGGTGTAAGAGCCCGCGCATATACATGCCTTTATCATCTATCTAGCACAGTGAAAGTACACCAAGGCATAAGCCCGGGAGCTAATTTCTGTCGGGGTTCAAATCAACGAACTCATTCAACACCGCCACACAGCCAAGGTCTGACTTGATGTTATTTTAGCATGACACCTCTAGATCATTTCTAGGAGGCTGGTCTTGTCAACTTGTGGTATTAGTTTTGTGCTACTGACCGTTTTGTAGCCGACGCTTGACAAGGGTAACTTAAATGTGAATCTCTCGGCTTCTGTTTAACCGATATGTATAATGAAGATATCTCTGGAAAGGTCAATTACGGGTCCATCAAAATATGAAACAACAATGTATGTATAAATTTAAACTTTTTTATGAAATAAAAATGCCAAGTCCAATAAAAAATCTCGATTTTTAATATTTGTTCGCATTAAACTTTTTAATGGTCGGTCAAACTTTAAAAATGTACCATAAAATTATACATGCCGATAGAATAAATTATATTCTGGACCTAATGTACTGTACATATAATCACTGATTAGGGTTAATATTACCTTAATGATATAAATGGGCTGCGAGGTATTTTGGCAGTTTCAGCTGATGCACGTTTTTTAAAATTACATAACTCGCATTGTTCAAGGCCAAGTAATAACAATTTCTGGCAACATCTGCCACTGTGATATACGCTATTTTATGCTGATAATTGCAGTGTCTACTTTTTCAGATACGACACTGGCTGTTTCGGTTCTCTCCAGCTACGTGTAGTCAGTTAGATAGAACATTAAAGTAGTGTATAATAAGCATTTTTTGCTTGTTCTTCTGATGGTCATGAAAACAAATCTTATGATAATTTTTCATTCCTGAAAAAAAAAATATTCTGTGTCTGCAAATACAGATGGTGTTTCCCATATGTAATAAGCATCTGGTAAAGGTACTATGTGTGACGAATGATGAGAAAGGGCCTGAAATAAATTTTAAAACATTCACACTTCGAATAGATTTAAATCAGCTAATCAGATTATTCATAAATTTTCTTAATCTCAGACCTTGTCTATTTATACAAATCTGTTTTTTAATAAAAGCTTTTGCACAAAGCAACTAAATATCATTCTCATAAGAGGTCGCCAAATAAAGGTCCCAATTAGGATATTCAGATTTGTTGACTTAAGGGAATATTTATATAAACTAGGTGCTCCCGTGGAAAATCCACGGCTATATATCTGATGCATATTTTCTGAATGAGCTGATAGGAACTAAACGGCGCATATTTTAATCCTAATTTTGCAGGAACTTTTATCATGTGTTTCACTTATATGATATAAAGATTTCTTCTGCTAGAATTCTCCAGGAACACCCTCCTCCAAAATATCAACATAGAAAGAAAAATTATTCTATTCCAGAAATCACACCCAAAAAAAATATCCCCGATTAACAACATAGGTCTTGGGAAATATCGTAGATATAACGATTGTTTAAAGAAGCAATCTTTATTCAGTGTTGTCAGCTGAGGGTATAGACTAAGGCATGTTAACAACACATGAGTTATTTGTATACACATGCATATGTCGTTGAAGTCTCTTGTACGCGAAACGTATAGCTGCCATTGAGGAATAGATAGGCCCAGAAAAATATATTCCATCAGTATTAAATTTTTGGTTAAAGTACTGTAAATTGTCATAGAATAAGCAGGTCTTATGTAAAATTGACAGTTCTCCCAGATAAAAAGAAAGCAGGTTGATATAGTTCGATAGAAGTATTTAGCAAAGAAACCACTTCAGCCTTGGTTCCCTGCATTGTCTTTCAGTACCTTCAGCAAATTAACGCAAAATGTAATAATCGGATTTTGCTAAAAATTTGTAGAGGGATAGAGTAAAACTACATCCGTAATCCATTATATTTTTGGAGGTATTCGGAATCACCATTATATATTTTTTTCTTAAGTTTCATAATCACAATTCCACAAAGGAATCATAATAAGGGCTATTAATTCCTCTGTCCCCGAGTAGAAGCCGCCAATTCGTATTCAGTTGTTCTGCCACTCGCCTAGTGAACCCGTGTTTCTGAAAGATGACAATGTTTTACATGAAACGTACACCGATTATTAAATTCTGGCGTGGGTTTCAAAGTCCCCAAGAGATTGAGGACCCTTAGAGGTTTGTGCAATCCCCCCTTCACCCAGGACTTCCTTTTGAAAAAAAAAACAACAACCAATTTCTAACAACCCATTAACCGGCCGAACGATTAAAACCATGGTAATCATGGAAAGATACTTCTGAATGTATAAAAATCAACATACTTGTAAACCTATAAAACGGTGATCGTGTAAAGGGTCTCAGCTCTCTTATAAAAGATCAAATGTGGACATGTGTTCCGCGCTTGAATTTAAAATCTTTACTTCCTTACGGCAAAGTAAAATTTCTTAACAGGCGATATCTAGGAAATGAGGTTCAGTGGTGATTACTGAAAAAGTGTGACAGCGAAAAATGTTTAGCTTTACATTTGTAGAGGGTTAGGTAAAAGGCATATCAATAGTCCATTTCATTTTGGAGGTAATACGAATCATCACAATATATATTTCCTTATAAACCATTATGATAAAGGACCATTCCTTTGTCCCCGTGTAGAAGATACCCATTCGTATTTATTTGTTCTGCCACTCGCAAAGTGAACAAATATATGTGAACATATATATATATATATATAATGTGGCCATGCACTTATTTTGGTCTGGGGTCCTCCCTGCAGAAACCTTTGGTTATCTTATAAAGGCGGTATAACTCCCTCTTCCAGCAGCAAAGTGAAAAGATATATATTAACAGATAAAATGTGCAAGCAGTATTTCTTAAATCTGCATGCTTTGATGAAAAACATTTAAAACTTGTAACTTCTGATTTTCAGTGATACCTAGTCATTATCTTTTCAGATAATATTATGAATAGATAAACCACATATATGATAACGACAGGTGGGCGATTGAATCACGGGCACGCATTGTATAGTGGACCACATTAAGGCCCGGGGCTAGGTTTTTTTTTAACACCCAGTTTCAACTAGCGTCAAATTGTATGTAAATAATAATGTATTTTAGGGTTTTCTGTGGCAAATATTCATCGCATAGTTTAAAACTAGGTAACTTAGGTTCTCATCGTTACACTTATCGATTCGAAAAAATAATATGAACTTATGTTGTAACAATTGGATTATTTCAGGTAGTCTGTGGTTTAATTTAGAATTCAAGTTACACTAAATGCTCAAGGTTGACAGAGTCGCCTCACGGTTATCAGAATGACCTAAAATCACAGAAAAATGTAGTTGTTATATCTCCTAGTTCAGGTTTAGCCCGCCAGTGGCCCAACAAGGATTGAAGCTAAAGAATGTGCATATCCTAACATAATGCATAGGGAAAAAATAGGACGAAGACAAGAGAAATTCAGTCTTATCATTGCATCCTATGACAAAAACTGAAGTGAACACAAGAAACCAGTCCACATGTAAAAACTGTCCAGCATGTCATTTAAGCCGGTTAGGTAAAACTAGGTCAAAACGGTGATTGTTTATAGTTGATATAGGTCCAAAATATATTTTTTTGTGTCAACATGTATGATTTTATGATTAAATTTGAAAGTTTGAACGACCTTTTAAAAATTAAATGCAAAAACAATAAATATCAAGATTTTACATTTTGATATCCTAAAATTGTAATTAAATTTATATATTCATTGTGTTTACATGTATTGATAGACCCGTAAAGGACCCTTCCAGTATTGGTTGCTTATAAGCAAAGATATTCACTTTTAAGTTACCCCTACCCCCTATATTTCTCAGCGGTCACGCATCGGCTATTAGACGGTCAGTAGCCCTAAATGATACCACAAGTTCGAAGTTCAGACCTTGGCTGTGTGGTGAGTTGAACGACGACCCTTTTGCCCGGTCCGTACTCCCTGACTATAGGGATCAAGGTGCATTTAAGAAATCGAGAATTAGAGGGCGTGTACGTACAACCACAGCCCTTCAGCGGTCGATCCTCCAAAAGACCCGTCGGAGACAATATACATTAACAGATTAGATGTTACCTTTTCCTAACCAGGCAGTTTAAGCAAAAAGAAGGGATGAGATTTGTGCACTTACATGAAATCATATAATTGAAACTGGAGAAACCCAGATCTTTCATCTTAAACAGTCGCTAGTGGTTTGTTAAGCCCTATTTACACAGGGCTGCCACCTTTGTGCCACGTTTGAGCAACCAGGACGCTCAATGGTCGCCTAACCCCAGAAAAGAAAGTCCTGTTTCTGTGTAACTGCTCCATAACTGTTTCAGCGTTACTTGTGCCTTCCTTGAACCTCCCAAATGCAGCATTAGGACGTTTCAACCAGCGCGACCACTCTGCTTTCATTCTACAACCAAGAAAATGCTTGTGCCTCCCGTCTGCCTCCTTTGAACCACCTTTGAGCAACCTCCCACCTCGGCGACCTTTGTGCGAATGTTTTGAACATGTTCAAAAACACTCGGCGACCATGTTGTCCATGGCGATGTCTGAAACTCCTGTGTACCATCTTTGAACGACATAGGCAACCATTCTGCCTTCTTTGAGCCTCCTACGACGAACTGGTAAATGTTTTGGTCGCACACGGGAGGCACAAAGATCGCTATTCTGTGTAAAGACCCCTTTAATTGTTACTCTCATTTGTCCGTCCCGTGATCTAAGGTACAGATACATCAAAATCATATATCAATTATAAATGTCTGATTTTGCGACATTCTAAATAGCGGAAAAAATCCACGACTGCACTTACGGTCTATATGAGAGATTTTTTTCCTGTTCGGTAAACAGTTCCTTAGTTTTAACCGCTGCTATGTATAGGAATATTCTCTGCTTTCCATCACTAGGGCTGCCACAGAGCAAACACCTGTCATAGAGAGCGTGGTGTCGTGGTAACTGAAAGTTTAAACCTGTGATACTCGGTCTCATTGATCTGATTTTTCAGCTCGCAGAATGATTGTGACCATGTCCAAAAATTAGATTTGCAAGAACATATATATATATATATATATATATATATATATATATATATTTAATTACACATATATTTATAACTAAACACAATTTACACCATACATACATATGTCGACAAAAAACATAAATCAATATCGGAATCGTGCGCCACCATTATGGGTTCGAATCCCTGATCGGCCCCAAATTTTCCCCTGAACAATTTGACTTCCTAACAAAATGGGGGCTCGTCCAACGTGACGGTAAACTTTGTGGCCCAGGGAATAAGCACACCAACGTGTGACTCCTGGGATAATTAGTCTTGTTCTGATAGCAGAACGCTCTTAAGAGGGGGTGTGTTACGGGGTGACATAAAAGCGGACCGAACCAAGCTTTTCTAACGAAGCGGTTGGTACGCCGGAATCGTGCGCCACCGTTGGGTTCGAATCCCTGATTGGCCCAGAATTTTCCCATTAACCATTTGTATTCGTAACAATTATATATATATATATATATATATATATATATATTAAACTCTGAAGAAAAACAACACTGTAAATTCACTACAGTCTGTTTCACAGGGTGCGACCCGATCATCAGGTGAATATATATATATATATATATATATATATATATATATATATATATATATATATATATATATATTCATATATTGTTTGGCCAAGAATATAATAATAATCTTCATGATCATATCATTATTATCAAACATTCAAAATATAATATTCACCGGATCAAATATGTTTCTATAATGAGTTTTATTACTTAACCCTGTATGTTTTTAATTTATAGTTTCTATATTGACAGTCCCCTTATAAATGGTCTAAGGTTTTTGTTAAATTTTTACAGAACGAGCATTTGTTGTTATCAGTTATACAACATTACATTTATATAACCACTCATTAATATTTAGTGTTCTTGTTAAAATCTTATACTATAATTCATGTAATGTCCTATCTCTTGTGGTTTTTCTTGCCAACGTGTAAATGTGAGACCACTGTTGTTCTAATAAATTATATGTTCTTATATGTTTGTTTTGACTTGTTTTCTTCTATGTGAACTCTATCTAAGAAATATTTATATATATATTTATGGTAGGGTAACCAGTTCTGGTATCATCTGATCATGTTTACGACTTGTTTTGAATAAAAGGTCTTCATATGTCTTGCTCCATTTTTTCTTTCTTGATTTTATCTTATGCCTTCTATTATTGCCCGCCATAGGGAATAATTGCTTTGATGCTCCTTTTTTGACCCATTCAATAAAAGCAAATATTGCTCAAGCTTCATTATATAAATTATATATGTATACCATTCCACTGGAACAGTGATACATTATACACAGTTTTTCCCTCTATAGTAATATTACTATTGTTCCATATGGGTATAAGACCTGCCATTTTATATACTTTCCTCCATACTTTCAAAATCTTTCTAAAGAAGGTTGGTATTTTATTCAAGGTCAAATCGTTAAATTAACTACACATTAATAAAAATAATCCCCCACAGGGGGGACATATTTTGTCAACCAACCTAGTCCAATTTTTATTAAGAGCTTTAATATGACCCGTCAGCCATAACACCTTTGCGCGTTGATCGTGCTTGGCATAGTTACCATATGTTGTCCACCTTCTTCACAGCTAAGACATAAAATCTCTCTCTTTATTCTATCTTTTTCTGATTCCTTTTCCATATTAACTTATATAAGAGATTGGTTATTTCATTAATGTACTCTTTCGGAATATGTAGCACTCTGAGAATGAACTGGAATACAGAAAATCCTATATTTTTGCAAGAAGGATTCGGCCATTTAATGTTAATGTTCTAGTTGTCCACATATTTAAGGTTTGTTTGACCTGTTCAATCTTAAGTCTTATTTTTTCCTCTACCATATTATATTCCTTAAGAGTTATTATAATTCCTAATATCTTAATACGTGTACTCTAGATTCCCATTACAGGCTTATCAGTTCTGTATCTGTTGGAACCGATCCACATTAATTTTGTTTCTCTTTGTTTGGTTGTAATCCTGAGAGTTCTGCGAAAACTTCCAATTTTTGCATAAACTTTTGTGCTGACCTATGATCTTTTACTAGTACAGTAGTGTCGTCTGCATACTGAATTGATTTGATCTCATTTTTATTATCTAGCTTAATACCATTAATTCCTTTATCATTTCTCACTGCAATTGACAAATCTTCAGTTGCTATTACGAACAAATATGGAGATAGTGGATTCCCTTGACGAACCCCTCTTACAACAGGAAAATAACCAGAACTAAATCCTTGGTTCATAATAGTAGATGAGTAGATTAGAGTAGAAGGTTTTCACCCAGGATATCACACTTTCGCCAAACTTAAAAGGTTGTAAGGCTTCAAAAAATTGCCATTCAAAGGAGTCGAAAGCTTTTTCTATATCTGCACAAACTAATAATTCTGGTCGGTTTCTCAATTTTAAGTACTCCATTATATCAAAAAATTGTTCTTATATCCTATGTATCGACCTTTAACAAAACCTAGATGATAATAGTGTATTATTAAAGGTAAAACCTTTGTTATTCCAGTTGCAATAGCCTTAGATTGAATTTTTTTTAAAAATCAGATTCTGTAACACTAGGCAGCGTAAAATGTCCACGGGAATGAACAAAGAAGTCAGTGTTTTTTGTTAACAAATAACTATAATTTATTCTTAAAACAACCCTAACACCACAATACACTAAATCAATATAATCACACAGTGCACAGTACCTGGATACCACCATTGTCACAACGATAAGTCCTTTAAAATGTATAAGCTGGCGAACAGTTCACACGAATTCTCTCGGAGAATAACAGTCCAATGTAAAGCTCTTGTAACAATTCAGAAAGTAAACTTAAGACATGCAGCACCAAACTGTAAAGTGTTAGTAATAGTAGAATCCCTGAAATTACTGGATGATCGGATAGGTCCCACACGTCTGTGTCCGCTGGAAACATCTCCCCCTTTAAAACACAGCCTCCTATTTATATCTTCTTGCCCGAAGCCGAGAATTTTCCACTTCTCGAACAGTCTAAAGGATCTAACATAATACACAGTATACACGTGTTACAGGAATCATCTTGAAGAACTCTACGTACCAGGGTCCACACGTGAGCCCGACCCGGCTCAGCCAGGCGAGTAAGCCCCAAGCTAGCATGACAATGAGAGTTCAACCAGTACGGATTAAACTGAGAATGCAATACGCGGCCAGACGCGGGCGCTACACCACGAGTTACGCCCGTGTCACACAGTAAAAAGGGCACCTGTAACACTCCCCCTCCTGTAAGAAAAAAGAAAGTTTTTTTTTTTGCGATCACAATCACTAAATTTTTACAACATCTAAAAATCATCTTATTTACAACATTACAAAAACATCTCGCCTACATTTCATAAATATCTCGATTAGCAATTAGCAAGCACATTGTCTCTCCCCTTAATGTGTTTGATTTCAAGGTTGTAATCTTGTTACAACAAACTCCATATCAACAATCTTTGATTTTTTACACTTCAACTTGTTCATGAACATGAGGGGATTGTGATCACTGAAGACAATGATAGGCTTGACTGATGAAGTAACATAAATTCAAAATGTTGCAATGCCAAAATCAAAGCCAAACATTCTTTTTCAATAGTGGAGTAGTTTTTCTGGTTTGCATTAAACTTTCTTGAGAAATAACAAATTGGATGATCTATGCTATCATTGCCTTCTTGTAACAACACAGCACCAGCAGCAGTATCACTAGCATCTACAGCTAATTTAAACGGTACAGAAAAGTCTGGAGCTGCTAAAACTGGTGAACTTTGCAGAATTGCTTTCAAATTCTGAAATGCATTTTCACACTGAACATTCCATACAAACCTTTGTTTCCTTTTAACAAATCAGTCAAAGGTTCAGCTACAGCAGAAAAATTGAACAAAATTTCCTGTAGTATCGAACCATACCAAGAAAATGCGTTATTTGCTTTTTGTTTTCTGGTCTCGGAAATGTAGAAATAGCACTTATTTTAGCATCAACAGGTTTAACTTGACCCTGCCCTAAAAAATGACCCAAAAATGTTTCTTGTGCATGACAAAACTCAGATTTTACTCTGGGACGTGGCTGGCGAGTTCTTCATGCCAAATGGCATAGCTTTATACTGGCAGTCCTTGCGGCGTCACAAATGCGTACACTTTTTTCGCTCGTTCTGTCAGCAGAACTTGCCAGAATCCTTTCAGCAAGTCAAACTTGGAGACATATCTGGAGCTAACGAATCTATCAATACGATCATCGATCTTTGGAATCGGGAACGTGTCAGTCTTGGTGAGTTCAGTTTTCGATAATCTGTGCACATACGGTTACTTCCGTCAGGCTTTCCGTCAGGCTTTGACAGAAGATTACATGGTAAACTCCAGTTACGGTTCCTTGGTTCAATAAAATCATTGTCCAGCAAATTTTGAATCTCATCCTGTAGATATTTTTGCTATTCTGGATTCAGTCTATAAGGATGCTGTTTGACTGTGCTTGCCTCGCCAGCATTGACGTCACACAACATGCAAGTTCGCGCTGGAATGTCACAAAACAAATGTTTACAATTCCGCAGCAGGTTCTTCAGGTCTTGTTGCTGTTATACGGTAAGGTGTGACAGTTTGGCATCCAGGTTGTTAAGTACGTCTGAGATTTTTAATGGTACTGTACCATAGTGAATGTCTACATCACACTTACAATTAGTATCTACTTAAACTGGGTCATGGTCAGTGTTTACACAATTTACAGCAGTAACATTATGTACAACCTCTGATGTGCTATTTCTGTCATAATATGGTTTCAACATGTTAACATGGCACAGTTATTTCTTCCTACGTCTATCTGGTGTCAACAGTGTGTAATTTAAATCACTGACTTTCTTGTCAACAAGGTTAGGACCAAAATACCTAGCTTGCAGAGGTCTGCCAGGGATTGGAAGCAAGGGAAGGACCTTTTTACCAGGCTCATACGTTCTACTTATAGTGCGTATTTTTTTTCATTTTACTTTCTGCAGATTTTAGATTTGCCTTTGCAATCTCACAAGCATTGTGTAGTTTAGTGCGAAAGTCTGAGACATACTGCAGTAAACTAAGAGAATCAGGATTTTCACACAAGAGTTTTTCTTCAAGTAGTTTCAATTGACCGCGAACGGAGTGTCCAAAAACTAGTTCAAAGGGACTGAAACCAAGGGACTCTTGAAAGGATTCTCTGACAGCAAACAGCAATGGGTGGATTCCTTCATCCCAGTCTTTCTGTGTGTCATACTAATAGGTCCTAATTATGTTTTTTTATAAGGTGAAAACGCTCGAGGGCACCCTAACTTTCAGGATGGTATGGCGAAGAGCTGTACTGTTTTATACCTAGCACAAGCATAACTTGCTGGACCAGGCCAGACACAAAATTAGACCCTTGGTCAGACTTGACGGATTTTGGTAATCCAAACGTTGTAAAAACTTGGTCAGATCTTTGACAACACTTTGGCATTTATTCTGCGTAATGGTATTGCCTCAGGGAACCTGGTAAATGTCAGCAAGTATTCATATCCAGATTTTGTTTTGGGCAGTGATCAAACACAATCAACAATAATCCTACTGAATGGTTCCTCGAAAGCAGGAATAGGCCTAAGTGGGGCCTTAGGAGGATTCTGATTGAGCTTGCCTACCATCTGGCATGTTTGGCATGATTTACGATCTTGTACAACATCTTTCCTGAGATAAGGCCAATAGAAGTGTGTACTAACTTTCTGATAAGTTTTATTTATACCTAAATGGCCAGACAAAGAAGCCTCATGTGCCATGCTTAGAATTTCATTGTGATTGCTTTTGGGCATTACTATTTGATGTTTGATGGCCAACTCATCATCAGCGCATACATCAGGTGGTCGCAATTTACGCATAAGCACTGGATCCATCTCTAACATAGAAAAATGGGTTCTGTGACAGTTCAGCATTTGAAACTGCCCAGGGAAACAAACAAGATATATCAGGGTCCATATGCCGTTCCTCGATAAGTTCTTACCTTGAAAATGCTGCATCCTGTACGTGCGAGTCGTTAGAGGAGTAAACTAGTGACTCCCAGAGTGGTATTATCTAGACCATTATCCTCATGTGTGCTATTCTTGGCCATAGATCTAGTTACAGCACATGAAAGATACAAACCAGGAATTTCCTGATTTTCAGGATCAGTTTCCTGTTCAAGAGACGGCTTTTCTGTCACTATTGGTACAGGCTTGCAACATCATTGCCTTGTAGCAACTGAATTCCCTTAAACGGTGAAATAGTTTTTATGCACACAGTAATATTGCCAGAAATCAAATCTGACTTTAAATGTACACTTTGGAGCGGAACTGAAGTGTGCTTGTTTGAAAAGACACCATTAACAAGTGCATGGGCACTAGTCAAAGACCTATCAGAAAATGGCAAAGTGTTTGCTCACATGAGTGTTTGGCCATAACCAGTAGGGATAGAATCTGAAAAAAAAAACACTTGAAACTGATACAAAACCATCATGTATGAATGGCTCAAAAAACTCTAGTCAGGAGAGAAATCGACTCCCTCAGTTTCATCAAACAAAGAAATGACACTGACAGTGTCAGTCATGAACTATTTTTTTAGAGTCACGAAAGGAATCTACATCCTTATTACATCCTCATAGGAATGTCCTCAGTAGAAACAAACTTCTTTTTGTCATAAGATGACCTGGCCTCATTTGAAAAACTCTTACAAGAGTCATAAAAGGACTTAGCCTTATTTAAAGGATACTCCTCGCAGGAGTCTTGAAAGGACCTAGCCTTATTAAATTTCTAGCAGGAATCAACTTTGGTTTTTACCCCGCAAGCTACGGATTCTTCTTTGGAGTGTTCGTCACTTTGGCCTCCGTAGCATCAAACTCTTTTTTAAGTCAATAAAGGAGTTGTACCCCTTATTTACATGAAAAGAGCTTGGCTCTTTAACTATGCTATGCGTAGATTTTGAAACAAAACCAGAGGGTTTGCTGTTTGGTTTATTTGCAAGTTTCCAGCAGTCAGATATTAGATGACCCTTTTTGCAGTAATTACATATTTTCTTTGAAAATGACTGGTCTTTGTTGGACTCAGACACAGTGGACGCGGACTGAGGCATAGCAATTAACTTTGTTGAACTATCAGGACTACTTGTACTGGATGACTGCGGTTTAAACTTCTTTTGATCATACCGATTTACATTCTTGATTGTGATTGACTGGTTTGATTTGCTAGTAAAGGGCATCGTATGTGCTAATGAATAATCATCAGCTTATTGAGCAGCAATGTCAAGTGTTTCAGGACTTTTCTCATCAAGAAAAAAAATTAACATCTGTGTTTATGCAGCGATTATAAATTCTTCAAGCAAAATCAACTGGCGCAAATTGTCATAATCTTTCATTGCTTTTTTTTTAAATTACACCTGCGATCAAACAACCGCTCTTTTGTCCTAGCAAATTCTACATAGGTCGGTTCTTTGCGCTTTTCCAATTTCTTAATTTCTGGCGGTAAGCCTCTGGAACTAACTCATAACCTTTTAGGATTAACCGTTCAACCTGGTCATAGTCAGCAGCGGCTTCTACTGAAAGCTTTGTACAAATTTCTCTGGCCTTGACAGTCAATACACTTTGCAATAGCATAGTCCAATTTTCCTTAGGCCATTTTAAACTTTCAGCTACCTTCTCAAAGTGTAAGAAATATTTATCAACCGCTTTTTCTTGAAAGGTGGAACAAGTCTAATGTGTTTAATAACACAAAACTGTGAGTTGGGGCAGCACGTAGATTATGTTCTAGTTTAAGTCTTTCTAACTCCAGTCGTTTTAACTCAATTTCTTTTTCTTTTTCTAGTATTTCTCTTTCTAACCTTTCTTGTTATTCCTTCTCTTTTAATTCTAGCTCATGTTGCATTTCTAACCTTTATTTAGATTCCAACTGCATAGCAAGGATGTCGTTTTTTTATGTTTTCACTTAATTCTCTTCAATTAAATCTAGATCTTGCTTGATTTTAGCAATGAAATCAGGCTTTCTCAAAGCTTTTTCCACACCTAGCCCTAAGCGATGCCCAAACGAAACAACTGATCTTTTGGTAACTGTTCAAGTTGATCAGGGTCGGGATCTTCAACAAATGTCTCAGGTTTGAAATCTGCCATGTTAAGATGTTAAAACAATAACAAAAGAAACACTGAGGTAAATCCTGTAAATAATGTATTGTAAACAATATGTAATCTTGTAAACAATGTATTGTAAACAATGCCTCTAGGTCTAGGCCTAATAAATTTTCAAAGCATTAAGCATCCCGGACGAGACCCAAAGTTTATGTTACGGAACCTTATAACAACAGATCACGTAGTCGTGACGGGCATAAATTTTGGTATGGAGATAAAAAAAATCAGATTCTGTAACACTGCAGCGTGAAATGTCTAGGGGAATGAATAAAGAAGTCAGTGTTTCTTGTTAAAAAATAATTATAATTTATTCTTAAAACAACCCAGCATTACAATACACTAAATCAATACAATTACACAGTATAACAACAGTATAACAGTAAATCAATAAAATTACACAGTATAATAAATTAAGTGTACAGTACCAGATCGAGTGTCCGGATCCTAGGCTTTTCTGGATACCACCACTGCCACAGCTCATTAATTCCTTTAAAACTAATAATACACGTAAACAGTTCAAATAGTCCAAAGTAAAGCTCTAGCAATAATCCCGAAAGCAAACTGGAGACAGGCCGCACTAAATCTGCATAGAGTTCGTAGAATCCCTGACACTACTGCAATTATCGGATAGGTCCAAAACTGACTCACACTCTTCGGTGTCCGCTGGAATATTTCTCTCTCTCTCCTCTCTCTCAGCTCTAAACACAGCCCCCAGTGGTGCAACAACCTTTCAGAAGTTTTATACAATACCTAAAGTCAAGGAACAGGTAATTATTTTATGTTGACACCGGATAAAAGGTCACTTATACGATTCCGAAGGGTCCCCCTATTCGGAACCATACACGGTTTAAACTGTAGGGCCGAACTCAAGACGTTGATGGAGAGGAGCAGAGCGAATCGGAATAAAGCGTCTTGGGACGAGACAACCGGAAACCGTGCTAGCAGCTTGCGGTCTTCCCTCAGTGTGATATTCTTGTCACCACTGACAAGTACTTTGGTCTTAATCGTCCAGTTGGAGAATATCATCCTGTTCATTTTATATTGATTCTTCTGGTTCAAGATGGATATTTTACATGTTAATAGAAGACAAAATCGATGTACCGCTTTGGACCAAACTTTTACATAATTCAGAGTGGCCTGTTTTGCTTTTTGTGGGTAGAGTGCTCGCTCCTCGCACTGCCGTTGTATACTGCAGTAGTCCCAGATCTCCTTCGGTCCTTGGCCCTGTTAGAACCGAGGTAATCAGACCAACGGGGGGGGGGGGTGTTGCATGTTTAAAATTTGGAGCAGGATGCACAATCTGATACCACAATCTCATTGGTCTGATGTCAGCCCTGGTGGAGGAACCCAGAGAATCTGACTATACAAAACGGCGGTGAAAATAAATGATATCTGGGACGACTGCATTTTATAACTGCATGAGGAGCGTAGTGTAAAGGGGATATTATCAAGAACATTCTGGTTAGAAAACAGCCAGATATGGCCACATAGTTGATTATGTTCCATTGAGTTTGGTTGAGGTATGAGAAATAGAAGAAAGCCGAGCAAGAATTAATGAACGATTTGAGCCATATGACTGCAGTATGAAGCATCCTATCTAGAACATCCCCATCTTGAGTGGGCCCAACAATAACTGTGTGATTTTAAAGCCGTTTATCTCTTGCCCTACGACCTGGTCAATGAACAATCTTTTGAATTGAATTTCATATGTTTTCTTTTCACGTTGAGGTCTACAGACTTTAGTGCTCATCATGTGGCTAGATCTTTTTCCAGAGCATTTATTTTGAGAGGGTGAAGTAGCATCAGCTTTCAATAATTTAGCAGATCATGTGCAAAGAAGTATTTCATTTGATTATCCAGGGGAGTTTGACATCCCATCTTATCGTCTGCATGCCCAGATCAACAGCAAAAAAACTGCTTTAACTTAAAATATTGAATGCGCGGAGTTTACCAAATATCGGATTAAACGTCATGATCATGATAGCAAGGCCATTAATGATAATTAAGGAAGGTATTCCATGTTCCTTTATGTCTAGCAGAAAAATTGATGCCGCTGTCTTTGGCACATTTGTCAACACAAATGCTTTTAATTGTTTTTTTCCCTAAGGCAATCGGTGAAGCATGTGGGACATGCAAGATGTTGGCTTTCATGCAGGAACCAATTCTGCTTTAAACCTGGACTGCACGATTACACAGATCCAGATAACGTTATGAGTGTGCGTCAGGACTGACGATGATGGCCGATATGTTTTGAGGCGCAGTTTGAGGTTTAATCAGTGGTAGAGGTCTTGAACAGGGATGTAGTAGCTTTCGAAGTTGTCCGCTTGACATCAACATTTATTCATTGATAACAAAAAATGTTTTGTTGCCCCTCCCCACGGTGGCATAACAACACGTTTTGTTACCTTTTCTTTGACCCAATGCAGGTTTCCCATAAAAGCTTGATGCTTCCTTTGAGGTAGAAGCTGAAGAGGGGAATGAAAAGACACCAAGTCCATAACTTTACAATTGCGTTTAATCTGCAATTGAAGAAGAAATCGCAGATGCCCCAAATGTTGATGCTTCCCAAGTTGCATCAGATATCACCGATCTCCGAGGTCAAAGTCTCAGGAAGTTTGTCAGCACTCAAGTCTGGGTATTTAACTGTGTTTGTACCCGAGCAGCAGATGGTTACGTTGTCCAACCGTGCACTAATCAAATGGATTGGTTTCAGCTGTATTGGTTCGTCAACTTAATTGATCTTAACTTTTGATTAGATCCGATGGGACCTTGTCTAGGGTGACAAGAGGAGTATTAAAGTTCCAGCGCTCTTATCCTCCCTGAGACTAGTTTTAATAAGTTTCCCATAGAATGTATTCTGTCCCCAGGGAGTATCTTCAAGGCAAAATCGAATGTTAATTAATACCCTTCTTCACCTATTCAGGGTATCAGAAACCACTCCCTGTGTTCTCTTACCCCCCCCCCCCCCCCCCACCCAGTTTGACTACTAAACCTGGTCACATGCTGATTCTGGAACAAATTAACGGTTGCGTTTTTACGATTTTATTGTTTATGTGTGTTTAGGGAATGAAGTGCAGAAAAGACGAGGTATATAAATAACGAAGTCCAGAAGCATTTTTTTTAATTCTATTAAAAATGTTTTAAATCTGCTATCGGTAGTTTAAGACCATCCGGTTTAATCTCTTCCTGGTAATATGACACAATGACGGCATCCGTTTTAGGTTTACCTTCGATGATGAATGATAAATACGGATGTAATACGTTCGCTATTAAAACTGAATTATAGACTCTTCAAACTATTAATCAAAATACATACATCCATTCATTTCATTTTGCACTGACACCTTCTTGTAAGCCGTATGGTTATGCCCTACCGATCTCTACATAACCTTCACCCAGCCTGTATAGTCCCTAACTCAAAATGAGACACGGCGTGCTCAAAAACCTCTCTTTTGGTACAACAATAATCATAATCAGCCAATATGTTCCTGAGATATGATTTTTAGTGGGTTCCGCAGGCGCCATTTTGGAAAAGGCCCCGGTAAAAGGGGAAGGGTGGCCCGAAAATTGTGGACCCAAACATTTTCTGTTATTATGATTTTTAATGGTGTAAAATCTGCATAAAAATCAATTTCGGCACCAAAATCCTACGAGACGTTTTTGTACATATCATCCTGCACTAAATGAATTGCTCTTTATGCGTTGTCAACTTTACTCAGTGAATTTTACTCATATTCTTTTTGGTTTATCGACCGTTCACACCCTCTAAGACTCGCTGCCTATGTTAATACTTGTTATTTAAATCTCATTCGCCATAATACATCCTGTCTCTCATCACATTGTAATCAATTTGGTACACTGTTACCAGTTTTATAACCTAATAATTCTATATAGGATGAACAGGTGTGCGCGTCTTTAAAGCTTAACAATTTACAATATTCAGCGAAAACATACTTTGACAGTACCCGATGCAAATACGTGTATTGTAATACAAGTATTAATAATCAACCTGTTTAATCTTCTTTGTTACGAAGATAAATTGTCGAGGGGAAAATCTTGGGCCGATCTGGGAGTCGAATGAAAAAAATTAAAATATAGTTTGTATACAGTTTTCTTACAAACTGTATTCCACCATTGGGCCTACTTTACTTTAGTTTAACTAAATAGTGTGATTTTCAATATTATAACCTTACAACTTACAAGTAAGCAACTTACAAGTTTGCATGTTGGATTCAGTTCACATTTTCCAGAGAGTGTACATGGCAGGTAATAAATATATATTCAGCTTTACAGCTTGTACATTCATAGCATACGACCATCTCATTTTACCTGACACTTCACTTGCAGTCCCTAAACTGATAAACATGGTATCATCTCGGGTGAATATCGGCAGTAAACATTCCTTTCCGGTTGAGCGGAACGTTTTCGGCCTGTAGCTCTCAGAATGTAGACCACCATGACCTACTTGCAGGGTTCCAAGAAGAATTGCCTAGAACCTCCTGGATTTAAAGTTTGAATTATCTAGGTCTAACGGTTAATTTGTGCCCTCGTGGACAACGGACAAAGGGTGATCGCTAAGAAAAATTAGTTGGCTGAGCTAACATACCAAATTTTTTAACTATAACATATTATTTTATCACACGAATGTATTCATACTCATAAGACAACTGTCAAATCTTTGTTTTCTTGTTAAGCGACCAAAAAAGCAGCAACCCGAAATATTTTTACAAATCAGTGTGTTAACACGACCAGGAGTCGTCCGATCACCTCACCTTCCCTATTTATCGCTCACTAACGCGAGACAATGGCTGCCGTATCTATTTATTGTTTAATGAAAGCATGCAGGAAATCGTCAAAATTAATTATCCCCGCGACAGAAGGGACAAGTTCCATTTAAATATTGAACACAAGGTTTTGAACTGAAATTAGATACGTAAAATTGTAAAAAAAAAATTACAAATTATGGAACAGAGTAATTTGAACTGTTATTTTTAAGTCACTCCATGTGCATTTAGTTACTTTTAACTTGATATGTTTTGGGCATGATCATATTAAATTTAGCCAAAGAGTTGTTAAATTTATTATAATGTTTGATTGTTATATAATCAGGATATACCTTTTGTATATATATATGTATTTGGCATGTTCTCAGTAAATTAAATATCCTGGGAAAATTTGGCCTCGGTTGGTTATTCAGAAAGAAATGATTTTTTGTGGGGGGGGAGGGGTTGTACACATAGTAGCTGCACCAAGGAAGCATTGATGTTGTCTTTAAAATAATCACTTAAGAATATGCATGGGTATCAATGCCTGGGTGACGTTTCCAGTGTCAATAATAAGAAAAAAAGCCTATTAGTATATTTCAGGAATTCATTTACAGCGTTTATATGTTTTCAGCAGCCGCTCGGATTCGAAAATAAAACCAACCCTGGTCTTTTTCAGCAATAAAACGTTAACATCCTCAAAAAGCTGTACAAAATGGTTCTTTTATCACTAAAGTACCTGCTAGGTGCCCACGAAAAATAACATTAGGTGAGAGGTTTCTAAAGATTCCAAAAGCAGCTGGTTAGTTTTACCTATATATTTTTAACTCCCAAGGAAACGCAAAGGAGGGGTGTTCTAGTTTAGTCGATTGTCAGGAACTTACTAAAAGTGTCGTATACATCTAATGTAAGGGAAAATGAGGCCTGCTTGCTTCTGAACTAGTCATGTAAATTAACTTAACTGGTAGAGCGGGGTCTGAAATCAGAAATATCTCCTATTTGATTGCGAGACGATCGTCTCTCACACAGTTAATCTGCCATGTACTGTGTTCGCGCAGAGCAAATGGAGAATTAGTCACATTTAAAAGTCAGCGCTAGCGGAATAGAAAAAGCAACACCCCGATGTAAATCTTCCCTTATCTCAGGAATTTACTCAGTTTCCCCTCAATAATATAAATAAATTAACTAAATAAATGTCATTTAATCCTAGATAGGGTTTTTGTATCGGAAACGGATTTTTACTATATTAGACATCCTGATTTTAAACTGCTCCTCATTGAGACCCTAGCTTCTCTGTCCTTTCAGCTGCCGATCTTCCATAAGTCATTTCTGTTTCTTAACCGTCAAATGTCTTTGAAGTTTTAAACTTTAAAGTTTAATCCTTAATTATTATGGCATATGCAAAGTTCATTTGACTTTCAAAGATTTGTGAAAGGGGTCAATTAATCGACTAGAAAACGAACAAAATCTCACCCAAGTAAGCTCAAAAACTTATGTTAAAATGACAAAAATTTCTCCCCTGAATATATCATAATTTTCTTCAATTCCGTCAGATATGATTATTATATATATTATTATTATAAGTAATATATACAAAAATTTATTTCTTCAGTTAAATTGATTACACTTATTCTTTTAGTTAATTTAATTTTAAATCACCACATTTACTAATATTCAACAACAAACTATAATATAAAATAACTAGACGTGAAATGGATATGTTGACAGATTATTAAGAAAAGCAGACAGAAACTAAAATCTTTGTATATCTGACTGAATTATCTCGAATATTTCCGTTCAAAAGTATGCGTTTACTAGTATTTAACACTGAAAGTGTCTAAAACGCGCACATTTTAAGGAGATTAGCCGAGCAACTGATATTCATATTTGTGGAACATATACAAAATTTCCCAGTTTTGAGCAGGGACATCTTTCGGTAGAACCCACGAACCAGTTCGCATTAATTCATTATAACACTGGTTATTTTTTTTCTGATTCAATCAGGCAATTTATCAAACGACAGAAATTTTCAGGCATTTAACAAATTAACTAATGAATCAGTCAGTTTATTTAACACATTGACTGAATGGATATGAAATCGTCTTTTGCTTCACATATCTCATTATTGTACGTGAAACAGACATCGCCAATAGTATAACAATTTACGTTTGTGTAAACATTATACCCGTTTCTTCTTTCTAGGCTATTTATGAAGAGTGTTGATCAAATAACAAAACACACAAAATCATAAGGATAACCAGAATCATATAGCTAAAATATGCACACTATTATAACAGAATGAATTATACATACTACTTTACAATACTAATAACTACATCTTTGCTTACTTAAGAACCAGAGTCAAGTCAACCTGAATCAGGCAATTTGTAAATTGTCTGGAAATTTCATGCAATTTACAAATTGAGTGATGTTTCACATTGGCCGTAACATTGAAATATATAGCATTCTTCCGAGTGTGATACAAAAACACATACAATATCGGGGTTAGTTTAATTATAGGAAAACCATGCAGAACAAATATCTGAAAAGTCTTCTGATGTTGTAAACCCGAAAGCAGACACATAAGATTAATCAGAAGCTTGGGTATATAAATTTATTATATTTTTTATCCGGTTGTTAATCTGCCTTTTGGTGCAACACTGCTGTATGATCAGTCTTTTATACGCATAAACTGTATAAACGATTTTCATTCATGTAAAAATAAGAGCCTCCGTCTACTCATATATATCAATTGTCGGAAAGGTAATGATATAAAACGCGGAAGCATAGCCGAAGTATCGTCTAGGTGTAGTTGATATATGTTTCATTACAGGGGATATAAGGGATCCAGTAAAACAAGAACGCTTACAGAAGTAAATGGAACATCGGATTTAAAACACAGGAAAAATGAATGAGGAAGCCCACCGTTTTTTATGGGTCAGGCACGTCCACAGGTCCATGAAGCTGTCTGCATACGGTTATTGTTTCCAGTATTGGGCTGTGGGGAGAGATAGGCGAGTATTATGATGACTACATCGTGTTTTATTGAAGTATAATTGCTTCAGGCGTGAATATAACTTAAGTGGCAGGTATTAAAATGATCACTGCAGTCGTTAACCAGGAACGTTGACTTGTTGCTAAGCACCAATTGACTGTAACACTTAGCAGAATATGTCGGCCAAGTGAATTTGATATGCTTTTTGAAATAAGAAGACATTATTATTGCGTCTTCTGTGCCTGCAACACCTAAAACTTTGAAATTAAACTGCTTTAGAAATGTTTTACTTCTACTAAGAGTGCGATATTATGTCACCGGGTATTTTATATAGTGTGCTGTTGATGCATTAAACAAAATCAGGCATTGAATCTTCGGTTCCGGCTAGACTTTGGCAATTCGAGGTTCATTTTGATGTTTTTATATAACTACTTACTGTCTAGACGTGAAGTGCTTCAGACATTGTGTTCGTGTTGTTAAGTATCCAGTCCGTGCTTTATGGAGCAGTGGATGGCCGGGGCGGTCATTAAGATTGCCAATGTCCACATGTCTCGTCCCTAATTGTAGAGCTAAGGTGCTACAACATCTTGTTGGACCTGCACCATACTGGGACAATCGTTTAAGATACTCAACCTTATAAGGCACTCATTAAAGCCATTCTTGTTCAGCAGTTAACTATGCATAGGAATAAATATGTTGGTATTGTTAACCCTTATATTCTACAAATTATGGTGCCAGGGCATTACGCTCAAAAACATTATAAACGAGAGCACTGCAAACGTGCAGAATACGCCCGTTGTGTATCCGTTGAGCTCTGACCACATTATGTATGCGTGAATTTTAATGAGAAGGTAATTAAGGTGAAAAAATATTGGTAAAAATATATAAGGAGTTTCATGAAAATCCATAGGAATTTTTGGTAAGTCACTTAGGTGCTTCCAAAGTGTTGTGACCTCTTCATTATTAAATATGCATGCGTTTGCTGGAAATCCGACTGAGGCGAGATATTTTATTGATTAACATTTCTGATGAGTTTTATCAAAATCCTTCATATTTTTCATGAGTTATCGCGGCGACACCCCAAAGTAGCCTAGTGACCCGTGACCTTACTAATTATGCGTGTTTGTTGCCCATAATCGAACTCGGGCGAGATAATATGTTAGTAAGTAGTATGTTAGTAAGTAGTTATTTTGCGTTTCATGAACATCCATCAAAGCCCCGGTAGGTTATCATGGCGACACTAAAAGTTAACGGAAGGACGGTGGGTTCACCATTATAGTATAGTAAAAGTATTGTAAAAATATGGTTGAACCCAGCACAAATAGCAACAGAAATTATACTAACTGTATTGTTCTCAGAAACTTTATTAAATTTGATGATTTTAATTGGCTAATCCTCTATTAAAGTTTACGTCTCTGCACATTGTCGTTTTAGATTTCGTCTTTATCCCTATGACTGACCACTCATTTGAATGATCTCTTCATTGCCTGTCTGTTGAATCTAACTAAGATGTAAATTTACCAATAATAATGATTTTATGTATATTAATTAAAAAGGGCTCGACAATAACACTTGGCTGGGGTTGGAATTTAGTGAGAACAACTTTTTTAGCCTACGATATATCAGACCATACCTTTGAGACAGTCCAAGGGAATACCAAATACAGGATAAATCATATATAGGAATAGGTGCAAGGCATATTTTTAAATCATGTATTTGATGGATAATACAGAGTCATCGACATCAGGGAATATAAAGCATTTAAATGATTTTCAATTGCTTTTCATTGCCTGGGTATTGAATTTTACCATAATGTAAAATTTATCAACAAAACAATTTTATGAAAATTGGCCAAAGCAGGGCTTGAAAATAACACTTGCCCACATGCCAAGTCTTTCTACATTTTACCTTCAACTTTTACTCAGTAAATGCTCCTATTATAAATTTTAAAGTAATTTAAAGAAATGAAAACATAAATCAAGATATCAGATTTTAATATGTATTTTAACCTTTTCCATTAATAAATGGAATGACTTAATAATAGATGTATGCATTTATCTCTTTATTTGCTCAAGGTCTTGTTATACATTATATTTTCATAAAATTAGTCATATGTATTTATATACTCTTCGATAATTCAATGATTTAAATAATTTTTAGAGGTCATGAAATATATCGCTGATCCTAGCGATTTATTTTTATATTTATCTAGATATAATATCTTTGGTGACACTTCTGAAAAAAAGTCACAGTGATCCAACATATTTAAATGTGACAGACCATGGAATGAACTCTGTGAAAATGTTCTGGAGTTCCGGATGTATTTTCCGGAATGATATATAAAACAAATCTTTCATGAACTTGCTTTTAATCAGATTAAACGTTTGCAGATGAATATCTCAGTTAATTATAAGGATAACTGAAAATAAACTGAAAATCTTGGCAAGAGAACAAATTCCCCGTCGGGATGGCCTGTGGAGATGCTTTCTTTGAGTTTAATGGAATCTGAGGCTTACAGAACTTTATGTGGAACATTTTATTTCAATTTTGCATTAGGCATCCTTTTTTGATAGGGATAAATCGAACAGGAAGACATAAACTGAGAACTCAGCTGAAATCAATTAAGGACATGGTGTAATGAGGATTAATCGAGAGGTAATCCTGAGCAGTGAAGAAAGATTGAAGTCAAAATTGACCCAAAACATCGTCAGAAATGTAAACAAAAAGTACTACCCAAACATAATCACGTGATAAGACCAACAAGATATACCTCCCATTTAAATGGTAACTGGTTGTGAGTTAATGATTTGAAATACTGCGTCTCACGTATAATGTTAGTAATAAAATGATGGACAATCAGAGAAACTGAGAGGAACGTTTTTCCAGATCTACCCTTTGCATTGAGTCAGTAACTGAATATAATACATGCCAGATTTAACAACTACTGTGTTGCCTTAAATATACCCATAACATTAATTTGAACGAGCCTGTGCAACAAGACATGTGAAACGTGAGGATGAAGTTTATATATTAGACTTATAATATGACTTTCTTATGCGCTAACCTGATGATTAAAGATATTACAATAAACAAAGCTTTTCTGAGGGGAGAATAAGCATGGTGCCACATATTAACTTGCAATTCATTAGAATCGGGTTGAACACCATTTTATTGCTTAATATTGCCTGATGTCGAATATATCCTGATAGGAAACATCATCTGCTCCTTTATTTCTATGTATAATTTATCCTTTATGTTATATTCCCTTTGACTGCCTGGTCTGATATATCGTAGGAAGAGCGGGAAACCTTTAGATACCGGGACAGGTTGTTCTCAAAGATAAAATTTACATCACAGTAAAATTCAATACCCAGGCAATGAAGAGCAATTGAAAATCATTTTAATACTAAATATTCCCTGATGCTGATAACCCTATACCCCTCATAATACACATCATGATGTTTAAATATCCCCTGCTCCTATTTCTATCCTTGATTTATCCTGTATTTGATATTCCCTTGGACTACTAAAGGCCATAGTCTGATATATTTTAGTACCAGCTCAGGTAAGTGGACAAGTGTTATTGTCGATCCTTGCACTAATGTACATAATATTCCTATTATTGGTAAATTGACCTCTTAGTCAAATTTAACAGATAGGTAATCATGAGATCTTTCAAATGAGTTGTCACTCCCAGGGATAAATACCGAATTTAATATGACAATGTGCAGAAAAGTAAAGTCAACCTTAATAGTTATTTAGCCAATTAAAATAATCGAATTAAATGACTTTCCCCCATCGGACTTTCTAGTCATCATACAAAAAAATTATTTCTGTTGCAATTTGTTCCGGGTTTGGCTAAAGAATCAAGTAAAAGCTCCCAATGATCGCTCGGTGATTGCAAACATGCTATACCAAAAATCAGGTTTTAGCAAGTCCGACATAGACTTAGACCAGGTAAGGTGTACTAAGTTCCATGTTGACAACAACAAAACCAACCATAGGCTGGCTGTGACCATAGGTGGTTGATTGCGCATGTGCAGAAATTGTTGATTTTTAAAGCATGTGAAGTAATGTAGTTTTTGTGATTTGTCGCCAGTTGTCCTTGTTGGAAATATTTGTAGTACGATCGGCGGCGATTTTAGCCCCCTACCCCCCCCCCCCCCCCTTCACACTGTTACAGGTGCCCCTTTTTGTGTGCAGCGGTCTTACAGATGATTGTTTTATTGTCCACACGAATGTTCCATGTGTTTTTTGCATTTGGTTTGTGTGACACGCGTAGCTCTTGTTGTAGCGGCCTCGCCTGGCCGGATGTTGCAGGCTCGGTTTAATCCGCATTGGTTGAATCCTAGATACACAGGTTTCTTTGTTCTAGTTTGTTCTTTGAACGTGTGTACTGTGTTAGATTCTTTAGATTGTTCGAGAAGTGGAAAATTCTCGGCTTGAGGTGAAAAGTTATAAAGGGGGCTGTGTTTTAGAGCCGGGTGAGAGGTGACAAAATATTCCAGCGGACACAGAAGCGTCAGTTTGTGGGACATATTCCGATAAGTGCGGCAGATATAGATTTTATTTAGATTTTCTTCTGGATTTGTGACCAATCTTATTTTGTCTTCAGTTTATTTTCGCGTTTGTAACAAGAGTTTTACATTGGACTGTTATTCTCCGAGAGAATTTGTGTGAACTGTTCGTCCGGCTTATAAATTTTATAGGATTTATCGCTATGACAGTGGTGTTATATTGTTTATTTTACTGTGTGATTGTATTGATTTGTTGTTATACTGCTGTTATACTGTGTAATTGTATTGGTTTATTGTATTGTAATGTTAGGATTGTTAAGAATAAATTATAGTTATTTGTTAACAAAAAAACCACTGACTTCTTTATTCATTCCCCTAGACATTTCACGCTGGCTAGTGTTACAGAATGTTTTATCTCTTTGACAAAATTCATGTTCATCACGCATACGTGATCTGTTGATATTAGGTTCCGTAACAACACACACAGACATATCACCAAGAAAAAGGAAAAAAAAAAAATAAAACGGACAACTTTTATGCTGTTGAATCGGCGCCTTTTAACCTATTTTATAAAAGTTTCAATTGATTATTCTAATTCAATACATGTCAGTTAAATGAATAAGATCCTTTAACATAAAATCAATTTTAAATACTTTACCTGGTGTGTTCGATATATCAATCCTTGAATATTTATAAAAATAGGTTACCTTTTTTTGTTGATATTCATGAAACCTGAAGCAGGTGAACAGGAAATACTTATTAGAAAAAAAATAGGAAATTTAGAAAGGTTAGCTGATTAAGGTCGCTATGACAACAAGAAACACGTTTGTTTTTGTCAAAGGTCGCTCACCGGCACAGATGGCAGAAGTATAAAGAAACGACTTTGTGACAGATTGGTTTCATTTCATTTTAAATGAACCTGACCGGCTTGGATTGCGGAGACACAGGGAAGCTACATTGTGATACATTTGTGTCATTTCATTTTAAATTAACCTGACTGCGAGGCCGGACTGTCATTCTAATTATCCTATAGGTCATGGTTAAATATACATTACCAAATGTACCGAGTAGATGGACAATATGGATCGTAATCAGCATATTATTAATTTTTTTAGCTTTGACTGATGTGCCAATTCGCAGTGACAATAGTTTGTAGTCCTGAATATTTTGGCATCTTTCTCTACACAAAGCAAACACTTCAGCATGATATTCCATCACATGCCATCTCAGAGAAAAGGATGCACTATCCTTAAACGTGAACAATGTGTAAACCTGCGTTTTTTTAACCGGGGTGTTAAAAAGCTGCGTAGAGATGAATTTAGCCTACTACATAGTTAATAAAGTCAGCCCCCCCCCCCATAAATTGATGGGTATAAAACTTAATAAGTACTAGTATTCTCTGGTGTACAGTCAGTGGTTTTTTTTTCTCCTGTACAGGCCTTAAATAGCCTGCTACAAGGACTTGTGTAACGATTCCTTCCGAAGATCGATTACCCCATCAAATTTTATCCACCCCTTTAGTGTAAGCAAATAATTTAATGGACTCGTCCAGGGAGTGCTGAAAACAAAAAGGGCTGAATTGAGTTTTTCCATTGGCGCGGTGTTTCCGCGTGCATGAAAAAGGGGCCTAAAAATGAAAGCTATTTCTTAGCATCCTTTATTTATAGAGTTTAATTATATAGGTCAATAACGCGGGGGGATTTAGAGGACGCGCAGAAAATTGAATAATAGAAAAATATACCTTTAATACTCAAAAAAACAGCGTCTCCCAAAGATTATTTCCCTCTGTCTGACCTAAGAGCAATTGAAGGATGATTTTCATCATTATGAAAAATGACAGATGATTTAATTCTGCCTGAGAATTATCCGTTTAATACTTGAGGTCCAGACCATTTTTCACTTGTCACTGCTACTCTGACCTTGGGGTCATATTTGACAAATCATCAATGTTAGACATTAAATCGAGCAGAAAAAAAAAACGAAAATATAGTTTACGATGGATTTACACTCGGGACTTTTTGTCTCATTGTTCATCAGCTGTTCGTGTATTTGTAATCAGACTTATGTAGATCAGAACTATGTTGTTTATTTTCTGTAGTGTATTTATTTTGTAATATCTTTATCTGTAGTATTTCTGTGATTGGTTAGTCAGTAGGTAGGTTAATTTGCTTGATGCCAACCTTGCGCCAGCGTCACGGCGAGCACTTCGTTATTCAGGTGTTAGGCTGGATGCATGGTGTCTTTGCGGATTTGTTACTTTGCTTGAATCTATTGCTGAGGTAGGCTTATCCTGAGCTGTTCTAGTACAGGGTCCCCAACAGGTGAGCCGGAGCCTGAAAATCCTTGCCGTTTATAGAATCACTTATTCAATTACACCACCGGGGCTAATGGATCCTTATAGCGGAGTACTGTAAGGGTGGCGTGTATAACATATCGGCCTATTAGAAACATCGGCATGCTGATTGATGCAGTCTCTGATCGTATTACGGTTATCTGTGGGACCACATTCTCTCAACCAGCGATAAGAAATCAAAGTACTCAAAGCGTGAAAGACGCATATGTCAGGGTAACCATGTATGAATCAGATAAGGTATTTCTTTGATGTAACACCGACCTGCTTCTGTCTGTCGTAGATGGATAAAAGCATTATTTTATGTCAGCATCTACGGGGACTAAACGACCTGTTTTGCACGACATAAAAAATACCCCCTAAAGGTGAAAAGTAATTGCTATAAGGGAACGTCTTAGTTTGTAATATCGCCTTATCTGTCTACTTCAGTATCCTTTGATCTTCTGAAAAAATAAACCATATAAGAAGTTTCTTGATTTTGATCGGGGCTTTAGTCATGACGGTCATTAAGGTCATGATGTTGTCATTTATTCTGATTTTACTGTGTTTCAATAGTTGAAGGAACCTGAGTTCACTGCTCCCAATTAATTGTAAGCTACACCTTGGCATCATTTCTGGAAAAATATTGTCGCTATAATGTTAATTTATAAATGGTCTCTGATGAACGATACAGAATTTCATTCCAATATTACATTTACAATTATACAGGAAGGGTCACAGGTGGCATTCACTGTTTATGTAGGATGAAAATGCGGATTAATAAGATTACGAAGAATACGATTCATGTAATTAATACCTCTCATTCAAATTATAAATATTCATGTGGTAATCGAAAGAGAAACTTACAGTGTGTTTCTCAGTCATTAAAGCGAATCTTTAATCATCAGCTGATATTCCATGGAGTTATCCTCAGGTGTAATACCGACACCAAATGTTACACGTCCGTCGGTAAGAAGGTTTGTCAGTGAATGACTACACTGGTAGTCTGGCAATAACATAGATAACCGGCTGTGTACGGCAATATCGAAGCAAAAGATCGCATGGCCATAGCAGTGCAGTTATCTGTTTGACTAGGGTCAAGACTCAATGTAGGCCATATCATTAGAGTACTCAATTCATGATCTCCACCTGCTCCTCCACCTACATACGTTGATAGCAGTGTAGGTCTCACGTTCCAGTTGAACAAAGGGGAATTGTCAGTTTGGTCTAGTTAATGCTACGCTCCCTATGCAGTGGCTATACACTGCAGATAAATATTCGTTTGAATGATAACATATTTTGGTTATCTGATTACCTGGAAGTTTAAGGTTTTGATTCTTGGATGTTACTCACACCCTCTAAACATTGCATCAAAATCCATGACATTGCTAACAGACATATAGCCCTGAATATACGGATCAGTAAGCAATTATATTGGGCTGGTAAGCCTAACTTGAGTCGTGATACAAGCCATACGGGGGAATGAACTGCAACGCTCACCTATCCTGTTGAATTGATACCATCATAAAGAGCCGAAAATGGTACCATTAGGCTATAAAGAATTAATTAACAGAGAAGAATACAGGTGAACTCACAAATCAAACTGAAAATTCGTCTCTATGTATACGCCTACGAGTCATTCCTGGTATTTCTGTTAAACAAAGCAGCAATTTGCTTTGATTTTGGTGAACTTTTAAGAGGGTAAGAATAATAATCAAGGAACAAACCATTTGAGGTTATCGGGATAACCAAAATATATTATTGTCCAAACGATTATTTAACGTGATGGGATATGAAAGTTAAAACGGTTCTCATTCACCAGTGTAGCAGTTAAGTGTAACTTTCCGCACGTGAAAAATATAACTTAATTAAAACCGTTTTTTTACTGGCAGACAGAGCTTGAGTTAATGAGACGTACGTTACACGCATTGTATGACCCAGAATGTTGGCGGAGGAATATGCTGCCTCTGACTGCTTTCTATTTTTTTTTTTGTTTTATGTTGTTTTCTGAAGACGATAATGATGTTGATGATGATGATGATTATGATATGATGACGGGGACAGCATATTTCAGAGATGGTAGGTCGGGTAGAACATGCTGAGTATCAAGGAGACCAGTCCAGTCGACAATGAAACATGGAGCTGATTAATACAACAAAAATAATCTTAATAAACAAAACATGAAGAAGTATTGAATCACCGTCGTCCATTTCTGATAAATTATCGGGTGCATTTAAACATATAGTATCAGGTAGTGTAGCAAAACTTAACAGACAATTGTACATGCCTCGCGTTATTTTCGGCCAAGAAAACGTTTTCAGGCGGGTCAATTTCATTTGTTGCCATCATTGTTGTAAACAAACGGTTTCAATAGGAAAGTGTGGCCGGTTTTTAATATAGTTTACACTTGAATAACATATAATCGATAGCGTTAACAAATATTTTATTCATTTTTTTAGAATCGGAGGGGACACTTTTAGTTTTGTTACCTTTACGTAAATGCTTGGTTTCTTAAAATGGATTTTAAATAATCACGCCCGGGATATGTATAGATAAATATCCAGTGTCAGTTTTAAAAAAAAATGTGAACTGTAATACATCTCTCCAGCCAACTAAACAACCAAATAGTTACAACAGTGGAAAGGAAGTGATGTAAATATACCGGCAACGAAAGCGACATTTTTTAAGACTTCTAGCTACACTCACCTCTCCTATCATGTTTACCACGTTTCATCTGAATCTCTTCTTACTTTGACCTAAAGTTACCCTCCGTTTCATGTTACTCGCCAGTTTATCTTAATTCAGTTTCAAATTACACCGAGGGTACAGCCTAAGTGTATATTTATGCTCTACATATCCCCTGACGGGAAGAGATATAGCTAAATTTGAATCTACATTTGAAAAAATTAAAAAGGTGCAACATTTTAATAATATATTATTTCTTTTGATATTAACTCATAGCTTTACTGGAGCTCATATTACATTTACCACAAACACGAAATTTACGAATTTTATTTGAGAATTTTCACAAGAAAGAAACTGAAAAAAATATACGATATTTAGGAAAAAA
Source organism: Sipunculus nudus (assembly GCA_026874595.1). Lineage (NCBI taxonomy): Eukaryota > Metazoa > Annelida > Sipuncula > Golfingiida > Sipunculidae > Sipunculus > Sipunculus nudus. The sequence continues at coordinate 78,519,414 of CM049311.1, forward strand.
TAAAAGGTATGCTTCACAGGCAACGCCCGCGTCAAATTTAACCCCCGCATCAAAAATTTTGATTTTCGTCTTTCCAGAAGATAAAAATAATACAATTTGGATAAGATTTCCTTTGTCATGTAGTGCTTTTACCTGTGTAGCCTTAAAATTCTGTTGTTTTCATCCTTTTCCCTGATCATATGACATTTTTATCGGAACATACAAAAAAGGTCAAAAATAAAATATCGCCTTCCGCACTGATCTCCAGAATCTAAAATACAAGTATACAGAGTAACAACTAAGCATAATTAAATATAATATACACCTGTTCGGATAAGGTGTTCTAAATTAGTGAAGAGTAGGATAGATGGATTTCAAATTATTCAATTGGTCTATCTAAACATGATTTCATCCCACCGGACGGTATTCTGAATATAATTTTAGGTTATTCTGAAGCAGAAGTAATCTGAAACAGCAACACAAGAAGTTTACTTTTTGCAAATTGCTATTATTACTCCTGTTACATTTATTCATGAAACTTGAAACGTCAAACAAAGAAAAAACATATGGCGGAGCTCTTAAACCATTTTATATTCCGGTATTTTGTTGTTTTTGTTGCATGAATTTGATATGACATTTATGATGGAAAATTATTCTTAAATATAAACTGAAATTAATCTTAATTGAACATCTAAACAATTGCGCTGACATTTATAAAATATAATATAAACAGCCAAGTGTGTTTTAATGTTTCACCCGTTGGTTTTATGTGTTGATATGAAACCATTAAACTTTAGTATAAAATAAGTAACTAGTGAATAATGTCATACAAACTATTAGAAAACATGCCAAATATGTCTACAGGAGAAAAAAAAGAAGCGTAAGCCAGCAACAAGGACAACAAGAAATTTCCGTCAGCCCTACGTTGTTATAACCCTTCACTGTAGCAGCTGTGTGCCTTATTTAAAACGCATTACGCCGAACCAAATTGGGCAAAACTGATGAATAATTCAATGCAATCACATTTTTCTGACGCTTATTTTCATTTTTCAATTTCCGTTTGCACCAGCGATCTGACAAAGGCCTGTGAGATTTCTTCTCATCTATTCGCTGTTCATTGTCATTTTCCCCGGCAGTCTGTTACGTGCATTAGGTAATTTGGACTCAAATACTGCCGAACTTGGTTTCTTACACGACACCTATTTCTCCTAATCATTTATATTGTGCAAGCTAAGTTAAAAACTATATGTTAAAAACTGCTCATTCTTGTTCAACATGCCATATCCAACAAAAATAAAATATATAAAACGCCACGTAACAAACTCACTGACGGCTTGGCAGTGTATTGTGATACGTATCATGATATTTTCCATAGTTTCAATTTACAGGATATGAGTGTATTTTTAGCATATATATACCATACATTAAATATGTTATTAATGTATTATCATATTAAATGTAATGTCATATTTAACGTATATGAAGATCAGTTCATTTTACACAGGAATTATGTCATAATAATCAGAAGAAAATTTTAAAATAAGTGTTTAAATATTTTTATGCCTTGCATATGTATACAACTTGGCAAAAAAAAGCGTTGTGGGCTTTGCAGGCAGACGGATATACATGGTGTGCACAATCACAGTTATGAACCACCACATCGTTCAATTAATACTTCATGTAAGAAAAGGAATATTAATATATTATTTTTAATAATTACTTTCGTTTTCTGCAGCATTTGTTTCTATTTAGGTGGAAAAAAAATCATCCAGCATAAAATGAAATACCCTTGGACAAAATTTTGATCATATGGCCCACCAAGGCTATTTAAACAATTACTATTATGCCTAAATCAGTCCGAGTAGTACATATAAACATGTTGGCGCTTTTCACTTTCGGCCTTTCACTAAACACAACACATTTAGATTTATCAGTTTTAGTCGATATATCGGTAATATCGCATACTCCTACTCTATAGAACTATGAGCAACATAAGGGTTGCATTCTTATTAATAACCTGAAGAATATTCATTATTTTCTACAATGATCCAGACACAGACTAGGCCAACAGGCCTAATTCGAACCAGTGCATTGGGAAATACACCATGTGTAATGCTTCAATGCTGGACCATTACTTTTCATGTATATGAACAATGCAAGTACTAAACATTTTGAATAAGAAACAATTACACAAACATCACTGCTGAAATTCTGGCATGGGTCCACACAACACAAAAATGATTGGCACGACTATAGAATCCGGTCTTCATTTCCAAGATGGGTCTAAACTGACTGGACCGTCTCATATTAGTAGTATACAACATAAGCCATGACATACCTGATATTATGAAATCGACATGCCTCTTACTTCTTTCTCCATTACATGAATCCTAAACATCATTACGTCCGTCCGTATAAACCCATAATCTCGTCCATGTAGACAGGATTCTATACTCGTTCCAAATGACTGTAGCTGGCACCACCGGTCTTAATATATCAAACTCCTCCTGAGAAATAAGCAGGGACACACACTCTGCAAAAATTATAGTAGGTGGCACCGCCAGTCTTGTATACGGCAAAGCTATTCGATATGTATAAATATGCCAAATTTCAAGCTGATTATATATCAAATTCCTCTGTTGAAATAAACAGGTATATACACTGTGCAAAAATTATTGTTGGAACTCTTGACCTATATCTGGCTGCACTGAATGAACTCTTGATCTGTTGCCAAATCTGAAACAGTTGGCAGTTTCTCAACCTATCTAAAGATACAGACACAATCTTGGCCTGTTGGTAAATCTGTTTACACATACTGAAAGACTTTGGCTGAAATGCTTTTTTTTTCAAGCTGACATATTCATAAACTTTTTTATCAAAATATCTAGAAAAATAAAAGATGCAGTCCTTTCATTGTTAAAGCTCCAATAATTCTGCCAAAAATCAATCAAGTAAACTTGAACAAAGGCCACCTAAGAATAATTTTTGTGCAATGTTACAGAAAATATAATGGAAACAATAATTTTGTAGAAGAACACGTTTGCAGTCCTCAGTTTGAAAATATGTAATAATGGACATGAGACCAATTTAAGCTTTTCACGACTTAACCAAAAATTAACAAACTCAGTCTATTCTGATATGATTTTCAGAACCATGTCCTAGGATAATTCTTTTGAAAAATTGAACGATTCAACACGACAGGTTCATCATAAACATTTTAAGCTGAAAGAGGCTAAAATTATGTTTTGCCCATAAAAAACAGGTCAATGTAGGTGGCACCAAAAAATCTGCAACTTCAAATATGAGTCATGTGACCAACATTTGCACAATACTTGGTAATGCTAGCTTCTGTCATTTCTGAGATTACTATATCAGTATGCTAATTGGCCAAATGACTTAATTTAGTTCAAGTTTGTGTAACTCTGCTAAAATTCCTCAAATGCAAACAATTTGAACAAACTTGAGAGGGTTTGCCTCTGGGATCATTTCTGTAAAATATTGAACAATTTGGTTTAACCGTTTACAAGAAGAAGACTTTTTAAAGGTTTTTCAGCTTTTCCCCTATAAAATCTAAGTAAATGATGATAGCAAAAAAAAATAAGCTGAATCCCACAACATTTGATATGTAACAGATTATTGCATAAAATCTGGGGATGGTAGCTCCTGCTATTCCTGAGAAATTATGGGTTAATGTACAGATGACCAATGACCCCAGTACAAAAAAGGTCAATGCAGGTGGCGCCACAAATACCTGAATTTCATATGACTTATGTGACCAACACTGGCATAAAAATTGGTGATGATAGCTCCGGTCGTTTCTGAGATTGTCATTTTAGTAGGTTTTTTTGGACAGATGTCTAAGTTCAACTTCATTTAAATCTTCCAAAATTGGCCGAACTTGAACCATTCGAACAAACTTGAGAGAGATGGTATAAAAGATTATTTCTGTGAAATATTGAACAATTTTCTTGATCATTTCGGAGGAGAAGATTGTTAAAGCTTTCTTTAGCCTTTTCTCTATAAAATCTAAGAAAATGTAGAGTTTTTCAGATGGCTAATTTTTTGCATTTAATTTCATGATGCTAGATCCAGTCGTTTTTGAGATAGTAAAACGGACTCCGCAACACAATCGCATTACCTCACAGGTTCGCTAAAAATTACTTCACATGCATATTGAATGCAAAATTACATAATACAGTTACATCTCACTGATGGCAAAATCGTGAATCACGTTGAGTATGGATACCAATCATTTATAATCCAAGTACAGCCGTCTTTATATACCCACAGAGAGCTGTACACCTGTGAATGTAAACATTGCCTTGCATAAGGATTATCTAAAATCATAAATCCACATTTTAAAAAAGCTTTTAAAAACATTCTTTTCAATATTAACCACAGATAACCTGAAATCTAAATGTTTAGAAGCATGATGTTACGGATGCTTATAAACAGGTGCCAGGCTTGATGTATCTGATTCACACAGCTAACATATATGGTAAAACGACTCAATTCAATCTGTATAATTCAACCAAAATTCATTCTTTGGAAACATAAAATACAATTATTAAAAGAATTATTCAGGGGATTATTCTTGTAAAATATTGAACATATTGGCCTCAGTGGCATCAGTCAAAAATCGTTTTGCAGGTTGTTACGGAACCTAATATAAACAGATCACGTACGCGTGATGAACACAAATTTTGAAATGGAGATAAAAAACAAATCAGATTCTATAACACTAGGCAGCGTGAAATGTCCAGGGGAATGAATTAAGAAGTCAGTGTTTTTTTGTTAACAAATAGCTATAATTTATTCTTAAAACAACCCTAACATTACTATACACTAAATCAATACAATTATACAGTAAAACAGAGGTATAACAACAAATAAATACAATCATATAGAAAATAATGTGCACAGTACCTAGATACCAACACCATAACAACGATAAGTCCTTTAAATGTAAACTCTCGGAGAATGACAGTCCAGTGGAAAGTTCTTGCAACAACCCAGAAAGTAAACTGAAGTCAAAATGCATAAAATCCAGGAGAAAGTTTTTGAAAATCTATAATTGCCGCATTCCTCGGATAAGGTCCTGAAACACGCTTCTGCAAGCCGAGAATTTTCCACTTCTCGAACAGTCTATAAGGACCCTACTCAACAGTAAACACGCGTTTCAGGAATTCTCTAGAAAACACCGCCGTGCCTCTACACACCATGGTGTACACGTGATCTCGCCCCAAGCCAGCACGACAACAAGAGTTCAACCAGTACGGATTAAACATAGAATGTATAATTCGCGGCCAGACACGAGTGCAACAACAGGAGTTACGCCCGTGTCACATAATAAAAAGAGCACCTGTAACAAGGGTATGGGTAAATATAAATATAAATAATTATGTTATTGATATTTTGCCATAATTTTATTTTGGATTGATTCCAACTAACGTCAATCTAGTATATTTCACGTTGTATATTGAAAATATATGAGCTAAAAAGAATGAAGAAATATCATTTAGTTAAATCCACGACGGGGTTATCTGAACAACGCGGATGTAACCTGAAATTAGGTTCAGACTGTCCCCGGGGATAAATCTGAAATTGGGTCAAATTACCAGGGGTTAACCTTTACATGGGCATTAGCTACGAACATTCTAGTCCCGATCAAAAACGTCGAAAACACGAAGGTGAGATGAGGGATCAGACGGCATCTCTGCAAAGTCGGCAAACGATCACGTCAAGTAAAATGTCGCTGAATTCAGAATCTATGGTCCCGCGCTTCATCGGTTATTAATTTATCCCGGTAGATTCAGACAGGTCAAGATCTTTCGAATATTAAGGGTTACAAATCAATAGAATTATTTTGGAATCCGACTGCCCTAATCTGGGCGACTCATAAAAATCGGACCATGGCAACGCAGCCTACGACAGTCAAGACACGGTGCTATTTACTTTCACAGTGAGAGGGCTATATATATTTGTAGAGATGATACATATAGCCTTAAAACGAAGATTGTAACAACACAGCTATACGTTGATGTAGAGCAGGGCGAAGCGGAATAAAGTCTCTTGGGATGATACAACCTCAACTGGAGGTCTCCAGCAGTCCTCGTATATTTGTACATATTGTGTAGGTTAAATCAAAAATACAATTGCAGATATGGATATGTTTAAAACCAATGCAAAATTCTATTACACATTCGATACACATTAAGAATTGTTAAATGCACCAATTAGGTGAAAATACAAAAGGACATGCACTTATTAGGAAATTACTTTTGCATTTGAAATCATTTTTACTTGTCCCACATGCGGCGTTTTTTCCGTAGTTCTAACTTTACGTTCAAATCTGCTTGCATCACAGGGTCATGAAAGTGACCATGCAAGTGTAGTTGCATGGCGACTTTCCAAATATGGCAAAGAACTAGTCCGTAGCCAAAAAAAATGACACGCATGACTTTCGACCAAGGAGGCGTGGCATGTGGGACAAATCGGTTACAGCCCAGTGAAATGTAAAGCAAGCTATGAGATTTGCTTGGCTTGTGTCAATCATGGCAGGCGAGCCGTCTAGGCGAGCCTAGACGGCTCGCCTGCCATGTGACACAAGCCTCGCAAACCTCACGGCTTGCATTACATTTCATTGGGCTATAACCAATACATGCATGATATCAAGATGTGTGTATAATTAAATGAATAATGTTTACTTAGTCTACTGAGCTTCTGAAATCAGTCATGATAAAATACATTGATTAAAAGTTTTAATTTGATCTTATTTGAAACTTTCATATTATTTATCTTATATGGCACATTATATCTGCGTGTTTATTTGAAAATCCAGTTTTGTCAGATCAACATTTATACAAATACATAGTCTTTTGTAGATCAGCATTTACATGTAAATGCGATACATGTATTTATAATTAAAACAAAAAAAAAGCATTTTTTTAATATGGTCAATTCATCCTGTTCCACAAGAGGATGTACAGCTGCGTAGCTTTGTCCAACAACATTTATTGATTTGATATCACTCAGCTACGTTTTATTTTTAAACAAAAATATTTGGGTCACTTGATGCTCTTATCAGGTGACCAAAGGTCAGTTTTGGAAAAGAAGAGGTCTTCAAGATCAGTATTTCTTTAGACTGTATTATTGAATATCCTTGTCACCAATATTTGTATTTCTCAGCAAGTTTTAATAAACATATCATGAAAAAAGAGGAAATTTACGTTTAGCTAAATCGGAACAGTGCAGATTATCTGCAATTTGATTCAGTCGACACCGTTAGGTAGTTAGAAACCGATTTCAGATCTTCCGGTGTGACCTGAAAACGGCAGCTAGGGGTATTTAGAAATATTTTTTTTTTCAACGGATTTTTAAAATTCTTAAACGTGTTGTTATAAAATTGCCTTATCGTGTGCCTCCATTAGAGTGTTTACGCCATTTCTATATTTATATTATTTTCAGATATAATTAAAACAGACATAACTGAACAGATAACCAATCCAGTTTTCTCAGATGGAATGGTACATATTATGTTCGTGTTTTGGCATGTCTTACACTATTCATCGTTCTTGCGTAGTTCTTGATAGACAGCACTGGAATAGCTTCTTCGCCGTATAATATCTAAAGATTTATGGGGGGAAATATGAGAAATAACCCTCTTAGGACACACTTGGAATCGTTTCCGACAGTTCAGTACCAAAACCTGGCATCTTTGGGACGTGGCCACAGGGCGATTGCGTGATAAATGTGTTATTTTCATAAATAAGATTCTGTAAAAGATTGTACCCTATATTTCCACACACGTTTACGAGGCGCTATGACACCGGAAATTGCCGGCACCTCTCCTGGAGGGCCTGTAAGATCTGCTTACAGGTAGCCCTCTGGGCCGACAAAATTTAGTTGCATTTTTTTCGCGCTGTCTTTGCATTAAAGTTCTTTGTTATCTTAACACTTCTTACCATCCAATAAATTTATTGCACAGTCGATAAACCGTCTGCCCTCCCCGCAACTATATAGTCTGATTTAAAGTCAGCTATTCACTCACCTTCTCTGTAGCATGTTTGTAATTTCTACATTAATGCACATATTAATTAACTCTAGGTAATTCTTGTCACGCCTCTCTGACAGATGTATGGACTTGTTTACATATTATTTTCTATAGCATGTTTGTAATTTCTACATTAATGCACATATTAATTAACTTTAGGTAATTCCTGTCACGCCTCTCGGACAGATGTATGGACTTGTTTACATATTATTTTCTATAGAATGTTTGTAATTTCTCATTAATGCACATATTAATTAACTTTAGGTAATTCCTGTCACGCCTCTCGGATAGATGTACAGACTTGTTTAACAACAAGCTCTCGGTAAACGCTGCAATGTTGTTTAATGGAAAAAACATGTAACCTTTAGTCGTTTGTTGTATAAATGCGGAATTAGAACAGTCCCCTTTTCGGTACAGCATATAATCTTCTCCTTATTCTAATAAAGTATGTATTTATTTCTGAGTGCGCGTTGTCAAATATATATTCTATATCATGTAAAGAAATGTGAATTTATATCTTGTAAAAAGAATACTCTCAACTTCCGATACGTTTGTTATCATCAAGCAAAACCACAAGCTGCCTCCAATCAATCATCATTTCATATTGACATATCGGCTTTCAAATATGCTTCCTATTTAAAAGACATCACTGTTATGCTCGATGTTTCTGTTATCTTGTCTATAACACCAACGTTCACAATAAAAGATGGACATTTACTAGCACACGAATAACTCTGCCAGAAATAGTCAATTAGACAAAATTTATTATCCTGAGTACTGAGATTAAAGTCATTCCATTAACCCCACTATATGATGAGTGAACTAGTCACTTGTTACTTTGATCTATTTACTACCACAGAGCTGGTAGCTGTTTGATTTTACCCCCTGTAGCTAATCAGATAAGTCTAGTTACTGTGACACCAAACGCAGCTCACTATGTAATATAACTACAGAGCCGCACGCAATTACAGCCAAGAGTTTCGTAAATCCATCGTGTCTGTTTGACCAGGTTGATAGGACTAACTTCAAAGAATGCTTTACGTGGGTCTGTTCTGGCTCTGTTAATCTTTCAGGGCAATAAAACTCGGGATGAAAGATAGTGGGAATAAAGCCCAACATTAGAAGATGGTGGATGTCCATTTAATGCGTATTTTGGGAAAGTAACATCGTTTATCATGTCTTATCAACTTCAAATTTAAACTTCAAAGATGAACACTACTCCTATTAACTGATAGCTCTAATTCTTAAGAAATTTAACGCACGTTCGGCCATCCCTTTTGTAGGGCACGTCTTCAAAAGGATTCAGACATTACATTGAGACCATTTTGGTACTATAAACCAAATTTGCAGAGTATATTTTCCCTTACATTTGATGATAGTTCAATATATTATTGTAATACCAATGTCATATTGCAGTTTAAAACATTAACATTCCAATAGTCTAGCTACATTTCTGTCACCGAGTTGGAGAGAACTGTATACGTAACTTCATTAAAAACTAACTAAAATATGTAACAATATAGGAAAATTCCTAACTGAATATAAATTTATACTATTTTTTGCATTTAAATAACAATATTTTATAATTATCGAAGACAGCTTATGATACGAGACCATCAGACAGACAATTTTTTCAATCTGATGCTGTATTGCTTTTATTTATGCATCTAACGTTTATTATTTTTTATTCAAGTTTGTATACTTAAATTTCACAATGAATGGGATATCGCATAAAATCATGTGAAGCACAGTTTTAATATGTCTGTGAAAGTATGGTTTTTATAATCCTCCTTGTCAGAAGACGAAAAATATCACCTAAACTTTACAAGAAGCAGGTATTCTTTAACTCATGATGGGCGTGGCATTTGCTAAAGAAATAGTTTCAACAATTTTCATGGGAAAAGATGATGTTCCTATTTAAGTTTTATTTTCAGTCAAAGAAATTAATATGGTTTGTTAACAATAGTTTTCTTTCTTTTCGAATCTTTTTTTAATTTTTTTTACGATATTTATAATACAATAAAAGTAGGGCTAGCGCGTTATCTCGAACGATGCAGGGTGACCGAGACCATTATCAATGGCTCTGGCAACGATCGCTAATATCAATGATGGATGTGACAGGTATCGAGATTCAAAATATATATATACAGACATCATAAACTAGCACAATATACGGACCACGTTTTTTGACTCGTAGTAATCTTAAAGAAATAAAACAAAATTTCAAGGTTAATTAACTCTTTCTCGATTTAACGTGGCACGGATGTACGTTGTGTCACACGTGATTATATAATAATTCTAAAAACTTTCATTTCATGAATGCAATACCAAATATTATTTCCATCGACAAGCGATGGGCGGAGCGCCCGGCCCTTTCGTATACGGTCGTCATGTTCACATATAGCCATGTTAATATTTACGCACGCGCATTGCATTTCTGCGTGGATGGCGGTCTCCGCGATCCTCCAAATAATGTACTATGATAAGAAAGTTTGCACGCTTTGGATTTTTTTTAATAACAAGTAAATGAATGTTTATACATTCAAAATTGAATAAAATTTGTTGTACTTGAGCAGTAGTTGAAATTAACCTATTTTTGAAGCACGTACCAAGTGTTTTACTGACAAATTACAAGAAAAGTACTGGATATTTTGTACTTGAGAACAAATATCAACTAAAGTGGATGCACATGACCAAAACCTGGTAAACGGACTGCCTGGGTATCAACAAATTGATTTCTATCGTATTTTATAATTGATTAAACACCTTTATCATTAATTGGTCTTGAATCCGTCTTGTGCTGAGTATGACTTAACAGTTTTAGCCTGTAAGGTATTACCTGACATACCCACGTCCTTACAATGCTAAAATAAGTCCCGAAATGTTGATCCCCCCGCATCAAACATTTCTGTTTTGATTTTCAGTATTATATTATACTGATTTGAGCTTTACCCGTTTCTTTCAGGAAAGTTGAACAGCAACAGTTCGATAAAATTATGATATGTTATGATTTGCTGTAAAATGTTAAGCAAAACGGTTCTGGTATTATTCATCCCTGCTGATATTAATATCAAGTCATAATGAAAATCATCATTCTGCGGAGTTTACTGACAAAAAAAGTGCCTTTGAACCCAATTTGTTTAGTCTTTTAACTATTGCCCGAATCTCTATTTTTCCTAACATTCGCCATTTTCCGCATAAAAAAAAATATTCCAGCCTGTACGATTTATGGCGGATTTTCCATTCTTATCGATGTACGATGCGCATGCGTAGTAAGGAACATGCGTTGCTTGGTTGCGAGGGCTGTATGGGAACATGACGAACGTATGTACGAAAGGACAAGCTAGTGCATCGGGTCGATGATCAACATGTACAGTAAAAGTATACAGAGTGCCTATAAAGTAGGACCAGTTTGTCCATACGTAATGCTGAGGCATAGACAGAATTTCTTATCATGTGCCGGTGATGATAAACTGTTTCACCGTCTCGTAATCTTGTGAGTCATGTCGTCTTATAACCCGATACAGTCCATTAGTATTTAAAAGGGAGCACTAGGGCCTGTCATATACACATTATAACTTTTATAACTTTATTTCTCAAGGCAATCCTGAAAAGACGGCATATAAAGTACGATTTTTTTGTTAATAATAAATAAAGCACCTTGAAGGGCGAAATAGAAAAAAAGATATGCGTGCAGTCACTGTAAGAATATCTGAAGAAGACAAAGTTAAAACCATACCGATTTCCTGAAGACATATTTGATAATGAGTACGTCGTTTCTTTTTCATTATGTGGAAATGACTATGCTATGACAGCTATTCTTTTGTTATACCCAGAGATGTTGTTTCTTAAAAAAAAAGTGCTGGGTGTATAGAGGTTTTGGAAAAAAAGGGAGGCGGGGGAAGTCTAAACCCTGTTTCAGGTAACAAGTGTGTCGGAAATGCTTGAAGTCTCTATACATAACTATCGCATACAGAAGTAGAGTGAAAGTAGATCCTAAATTCGGAGCTGCTTTTCGGTATTAAGTATGCATTATTTTATTAAGTCGAATAAGCGGGCCCCTGTTTTCCCTAAATTCAATCCTGGAGTTACCGGCACACAACCTTTGCATGATACAATATGAGAGTCATATAGCTACGGTGACACTGCTAGACTTGGAGCGCACTTTATGTTGAGTAGAAGGGCTTTCTCAAGGGCACTACCTGCATTTAATAAAGCAGGAGGGAAAATATCTATTGCCATAATAAACGTATCACACAGATACGAAGGGGCTACCCCATTGATGCATTATAAGTAAACTTTAAAGCGGTGTCAAAAATATTTTAAAAATATTTGCATCCTCGACGAGATTTACAGTGCGGTTCACAACATTGGAGGCTATGCCACTCTAACAGTTGATAGGCTCTCTTAAAAAAAAAGTGAAATTTTTCAAGAAGTTATGACAATTCCAACCAGAAGGGGCGGATCCAGAATTTAGGAAAAAGGGGGGGGGGCTCAAACTCAAAAGGACTAAAGACAAAAACAAAAAAAGGCTCCGGCGGCTGAAAAAGGGGGGTCTGGACACCCCCCCCCCCCCCCACACCACCTGGATCCGCTTCTGATTTCTGCTCAGACAGGTTCAAGCAAATTTGTGTTTTTTATTATTGATTTCAGCTAAATGTACAAATGAATTACAGAATTATCATTATACAGGTCGTCGAAAAAATTAAGATACCATCGGTAATAGCGTGTTGGCTTCCTTTCACCCAGTCTTAGATCGTAAATGGCTTATAATGTCATATGCTTCAGGATCAGGAGACCGGATATGTTATAATGAGTAAGCTGCTTCAATAAATGCCCCAACGTCCATCTTAAAGCGAAAGCCTGCATAATTGACCTATCCATGAACTCTATGTGACCTTAATCACATATTCATTCAATGAATAATTATAAGCATTGGACTAAGGAGCAACCAATCAGGTGACCTTAAACATTGTAAAGCGTCAATAATCTGACAAAAAAAATTTTTGCATAATTTGACAGAGCTCTGTCAAACAGAACACGTGTAGGCCTACTATAATCCGTTTCATCCCCTCATGTCCACCTTTTTTTTGCTATGAAAATTTTTATTATTTACATTTCAAGGGAAACAATTAAAGTGTGGAGCAGAGGATTAAAGAACCTAATTTTCAACAAGGTAACTAAATACCTAACTTACGCCTTATTTGAGTAACAGAATTTTCTGAAAATATGAGAAATCAGTCTACATTTTACAACATATCAGACCCACTTATGGCGGTCAAGGTCACTGGTCACATGCAAAAACAACCTCAACTGAAAGCTGCTAATTGGATGATCTCATGTAAACACTCTAAAAAATATAACCAGCTAAAACAAAGATGGCTGCTTATGGAGGGACACATAATATCTGCCAGATCATGATAAAGAGACTAAAATGTTGTGAAACATAAACGGAGGATTTACAATAAAATTCTTAATTGCCATATTAGGTTGTCACTTCCATATACTGTTTTCTTGGCAATTATTAAAAAATATAAACTTATAAGCAAATCATCTACAAAAACCAGGTGGACAGCAGGTGGTGAAATGGATGATAGTACCCATGTCGTCATGTTTTCTGGGATACTAAGGAGACAGTATAAAAAGTTTTAAGGCCATAGGTTGCGGGAGCCATTCCTCCGACTACCGAGTGAATAATAATGTCTAACCTGGCACATAATTCATATGGGACAAATAATCCAATATATATTGCTACACAGTTCATATATGACTACGATATAGTAAACAATGGTCAGGTGACACCAGTTGATGACATCAGTCAATACGACGTCATGCGCCATCGCACTTTGTGACGTCATTATCATGTTATAATCAGCTCTCGCTACCATGGGCATGGAAGTCTATATGTGTAGGAGCGTTTTGGGGGCTCATTATAATAATAAGTTAAAAGGACGGAGTATTTCGGCTGTGGTGGATAGGTCAATTAAGATGAGGACAACCTACTAACATGTGTAAAGTACTGCCATGACACTCTATGACGGGCCGAACATCTCACGCATGTCGTGAAGACGGGACATGGCAAGTTTTTGCGTCAACGGTAAACCAATTTAAACATCTCCTTCCTCGTGAGACCTTATAAAACCACCGGATACAAACAATTAAGATTTACAGCGCATTAGATCCCTTGACCGGTCACAGTGTAAACAAAAGACAAACGACACCGACAAAAAATGACCCGGCCTAAGGGACATTACTGTCAGATTCACTCGGAAACTTAATTGGGCGGGATCGGGGTAATAGTCTGAAAACGAATTAGCCGTGCTAATTGAGTATAAATATATCTGACAACCATCTCTGTTATACTCTATTTGGATACAATGCGATTCAAGCCCACGCCTTTTTAATATCATAAGTCGATCAATACTCTTATGATAGTACTCCCATCAACTATTTTTAATTTCTTATCTTATGATCTGATTTACAATTTACAATCTTTCTTGGACGATTAATAGATGAAAAATGTTATGAGCCTTGTGCACGCAGAGATTGAATTAATGTTTGCCTAATAAACTTTAGTGCACTGATTAGTTTTTTTTTTTTGGTGTTATATAATAATGATACTGCTCTGTATAGAAAAAAAAGAAAAAAGCAATCACTGGAACAAAAGAAAAACTGTTTTTGTGGAATTAGTTCATCATTTCTTCTGACTGTTGAACAGTACCTTGGCCACCCTGCGTACATTCATATGATGTGTTTTGTTGTCTTTCTCTCTCTCTTGCTCTCTCTCTTTCGCCTATGACTCCCTTTTTTCACCCCATTCTGTTGACAGGTACAATTAGATTAGCTATAAATGTTGATACAATTTAGAAATGTTAATCAATTTAAATATTTTCATAAATGTTATACTGTAAATGTATGTTAAATTTTTAATCCTGAAAAAAATTAGGCGTTATGAAAGAAAGGGGGCATCAAAATAATGTACCTTGTCAAGACCGATAGATATCATGTCATACAGTTACGAACTCATAAATCGCCTCATCAGCATAATTGATCATAACATTATATCTGTCAAATTGAAATCTTGCAGACTTTCATACACAATAGAACCTTCAACAAATAGCCTTATCACCATGCTACCAATGCTCAGTATACGGTCACTGCGTTCAAATTTGCCAAATATATCGTGTTTTCAACCCTCCCAAATAAATGAATAAACGAGTATATTTTACAATATATGCAACCATCAGTCAGGTTTCTTCATATATCATTCATTCACATATTACACTATATTCATTTTTATTAGCCCAACTTATCCATGATATTCATAAGCTTTATCGATATAATATAGTACCACAATGGTGATACGTTTATAGTCCAATCACGATCAGCTGAGCGCCGTGACCCATGAGTCCTTTGTAATGTTATACCTGACTGAAACTGACAGACACCGAAGCAGGACATATACATTCCATGCATTTACTTGCTCTTATATTTTTAGGGTGAATGATTAAAGACTTAATAATCAATATTTTTCAGGGTACTGGCTGGCATCAATTCTGACCATGGGTCAAAGTTCGAAGTGGCTGATAAGAAGACACCACAAATGAAAACAAAAGTGAATTACCGTTAATAACCTTAAGGATTCAAATAACGCGTGGGACTTTTAAGTGACCCATATAATCTTCTTGGGCAGTTTTTGTTGTATGATAGCTGTTGCAGGTTTCAGTAATATAGTCTTTGCAGTTATTTATCTTAATCTCTTTTACTTTATTAATTAATAGAAAACAGACGCGTATATGCATTTTTATATCAGCCTGTTTGGCTGGAGCATTTAAAGTTTAACCAATGATTTTTCTTATAATCAATGGTTTTTATCGCATCCCTATGTTAACTTAGGATATTAATGCATTATTTATGAACACATGTTCAGCTTTTTAATAATTGTTTTCTTCATATAGACCTACTCCTTGTCAGACGCTTTAATAAACTGAAATAGAAAGTTAAAACATGCATTCAATTCAATTCATTTAATTTAATTCACAATTGTCATCACTACTGCATATAAGAACGACACGCTGTCTTTACTGTACTTTTAAAACTGAGTTAAAGAAAAAAGTGTATCTTCTATGAATTTTGCAGAAAATTACATGAATGTTCGCTGTAATTTGAAGAAGAGTATGTTTAACTCTTAGCGAGAAAAGTCAGCATTAGAACAGTAATTGTCAAAGTAAATAAATTGGGTTATAATTTATTTCAAAGTTTTATTAATCACAAGATTTAGCCTTTTAAACAAAGGAAATTACGGTTTGGTTGTAACCACCACTTTTGGTCATTTGTGAAGAATGTTACGGAACCTAATAACACAGATCACGTAGTCGTGACGAGCATAAATGTTGTTACGGAAATAAAAAAAAAATCAGATTCTGTAACACTAGACATTGGGAAATGTCTAGGGGAATTAATAAAGAAGTCAGTGTTTTTTGTTAACAAGTAATAATAATTTATTCTTAAAACAACCCCAACATTAAAATACACTAAATCAATACAATTACACAGTATAACAACAGTATAACAGTAAATCAATACAATTACACAGTATAATAAATAAAGTGTACAGTACCAGATTGTCCGGATCCTAACCTTTTCTGGATACCACCACTGTCACAGCTTAACAAGTCTTTTAAAACATATAATCCAGATAAACAGTTCACGTAAATCTTCTCAAAGAATAATAGTTCAATTCAATTCCGAAATCAATCTGTTGTAATCTAAAAGTGAAGCTCTGGCAATAGTACCAAAGGCAAACTGAAGACTGTATAAAATCCGTTACAAATTTCGAAGAAGATCTTTAAATTCTGCAATTATCGGGAAAGGTCAACAAACTGACTCGCACTCTTCCGTGTCCCCTGGAATTTTTCTCTGTCCTCATCTCTCATCCAATTTATAACTCTTCACCTCAAGCCAAGAACTTTCAATTTCACGAACAATCCAAAGAACACAACAAACACACGAGCTAATAGAGCACTAACAGCCCAGAAAATTCCAGATAAGCGTGAACGCTGTGTCTTTACAAGCCAGGTCAACCAGTACGGATTAAACCGAGCGCTGTGTATCTACACGCCATAGCAACGCTAGGGCTTGAGCCTTACACGAATTAGTACGTCAACACACACCTGTAACAAAAATAATAGTGTGTAGTTATACCTGTATTTTTAAAGCATTAGAGGCGATCATCGAGTGGACACTTTGTTTTTAAACAACGCTGTATACTTTGTTTTTAAACAACGCTGTATATGAATTGAATTCTGAATAGGATGGGGGATGACTATATATATATATATATATATATATATATATATATATATATATATATATATTACAGCTCCTGTCAGTTGAGCACTTTATCGTTGTGTAGTTTAAAACACACCTGACTATATATATATATATATATATATATATATTCTAAATGCCCCCAGAGCTGGCCCATCACAGGTACATGCCTACTACACCAGGGAAGTGTTTATTTAACAATTGTGACGTAATGATTCACACTGGTGAAATGTTGTTCAACCTGGACTCTCTAAGATCAAATGCAAAGCTGCAACGTGTTCTTTGCTCCAAAAATCCTCAATCACAGACATTTTAACAAGAAATAAAAATTGTGACAATTTGACACATTCATTCAAAGTGTATCACATACTTCAAATGTTTTATGGACTTCCAGTGACTGGATTAATGTTAGCGTTTTACGTAATTGTTCTCTTGATATAGGCTGTTTTCTTAAGATGATAGACGACGGGCTGTAAAATATAACTTGCAAACTAATATAAGTTAACCCAATCATTGCTTCGATAATTTTCGTTTGAATGTTTAAAGAAAATCCGCCTTGTTATACTTATATACGCCTGTTAATGCACTACAATAACCTACCAGGTAAATGGATAACGTTGCCTCGGTAACAACATTGGCGGTAAATAAAAAAAAATTACACCCGTGCTAGCACTGCACTTCCCCCAATTTGTTCGAATTATAGCTTTTGCTCCATTTGACGCCATAAACCGCACATGACATTTTTCCGGTTAATTGGAATTTATGTTTGTAGGGCGGTCATGAAAAGTTTACCGTATGTGAGCTGACGCAACAGAAACAACACAGTATGACAGACACCTGGTCAGTAAATATCCCTGCACCCCTATTTCTGAGACATATACCACACTGAGACAATAAAGCGGAGTCTATTGTTACATCATCTGTAAGATTGGTGCTCTACTACCCTATCAAGTTCTTACATGAAGTGTTTTACTTGCCCGTGCCAGAAGACCTGTATTGTCTTTGCACTCCAGAATCTAACGATATATACCATAGCGGTTTACTGCCGTCCTGTAAATTTCCATTTAGACCCTGCAGAACTCAGTTCGTGCGGAAATAAATCATAAACAACTTCAGTTGAAAGCACAACTTGGTTTTATCAGACCACTCATGAAATGGCATGTTTCCCTTTATTGTTCATCGATGCTCTTCGTTAATGTCAGAGTTCACGTTACGTTTCCACTGGCTGCTAGTAACCATACTTTAAAAAGGTCAGAGGTCATGTTGTGCTTTCTGGCTACCACGGACTGCCATTATTCCATTGGTAAGATGTTCAACAATGCAGATACCCTTGCCCATATACAAAACAACAAAACGCTGTACTGTGTGAGTCAGAAGAGCCCGAAACTTAATATGAAGTAAAATGTGTACTTTTATTATCATTAATCTTGTTTTATATATATATATATATATACATTAAAGACCAAAAGGTCACTTTGCCTGAACTTTACCCTGCTACAGAAAACGTCCCCGGGATAGGTGTGGTCAAAACAAGTATTATTTTTCTAATGAAGAATATTTTACTTTCTTCCCAAATTGAAAATAATTAATTGTGTTTGCATTTTTGTTGTTCTCTATTTTATGATTCCTGTGTTGATGGCAAGGTTTTGCTACAAACATGTTTTTTTTTTTTCAAAAGCCACCTTCAAAAGAGCGTATTCATTCATTCAATACTATTGTAATGTCAAGGCAGAAAGTGCACGGTAAATGCAATTAGTTCAACAGATTTGTTTTTAGGTAAGTATTATTGTTGATAAATATATTATTTTGCTTATTAAATTAATTATTATCTACGGCAATATATATAATCCTATTAATCATCGCTATCTGGTTTTCATTGTTAATCGATTTTTTATTTGATTCTTGTGTTCTAACAGTTACTTGCATCTCACCCTAATTTTTTTTGCATATAGTTTACCCTTTTTACTGATAGACTTCGCTGCAACAGCTCCTTTGTGAAAAATATTAGATTTTTTAAGGATTTATTGGGAAACATGGGATATAACCTACCCATCACTCTCAACTTTGCCAAGACCAAAACGAACATTTCCGAGGCGGGACCACAAAGATGTTCACAGTCAGATAGAGTCAATTATAATACAGATTAAAAAAAATCTGAAATCATATTTCGATCAGTGCGGTGTATTGTTGGTATCAACATTGATAATTCTTCAGTCTTTCTACAAGGATATTGACATTTCCTTTGGGGATTCACTAGGGGTTAGTTTAGTTCATTTTATTGGCATGAGATGACGGTGCCAAGCATAAAAATTGGTACAATTCTGATGTTCTCGTTCAAATAAGCGTCATCTTTAAATATTTGGAAATTAATTCCCTGGACTGGTAACACCGAAGTCAATTAACATAAAAGTGAATCAAGCAATATTAAATCTTTACGTCCATACCTGTCATCTTTGTGTTCCAACCAATTTTTATGCATATAATTTGGAAATATTTTAGATTTTAATGCTTTGAATTTCATTATTCTAAGGATGGTTATTTGTGAAGATTGATGGATTAACTTCATGCATGGTACCAATTACAGAACAATTGCATTTGTTATAATGTTTTACATTTACACATTGCAATCAATAAAACTAGCTAATATTAATATACTAGTAAAATTGTCCTGTCTGTCCCAGAACTCACGCAGAAACTGGCGATGACAGTGGGCCAGTTTTGCTATTAGCGTCAGTCAGATGCCCTTACTTACAGAATGCACACCAATTAGGCCCGTCCCCATGCACACAACTGAATTCCCGGCAGCATCACATCCGCGGCCTATCGCTTAACATCACACCGTTCTCCATCGCACCATGGCTGACCTTCACCTTGGCCCATACCACAAAGATAGAAATATGTGGTTCCGTATCGACCACCAGAGGTCGCTACCTTACGGATTTTTCGGATACACTATGCGGCAATATTCCCTTCCTCTGTAACGTGACCCAACGGGTCCCCTTTTCTTGTATTTAATTAAAGGGATCTATTCCGATAGCTGTTATAATTAAAGATGATACCTTAAACCTTGAATAGAAACAGCCGAGATCCAACGGTACACAGGTTGTTGGTTTTGTTTATATCAACGTGTTTATACAATGCGGGGCCCTCCAGTATAATATATTCCAAACACAGTAAAAAAAAGAAATCAGTCAGACGGGAAGTCAGAAAATAAAAACAGAGTTTTGCAAAGGGCGTTATGCAGCCAGTAAACTTTTAGTTTCCGCACATATGCAAACAACAACCTTATTTACATTTTTTTCTGTTTTTCAACTGTCATGCGGGCATGTTTGCCCTATTTTGTTTAATCGTGGGTTATTTATTTCTCGGGTAACCTGTATCTTTAAATCTGTTCAAAATAGGCCCGGTTCGCCGGGAAGGGTCATTGTGTTGTGAAACCATAGGGGTATTCAGAGCCGTCACCAAGTGTGCCGCTTTGAGATATGCCATTGTAGTAGGGTCATTGTTCCCAGCCTATTTAGTATTCAGCGCGCGTAATAATATAGATGAGCCTTCTGGAAGTCTTCAGAGTCAAGGAGCCAGCCAGCTGCCAGTTGGGGGACCGGCGCAGCCAGTTGAGGACCAGAACCGCCAGTCGAGTGCCGCCAGTAAGGATCTGTGCCGCCAATCGGGGTCATGTGCCGCCAGTTAGGGTCCTGTGCCGCAATTCGGGGCCCTGTGCCACCAGTCGGGTCCTGTTCCGCCAGTCGGGGTCCAGTGCCGCCAGTCGGGGTCCAGTACCGCCAGTCGGGTCCTGTGCCGCCAGTCGCTGTTCAGTGCCCGTGTCGGCAGTCGATGTCCTTTGAGGCCAGTAGAGGTCCTGTGCCGCCAGTCGGGTTTCTATGCGGCCTGTCGGGGTCCAATACCGTCAGTCGAGGTCCAGTTTTGCCAGTTTAGAAGGTCTGCTTAAAAGATTGTTTTGAATGATGTACTTTTAGTTTGATATAGGCCTAATCTTTGTTGCCTAGCCACCGGCTTGTTTTAGTTATGTATCTGAATGTCATAAAGTTACTCTCATGCTTTTGAAAATATAGGAGTTTCTTTGTTTACCTCTACGGGTTCTCTTTCTAAAAAAAAATATCGTTATATCTCCCCTCCCCTAGTAACATACACATTATTTCACCTTTCGCTCGGTGTACAGATTTCACAAAACCCCCTCTTTAGATCACCAGGGGTAATCTGAGATTGATTTCACCAGGAAATTGAGTAAAGATTTTAAGGGGTTACCTGAAATAGGGTATTCATAAGTCTTTACCCTGTAATAATCTTAGTCGTGTATTAGGTTTACGCCTACACTGTTTAGACTTCACTCCTCGCGAATTTTGTTGAAATTATATCTTAATTTACGCTTGCAGGTTACAAATTGGAAAAGAAACAACACAATATTACAGGTTAGCCTCAATATCTGACGTATGAAAAAAGGGTTATTATGCCAAAAAAAGGTTTGGTTCTCTGGCACAATTTTTTCAGAAATCAGTGAGGGCGGGGTTCTTTTTTAATAACCTTTTTTGTATGTTTCGCTGAAAATTTCATCTGGTAAGGGGAAAAGCATACAGACAACAAAGAAAAACTTATTAAAATTGTATTATTTTTTCTTCTTGAAAGATAAAAATCAAAATAATTTTTTATGCGGGGGTTAAAATTGATGCGGGCGGTGCCTGAGAACCATGCCTTTTTTGGCCTTAAATGTTAATTATTTTTACACAAATATAAATAATCAATAACAAAAGTGAAAAAAAATAAGAATTGAATGTCTGTCGTAGACAATTTTCCTAACCCTAAGAAATGTTACCATTGCAAACATTTCAGCTTCTGTGCTCAATGTTTATTATTTTTATTATTATTATTATTATTAATAATATAGCAGTATTGTTGTTGTTTTTGTAGTCGTTGATCTATTTGATTTTGTGCATTATATAAAGGATAATTTAGACTTTAGTTTAAACTGTTTATACTATTTCATCGCATTTAAGTGTATGGCATCCCTCAGTTACCTGTATTACGCCTTTTTGCGTTCACGCTTTTAAGCATGCTTTCCGATTGTGAATTTAGTGAATCTTTAATTTATTTGATTTTTGCATTAATATATAAGTATATAAATGAAAAATAGTAATTTTGCGGCTAATCTGAAATCGTACAGATAAGGATAAAGTTCCACTTCTGATGAGAGGCTTTTATGAATTGAGGGTAATCTGAAAACTACACTGTGGCCGATGATCAATATATCTTTCTTGACAGTACGCCTTATGTTCAGCCAGCCCAATGTTTAAAAAAGATAATCATGACATATTTTAAAATATGACTAACATTTTTTTAATAAATTTAATGGTAGCAATATTTAATTTTTTTCTTGTGTCTGTACTTATCAGTTAAGAAACAAATATCAAGTAATATATACTCTCTCGTAATTCAAATAGACGTAGGGAACGGCACTGCAAAAAAAAACTGCCCGGAGTATGGCATTTTAGCAATATCTCTTGATTCGGAAAGATAGAATGATTTATTATACTATTTCCGGGCTGTCCAAAAGATCGTTCCGAGGGAAAATGCTAAATTATGGGATAATTTTAATAATTACTGATTAAACGCAATCATTTGAAATTATCGACAATTAAGCAGATGGCAATTTTGACTTTTATTTTTTTTTATTAGGGTTAATAATGATAATAATGAAGAATAAATAGTGCAATCTGTTGGGAAATCGATAGCAGAAGAATAAACAATTGACATTTTTAACTATTACATCTGTAGTAATTTTCGAACATGGGAATCTCCTACTTATCCTTGTGACACCGATTTTTCCAACTTTGTTATTCTTCTGGTGTTTATTAGTAAAACTAGCAAAAAATTGTAATAAACGCGAAACGAACGTGAGAAAATCCCAATATACTTTGGTTCAACCGCAAATATTAACATTTGTTAATCGCAGTTTGAACGATCAAAATGTTTTTTATTTGTCGGGTGATGGGGGGGTTTTCGGTTTCATGATGCCATGTGATGATTAAATACTGGGGGGGGGGGGGGGTTAATATTACCGACGATTTCAGTCTCACGCCACTTTTCACTTTGTCTTCCTGATCTTCCAAACGGAACGTGAACCAACAACCTTGCTGCCACAAGCCCGGCGCCTTTACCACTACAGCACCACGCTCCACCAGGTAGATTCACTTCCAGATGTCTTCCTGATGTAGGCCTATTTGTATATCAAGAGAAGTTGATCCATGATTTTCCTTGTTAGCTTAGGTTTCAGATATTACCCCTGAATTTTCATTTACACGGCAGACTTAGGTTCCTTCGGTAGACCATTTCCTGAAGATTTTAACCATTTTGTAAATGTTAATAAATCTTTCATTACACGGGTCCTGGTATACTGCCGTTTTCACACAACACTCTGTTGATATAAATACCTCATTAATGATTTTTTTATCGAAACTATCTCTCGATGTGGTTTCATCTATGCGGATTGAAACGCGAATGAATACGGGTGAAGTGTGGTAACACAACAAGGTGTATGAGGCAATAAAATGGTGTTCGATAACGTATGAACAGGATACAGGTGTAGTGTGAACACAGCTTTAGGTTCCATTACACTGAGGTCTATCATAGTTCAGTTTAAATTATTCCGCGTGGTCCAGTTTCATCTGATGTGAAGATTGCATGAAATCCTGGGCCCGGGTATGATTGGTTGGTACAAGTATGACATCATGTACAGTAATTGGAAATTACTTAAATCTAGCAAAACATGTTGTATGAAGTCTTCCATGAAAATCGAGTGTGGGGCTTCTTGGTTATGTTGACCTTATACTTCAGAGTAACCATGGAAAAGATAAAAGCACTTTGATAAATCCTAAAACCTCGTGCTTTATTTAGAAAAAAAATAAGAAGAAAGGGGGACTGCAATAGGCAGGAAAGGGCTCCGCTCTTGTAAAATTCAATAGGGGACCTTATTTCAGGTTTTGTCATTCATCCTCGTGGGGTGACCCCTCCTTTTCCTAAATCCTGGATCCGCCACTGAAATTTATGATAATGCCTGTTTCCAGGCATAAACACTGAATTATCTGATAATAGAAGTGGACATAAAACGTTTGCTAGGCCTTCATCATACTCTAACAGTTTAAAATTTTATGATAAGTGGGTGCCCTGATATGGACTGTGGTGAATGTTGCTAACATCTGCATCTGAATAATTCATTCACTAGGCAGTTTTGCTCATCTCCCGAGATCACTTCCAGAAAGGTAATTATTATTATTTTTTTTTTTTTTGCAAAACCAATGTTTCACTAGCTTGTTAAAGTCTGATTCGAATTAATCTTAGCTTTAATGGTGTTCTCCTCAATGCTTTGGCCTAAGACGGGATGGTCGGCACAACAGATACAACGAATAATTTTTATGATTTCTTTAAATTTCATGATTTTTTTAAAAATTTTACTCAATGTTCCTTTGATAATCAATTTTCGCTTATTGACCGTTTGTTCTTTGAACGAACCGTTCAGTTTCTTACAGGTGAATAACCAGTCATTCAAACCAGTCACAGATATCTACGGAAATTCTGTGTAATATTTTTCGATCTGTGGATCATGACAGCTGAGCCAGTACGCAAATCCGCATTTGAAATAAAATCACTGTCCCAGTTTTACTTTTTGTTCCTGTTCAATTATAGGCCAACACAAAAAAAATCATGACTTCCATAATTATTTTAATATATATATATATATATATATATATATATATATATATATATATACTAATTAACTGCAATAAACAACTGCTAGAGTGCTCTATGGTACGACACCAGGGATTTATAATAATGAAACACCAAATCTTGCTAGACATTTTACTACTACGTATACATGTAGTTTCGTGCAACATGTTGCTGCACTCATCAGGCTGTCTGATTGAAATTGCATCAGATGTTTAATCAGACAGTCTTACCAGATGAGTGCAACATGTTGCACGAAACTTTACGTAGTAGTAAAAATTTGACAAAAATTAAATCCCCTATCTTTATAATTATATATATATATATATATATATATATCTTTGATTATTTCTCTGCTAATTAGAATAATACAGACCTGTTTGGAATATTGTTTTTGATTTTTTTATAGTATTAAAAAAAATCCATAGAACTGAGCAAAGATACAAAAAAGGTCCAACGGTAACCATTATAACATGTCGGTCATAAGAATTAACATTGCAGGAACCGTCAAATCTTATGACATGTTTACCTGAAGAAAAGGAAAAGATGAAATGCAGAATGATGGCAGTAGTAGTATTCTACTATAGCAGCAGTAGTCCCAACAGAATTATTAACAATATTTTACTTATAAAACAACTGTAGTTCTGATGGTACATAAACGTAGAAGTACTCATTATACTACACGGGGATTTACCAAATAGGTAAATAGAATTACATTACGGTGTGATTATGAAGCTGATAAGATAATTAAATCATCCCCGGTTAATATAAAATTTAGATTATCCTACGGACAAAGGTGTATTGAATAACTGTAAGATCATGTAATACCATTATTTTTCTGTCACAGGAAAACTGAGAGAGCACCGAGTAGTATTACTAAAATGGACATCTGCATAAAAGTTTGCATCAACTTTTTCGGCCCATATTCCTAGGTTCATTCGTGCTTAGGTGACTGTATATTCTTAAATATTGCTTGATGACGATCCTGAATTCGGATCATGTGCTTTGTCCACAAACACTTTTGTTTCTTCCTTGGTCCATTCCCCGAACTCCCTGAAAATATCATAATTTTCCAGTCATGACTGCGTCAGTTTTGTTGTGGACAATATCACAAACGCACACATGAACGGGAATGAACGCCACAGGCACTTGACACAGTATATTCACCAGGTGAGAGATATTACAAGCATTACTGGGCCCATCCCCTTGTTACCTATCTGACCAACATTCACACTTATTTAACATGGTTCCCCTACGTTGACTGCCCATCAACCAAAATTATGATATAATCACCTCAAAATAAAGCTTCTTACTTAGCCATTTCCAAACATGCCCTGTTTAGCCATTCACTACGCTTCGGCCTTTTGAAATCAGTTCGGCAAAGTCAAAACTAGATTATGATAGACTAGTACCCTGCTCTATTATGGCCGTCAGCCAAGCAAAGAGACAGGCGTACAACGTCATCTTAAGTACTCCCAGTTGCAACTCCTGATTTACCTGTAGACTGATGGTTCCAACTCCAGTATGCATGCCCATACCGATTGTCATGGAAGTTCACGCGATGCTTGCTGATTATCCGTGAAGATTTCTCATTAAATGACTTTCTTTAATTATTTCTAGTTTTTCAAATATTTAAAAATGTGTTGTTGCACAAAAATTGAATAATGGATGTATAGATAATACGATATACTGAATCTTTGTTATCTAATCATTAATGTCACATGAAATGTACAGCAAACTTTTGACAGCTTCTTTCAAACGAAATTCTTATTTTTATCATATATAATACATACTGGAGTTGGCACCAGTCTGCCGGGAGTACTTAAGATGGCGTTGTACGCCCGTCTCTGTGATTGGCCTGGAGCAGCGGTACCATAATAAAGCGGGGGTACCAGTCTATAATTGAGTTTGAAAGTAAAGGACCATGTAAAATTAGCTCAAAGGTTGGCCAGAAAGATAACAGGGGGATGGGCCAAGTGATATTTGTAATATCGCTCTTACGGTTAATACATTGTGTTTTTTTAAAGATTTTATTGATACAAGGTAGTACATAATACAAAGTTATCATGTGAATACAGAGTATCAAAGGGATTTAGCGCAAGCCTGAAGGCTTAGGTTTGCCCGTTCCTATGAACAATATTTTGTGTCAAGTGCCTGTGATGAACGCATACTGTTTTAGCGGAGGCAACTAGCATCTCATCCGTTCTCGCGTAGTTCACGCCAGTTCGTGATAGACGCCGCTGCAATAGTCCCTCACCGAAACAAAAAATGTCACAATTCTCAGGCTTCAAGAGATTAAACGGAAAACGGCCCTATTGCTCAAGATGAAAACAGCTTATTCCGAGGTATTGTCACAAAGGAGTTGCGTGATAAATTTCGAGTGTCCCCACCGTCAGTTATAATATAGATACTGCCGGAAAGAATGTCGAAAGCTTCCATAAGTTAAGCTTCAGAGACAATTGTGTTTTACGGTAGACCGCATGGTGTACATGTTGTATAATTATATCGCACCTAAAAGTATAGTAGCCTTTAGGGTATCATGGGATAAATGATCAAATACGGCGTGTTTACCACCAGATGACCATTATAAGCACTTAGACCTTACAGTACTCACGCATTTTTTATCTGTCAGTGGTTTGTATTAGTGCCACCTGCGTTCCACGGGCCAGACTCCCGGACGATGGCTCTATCCGGCTGCAGTCATGACATGGCTTCCCAAGCACACCCTGTAAATAGCAGAATGTCATGTGAGGTCTTGTATCAGCTGACGCAACTAAATTATCCTTTTAGAAACTCTGACTGGAATCTAGTGCATTTGGGTTAAACGTCATTGCTACTATCAGACATCATTAAATGGTAACCCAATTTTTACTCTCCCAACAAAATAGCCGAAGACCTAATTCCGGATCGGAGCTAGAGAGACATGCAAGTTATCTATAATGTGCACCACTAGGCAAATGTACGATAACAATTACACATGTATTAGGCCAAAATAAAAAAAAGGTATGGTTCTCAGGCACTTTTTTTCAGAAATCGATGCGGGCGGGCGCTTTTTTTATTTAAAATGTTTTGGTATGGTTCGATAAAAATGTCAAATGATAAGGGAAAAGCATGAAAATAACAGTTTTATTTTGCTAAATAAGTAAAAGCACTACAAAACAAAGGAAATTGTATGGTTTTATCTTCTTGAAAGAAATTTCGGAGCGGCGACAGCTCGAAATTGGAAAGTTTTTATTGAAAATCAAAATAAAAAGTTTTGATGCGGGGGTTTAAAATTGATGCGGGCGGTGCCTGAGAACCATACCTTTAATTTTTTTTTTTTGCCTTAGTTTGCTAAAGGTGGAAAATAAGTATTTAATTTAATGTAATGATGAGACGATCTTTCTAGGAATGTATCAGATTTAAAAAGTGTCAGGGAAAAGTGGAGGTTAGTTGTTACGTTAAAGTGGAGATCACACAGGATTTAAAAAAATATTTATATACAATGGAACGATTGGCAGAAATGCAGAATCTAATGAAGTTACGTGTCCGCTTGTAGGACGTGGTGGGGCTGCGCTTTTTTATGTATTGGTTTCTGGGTGCTATTTCAGACCTCTCCTCTTAAAAATTGCATCCTGCACGTTTCCGTATACGTTTCCCTACCTTCAAATACTTTCCCTAGTGGCAAAAACGTATCTGCCGTTTTGTAAAGATATACTGTTACGAAGATAAATTGTATATAGAATTGTATATATTGGGCCCCTCCCGGATTCGTACCCATGTCAGTGGCGCACAAGTCCGGCGTACCAACCGCTTCGCTAGCAAAGCAAGCTTCAGCAGCGCGACAGTTCGGTTCGCTTTTATGTCAACCCGTAACAATACATATCGGTGGTGCCTTTCGCTCAAGCATGGACTACATATTATCTTTTGAATTCCTTTTATATTAAAGATACCCGAGAACAAACTGCACCATGCCTGACGGATCCCTTATCCTTTTTTTATCCAAATTGTTAAAATGTTTACAAACTAGGTTTCGACAGTTAAGCTTCAACATTTGTATAAGGTATACAAACATCTTTTACAGAATTAATACATTTAAATTATCACGAACTTACTCATGTTTCGTTTATGCCAGGTTACTGATGTCATACCCAGGGAGGTATTACTAAATAATCTCATATAAGCTAAATGTCAGCTCATATGTTAAATTATAACGAAATGACTTCATTGTTCAACTTACGTCACGCCACCAGATTATTCCGTTGAAAACAGGATATGAATAGACCCGACTATATAGTGTTACGCACAGATGTATTCATCATGGAATAATTAAAGTTCAATTATTATGGCTAAAGATCGTCCTAAAATTTCTTAAATACTATAAAAGATGAACCGGGTATCCACACATACACTGAAGTAACTATCTGAATGTTTAAAGGCTGACGCAAACATTTTGTTTTGTCGTACATGTGAAGATCAGTGAACGTGTAATACCAAACCATTACGGCTGGCGATGGAAGAGCAGCTCTACGAGTGCTTATAAAGCACAACATATCAAGTTTGCTCCTAATGCTGCAAAGTGCCCCATAAAACTGATGGGTTTTCAATTTTTAAAGCTTTCTATGAAAATTCCATTAATAATAATACAGGCGTTACACATCTAATAATTTGATCCAGAAATTTATGAAATTCTGTGCCTATATTCAAAACCAACCCTAATTTACTGAAAGATACATCTAAAAAGGCGTAAAAGGGCTGGTAAAAGTGCTTTGACATATTCTATCTGAGAAACTCTCTAAAACTATCCTGTTATCAATTAGTAAGTGTAAACCAGTGTCTGAATAAAGGAATTGCTCACAGATACAATACAACGTTTTCACAGGAGACAGTCTATATGAAACAGGAAACACTTTCCTTAGGAGACAATGTGTGCCCGTCTTTGTGTAATTACATAAGATGACATGCAATCGCTTTCCTTTTTATTTTACTTGTTTTTTTTTAACTTTTTGAGATTTTGTAAAATAGAATACTTCAACACTGACAGTCAAGGAGTTAATTAAACTAAGGTTGGGTCCATATGCCAAATAACTCAGGACTTTTTTGCAAGATCCCGCTCAGGCTCCATCTAAGCTAACTAACTAACCTCTGACGGGACCCCGAACTCCACTTCGATCCCTTCACTTGACCCCTGGCCCCGCCCAGACTCGACCTAATCTAAATAACTGACCAAAGACACGACACCTCCTCCTCAATCCCTACACTTGACCTCTGACCCCGCCAAGACTCCACCTAATCAAAATAACTGACTATAGACACGACACCTCCTGCTCAATCCCTACACTTGAACTCTGACCTCGCAAAGACTCCGCCTTGTCAAAATAACTGACCATTGACACGACCCCTCCCTCAATCCCTACATTTGACCTCTGACCCCGCTCAGACTCCACCTTATCAAAATGACTGACCATTGACATGAACCCTCCTCTTTCATCCCTACACTTCACTTCTGATCTCGCTCAGTATCCCTAAACTTGACCTCTGATCCCGCTCAGACTTGACCAATCAAAATAACTGACCATAGACACGAACCCTCCTCCTCAATTCCCACACTTGACCTCTGATCCCGCCCAGACTCCTTCTTATCAAAATAACGGACCATAGACTACACCCCTCCTCCTGAATCCTTTCACTGGGCTCTGACCCCGCTCAGACTCCACCTAATCAAAATATCTGTCCATAGGTACGACCCCTCCTCCTCAATCCCTTCACTTGACCTCTGACCCCACTCGGAGTCTACCTAATCAAAAAACTGAACTCTGACACGACCCTGATCTCCCACCCAATAACACATTTAACCTCTGTCACGATCCTGAATTCAGCTTCTTACAGTTGATAGTTCTATTTTACAATTTAATGTTACGTTATGTAAAACCCGTTCACTGTAATAATAAATGTTGTGAAGATCTTGCTACCTAGATGACTTTGTTCACGAATATAATATGTTAAAAAGGGACAAGTTTGATGAGCAAAGTTCTCTGTACTTGAAAAAAAAGATTGTAACAAATCAACATGTAATAATCTCTTGAAGAAACTTGAGAGCTCTACTTCAATCACTGTCCAGTAGGACGGATACATTACTGGCAGTGTAAGTGACTGCTTCGCGCAGAAAACACTTTACGCGTCTTTACTTGTATGAGCTATAGACCAATAACTGTCATAATTTCCCGGGCTGAATGACTAGTGCTTATTAAAGTGAAGCTTCTGAAGCCCATTAGGTAATTATTTGAAAAAAAGGAGATATAATCTGCTCATCTTAGGATTTGCTACGAGAAAGATACATCCTATCTATGGTCCAAAAGTTTGGTTATAAAATTGGATACAAATCGTTATTACTACAAGTGATATACACATGAATTGTACGCATTGTATTCTGTGGTGCAATTTGCATTATTGTAGAATTTCTATAGCTTATTTATGAACAAACATAGCCCTTGGACCATGATATATTTCCATTAATAGAGAATATCTGGTTCTTTTGTACTGAGTTACATTGTACTTCATTTATAACTTATTTGCAGCCATCCTCAAAATCTAATAAACGAGTCTGTGATATGAACGTACGGCCCCTCCGGTCTATAGATCAAGAGTAGAAACGAGTTAACGCCGATCATAGAACAGATGCGCTTTTTACTAATTTGACAGCAAGAATGCTTTATGTAGGCTTAGTTACTTTTATTCGGGAATTAAATACACACGGACGACTGGTTACCAGTATTAAAGGAAGAGCGATGCACACCAGCGTTGTTTTTTTTTTTCTTGGATGAATAGCACAGAGAAAACCAGGCACCTACTGCTTAAGGACTAACTGCTTACAGTCTTGGCGGGTGGTGTCGTAAAGTTATACTGTTTCGTCATAATCCCACTTGCAAAATTTTGTCTACTCTCACTTTCTGCTCGATGTACACGTTCTTGTTTTGAACAGGGGACTGTCAGAGTCGTGGTAGAGTTTTGAATTGGATAGGAAAGACGAACAGCGTTAAATCGTGCGTCCGCTGCAAATTTTAATGTGAAGAAGAGCGTGTTTATAATCTGGTTTCCCCGACCATGTCAGTTTCACCAAACTGCGAGGATGTAATGAGGTTAGGTACACACCGGTTTTTAGATGGGATATTTACATTACAGGATATATACATTAATAATCCTGAAATTACGCCCTCCGCCTTATATTATATAGGATTAAAATTAAGGATTTGGTTTCTGCTAAGTTTTAATGTGGAACAGTCTGAGGGGCTATACATAACGGTTTTGATAGAACTGGAGTCACAGCGTAAGACAAGAATAGCGAAAGGTTTGCAGCAGGGGCGAAGGATGTTTAGGTTGTGTATAACAGATAGAGACGCCTGCCAAATTGACATCCAGTGATATATCATATTAATGTGTGATTGTCTCTTGATAAAGTGCACGTTTCCTTCCCGTTTTCAATCTATAAAGCAAGTTTTTGAACTACCTTTCCTGTAGAATTCGTATGATATCTGATTTACTCTGTGTATACAAAAAATGAATTGTAGTTAATTCCTTTTAAGAAAAGTTGTTAAAGGGGCCCAAGCGGGTATTTGACGTCTGTCAACTGAAGAAAAGGTATACTTCTTGGACCTTTCATAAAAACAGGTAGGAAAACACCAATCCCCTCACACACAGGCTGGTTGTTTTGTATATATCCACTTGTTTACAGTATATTCCGTCAGAATAATCAAAACAAATTCAACTTGAACATCTGGTTGCAAATTTTCCGAATGAGCATTTTACATATAATGAACTTTCTGCTTCTATATTTACGTAGCCAACCATTTTAGGTTACATAGATGTTTTTTCCACAAGTTCATATTGCTTTGTTTACTAACAACTTATTTGTTATTAATTTATACACAGCTAGGGTAAGTAAAAAATCGCGTAAATTATTTATTTAAGATAGGTAAAAAGGCCCTTTTAACAACTTTGTGGCGGATTTTTAAGCTTGTTTATCAACAAGTTTATCAAGGGTACATGGTACAAATATAAATGCCACGTAACATGGGTGGTGGTTGCATATATGGGGGAAGTTGAAAGGCCACTAGTTGCAAGACGTCCTTTCTAGACCTCTTGTTCGTATGACTTGCCGCCTGATGTCCTGTTTGAAAGTGTTTTGGTTTTCTTAGCTGGCCTTCACAAGCGATAAACAAAACAATCAGCCGTGTTCGGTGGGATATGCGTTTATCCCATTTTATTGCATAAAAGGTTCAAGAGATCTCTGATAAGATAACAGGTGACATATTTTGGAATAAGCCCCTTTAATGCCGTCTCTGCATTTTGCAGCTTGTATTATTATTAAAATTACTCCAATATAGCACATTTACATAATATTTGGGATAGTCAGGCAAGAAGCAATTGTTTTAAAGTCCGAAAGCCATGTCACGTCGGTTTCAAGCTAAATTTGAAGTATGTGCGTGATTGGCTGATCAGTTGTTATGTCAGTGGTGTCACCATCTGAAGACACCAGTAGTAGTCGTATCAACCGATAAAAGGCGGGTCCTCGGTTGCTACGCCATGGCTGTCGGACCTAACGACGGGGGCTTCTTGCCTGCTTATCCAATATATAAAGTGAATAAAAACCCTATAGTGTAAATAACCAAAAAAGTAACAAATTTAACCGAAATCTACACAAATAGCAATTCAAGCGCCTGTGATTAAAGTCATGAGTTATTCTTTCAATTTTAATGGCACTGATGCCTGGTGCAAATTCAAAGCATATAGTCATCTGCGTCTTAAGGGTGGTGTCCGCTGTTTTTTTTATTACAGTATGACAGTTGCTGCCGTCGTATCATTTAATCAGCTGTGGTTAAACTTAGTTCTCAAACCTGGCATGTTAATTGTTATCGAGTGGTATTATTAACTGATAACGACTAGTTGTTCAATTTTTAGCGCTTTTTTTTTCTTAGAACCACCATTATAGAGGCTGATGGTGTGATTGACTGAGGCAGCGTCAACCAGTATATTCTGTTTCAACATTATTGCCCATCCACGCTGTCATTTGGAAATGCGCACATAAAGACGTCTATTGTGCTAATGGACATTAACGTGACGTCAAAGGAATCTCTCTAATCACTTCTTCAATACCATACAGGCAATTATTTCATGCTCAGACGGCATTGCTTAAAAAGCATGGGCTGAACGTATAGTAAAGCTCTTGAGTGAATTCACATTCTGCGTGTTTCGCATTACAAGCTTTCCCCCGTTGGAACAAATGTTATACGGTTATAGCGTAATCGAAAAATAAACGGATTAATATTGGAGGGAGAACGGACTCTAGCTATGTACACTTTCACTGTAAACGTATTCACGTCTAGAGCAATAGCGTGTTATGCGTCGCCTTGTTGTTCCAACCAGGTACAGATCCTTCGAGATGACGCAGGGTCGGTAATTCATCAATAACTTTCATGAAATATGGTAATTCTTTTATTTCTTCATTTCTTTAATCAACGAATATAATATAATAACATCGTCAAGTTAAGAAGCATCTTATTTCAACCAAGAAAATCTCTAATCCGCGCAACCTCTCATAATATATTCCCATTACGCTTTATCTTCTCGCAACTTGATGACGCTGTTATACACAGGTGTATGACTCCATACTCAGGGCACCGGTAGCTGACAGATATATTGGTCTAGATATCTGCGAAACGAAGTTATTATTCCATCAGAATACAGATTGGGGCCATTAACTCCATCGGGGAGGTTTCTCACACCCTGATCAAAGACGCCGCTAGGTTTCCCATAAAATCGAATAAGTGCAAGCAGTGTGAATACAACAGTCAAAGGGATGACAGCATTTCTACATAACTATAACTTTATTGGTGTACTCATACTCAAAGGAATTTTGTCTTTAGCAATATTGTCATTTACTGATTCATTCTTAGAATAATGATTCTTTAATTTGGTATATTTTTTGTGGGAAAAATTATTTTGTTATTTCATATGAAAATACCCATTCATTAATAAAAAGGAGCCAAGGACCGAAAACGTAGAACTTATTGGTGCAAATGTAGAGGATTTTTTATTTAGTCGATGTATTTTAAAAATAATAACTGAGTTTTAATCAATACGTTTTGTGGAATCGGTTAACATTTGAACATGGGCCTGACTTTTCGAAGGATTTTATATTTTGCCCACGTGCTTGGATGGCTTCAACAGAAAAATTATAATTTTAGTATATCAGATCTATTTGAAAGCCCTATGTGTAAGGGTGTTATATACGTGCTGCGCGGGAGCTTCTAAAAGTTAGACCTACATGAAGTGGTTGTTATTTATAACACTGTCATTTTCTTTTATCAGAAATATTTTCATTTGAGAGTTTTTGTTGTTGCTTTGTTGAATGATTGATGCTTACGGCCTAGTTTTTTTTTGGTTTAAATAGATTTTATCAATATGCTGAATATAATTGGGCAACAGCCTAGTCTATTCAAAATGCCCTTTTGTAGTTCAGGCAATGTACTATAGATGGAAACAACAAATAATCGTTTGAGGTGCAACATGTACAAGTATTTTAAAAATGAGTGTTAATAAAGTAACATATGTAAAGGTGCTGAAGTTGTCCTAAACTCTGAACCGCTGGAATTATAATTAACTTAACCAAAGTGTCACAGATATATATCGCTTGACCTGCTCACATATAAAACAATTTGGTTTAAGTGAGAGGTCGTTATCGCCATACAACAGTAGCTCGGTCTATTCCAACATTTTCAAGTTGATTTTAAATTGCCTACAGTATGCTTAATTTTACATGTAATATTCCTAATTTTCTTTTAAATAGTGCTGAATAGTTTTCCATTTCATTCCATTTGATTTTTTTTTAATTCTGCGACCGTTGTACAGTATTTTAGTGAACCATCCAAGCCATCCAGACACGACATACATTTAAAATAGTCTTAATTATGAATGCTTCGCAGAGGATACTGCACACGTTCGTGGATAGGTCCGGGGGCATACTGTGCCAAGTACTCTAGAGCAATACCATTGACCATTTCCTATAACGTTATCAATTGAGATTTTTCTCTACAATCCTGTCAAGGTCTTCAAAACAAATTCATTAGAAATTTCCTGAATACTGGTTCCTTTAAGTGCTTTGGTAAAAACTCTGGTTCCATATAATTTTTTCTTTTCCAATTTATTTTGTTACGAAACCTGATATCAATAGATCACGTATGCATGATGAACATAAAGGAGACATTTTGTCAAGGAGAAAAAAAAAATCAGATTCTGTAACACTAGGCAGCGTGAAATGTCTAGGGGAATGAATAAAGAAGTCAGTGGCTTTTTGTTAACAAATAACTATAATGTATTCTTAAAACAACCCTAACATTACAATACACTAAATCAATATAATTACACAGTATAACAGCAGTATAACAACAAATCAATACAATCACACAATAAAATAAACAAAGTGCACAGTACCTAGATACTACTGTCACAGCGTAAGTCCTTTAAAATGTATAAGCCAGATGAAAGGTTCACACAAATTCTCTCGGAGAATAACAGTCCAATGTAAAGTTCTTGTAACAATCCAGAAAGTAACCTTGAGACAGGCAGCACTAAATTGTAAAGTGTTATTAATAGTAGAATCCCTGAAATTACTGGATAAACGGATAGGTCCCACAAACTGACATACACACGTCTGTGTCCGCTGGAATATTCTCTCACTTCTCTCTCGGCTCTAAAACACGGCCTCTATTTATAACTTTTCACCTCCAGCCGAGAACCTTTCATTGCTCGAACATTCTAAAGAATCTAACACAGTACACACGTTCAAAGAACATACCAGAACAACGAATGCTGTGTCTCAACATATTAGGGTTCACACGTGAGCTCGCTCCGGCTCGGCCAAGCGGGAAAGCCCCGAGCTATCATGAGTTCAAACAGTACGGATTAAACTGAGAATGCAATACCCGGCCAGGCGAGGCCGTTAAAACACGAGTTATGCGTGGCCCACACAAAATGCCAAAAACACATGGAACATCCGTGTGCACAATAAAACAATCATCTGTAAGACCGCCGCACACAATAAGAGGGGCACCTGTAACAATTTGGATCTTCCTGTGCCATATAAGTCTACATGATTCTCGCATATTCAAATAGATTTTTATAAAAATTTATACATTAATACTAATCTTTGCCTATCATATGGGTACTTAAATTTGTTGAAGATGTCAATTCTCGTCTGGGCTTTCTTTGATTACTTCTTCGGACCATGTTAAATCGTCCCGAAATGTTATATTTAGTTCATTGTATAAGGCATGTTAAATCCAGCGAAGGTTCAAACTGGATTTAAGTGGTCGCTTTTATGCGAAATATACATAGCTATACCTTTTGCTGGATAGACATTACCAGCCATTGATATGCATACGCTTTTATCGAAGATACATTTTATATCTATTCAAACTAGAAACAGAATTTTCAAAATTGGACAAATTGATGAAGAGTGTTATGTCGTTTGCAAAAACTCTTATATAACATGACACCATATCAACTTTAAGTCAATAATATATAACCCTGTGGCGTCCCCGCTTTTATTATACACAAAACAACAGCTACCCGGATAATCACTCATTTTTGCCTTTTATATAGGTAATCTTTAAATCATAAAAGAAATATGGCATCTATACCAACCCTGTTTAGCTTATATAGGGGATGTTTATACCATACGCTTTCGAAAGCTTTGGATATGTCAAAAACACAACATTAACGTTTATCCTTTTATCTGAGGCCTCACGGAACAGATGATAAATGTTTACAAATTGATTCACTGTGGAGTCTCCTGGTATAAATCTACACTAAATTTTTGTAATCTTTTCGTGTTCTCCGAGAAAATAAAATGTAAACTTAAATATTGCTTTTTAACAGTTATGAAGACAATATATAGGCCTATAATCAGCAATAAGTTGACGATCTTCCTTTATATAACGTGAGCTTTTATCACGCATCTGGTACCCGACCTATAAAATAAAAGGTATGGTTTTCAGGCACCGCCCGCGTCAATTTTTACCCCATGTACCAAAAGTTTTGATTTTGATTTTTATGTTTAAAGAAGATAAATAATGCAATTTATGTAGTGCTTTATCCTGTTTAGCTAAAAAATTATTTTCATGCTTTTACCTGAGCATATTGCATTTTTATCGAAACATACAAAAAAGGTAAAATATCAAATACCGCCCGCCCGCACTGATTTCTTAAAAAAAGTGCCTGAGAACCATACCTTTTTTATTTTTGGCATTACGTGAGCTTTTATCCACGCATCTGGTAACCGGCTGAGTTCGAGCGAATAGTTGATCAGTGGGCACAGAGGTGCAGCTAAAACATCAGGGGTTTCCTTTAGAAGTATTTGGCTAATGTTATCAGGACCTGTCGCTTTATTTACACCAAAACCTTTTAATATATTAATAATAATTAACATTAACATAAGAACGTTTGACTTAATCGTCACTTGTGTTAATCTCAGGTAGATCACCATGTAAATCATCGATTTGACAGTGTGAAAGATACATAAGGTAGTTTATTTGCTATATTTGTAATAAAGGTATCATATACAATAGTATACGTATTAACTAGCTTGTTGTATAAGACTGACACGGAAAATAATTAATTAAAAAAATCGTTTATAAAAGATAATTGTCTACGGATTAGTTTTCCGCAAGAGATCGGTTTAATATCAGGATTGCTAACACGTAGGTACTAGTTAGAGTTCTCTTTGAATAACTTTGCTACGACCGATAACGAACTCCAGATTCCAGAATTTGATATAGATGGTACGCTGGGTGATTAGAATCCGTAACTATAGCATTCGCTATCTTGAGCCATCGTTAATAGTAAATTGATTTAAAAGACGGTAAAGAAGTCTCGATTGTCTTCCCAGGGGTTTTAACAACCCTATTAAGCATTGTCATTTCCTCAGCATTGTATGATGTTTCCTCCCCACACAGCGCCAGGACACTCTCATTAATGCTCTATAAAATTTCAGCAGCAACAGTAAGATCGGACGAAACCCTTAAGGTCTCCTTTAAATGCATAACCACTGTTGGGCCTTCTTCGTACAATAATTTACATTTTTCTCCTGCTTCAAGTTTGATGATATATGGATACCTAAAAATTTAAAACAATCAACAATTTCTACCGCAGAACCATTAATTTCTATGGGTAGGATCTCTGATCTTTATGCCGAAAGTTCATAATCATCCCCTTGGGTTTCCCAGCATTAAACTACTAAGTTGTTAATAGGCGACCTCATAGTTGATTATTCTATCATTGAACAATTCTGTAAAAGGTAAAATTCCATTACTTGTTATAGGTGAATCATATATCTGAGGTATTAAATTTGTTTTTTTTTAACACTTTATTAATCAAATAAATTACATGTACAACGAATATAACAATACACGATCCATATACATACAACAACAACAATCATACAATTAACATACATAAGAACAAAAAGAACCTACATACACCAAAACAAAACAAGACAAAGCAGGTATATCTCATGCGCATTTTTTTTATATAAATTTAACTTTTTTTTTCTTTGTAAGTCTGTTCCTATTATAATTACTTGAGTAGAATTTATGTTGCATATTTATTCCATTTATTTAAATGATAGATATATTTTAATGAATCTAATACACTCTTCACCTCCCATAGTCGATATTGAGAAATGTTAAAGTTGCTTATTGGTTTCCAGAGATTTTCATGATATTTAAGTTTTCCTCTTGAAAATTTAGGTTTTAAATTTGTTAATGTTTCAAATCTTTCACCAATATGTTGATCTGGTGAACATAACTCAAATTAAAATCATATTCCTCTATGGCTTTCTTATTTCGAATTAATTAAAAAATT
The DNA here is from genome assembly GCA_026874595.1 of Sipunculus nudus. Taxonomy (NCBI): domain Eukaryota; kingdom Metazoa; phylum Annelida; class Sipuncula; order Golfingiida; family Sipunculidae; genus Sipunculus; species Sipunculus nudus. Next base: position 78,559,411 of record CM049311.1, read on the forward strand.
TTTCCTAGCTAAATCAGCATATACGCCTTTTGGTTATATAATGACAGCGGTCCTTTTTACGCTTTAGACTGCGCATCCCACTTTTGCACCAAGGTTTGTCTCCTGTAAGTACGGTAACTATCTTGTAAGGTAATATAGTGACCTGCTTATTTGAGGTTATCATATTTTCAGGACACTGTAAATATTTCTGCCTTTAAAATAAATATAGTTTAACTGCTGTACCCCTTTTGAACATTTTATTTTATTGTAATTCATATCAAATTCTACAGCAAAATGTTCACATTTTTCAACCTGTCCTGAATCCCAGGCCTATTACGACTTACAAAGGTAAGATAGTCAGCATAGACTAATACTCCTACATAATCATTACCAATACAACATCAACTACCTTTATTTCCAAGCCGATTAAGCAATCCCTCCATATATATATAGTCGTAACTGAAGACAAAACTCATTCTTGCCTTAAACCATTAGTGGCAAAATAATCGTCAAATTCGACACCATCTCATTTAGCTTTTATAACAGGGGTCCCTGAACTAGAAATTTTAGCTCACAGAGCGCAGACCTCCGCCAAGGCAGCTCATTACCCCCATAGGGCATTGTCAGAAATGTAGCATTTTTCCAAATCAAAAGGATCCCATGACTGACACCTTTGACGGAAACCGCACGTACACGTAAGGTGACGTCATAGTCCTATGTGACATCACGTCTGTTACGTCACGACTCGCACTCAAAAGATGGCCATATATCGTCACTTGCTACGTGCCCCGTTTAAAAATATATGCCATTCAACCCAATAAAACACTAGAGCTCATTCCGGGGTTGTTTATCCACAGATCACACCCAAAAGTTAAACAATCGTTACTTGAATCATTGCGAGCTATACTGAAAATTTCATCAAAAGTCGTTATTAAGTTTTTGAGTAATGTTGCTAACAGACAAAAATCACACAAACAAACCAACGCAACCAGAAACATAACCCCCGCTTAGGAATATTTACAACTTTGGAATATTTACTTTGGGAAATGCATGAAATAATAACAAAACAAGAATAAACAGGTGAACCATTCCACATGTAATGTTCAATTACTTCCTCAAGACCACTCTTATCTCAATCTTGATGATTTATTATCATTATTGATGATCACAATATCGCCCGACTTACTCAATCAACTAGCTAAAGAGATTCCCCTATATTTACAACTACACGTGAAATCATCCTTGCCATCTTTGCATAAGTATGGACACAATTGCATAAAATTTTATATCTTTAGGATCGTTTCCATGTGAAATTATAAATGTGAAATCCCAAATTAAAACAGAAAGTACTGAATTATTTAACAGTTGGATATAATAGTAATATCAATGTAGCAGAAAAGCTCACTCGATCAGGTAAAGGTTTTACCTGCCTGTATATGGTTAGATGATTCCATAATGATCTATACACTATTCAGGAGTAGGCTATTTAGACCGTATATTCTGGAACAGTAATTTAGGACCACACGGACCTGTATAACATTGAAAAATATAGGGAAAAGAAACGTTTATTATGCTTTGTCTTCGTCAGGGTTAAGGCACTTCATTGTTGGACATGAATAATAAATAATATTTGCCACTTTTGATGTTGTTTGAATGTTGTAATTATCTCATGGATATAACATATTACACTTTCATGTTTCCTTGCAGTTATACTGTAACTGAGAAGTTATCATATATATCATAGAGCTAGAGTCTACATAAGCATAATGGGACCTGTAACACAACAATCACTTTAACTATTAAAGACTAATATTGTAAATAAACACTGTTAATAATAATAATTAATAATTAATTTTATTGTTCATATTATTTCATAGACGTGCACGTTATACTAATTGGTGCTATTATAGATTAGTATTATACATGTTAAATATGATAATAAACCATTTGTTTGTTTTGGCAATAATTCTCTCTTTTTTTCTATTTGTAATCATCATCTTCACACTGTGTTTCCTGACGATTTCATTAACGAGGTTTCACTGTACTGTATGCTGAAAAGATTAAAACCATGACTGAAAATTTATTTTATATAATTAAATCGCTAGATCTTTACAATCTGACCAAAACAATAAAAAAGCAGGTGGAAGGTCCCGTTCATTTTTTGTAGATGACTTTGAAGTCAGATATTATTAACGGTTAACATAAACGTTAATATTTACTGTATCAACCGTTCTACTTTTGACGCTACAGGTATGGATAACGCACAGGAGGTATTAGTTGCTGAGGCTATACATTGAAGATGTTCACCTGTACAATAGGGCAGGGGTCTTATTCAGGTGAATTTGAAACTCTCGCAAACATAAAGATAAACACACTACCTGCGATATGAAAGCAAGCAACATGTGAATGTTACATCACGTGACCCGTAAATCACGCATTAAAATATTCATGACATCACAGATTGTTATCTCATAAATTGAAACAAATAAAGGTTGCAAAATAATTGTAAGGTATAAATCTGGGAAAGAACTCGATCAACTGATGTGGAATATTTACTTTATCTATATATTCTTTCGGGCTCTATAGGTTTAACAGGCGGTCATCCGAAGATTATCAACGGATACCTGACATTAATGCAATATAAATCCATATGGATGTATTCTTTTGGAGACTATATTTTTTTTTCAACCAGTACCTAGATGTATAGCTCACCATTCATTCTCATTATTTTCTTATGGAATTATCGCCAAAAACCCCTACATCTAAAGCCAACCATAAGTTGGTATTCATTCATATAAGACCCAATAATGTATACATTATTTAAAACCTGGTTTAGTGATCATTCTAATGTTATACATATTTTTTAATATTTCATTTATTTTCACATGATTTTGTAACATTTAATATGTAAAAGGTACGCTATTTTAAGCACTCAGTAAAGGTAAGCCACGTTGGATAATATTAAACTACATGACAATATTTCAAATCTTAATAAATATTTTTTTCCTGTAATATTTTTCTTTTTTATTTAAAAAAATTGTTAAATCAAAATTCTTTTTTTTAGTTATAGTCATGTAATTCCATATTAGTCCATTTAAAAATGGCATAGCCTTACTGGGTGACTGTATCCCTAAGGGGCGAACTGACCTGGTGACCTCGCGCCTCTACTTGGCATCCCACGACCACACACTCGCATTTATTGTTAGTATCACACGTAGTTTATTAACCAGGTGACTACTGAACGTGGGTTGTGTCCGCTAGCTCCGGAGGAAATTCATTACGAAAGGAAATCAAGTGCACTGATATACCACCCAGGAGGCTAATCAGTGAGCGAGTTTGTTCCATGGGGAAAGGCAACTTGGAAGCATATTGGAAACGACATGGTCTGATGATAGATTTCTGTTCCCTGTGATATCCCACAGGGCCTGGTTTAACATCAAACCTAGCCGCCCACTGATCTTAATTGTGACCACCCTGGATGTTACATATACGTAATTTTCCTCAGTGTTAATCATAATTAGTGAAGCATGAACGCCAGCTGGGTATATCAAATTAGCTTTTGCCAAGTTAGAGATTCCCGGGGATCTGTAGTCTTGGTAAAGAAAAGATTCAGCGACTGTTCATAATTAAACCAACCTGCCTTAACTTTGAATCTTCTCAAGACAAAGAAACACCAAACGAGAATGTGAAATTAATATCAATGCCCGAATCTCCGAAAATTGGCCACATAGCGCTAACACACACACCTACCTAAAGGCAAAATCACGTGCAGCTTTTTACAGATGCCTGTTTTATTGTGAGCTGTTAAAATGTCTCTTTTGTTGTGCGCCGTTGGCATTCTGATTCGTGTTTGGCTCAAGCCTTGCGTTGCTATACTACGGCGTTCCTTCTTCTAGCTGGCCGGGTGCGGCCCACGTGTTAACACAGAGTCATGCTAGTCTGGGGCTTTCTTTGTCTCTCCAACAGACGCCAGGTGCCGCTACCGCTCTGCACCAGTACGTCTGTTGTTGGACGACATTTTTTTTTTAAGAACGGAACTGTTGTTTGGCATGCGCAAGGAATACCCGCTATTATCCCACCCTTGCAATAGACCAGCAAAAGTTGATTATTTTTGCCACACAAGCAACAATGTTGTTTACTTGTTTTTATTAGGGTCTGCCGGGTCTGTGCAAGGACGACATCCATTCTGGATTCACCTCCGGATGCTAGGGGGGGGGGGGTTTATTTGCGCATGCCAAACGGCACTTCCGTTTTTCAAGATTCTTGAAAAAAAATGGCGTCCAATAATAGACGTACTGGTGCAGAGCGGTAGCGGCACCTGGCGTCTGTTGGAGAGACTAGGGCTTTCTCGCCTGGCCTGGCCGGGCCGGCCCACGTGTGGACCTTGATTTGTGGAAACACAGCGATCTTGTTCTGGATGTTTCCTGTAACGTGAGTACTATTGCATTCTTTGGATTGTTCGAGAAATGGAAAGTTCTCGGCTAGGGGTGAGAAGTTATATATAAAATGGCTGTTTTTTTAGAGCCGAGAGAAATGTTCCAGCGGACACGGAAAAGTGTTAGTCAGTTGTGGGACCTATCCGCTAATTCCGGTAATTTCAGGGATTCTATTAATTCTATACAATTTGGTGTTGCCTGTCTCCAGTTTACTTTCGGGATTCTTACAAGAGCTTTACATTGGACTTATTTTCTGAGAAGATTTTTGTACATTTTAAAGGACTTGCTGCTGTGACAGTGGTGGTATCCAGGTACTGTGCACCATGTTTATTTACTGAGTGATTGTATGGATTTGCTGTTATACTGTTGTTATACTGTGTAATTGTATTGATTTACTGTATTGTAAAGTTAGGATTGTTTTTAGAATAAATTATAGTATTTTGTTAACAAAAAAACACTGATTTCTTTATTCATTCCCTAGACATTTCACGCTGCCTAGTGTTACAGAATCTGATTTTTTTATCTCCATTACAAAATTTATGTTCATCACGCATACGTGATCTGTTAATATTAAGTTTCGTAACATTAAATTGGGGGCTCTTCCGGGAAGGCTTAATAGTTTTGGAAATTTCATAGGCCTTGACCCAGACACATTGTTTACAATACATTGTTTACAGGATTACACATTGTTTACATTACATTGTTTACAGGATTTATCTCAGTGTTTTTTTTTTTGTAATTGTTCAAACATCTTAACATGGCAGATTTCAAACCTGAGACATTTGATGACGATCAAGACCCTGATATACTTGAACAGTTGACAAAGGAACAGTTGTTGCGTTTGGGACAACACTTAGGGCTAAGTATGAAAAAAAGCTTTGAGAAATCCTGATATAATTTCTAAAGTCATGCAAGATCTAGTTAGCAAAGGTTTAATTGAAGAGAGTGAAGTTGAAACATAAAACAAATGACAGCCTTGCTATGCAGTTGGAATTAAAAAAGTTAGAAATGCAACATGAGCTGGCATTAAAAGAGACTACAAAAAGGTAAGGAAATTGAATTAAAGCGACTGGAGTTATAAAAAAGACTCAAACTAGAACATAGTTTACGTGCTGCCCCAACTCACAGTTTTGATATTACTAAACACATTAGACTGGTCCCACCTTTTCAAGAAAAAGAGGTTCGTAAATATTTCTTACACTTTGAGAAGGTAGCTGAAAATTAAAAATGGCCTAAAGAAAATTGAACTATGCTTTTACAAAGTGTATTGACTGGCAAAACCAGAGAAATTTATACAGAGCTTTCAGTAGAAGCCGCTGCTGACTATGACCTGGTCAAACGGTTAATCCTAAAAGGGTATGAGTTATTTCTGGAGGCTTACCGACAGAAATAAGGAAATTTGGAAGAGCGCAAGGAACAGACCTATGTCGAATTTGCTAGGAACAAAAGAGCAGTTGTATGATCGCTGGTGTAGTTCTAAAAATGGAATTATTTTAGCCATTCATACATGATGGTTTTTTGTCACTTTCAAGTGATTTTTCACATTCTACCCCGTTAGAATTTTTAGGGACATTGGTTCAGGCCAGACTCTCATGTTAGCAAACACTTTGCCATTTTCTAATAGGTCTTTTACTGGTGCACATGCACTTAATGGTGTTAATGGTGTGTTTTCAGACAGGCACAATTCAGTTCCGCTTCACAATATCCATTTAAAGTCAGATTTAATTTCTCGGAATATTACTCTGGGTATGAGAACTACTTTACCCTTTAAGGGAATTCAGTTGCTACTGCGCAAAGATGTTTCAGGTGACAAGGTACAGCCTGTACCAATAGTGACACTAGCCGTCACTTGATCAGGAAACTGATCCTGAAAATCAAGAAATTCCTGGTTTGTGTCCTTCATGTGCTGTAACAAGATCTATGGCCAAGAAAATCACACATGAGGATAATGGTTCAGATAATAACACTCTGGGAATCATTAGTGACTCGTCTTACGACTCGACCGTACAGGATGCAGCATTCTCAAGGTCAGAACTTATCGCAGAACAGCATAAGGACCCTGATATTTCATGTTTGTTTCCCGGGGCAGTTTCTAAAGATGAACTGTCACAGAACCCAGTTTGTTTTATGTAAAAAATGGAGTGCTTATGCGTAAATGACGACCACCTGATGTAAGCGCTGATGATGAGTGGGCATACAAACATCAAATAGTAATGCCCAAAAGCTTTCGCAGTGAAATTCTAAGCATGGCGCATGAGGCTCCTTTGCCTGGCCATTTAGGTATAAATAAAACTTATCAGAACATTAGCACACATTTCTATTTGCCTAACCTCAGGAGAGATGTTGTACATTATTGTAAATCATGCCATACATGCCAGATGGTAGGCAAGCCCAATCAGAATCCTCCGAAGGCCCCACTTAGGTCTATTCCTGCTTTCGAGGATCCTTAAAGAAGTATTATTGTTGACTGTGTTGGACCACTGCCCAAAACAATCTGGACATGAAAACTTGCTGACAATTATGTGCGCATCTACCAGGTTCCCTGAGGCAATACCATTGCGCAAAGGTAATGCCAAAAGTGTTGTCAAAGCTCTACCAAGTTTTTCTCAACTTTTAGACTACCAAAATCAGTATAGTCTCACCAAGGGTCTCATTTTATGTTAGGCTTATTCCAGCAAATTATGCTTGAGCTAGGTATAAAACAGTACAGCTCTTTGTCATACCATCCTGAAAGTCAGTTTTCACCAGACATTAAAAAACATGATCAGGACTTATTGTTATGACACAGAGAAAGACTGGGATAAAGGAATTGACCTATTGCTGTTTGCTGTCAGAGGATCCTTTCAAGAGTCCTTGGGGTTCAGTCCCTTTAAACTAGTTTTTGGACACTCAGTTCGCGGTCCATTGAAACTGCTTAAAGAAAACCTCTGTGTGAAAATCCTGATTCTCTTAGTTTGTTGCAGTATGTCCCAGACTTTCGCATTAATCTACAAAATGCTTGTGAGATTGCAAAGTCAAATCTAAAATATGCACAAAGTAAAATGAAGTATGACAGGCACTGTGTAAGTAAGACGTTTGAGCCTGGTGAAAAGGTCTGTGCCTTACTTCCCATCCCTGACAGACCTCTGCAAGCTAAGGATTTTTGTCCTTACATTGTTGACAAAAATCAGTGATTTAATTTACATACTGTTGACACCAGATAGACGTAAGGAGAAACAACTTTGCTATGATAACATGTTGAAACCATATTATGACAGAAATAGCTACTGATTGTAAGTGTGATGTAGACATTCAGTGTGGAACAGTTCGATTAAAAAACTCAGACGTGCTTAACAACCTGGATGCCAAACTGTCACACCTTACCGCAAAACAACAACAAGACCTCAAGAACCTGCTGCGGAATTATGAACATTTGTTTAGTGACATTCCAACGCGGACTAACATATTGTGCCATTACATCGATGTTGGCGAGGCAAGTGCAGTCAATAACATTCATATAGACTGAATCCAGAAAAGCAAAAGTATCTACAGGATGAGATTCAATATTTGCTGCCCATTGATTTTATTGAACTTAGTAACAGTAACTGGAGTTCACCATGTATTCTTGTGCCACAACCTGATGGAAGTTACCGTATGTGCACAGATTATCGAAAACTGAACTCTGTCACCAAGACTGACAAGTTCCCGATTCCGAGGATCGATGATTGTATTGATAGAGTCGGTGGCTCCAGATATGTTTCCATGTATAACTTGCTAAAGGATTCTGGCAAGTTTATGTTACTTTATCAGTCAAGCCGATCATTGTCTTCAGTGATCACAATCCCCGCACGTTCATGAACAAGTTGAAGTCTAAAAATCAAAGATTGTTGAGATTGAGTTTGTTTTAACAGGATTACAACCTTGAAATCAGACACATTAAAGGAAAAGACAAGGTACTTACTGATTGCTCATCAAGATGTTTATGAAATGTTGTAACAAATGTTTACGTAATGTTGTAAATAAGATGATTTTGGAGGTATTGTAAAGATTTAGTGATTGTGATCGCAAAAGGAAAGTTTTCCGAGAAACCTTTCTTTTTTTACAGGAGGGGGAGTGTTACAGATGCCTGTTTTATTGTGAGCTGTTTAAATGTCTCTTTTGTTGTGCGCTGTTGGCATTCTGATTCGTGTTTAAATTGGGTTAAAATTGATAGGGTTCTGAGAATTTCTTAGATCAGTGGGGAGTGAATTCAAGAACTATAGGGCTATTAACTTTAACTGTTTGAAAATTTTGGTAATATAGGCAAATTTTCACTAGCTGACTCTACAGGGTGCGCAAATGCCGATATATATATAAATATATATATATATATATATATATATATATATATATATTTATATATATAGTTTGCGGACAATCATGACAGGGAACTTTCTAAATGATACAGAGCATGAAGTGCATGTTGTATTGGAAGCGGTATTTTTTCAGCCCAATACAAGTGCCTACTGAGACTTGTATTCACAGCTAGAACTTGACGGTGCAGTTTGAGTATTAGCACGAGAGGAAAACAGATATATGTTGCTATAGTTGTAATTATCAAATAAGTTCAGTTTCCATGCCAACCGACATCAGCGGAAGTGTAGGCAACATTGAGAAAAAGAGTTTTAGTCGCATATTCAAAAGTTGCAACAGGCGCCATGGATAATAATCTATATATGACTCATTAATCATAGCGGTCATTAATAGATTACCCGTCCATGTGTTAGTGTTTCATTTTATTTGTCATCAGACTCTGTGCAAGATACCTTTAAAGGTTAGTTTTAAATGTGGTGGTAATTTGGTTTAGGAGATCCGGCCGTGGACGTTTGACACAAAATGTGAATTGACCGGTATATATATATATATATATATATATATATATATATATATATATCTGAAATCAAATATGTTTACCAACAATTTTCTTCACATTATTATAATTAAAAATCGAATGTTATCGTGTAATCAGCTAGTATTTTAATCATAAAGAACGAGGGAGCCTTGATTGACTAAAAATCAATATGGGATTAAATAGAACTGTTTTTTACATTGCTCATGATCAATTATCCGAACATAATAGTTTGCTTCAGACCGGCGAATAACCATGCACAGTTTTACTCACAATTATCATAATTAGAATTGTAAATTTGATGATAGCTCAGTTCAGACATACGGCTGTAAGACCCTTGTTTGTCATCTGTTCGAGTGTTGCAGTCAAACCCAAGCCATTCGAGACCAAGTCCGAGGCATGATTTTCAAGTTCAAGATCACCGTATTCGATTTTCTGTTTTCTGAAGACGGAGTCCAAGTCCGACTCCAGGTCCAGTAAAAATATTTTTATTATTATAACAAACACTTTTATTATAAACAAACATGCACGTTTTAATTCACATAATTTACTTAACTAAACCTTATTTATGTGTTCTTATTTTAATTAAGAGCTGTTAATAATTATTTCATATCAGTGTGCTGATAGTTTGTTGCCAAAGCTATACGTTACATTTTCAATTTTTTTTGCATCCAGTGAACTGCACCCTTATTTCTCGCGTCTGTGTCCGTGTCCAGGACCTTCATATTCAAGTACTTTCCCTGGAAAAGTGCACTCGAGTCCGACACGTGTTGTAAATCACGTTGTGTGGGCGTCTGAAGAAAAACATAGCAATAGATACCGCACAGTCAGCTCAATAAGCAGACGAATATTGCGCAGGTCACCGGTTCATCGGAGAAGGTAAAAATCTGCAAGTTTCGCAAATCAATCCAATATCTTAACATTGTCTGGCAGTAAGCTTCCCCAAAGGTATTTAACATGAAAAACTATGTTTGTGTGATGCGGACCTTTGTCTTGGACACTGTTTAGTGGAAAATAAAATTTATCCTCACTTTCAAAGAATAGTGTTTGGTCTGCAGGATATTATTAAATTTCAAATAAATCTTCACTATTTGTCATTTTTATCCATTTTTTATTTTGTGCGGAGTAATAATAAGATCAAACAGGACACAAAGACAGTAATAAATACTGCAATATAGCACTGAAGTTGCCCGAAGGCACATTCTACGCGTAAAAATGGTTTGATGGCCCCTGAATTTTTCTTATCCTATATCGACGAATAATTGTTTGGGAGCGGTATTTTATTTGACACAGCGGCAGACTATAGTAGCCTGAGACATATCACTTACACTTGAATAAGACAAATTCTTGTTCAAGTTTGAAAAGCAGTTTAACAAATACTTACATGTTGCTTTATATTTTTCATCAAACCTTAAGATGTTTTTAATTAAAATAGTGGCGGCGCTGTTTGAAGCTCCATTCTCGACATCAGTGATCTTTTTATAATAAATCATTTTGCGTGATAATTTAAGATTCATGATTTTTTTTAAAGGATTTTGTTGGAATAAATAAAATGACCTTCATAGCACAGGATTACCGAGATGAATATATTATTGAAACAAAACGATTTAAATTATTTATTAAGCCAAGCGTCTCTGCAGATAGGCCAATATGGCAATATGGCAAAAAATGCAATGCAGTGCATCTGTGACTTGTTTGCAAACTTGCCTGAAAACCCACACACAGGCATAGAGACTTATATTCAGTAGTTTCTATGTAGCAAAACTCGAAATAACACAACAAACCTAAAATTTAAAGCCTTAAGAGGAATAATATAGACTGCACATATGTCAGTTTATATTGTATCTCTTTCTTTACTATTTCCAATTATCTTACGGATTAGACAAGCCAATCCCCGACATGAGTATCCATCTTTTTTGAGTGCTTACTTTACGTTATCCCATGAGCAGTTGTTATGTGTAGCTGTTTTTTTTTTTTGTTTTTTTTTTTTATTTTTGTGAAAATTACCACTGACTGCCATAATTGGGTCTGAAATTTGGTGATCCACAAACTCTAATCTCAGATTTTTAAAATTAATTGTATTTCTTTAATATAGCTTATTAGTGTAATTTAATCAATGATATTTTATATCCTTATTGTTAACTAGCTACATATATATACCCAAGGTGTCCCTTGTCCTTTTAAAAGCTTTTTCGAGCTGAAAAAAAAAAATCCCCTAAAACACATAGGCAAAGGTTGATTGAATAGAGCTGAGAATATAACAGCTGAAAAAGTCAGCAATAAAAGTCTCTTAGGGCAAAACACTCCACGATATATATATATATAATGAAAGGAGCAGACATAGGTGCCTAAGGGGACAGACGACGCGTAATTACAAGTATGTCCAGAGATACGTCTTTTTAAGAGAGACCTGCCTCAGACTTTTGTTAATAATAAAATCGAGGCTGATTTATGAGAGCATGTCTAGGTAAGCCGCTGAACATTTATATAAGCAATTGATGTAATTTATTATGTTTCCTTTATAGATTTAAAAATAACAGGTGTTTTTCCATCCCGATGAACTGAGCCAGTTCGTATTTATTAAATATCTGCTTCTATACCAATGGGGGAAACCTTTTTAAACGAACATCCTTACATTCGTTATAGGTGTATTTATTGTCTATATTGTTAAACTGGTATATATATTGCCTTAAATATCCCTGAATGATAGAGTAATAAGAATAAATTGATTGAAGTTTCAAACTCTTAAATAAAGCAGCGGAAATCATCATGCATCGTCTTTTGATTTTATCGGAAGACGACCCCCTCTCGCCGGAAGCACTCTGTCTCAGGATAATAACAGTCTTGCTGCGATGGGTTATAAATTAATGTTCTTTGTGAACAAGGGTAATACGGGCATATAAAGGAATAATACCGATGGGTCCCACCTGTGAAGGAGCTCTGCGCGTAGGTCTTTATTTATCATTCTATACACCAAAATAACTGTAGCATTGACATGAACACAGAACCGGCGGAGTCTGTCTGTGAGGGAGTTGTATATTATAAAGGCCTCTGTGAAGCCGTGGTGAGGATTATTCTGTCTAGTCCGGCAGATAGGTACAGCATACTTCGGTTGGTGATGCCTTTTTTTTTTAAATTTAGCCAACAAAAAATTCAAGATAGCGGCTATGTTTCAAGATGGCCACCATTCATCGCTTTGAGATCAGGATTTTGGTTACAAAACATGACTTATTTGTCCAATTATATTGATTTTTTTATCGATTCCTGGGGGTTATGGGCATGCTGAATCCAATCCGACCGAACAAAAGCTCGAACATTCCTGTTTACTTGATTTGTTAAATAGGTAAATGTGTTGAGTTTATAACACCTTAAACATTCTACATTTTGCTTTGTTTTTCGGTTAAAATATCAGATGTTGTTTGAATATCATTTCTTTGTTGATGAATACATTTGGCATGGACTAAAGGAAGCATGATTGCGATCTAAACTTTGTCGTTACACACCCCTTGCCACCTATATCTGTCTGCATCAACTCGCCAGTGACGAAACCTCCCCCAGTTTTTCCCAGTTCCTCGTAACCGCCCATATGATTGTCATTTTGCAAACATACTAGATCCTAGATGTCATAGGTCGAAACAATGGGTATAATGCTAGTAATTTAAATAATTTAATCGAATATGGTATAAAAAATATTGTCATGATTTTGAATGAAACTCGTTTTAAGAAATCTTATCATACAATTACATGTAGTTCATACTGGATCTTACATTGTTACTACAACAGCAAATCATCTGATGTGTCATCCGTCGTTTACAAGAAATATATTTGCGCCATGTAAATAAAAATAGGACATGCAACAATAGTATCCCTGATACCACAAAACAATTTAAAGTATGATCCAGTTTTGTCATTGCATACATGGGCCCTTTTACATGAAGACTGAGTAATTAAGATTCATTGTGGAGTTAACAATTAAGTTCAAACATGCACACAATTAATTTATTTCTATAAAAAGATATGCAACTAGGCTAAAAGTAATAAAATTTGAATCATTTTGGTAACAAGTGGTAACTTCTTGAATATAATAAAACACCCTTCCGATTTTGATCAGTCTTTTCTCTTCACAGCTCTACATATCGCCCATTTTTGATCAGTAGTTTCACATTTAAATCAAAATCTAATGCATTTAATCACGACCGAAGTCGTGATTGAATAAATACGTATCCATACTTATTTTGCTGATATTTTAACTTTATATTTAATAATTTATTTAACAATGAAATACAGAAAAATGCCCTTGCTCATTGTTCTGACCCTGTAAATGTTAATAAGTAATAACATTAGTATGAGAACTTATTTAGATATACTGAGCTAAAGAAATCTGGAAATCTGTAGCTCATAATCCGTTAAATTATATTTTGGGGGCTACCGACGTTTGTACTAGAGATGACATTTTTAACATGCACAATGATATCAACCTAATTTTTGTCACTTTTTGCATAGTTAACGGATCTCTGGAATAAAAGATAACCTGCGTGCAGCACATATATATCAAGTTATAGTCTGCATCTTGTTGTACCTCTAGTCGAATTAAACAGAAGATAAACATACCAGGGCATCACTCTTTCACCTTTCAATAATAAAATGAAGAAAGTATCAAATTGAACAGATTTTTTTTCTGAATCAGATTTCTTCACTTATCACGTTCAACAAGAGAGTATTTATTGAAAATGTACCATGTGAACAGGTTCTGATGTAAGAAAATTCTAGTTCAGAAATGAATGACATATTAAAAAATACATTTACAAAGCAGAAACTAGAAAACGACTGAAAAAATGAGCAGCAATCAAGACATTGTGAACTATTTAAAAGAGTTTAAAACCTTAACTTTATAATGAAGATTACTTATATTGAAAATGGCAATACCATAAATGATGATTATCAAGCAATTGTGCCAACTTACAAAAAAAACCACAGGGTTAAAAGTTTAGAGGCCCACATAACATCAGCGTCTGTGTTGCTCATTTTATATAGCATTTATTTCAAGCAGAGTATCCACAGCTCTAGAAAACCTGCGAGAGGACAGTACGCAGACTAAATTGTTGGATATTTGATTCTCGGTTCTCTACTATTTGAAATGAAGTCACCACCAGCATATCTCATTAATGTCAAATTAATCCAACAAATGTCATTCGTTCATATTTTTTTGCAAGGGTGTTGTTAAGTCCGCTTTTCGCATTATATTCAATGTGGAAACACTTTAAACCAAAGCTCTATCATAAAATGCAAATGAAGATATGACACTCATGTAATATATTTTAATCACTTAAGAACATAAAAAACAAACATACCTGAGGTAAAAAGTATCATAGCGGTCACGTTTATTAGGAATACAAACAGACTGGCAGATTAATTTATATATATATATATATATATATATATATATATATATATATGGAAGAGCAGAGTATGATTTTTTTACCCGCAAAGCGCAAAGGGAGTGAATATTACGCCCATTGAGAACCTCCGTTTCACTTCCATTGGCAAGAAGCGCCTTTGAAATATAGTATAATTGCTATAATGTGCATCGTAGAAATTTGGGCATGGCATAATTGGAATCTCCATACTCATATCCTACTACCTGATATAATGATCATTGAAATCTGACCAATTAACAAAAGTTACATCAACATTTTTATAAAAAGGGGGTAGGCCCTAAATGGCGGCCATCTTAAAAATGTGCGGCCATATTTGAATTTAGACTAGTTTGCATTTTTTCTGGTAAACAAACAAACATGCAAAATATGGTACTGGTATCACCAACTGAAGTATCTGCTGGACAATTCATAGCACTATCAATCTACGGAAGCGACACTTTTTCACAGAAAGCTCAGCTGCCACATTTTTTTTTATAGTATGAAGATGGAATAGTGGCACTTTTGCTCCACTACCACAAGAGAGTCTTGTGAGGAGTCAGAGCAAGGCATATCATTCCAATTAGGATGCTTGTTGAGTGGTGTTTTATACATGAAACAAAACATGAGCAATGATGTCCTCTAGAACGAAACCTGTCAAGAGTTTCGATTTTAATATAAGGCGGGTAAGAATGCAGCTGTCCATAAGACTTTGCATGCACCAAGCAATAGTTAAGGAGGCATTATCAGCAACGGGTACACTGCGCAGAATTGGGCTCACCAGAGTACGATTTTGTGGGCTCTCAAAATCGAAGTCAATTAAGGCAGAAACATTTAAGGTAAGATTATTTCTTTTATGATTATAAGTAAATATCAATTTTGGTTGAAATACAGAGTCTACAATACTGTGTCTGCTTTTTTTTTGCCAAACTAATGGCAGAAATCTATTTCTGCCCTGCCGACAGGAAACTTATTCCTGCTATAGCAGAGAGCGGCAATAGCAATGCAGCAATGTGTGGTGACATATTCAGTTACCTAATGCTGGATGATTCCAGAAGACATCAACTGTGAAAGAGAGTGATTCCAAATTCATATAGAAATAGGCTATGAGCCTATCAGTCAGAGCCTGAACATCAACTTATTTGTCTTTTTATTTAAAAATAAACACCTGTAAAAACAGCCCTGGTAAATGATGACATTTTTGCAAATTTTAGCCAATCACACATCTGATTTGTGCGGTTATTTAAGTATTTTTCTGTCCATGAATAAAAAGCCATAATTATACGAAAACTTTAAAAGAGTAAATGTCACCCATAAATGAATAATTCTTTCTAATCGACCATAATTTGGCTACTGATTAATCATTTCGGTATTAATATGTTTCAATGTAATTTTTCGCGGTCAGTAAAAAAAGCACAAGCCCGTCCGACACCCAACCGCTTATCGTCAATCAAACTGTATAAATGTAATTTGAATTATAATGACGTAATAGTTAATACCTTTATTTACTACCAAATTATTGAACTTCCGTTCAAAGACGCCGACGCGCCCATCTAGACCATGCCATCTGCATGCACCAAGCTCGTTTGTATAGGCCGACGCACCCATATGGCCCACGACAAACTGCTCAAAACTCGTTTGTGTAGGCCGACCCGCCCATCCGGACCATGGCAAACGAGACGACGTCAATCAGCCGCACAACCATCTAGACCTCGCTCTTAACGACCATAACCCCATTGGCTGGCGTTGGCATGTAGGTTTCAAGGTCCTTTTAATATTCCGGACAGTATAGTAGTGAAATATTTACTTCCTCCAGTTGGCTCTAGCCATCATGCCAGATTGTAAAAAAAAGACAAACAGACATAAAAAGTCAGAGAGACTTTAATGTTTAGCACAAACTCAGCCAAAATTGACAGTGTTGGTCATTTATATAGTATTAGTTCTTGCATGTCAACAAAAGGCGTGTGCCTGTTTGGGACTGAATGTAGGACGTCTTTTGGCTGCACTTCGTTCGAGCCAGATCAACGATTTTCTTGACTTGTTCCTTTGTGTAAACAACACATTCACGTTGTAAAATAGTTTTAATTGAGAATTTACGGAGTATCGAGGAAATTAATAAGAAGTTGTTGAATTGTGCGAAAGTGGCATACTTTAGGCCTCTTGCTGATATGAAGCATGTACTGGCAAATGTTATTATAGTCTTGTGCCCTGTACTCGTATATCCTTTTAGATTGCTACCCTGCTTTGTGCATGTAACCCATGAAGATAACTGGCGAGAACGGAGTATTATTATTATAATAAATTATTAAGTTTAATCAAATTATCAAATAAAATTTAAAAATATTGAAGCTTGACGATAACTTTTGTTAATCACAGTTACTTTTCATAAGGGTATCAAGGTTTCATTGCCTGTATTTATAAAACCTTGTGTGCAGGGAACAACACACTGGGCAAACACATATCTTGCTTCAAAGATACGCCGCTTGATGGCAGCCCCAGTCGGATCACAATGGTTGCAGCAGTACTTAAAAGTTGGGCTGGGTAAATGTCGCCAACAAATTTCATATTGCGTTACATTGCGATATGTGGTACCGTGTCGCGCTAAGTATTGCGATATATATATATATATATATATATATATATATATATATATATATACTCAATGTAATACATTAGAAGTCCAACACATCACAGTTAAACTGCTCTTCCGTGTAGTGAACCCAGGAACCCAACCTAACTAAACATAACCGAACATTATAGTGTGTACCAGACGGACGAGTGAGCACAGCTAAAAGCTGTCCTGGAGAAACAGAACTGTTGTACAATATTATGAAATGAAGTTAACTGTGCATATATATTGTATATTATATAATTTATATACAATTATTTTGAAAACAATCATTCTGTATCATATTCAATATGAGACATTACAAGTTTATGCCGATCAGTTTATTTCAGACACAACAAATGCAAAAGAGTGCTAACTGGTGTACTTAAATGCCCTACTTGATGTTGGCAGTACTTAAAGAAACCTTTAAATCAGTGTTCTCTAGGCCTTACATGTGCAGATTATTTCGCAATTGGAGAAATCTGGACTATGGTTTAGTACATGGAGACTCAGAGGTATAGGTGAGGTGTTTAGTCACATGTGCAGCCTCGACTACATCGCAAGGCTGACGTTCTTAAAAAATAGTGCTGATAACTTGACACTTTATCTTAATGCAGTCACCATAAGATGTGATGATTGATATTAATGAATGGTTAATTATTATGACAGTGTTCAGCACTTATGTCTTTTTGTTGTATGGAAATATCTCTCGTTTAAGAGAGCACACGTACATTTCTGGCACCTTGGTCCGTGATATATCAGGAATACATGAATATTTCCTACAAAATGTCTAAGGACACAGTGGCGGATTTCATTTGAACCCATTTAGATGTCTTAATTTGCAAACAAATCATTATTTTTACTACAAAAAAAATCAGTTTTAGTCGATTTGAAAACTGTATCGCGATACGCAAATGCGGATCACCGTACCGTGATATATCGATGATATCGCACACCCCTACTTAAAAGCAATTCAAACATGAATGCATGCCCCCACTGATTTTGTTCCATCGTCTTAAAATCATCCTGATCAAACTTAGGAATAATAATACCAGAACACCAGGTGGGGAGGTATTATGGTTTTCCCCTGGTTTGTCTAACGCAGAGTATCAGAACATATTTTTTTTTCATGGAGAATCTCAATCAAAAGGTATCCCCAAGAAACAAACCATTAACTAATATATGCCTCCGCCATGGGAGCTCAAGTTTCCAAAAAGCTCTACGAGATCACTGGACAACGTCACTCCGACGTGCTTGGCACTCGGCCATTACCTGAACAGGTGGCCGGGAAGCAGTGCGCGGCCCATGATGCTAGACCTTCGGTACATTCACTTATTTTTTGGCGATTATTCTCAGGTTCATTCGTGCATAAAAGACTGTACATTTATGAATATGTTATGACGCTCCAGAATCCGACTAAGATCTTGGATCGACACCATAATCTAATCGATTCTTCCTTGGCCCAAATACCCTGACAATTTCATGTTCGGTTCCGGATTGCGTAAGTTATATTGTGCACAAAAACACAAACCCACAAACACTCGAACGGGAATGATCGCATACCTCCCGGCGAAGGCAATCAGGGAAATGAACTGAATCACAATAATATATTTTTTATGAAGAAGATTGTTTTCCATTTCGTGGCCATTCATTGGTATGGGGTCTAGCTGTGTGATCGGGTGCAACTGTAAACCGAACTGGTGGACCATGACAGGGACACATGACAATAATGAGCACAGGAAATTAAGTTATGTAAACTCCAAAAGATGAACTGCTCAATATATTTAGACAGATCATTAGACTATACTACAATTATATGAAGTCTGAGACATAAAGCATTACCCGACTCGGACTCGAGTACACATAGCCATAATAACAGTTATATAAATGGTTATATAAAATTTATATAAAACTATGTCTGTCATGTCACCAAACAGAGTGTTTGATATATAATTGGTTGGTATGTGACAAGGATACGAAATCATCTATATTTAACTAACCAGAAGCATTGCATGAATAGGCGAAAACTACTACGCTAATGAACAGATACAGAATGTCTGTCACTTTACTGTTATATGTAAATCAACTTGCGCCCACACGATTGCTTGAGTCCTAACTTTGTAATCAATACACGGTTTGAAATTCCTGGTTTCGAGTTCTCCTTTACAGTACTCTATCAATATCTCCGTCACTAGCAGTGAATACGAGTCGTACGAGGGAACGCACTGCAACGGCTATCGTTCCTATTGCACCAGTACAGTGATAAACAGCCTGTAATCTTAACATTAAGCCATTCCTATGCTAAAAGGTCAGTTGTTGTGTCGCCTAAAAGTTTGCTATCGTCCAGTGACCCCGTCCAGTGGCCAGACAGACTTGTGATCTTGTGTTTAGAAACTTAATATACATACACGGGGTTGTACCAGTATGCTGATTTATTTTTTTCTTTCATATGGAAGGTGTTGTTAGAAAGTACACAACATATCTAACGTTTGTGTGGTTTATTGTTTGTTTTAAATGACACCGTACCTGTAGGCCATGAGGGGCTGTAACAAAATAAGAAAAATAATTCCATCCTCGTCGAGCCTCATAGTGCGGTCCTCAATATAAGATGTAAAGGCACTCTAACACACTATATAAGGATGTGTTTAAGTTGTCCGGTGTAATTATTGGAAAAGGACATGCACATATATAAGGATGTGTTTAAGTTGTCCGGTGTAATTATTGGATAAGGAATTGCACACAGACACACTAACATGTAACACTTAAAACACCTCTCCTTTCCTAGACCTTTTCTAGACGTGCCTTTCCTTTTTTTTCATTTTGTTATACCTAGACATGTTACATTGATTGTCAGGCTTCTAAGTACAGTTACTGGTTCTTTCAGATTAAAATGTACATGTTTATTCACCAACTTACAAGAAATTTCGCCGATACATGTTCTGATTTAAAAAGAGTACTAAAACCTTTATTCAGCTTTTAATAATTTTTTGGCGATAACTTTTGCAATAAAAATGACAGCTCATAACTCCTTGTGTGCGGGGACCATGCAACTGTAGGAAAAATATTACTTCAAAGATCTGGCGCTAGATGTCAGCATCAATCGGGATGCAACGATGCCTGCAGTCAGACCTGGGGGACAGTTCAATTTTTCAGATCCCATTCAAGAACTTTTATGAAACTTCATTTCCAAATAAATTCAATGTACTGGAGAAAAAATATGATTTCCATTTGAATTCAAATATTTTGTTGGTTGAATTTGCTCCAAACTAAATGAAATATCATTAATTATGAGTTTCCCATTTCATGTGGTAAGGCATATCAGCCAGATACTTATTTATTTTAATGGACAATTATTCCTTCAGATCAGGTAAACTGCCTGAAGACGGATAAGGGTTTATTGCTTGCCGGAAATAGAAGATTCCTGCAGGTTTGTTGATCAGTTGCGTATGTCTGTGTGTTTGTGTTTGTCTTAACTCTACAGGCCACAATTTTGCAGCAATCGCTTTCAAACTTATGAAGTTGTTTGAAAAAAAATCTTTGAAGCCCATTGTTTTTGGTCAACAAAGATCTAAGAAGAAGTACTTCGAAATACGTCAAAATATCATTTTCCTCAGAACTTTGTCAATATTTGTCCTATCTTTACAAACTATACCCCATTTTCTTCTTCTTCGTCTTCTTCATGACATGGTCTAGTCATCTGGCCTGGTCTGCACTTTGTGTCACTTTGTCATTATGTCTGTCCGTTTGTCAGTTGTCCTCAATTTTAAACTGTATATTTTTTAAAAGGTCAAAGTTCATGGTCAAGCTCATCAAAATACGTCAAAATCTTATTTTTCTCATAAATTTGTCAAAAATGGTTCTATCTTCACAAACTATGGCTAATAATCGCCGTCTTTGTCTTCCTTATGAAATGATCAAGTTACCCTTTTTTCCCATTCTGTACTTTTCAGTATGTCTGTCTGTTTGTCAGTTGTCCTCAATTTTCCTGCTTGCTGGTTATTTTGTCCGATATATAGCATTCTAGAGGCTACAGTCGTGCAGAAAATTACAGCCACATAAACTGTCAGTGTTTTGTCACACTGCCCTGACCGACCTTGGTATTACTGCTTTTCTGAATTCCGGCAAGCGCCCACCTCTGGGTCGTCTAGTTGGGATTTCAAATGACTAGCTATTATTACCTAGTGCAATTAATATGTATGCAAGTGTTCCTTTTGGGTTATACAAACGTTCAAAATTCTCATTATAATTTTGTGTGATCACTGTTATATCCTTTAACAATAGGAAGGTCAACAAACTTTGGGCTTGAATGAGCACTCATGTATCATATAATTTTACTGATTTTAGTCATCAAAGACCAGCGGTCTAAAGGATGAACATTGCTATCTCATGGCTGTAGCTTGTCCTGTCCAGTGAAGTGCCCTAGGTAATCAAAACAACTGGACACTACATAGATACCAGCATGTCCAAGCACACCAGGCCAGCAAAGCAGCTCCAGGCACACAGAATGCTATAACAAAAAGATATATCTTAAAAGGTCACTGGACCGGAACAAGTCAGTTCAGTAATATTATCTGCTCACATGCTCTATGTCCCTGCGGAAATTAGAAGTAACAGAAAGCAACACATATTACTCTTATCCTTTTCTATCTATTTTCATTACTATAACAGCACAATGCATATCCAATGTATAACTTTGAAAAGCTGAACATTTCTTTATTATATGTCATGTAATTATATTAATATCAACCCAACTCTGGTGTGCTGACATTGCTGATACAAACAATTCAGGAACTGCATCATGCTTTCATTGTCACCAATGAGATACATTTGTGTTTTACTTTAACTCAAAACTGGATGGCTGATTTGCAAATTGACCCTACGCAACTTTCAATGAGCGACACATAAATATTAAAGTTGGAAACTTTGATCATCAATTCAGTTCAATTAAATGGAGTCTTTAAACTTCAAAAAGACTACAGACGTTTTTATCGCCTATTTATCATCTTTTCTTCTTCTTAAATAATAGTTTAAAACATTAGGGTAATTTGATAAATGATTTTAATCCAGTGGCTCATACCAGCTTCTATAAAAAGAGATATCGATGATTAAAGCACGCTTTTGAGAATACATGTTTCAAGGCATAAAAGCAAAATGTATAAGTTATTCCCCGACAATGTGCGAGGAATATCCCTCTTTAAATAGTGCTGACTGAAATACTGCTCTGGTAAGGCAAAAAAGCGGTTTCGATAGAGTATATTGTGTTGTATACGGTGGATGAGTAATATAACATGCATCAATATGATCTGATCCTGTGCCTTTACTCCTGTATCAGTATTAATTGAGTTACATATATAAAACGAGATTTTTAGCGAACCTGTGAGCTTATGCGATGGTACGGCGTCGTTCGTCGTGCGTCGTGTGTCGTGCGATGTCTGTACGTTAACCATAGCTATCTCGAAAACGGCAGGAGCTAGCATCACCAATTTTTTTGCAAATAATCAGTTATCCAAAAAACTATATCGGATTTTGTTTATTTTTTTCTAACTGCATTTTCTTAGATTTTATAGGGAAAAAGCTAAAAATCTTCTTCTCCGAAACTGTCTAGCCAAGTTGTCCAATATTTTACAGAAATGATCCCTTGAACAATCTTTCTCAAGTTTGTTCGAATGGTTTCAGTTCGGAGATTTTTGGCCGAGTTACAGGAGGTTGAAGTTTGTTTACTGTGCAAAAAAGCATATTAAAATTTATATCTCAAAAACCGCTGAAGCTATCATCACCAAATTTTATGCCAATATTGGTCACATAGGTCGAATCTGAAATCGAGGTATAGGTGGCGCCACCTGCATCGGCCTTTTTTGTACAGGGTCATCAGTGCCTGAATCTCACTGAGAGCTACAAAAAAAAACTTCCTCTCTGAAACCATATGGCCAAAATGTTTAATATCGCACAGAAATGATCCTAGGGTAGTGCTTTCAGAAATTTGTTCAAATGGTCTCTTTTCAGTGACTTTTGGCTAAGTTATGGGAAGCTGAATTTTGTCATATGCCATAACTGCCCATTTTAGCTCAGTGGCTACAAAAATCTTCTTCTCAAAAACGACTGGGCCAAATTCTTAAATCTCACACATTAATGACCCTCAGATGTTGATAATTCAAGTTTGTTCAAATGGTTTTGGTTCAGTGCTTTTTGGCTGATTTACGGGAAGCTGAACTTAGCCAATTTGCTGGATCTTCCTATATGTGATATAATCCTGCGAAACGTTTTTTCAACTGATGCAAACTGAAGCCAGTTTGTAAAATATTTTACAAGAATAATCCCTACAATAATTCTTAGAATAATTGTCATTAATTGTTCCACATGAATGATTTTTAGCTGAATTATGGAGATTGAATTGAGTCATTTTACAATATATTTTAGCTGTGTGATGCTGTTACATCAAGCCTGGCACCAGTTTATCAGCATCAATTACATCATGCCACTCGACATTTAGATTTCACCTTATCTTTGGTTAATATTGACAAGAAAGTTTTTTAAAAGCTTTTAAAAAATTTAGATTTATGATTTAAGTTATTCATCATACCAGACAATGTTACAATCATCCTGGACAACTTTCTTGATTTTATGACAGGTGGTGCCACCTACATTCACGTTTAAGCTGCAGACATCCAAGCTCATATCTTGGGAACCATTTGACCAGTTGGGCCAAAATTTTGCATGTGTATAGATCTCCCATAGTTCTTTATCATACGCAAAACTGGTGGTGCAACCTGCAACCATTTTTGCACAGGGTCCATCTGTTCATCTGCCTTGGGATAAAATCACTCATATCTCGGCAGTGGTTTGACATATCTGCCTAAAATTTTGCAGGTTTATACATCTTAGACAGCTTTCTCGATTTTTATAACAGGTGGCACTACCTACGTTCACGTTTACTCTGCAGACATCCGAGCTCATATCTCGGGAACCGTTTGACCGATTGGGCCAAACTTTTGCATTTGTATAGCTCTCACATAGCTCTTTATCATAGGCAAAACTGGTGGCGCCACCTGCAACCACTTATGCACAGCGTTCATCTGTTCATCTGCCTTGGGATAAAATCACTCATATCTCAGCAGTGGTTTGACTTATCCACCTGAAATTTTGCAGGTTTATACATCCTGGACAATTTTCTCGATTTTATGACAGATGGCACCACCTACATTCACGTTTACGCTGCAGACATCCATGCTAATAATCAACACACCTCACACTATTTTCTCTTGCCACTTAATCCATGCTTCACTTCACCTGTCCCACTCTGATTTCTGCGGATACACATAGTCGCTTGTCGACTATCCATATTCTAGTTTTAAAATGTCCTAGTCTGAAACTTGCAGGTCCGAAACGTCCATTTTGCTGAAATCATAATAACTTAGGTAGATATGCAGGACTTATGAGGATCAATATTAAATTTTAAAAATAAACCTCCATTCATACTCCCAAACTTTGCACAGGTTCGCATTAGGCCTGTAGGCCTTGTTTAATTAAAAATTTATCAGATGTGTAACAGTAAAACTCAAAAGAAGGTCAAAGCTTGTGACCTGTCTAATATTTTGGTGTGGTCACCAAGCTATCCTGGTTTGGACTAATTAGTTTCACATAAAAGGGCCAAGAATAGCTCGGAAGACTAATGGCTGATACAGATGTCAATTAAATTTTGCTTGCTTTTCCGACCAATTGGCCATTGGAGAAAAAAATTGGCCATTGAGAATAAGACAAGAGATATAACCAAATTTACATTTTTAGATGATGGTAAGAATAACCAATGCGACATTAAAGCAAGCAATCTATATTTTAACCGTTTACAAACCACCATAGTGTGTTATTATATCGGATATATATTTACCTATAACGCAACTGGATTTCATCGAACATATGACTACACTTGATGGTTAGTTCTGATTAAACACATGGAACGAACATATACATCAACTTTGTTAATTCAGATAGTGAAAAAAATCCAAGCGTACTGCTAAACATGAGTGCCGGTATGCAAAAGCATGTAAGCCAGCGTGCTACTGTTGAATTTAGCAAAGGAAGCCGGGTTTCACCACAAGGGCTGCTGACACGGGTCAATAATGTAAAAAGACAGTGTGGGCAGGGTTACGCATTGTGCATCCAACCCCAAGTTTGAAATGCGTGATACCTACTTTTTTTTAATCTGATTACATTCATGGTCCTGTGCCTGTCGCCTAGTTGTGAAACCCAGAAAACCATGCTAATGTAACCAGTGGGTAAGCGAAAGGAGAATTCAACGTTTATTCACTAAGAAATTAGCCGTCGCTGGTGGAATAGTAAGTTTGATGAATGGGTAAGCGAAAGGAGAATTCAACGTTTATTCACTAAGAAGTTAGCCGTCGCTGGTGGAATGGTAAGTTTGATGATATTGAGAGTCTTTGGACAGATTATTTTTTGCAGTTTAAAGAGACCCAGTTCCTTTATCTGTCCCTTAAGCTGGCCCTTTATTGTTTTTTTTTTACTAAATGTCGTAACTTTATATGAATCACACATAGACTCATTAGTCTTATGCGACCTGTTTAATTGTGATCAAACCAAGCAAACCATGTTATAGCAAGCAGTTGTTTAATGCAAGGAGTTAAACATTGATTACATCATTTCAGTGTAAAATTATGTTGTTTTTAGTAAGTACCGCTTGCGAGCAGAAAAGTCAGGCCAGAAAAAAAACAGGTAAAACAATTTCCATGTACGCTTTTCTGGGCGCTTGCATTCAGCGGGATGAATAAAAAGTCGATTAGTGTTCGACTTTACTGTCTCTCCTCCCCTTGTGACGTCATCAGTGCATGGGAAGTAATTATCAGCGCTAAAAGTACTTAAATACAGTTAAAAAGTACATGTATATTCACCACCTTACAAGAAATTTCACCGATACATGTTCTGATTTTAAAAAGAGTACTTAAACCTTATGCGATGGTGAGGCGTCGTGCGTCGTGCGTCGTGTGTCGTGCGTCGTGCGTCGTCTGTACGTTAACCATAGCTATCTCAAATACGGCAGGAGCTAGCATCACCAATTTTTTTTTTAAATAATCAGTTATCCAAAAAACTATATCGGATTTTGTTTATTTTTTTCTAACTGCATTTTCTTAGATTTTATAGGGAAAAAGCTAAAAATCTTCTTCTCCGAAACTGTCTAGCCAAGTTGTCCAATATTTTACAGAAATGATCCCTTGAACAATCTTTCTCAAGTTTGTTCGAATGGTTTCAGTTCGGAGATTTTTGGCCGAGTTGCAGGAGGTTGAACTTTGTTAACTGTGCAAAAAAGCATATTAAAATTTGTATCTCAAAAACCGCTGAAGCTATCATCACCAAATTTTATGCCAATGTTGGTCACATAGGTCATATCTGAAATTGAGGTATTGGTGGCGCAACCTGCATCGGCCTTTTTTGTACAGGGTCATCAGTGCCTGTATCACACTGAGGGCTACAAAAACTTCCTCTCTGAAACCATATGGCCGAAATGTTTAATATCGCACAGAAATGATCCTAGGGTAGTGCTTTCTGAAATTTGTTCAAATGGTCTCTTTTCAGTGACTTTTGGCTAAGTTATGGGAAGCTGAATTTAGTCATATGCCATAACTGCCCATTTTAGCTCAGTGGCTACAAAAATCTTCTTCTCAAAAACGACTGGGCCAAATTCTTAAATCTCACACAGTAATAACCCTCAGATGTTGATAATTCAAGTTTGTTCAAATGGTTTTGGTTCAGTGCTTTTTGGCTGATTTAGGGGAAGCTGAACTTAGCCAATTTGCTGTATCTTCCTATATGAGATATAATCCTGCGAAACGTTTTTCAACTGATGCAACTGAAGCCAGTTTGTTAAATATTTTACAAGAATAATCCCTACAATTATTCTTAGAATAATTGTCATTAATGGTTCCACATGAATGATTTTTGGCTGAATTATGGAGATTGAATTGAGTCATTTTACCATATATGTTAGCTGTGTGATGCTGTTAAATCAAGCCTGGCACCAGTTTATCAGCTTTAATTACATCATGCCACTCGACATTTAGATTTCACCTTATCTTTGGTTAATATTGACAAGAAAGTTTTTTAAAAGCTTTTAAAAAATTTAGATTTATGATTTAAGTTATTCATCATACCAGACAATGTTACAATCATGGATATTCAGCTCTCTATGGCTATATAAAGACAACTGTACGTGAATTATAAATTTTTGGTAATCCTACTCAACTTAAATCAAGAATTTGCCATCAATGAGATATATCTGTATTTTAATTTTGCATTTAGTATGCATCCGTAATAATTTTACATATATTCCTGATTTTTTTTTTATAAAAAAAAGTCAGCTGAAAAGCATTCTGTATTGGAAAAAGTTATTTCAAGGAGGGACCACTTTTGTGTACAGATGGCAGCACTTGGTTTACCATTGGCAGATTGCCAGTGCCTTGATATTGGCCATTAGCCAAGATGATGTCAGCTCTACAAATAGTTTTGGCACAGTGCCAGGATTGGAAGAAGTGCAGCCAGGTATAGGTCAAGAGTTCACTCAGTGCAGTAACTGCATTCTATTTATAGCTTTGGCAGACTGCTCACTGCATCATATTTGGCATCAAAGTTCAGCCTGAATCTATTTATAGCTTTGGCAGACTGCCAGCTGTGTCAGATTATGCAACAGGTCAAGGGTTCACTCAGTGCAGCCAGGTACAGGTCAAAAGTTCACTCAGTCTAGCCAGGTGCAGGTCAAGAGTTCACTCAGTGCAGTAGCTTGACGCAACAGTTTGTCACAGGTCACTCGGGGGCAACTGCCTTACTCACCTGAGCCTTGTCAGCCCAATGCATCAAACTCTGGGGAAGTTTGATGTATTGGACTGATATTTTGACCTGTCTATGCGTCTTTGATGGTATTCTCATTTACAAGACAGGTGGTGTCACCTACATTGACTTTTGCAGTGTGTGCACCTGCTTATTTCTACAGAGGAATATGATACATCAGCCTAAATTTAGGCATGTTTATACATATTGGGTAGCTTTATAGGGTACAAGACTGGTGGCGCCACCTACAATAATTTTTGCACAGTGTATGTCCTTGCTTTTTTCACAGGAGGTGTTTGACATATCAGTCTGACATTGGGCATATGTATATATCTCTTCGTTGTTTATAAGACTGGTGGTGCCAGCTACAATCATTGTATCCGCCAAAACAGAGTTTTGCGGATACTATGTTTTCAGTCGAACGCCGACGCTGCCGCCATGGCCCGAAGGGTTTCCGGAGAACTCCTCCATAACCACAGGGCAGAATTTTTTAAAATTCACAATTATGATCGGTCACATGTGAACTGTGGCGCCATCATTTTTGGTTGACCTCTGACCTTTCTTCTCTGCCCAGCATCCATTTGTGGGTCTGTTTCCACACATAACCCGCATATCTCGGGAACCGTTTGACCAATAAGGCTAAAGATTCTGCACAAATGTAGCCCTTGGAAAGCTTTATAACATACACTAAAAAATGGTGGCGCCACCTGCAACCATTTTTGCACAGCGTCCATCTGTTCATCTGCCTTGGAATAAAAACATTCATATCTCTGCATTGGTTGGACTTATCCACCTGAAATTTTGCATGTGTATACATCCTGGACAACTTTCTATATTTTATGACAGGTGGCGCCACCTACATTCACGTTTAAGCTGCAGACATCCAAGCTCATATCTTGGGAACCATTTGACCAGTTGGGCCAAAATTTTGCATGTGTATAGATCTCCCATAGTTCTTTATCATACGCAAAACTGGTGGTGCAACCTGCAACCATTTTTGCACAGCGTCCATCTGTTCATCTGCCTTGGGATAAAATCACTCATATCTCGGCAGTGGTTTGACATATCTGCCTAAAATTTTGCAGGTTTATACATCTTGGACAGCTTTCTAGGTTTTTATGACAGGTGGCACTACCTACATTCACTTTTACTCTGCAGACATCCAAGCTCATATCTCGGGAACCGTTTGACCGATTAGGCCAAACTTTTGCATTTGTATAGATCTCACATAGCTCTTTATCATAGGCAAAACTGGTGGCGCCACCTGCGACCATGTATGCACAGCGTCCATATGTTTATCTGCCTTGGGATAAAATCACTCATATCTCGGCAGTGGTTTGACTTATCCATCTGAAAATTTGCAGGTTTATACATCCTGGACAGCTCTCTTGATTTTATGTCAGGTGGCACCACCTACATTAGGTTTACTCTGCAGACATCCAAGCTCATAACTCGGGAACAGTATGACCGATTTGGGCAAACGTTTGCTTGTTTATAGATCTCACATAGCTCTTCATCATAGGCAAAACTGGTGGCGCCACCTGCAACCACTTATGCACAGTGTCCATCTGTTTATCTGCCTTTGGATAAAATCACTCATATCTCAGAAGTGGTTTGACTTATCCACCTGAAATTTTGCAAGTTTATATATCCTGGACAGCTTTCTTGATTTTATGACAGGTGGCACCACCTACATTTACGTTTACTCTGCAGACATCAAAACTCATATCTCGGGAACTGTTAGACCGATTGGGCCAAAAGTTTGCTTTTGTATAGATCTCACATAACTCTTTTTCATAGGCAAAACTGTGGCGCCACCTGGATAAAATCACTCATATCTCGGCAGTGGTTTGACATATCTGCCTAAACTTTTGCAGGTTTATACATCTTGGACAGCTTTCTCGGTTTTTATGACAGGTGGCACTACCTACATTCACTTTTTCTCTGCAGACATCCAAGCTCATATCTCGGGAACCGTTTGACCGATTGGGCCAAACTTTTGCATTTGTATAGATCTCACATAGCTCTTTATCATAGACAAAACTTGTGGCGCCACCTGCAACCATGTATGCACAGCGTCCATATGTTTATCTGCCTTGGGATAAAACACTCATATCTCGGCAGTGGTTTGACTTATCCACCTGAAAATTTGCAGGTTTATACATCCTGGACAGCTCTCTTGATTTTATGTCAGGTGGCACCACCTACATTAGGTTTACTCTGCAGACATCCAAGCTCATATCTCGGGAACAGTATGACCGATTTGGGCAAACGTTTGCTTGTGTATAGATCTCACATAGCTCTTCATCATAGGCAAAACTGGTGGCGCCACCTGCAACCACTTATGCACAGTGTCCATCTGTTCATCTGCCTTTGTATAAAATCACTCATATCTCAGAAGTGGTTTGACTTATCCACCTGAAATTTTTCAGGTTTATACATCCTGGACAACTTTCTCGATTTTATGACAGGTGGCACCACCTACATTTACGTTTACTCTGCAGACATCAAAGCTCATATCTCGGGAACTGTTAGACCGATTGGGCCAAAAGTTTGCTTTTGTATAGATCTCACATAACTCTTTTTCATAGGCAAAACTGTGGCGCCACCTGGATAAAATCACTCATATCTCGGCAGTGGTTTGACATATCTGCCTAAAATTTTGCAGGTTTTTACATCTTGGACAGCTTTCTCGGTTTTTATGACAGGTGGCACTACCTACATTCACTTTTACTCTGCAGACATCCAAGCTCATATCTCGGGAACCGTTTGACCGATTTGGGCAAACTTTTGCTTGTGTATAGATCTCACATGGCTCTTCATCATAGGCAAAACTGGTGGCGCCACCTGCAACCACTTATGCACAGTGTCCATCTGTTCATCTGCCTTTGGATAAAATCACTCATATCTCAGAAATGGTTTGACTTATCCACCTGAAATTTTGCAGGTTTATACATCCTGGAGAGCTTTCTTGATTTCATGACAGGTGGCACCACCTACATTTACGTTTACTCTGCAGACATCAAAGCTCATATCTCGGGAACTGTTAGACCGATTGGGCCAAAAGTTTTCTTTTGTATAGATCTCACATAAATCTTTTTCATAGGCAAAACTGTGGCGCCACCTGGATAAAATCACTCATATCTCGGCAGTGGTTTGACATATCTGCCTAAAATTTTGCAGGTTTATACATCTTGGACAGCTTTCTCGGTTTTTATGACAGTTGGCACTACCTACATTCACTTTTACTCTGCAGACATCCAAGCTCATATCTCAGGAACCGTTTGACCGATTGGGCCAAACTTTTGAATTTGTATAGATCTCACATAGCTCTTTATCATAGGCAAAACTGGTGGCGCCACCTGCAACCATGTATGCACAGCGTCCAAATGTTTATCTGCCTTTGGATAAAATCACTCATATCTCAGAAGTGGTTTGACTTATCTGCCTAAGATTTGCAGGTTTATACATCCTGGACAGCTCTCTTGATTTTATGTCAGGTGGCACCACCTACATTAGGTTTACTCTGCAGACATCCAAGCTCATATCTTGGGAACAGTATGACCGATTTAGGGAAAAGTTTGCTTGTGTATAGATCGCACATAGCTCTTCATCATAGGCAAAACTGGTGGCGCCACCTGCAACCACTTATGCACAGTGTCCATCTGTCAGCCTTTGGATAAAATCACTCATATCTCAGAAGTGGTTTGACTTATCCACCTGAAATTTTGCAGGTTAAAACATCCTGGACAGCTTTCTCGATTTTTTTTTAGATCTCACATAACCCTTTTTCATAGGCAAAACTTTGGCGCCACCTGCAACCACTTATGCACAGCGTCCATCTGTTCATCTGCCTTGGGATAAAATCACTCATATCTCAGCAGTGGTTTGACTTATCCACCTGAAATTTTGCAGGTTTATACATCCTGGACAATTTTCTCGATATTATGACAGGTGGCACCACCTACATTCACGTTAACGCTGCAGACATCCATGCTAATATTCAACACACCTCACACTATTTTCTCTTGCCACTTAATCCATGCCTCACTTCACCTGTCCCACTCTGATTTCTGCGGATACACATAGTTGCTTGTCGACTACCCATATTCTAGTTTAAAAATGTCCTAGTCTGAAACTTGCAGGTCCGAAACGTCCATTTTGCTGAAATCATAATGACTAAGGTAGATATGCAGGACTTAAAAGGATCAATATTGAACTTTAAAAATAAACCTCCATTCATACTCCCAAACTTTGCACAGGTTCGCATTAGGCCTGTAGGCCTTGTTTAATTAAAAATTTATCAGATGTGTAACAGTAAAACTCAAAAGAAGGTCAAAGCTTGTGATCCCAAGACCTGTCTAATATTTTGGTGTGGTCACCAAGCTATCCTGGTTTGGACTAATTAGTTTCACATAAAAGGATCAAGAATAGCTCGGAAGACTGATGGCTGATAGAGATGTCAATCAAATCTTTCTTGCTTTGCCGACCAATTGGCCATTGGAGAATAAAATTGGCCATTGACAATAAGACAAGAGATATAACCAAATTTACATTTTAAGACGATGGTAAGAAAAACCAATGCGACATTAAAGCAAGCAATCTATATTTTAGCCGTTTAAAAACCACCATAGTGTGTTAGAATATCGGATATATTTACCTATAACGCAACTGGATTTCATCGAACATATGACTACACTTGATGGTTAATTCTGATTAAAAACATGGAACGAACATATAGCTGTACTTTGTAAATTCAGATAGTGAAAATCTCCAAGCGTACTGCTTAACCTGAGTGCCGGTATGCAAAAGCATGTAAGCCAGCGTGCTACTGTTGAATTTAGCAAAGGAAGCCGGGTTTCACCACAAGGGCTGCTGACACGGGCCAATAATGTAAACAGACCAATGTGGGCAGGGTTACGCATTGTGCATCCAACCCCAAGTTTGAAATGCGTGATACCTACTTTTTTATACTGATTACATTCATGGTCCTGTGCCTGTCGCCTAGTTGTGAAACCCAGAAAATCGTGCTAATGCAAGCAGTGGGTAAGCGAAAGGAGAATCCAACGTTTATTCACTAAGAAATTAGCCGTCGCTGGTGGAATGGTAAGTTTGATGAGTGGGTAAGCGAAAGGAGAATTCAACGTTTATTCACTAAGAAGTTAGCCGTCGCTGGTGGAATGGTAAGTTTGATGATATTGAGAGTCTTTGGACAGATTTTTTTGCAGTTTAAAGAGACCAAGTGCCTTTATCTATGACTTAAACTGGCCCTTTATTGTTTCTTTGACTAAATGTCGTAACTTTATATGAATTACACATAGACTCATTAGTCTTTTGCGACCTATTTGTGACCAAACCCAGCAAACCATGTTATATCAAGCAGTTGTTAAATGCAAGGAGTTAAACATTGATT
The DNA here is from genome assembly GCA_026874595.1 of Sipunculus nudus. Taxonomy (NCBI): domain Eukaryota; kingdom Metazoa; phylum Annelida; class Sipuncula; order Golfingiida; family Sipunculidae; genus Sipunculus; species Sipunculus nudus. The sequence continues at coordinate 78,592,961 of CM049311.1, forward strand.
ACATCATTTCAGTGTAAAATTATGTTGTTTTTACTAATTACCACTTGCGAGAAGAAAAGTCAGGCCAGAAAAAAACAGGTAAAACCATTTCCATGTACGCTTTTCTGCGCGCTTGCGAGCGAAACAGTTGAGCTCACGGCACGCCTGCATGTTAAACGCATCCATGTGGACGGTTATCCTGATATATAACAACATTTTCGGATCTTCAAATATTTTACTGAAACAAACTCCGAACAAATATGCGTGAGAATATGTGTGTGAACAATATATAAATTTTGATAAGAATACCTCCCTGGCAGGATTGTCCTGCAGTGGGTTATGAATATGTGCCTAAAATGGATACCTTTTTGAGGGAGTAAAGTCATGTAGCAATGCCAAATAATTTTGACATGTTTGAGTATTTTTGTTAGAGTTGTAAGACCTTTTTATTAGTTGCCTTTCACATAAAATCTACCAAACTTCTGTCCGTCTTATTCTGTAAAAAGAGTAATAAAATGGTACTTATTTCATGATCTTATAACTAGTATTGCGAAAGTTATGCTTGATTTTAGTGAAGATTTCCACCTCCCTTCAGCCTTTGCACTTTGGCGCGTTTTCATAATAAAAAAAATTCATTTCTCCAAAATTTCGCCTTTTTTCTACCACCAACATTTTTTTCATAATTAAAGGACCGTATTAAGCAAATAAATTAACTCAGATTACAAAAAAAATGATAACATGTACCACCTTCCTTTTAAAAATGTGCACCCCAAAAAGAATTCAAAATTATTTCGTGATTTGGACTTAACGGCATATGATAAGCATAGCTCATCCAAATACAAACAAATTTATATCTGCCTTGTTTTGCAATAAAGAGGAGTAAAATGGTTTTTTATTTCATGACCATAGGCAAAATATTAAGGAAGTTACAGTCGATTTTGTAACCCTACCACCATATCCGATATCCATCAGCCTCAAACTTGGTACTTATACATGGTTTGATAAAACGGCTTTCGAAAGATAGGCCTTGTTCCAAGAACATTCATTTTACCAACAAAAATTAGGGTATATGATATTTTCCGGGGGGGGGGGGAGTTATACCCCCACTGGCCCATTGATTAATTCACATAGCCTCCCGGGGCAGCTCAATCTAACGCCTCGACACAATCAATCTCCGATTTACATTAGCTATAGTGGTTAACATAAGGAGCTGTGGAAAGAGCATATCTTTAACAGAACTAATATAGGAACGTTTGGGCTTGACTCTAATAAAGGAATATAACACCATGGTTGGATTTGATTTTTAACTCCTTGGGTTTGATCCTTTTGCTTCAAATTCTTCGGGGAAGATAAACCGGACATCAGCGGTGCTGCAATCTATGAAGTATAGAAACAAGTGACCCATAGATCATGACGCTCAGCTGAATGAGAAGACATTCACAAATGGAATTTTATCATCTGAATGCCAAATTTTGTAGGTGGTATCCCCATTCATCTGAAGCTTAGCTCGGAAGATATGGGTAACAGAGACCTAATTTCAGGATTCCAAGGAAATTTTTCATGGACCTCCATGGATGTCAAGATAAAAGATTCTAGGTCCAATGGTTACGATTTGTGCCCTGTTAACAGACAACCACATCTGTTAAGGTATAAAAAAATTGAGTAAAACTGCGTAAAATTTGAAAAAAAATGCAGATAGTGCCACCATTCTTCAGAAACTGATGAAACACTCCACGACCAATATCTAATCATGAAGATCATTGCATTAGTTGTTCAGATACTTGACCTTTTGCATCAAATTTTCCATTATTCGAAGGGGGGGGGGATACTTCGGAGCCTCATAGCTCGAAGAATATGGGTAAAAGAGACCTAGCTAATTTCAGGTTTCCGAGGAGATTTTCCATGGACCTAGATTCTAGGTCCAGTGGTTACGATTTGTGCTTGTTAACGGACAGATGGACAGACGGACGACGGACAAAAAGTGATCGCTATAGCTCTGATGACTTTCAGTCAGCTGAGCTTAAAACTATTAGAAACAACTGCAGAAATGACGTTCGATCAAGCATTGAATACTGGGTTATGACCGCCGATATAAGTGGTAAATAGTTCATGGAAAATTGTAAAAATTCTATTCCGTAAAATATTATCCTTTCATTCGGAAGATGTATATATTCTTTTAAAGTATTTCATATTATATCGGTATTCAAACATTAAAAGAGGATTGCAATCATTCATTATAACAGGTACCACCTACGCTTTCATAATTTAATCCGGATGTTGGTACAAGCTGATTACACAGAAATATATTATCGTCTACCGCGATGAAGCCCGACATATTTAATTACTATAAGCTACTTACCTTCCGGATAATGATAATGGATGACCATAACTAATCTGTATCTCCAAAGTCTACTCTCTTTAATATCTGTACATAATGTGAAATAACGTTATATGGCTTGTATCTAGGTCCCAAAAAATCAAAGGTATATTTCTCAAGAACCGCCCGCGTCGATTTTAATCCCCCGCTTTAAACATTTTTATTTTGATTTGTTCTTTCAAGAAGATAAATGAAACAATTTTGATTCGATTTCTTTTGTTATGTAGTGCTTTTACCTGTTCAGCAAAAATAACCTGTTATTTTCATGCTTTTCCCTGATGACATATTATCGAAACATACAAAAAAGGTAATAAATAAAATACCGCCAGGCCGCAGTAATTTTCTGAAAAAAAAGTGCCTGAGAACCAAACATTTTTATTTTTTGCCTAGGAGTGCATTTTTTTATATTCATGAACATTAACCAATGCAATACTAGGTGGCGTGATTTTAAATCGCGGATGGGGTTCTAAGACGTACTCAATATGATATTCTCACAGATTGGCCTAAAACAACAGTTATTGTTTTATTTATGTTTAAATTTCCACATATTTTCTTTAAAGCATATTTTCTTCAGTAACTGATAGTACGCCTTGTCTTAAAACTGCTTTGACTACCTGTGTTATATGTATTACGGTTTTGCGTGTACACGCGTATGGCGTGTACACTACGCGTGTACACTAGGCACTAGTCAGTGAATTTCTCTGTTAATAGATTTAGTGAAAATTACTGATGTGCACAGGATGCAACAAAACATAATACATTATAATTTGGTTGGAGCTTTGTTAAACGTATACATATACATATGTGTGTGTGTGTTTGTTTTACATTAACGTGTACAATGCATGAAGTCTCATACACCATAATCAAAATTTAAAACGAAAATAGGCTGTCCATTATCCTTTTGCAGGAGCATAAAAAAAAATCGTTGAAGGTAAAGCTGTGGTAACGTCGACATGTGTATTAGCGTATACACTCCGCGGTAATAAGGCCGCAGGCTCCCGGGTATAACTTGTTTACCTGGCAGAACTGAAAGTGGACCGACCTTTTACAAAACAGGAAGAACCCATAGCTTTTCAGGTATCTTACCGAGCAGTTCTCTCTTTTAAATCACTCCTGCTCGAGCAGTTTTAGCAAAACATTTCCGCTATGTGTCAGCTATGTACAGGTACGAAAAGCTCAGTAATGGCTAACGATCAGTTTTCCACTTTATTTTCATCAGGCCAGTGACAGCTGTCGTCATAATTAAGTGCTATTCATGTTTCTCCTTTTCTGCGCTGTCACCTTGTCCGCTCTCACTTCTATTTTAGTCCCTGACTATCACGATTTTTATACAGATTGCAAGTTCTTTTGTATTTGTATTTTTGTTTTTATTCTGTTTCGTCCCATAGGTACAGCAAAGCTGGGCACAGCATACCGAGTTACAGTCCGATATCATTTTTAATAAATTGTAGCTGCGTCATGTCGCTCCTTAACCTGTGTTGGTCTAGCCGTAAAAAAGCAACTCAGTAGGAATTTACATTGAGCAGGAAAGCACTAAGTCTAGTGTTAGAGGGCCGAAACGGTGCCAGTGTCGGTCGTATTAGAGGGATATATGAGACGGATAAAGTGTTTGCCTTCGAACTTTTATGAAAGTTTTGAAAAGGCAATTCTGTTTTTCATACATATTCTCCACACATATTTTTTAGATATTCTACAGATATGCCTCCTTTTTTATTAAATCACTTCAAGATTTGTATCCATTTTTTCGCCAAATCATCCGATCTTAAAAACAAGTCTCGAAATATGTTGCGAGGGGGGGGGGGGGGACGAGGGGGCTCGGGATGGGAATCGAATAAGTCTTTTAAACACTGATGGCCTTTCAGGGTGATTCCTTTTATCGAATTATAGCAAGGAAATGCAAACAAAATGCAAACCCGAGACGGAGTGAATGGTGAAACTATATACACGGTAACACGTACGCATATTTACGCTTTAATATTTTGCGGTCTGGCAGTTAAAGTTTAAAAAATCACATCAAGAGACATTGTACAATAAAACGATATTAAATATCTACCAATATAATTCATTTACTATATATCTGAAATCTGGATAAAATTTTAGTAAAATATTAAATAAATTTTAAAATATATAATGCAATAAAATATAAGTAAATACTATATGAAGGTGCGTTTATGAATTGTTTATGCAGATCTGTGTGTTAATCAATTAAATCAATTTTTTAAGTTTTTACAGTATAAGAAGTTCAGATAATTTCTGTATTTCAACCCTTAACCAATAAATTAATCAATTTTAGTTGTTACATCTTTAATATGATCCAACTTCAGCTGCTGCATAATACAGGAGACACCATATACATTATAATTATTTTGATGCATTATACTTGTATTTTAGTCGGTCAACCTTCTTCAATGGTATGCAGCTAAAACATTCAAACGATTCTCTAGCTGTTATCGCGATCTTTGGCATCAATGATGATGGAACAGTTTTTTATTGTCCCACCTGTTTTAAATAATTTTATTTAACTTTTTAAAATTCTATTTTCAAAAATGATTTGCCGGTAACGCCTATACAGCTGATTTACTGTTTTTCATTAGGGTTCTGGGTAGAATTGGTTACCCATAAAATAAATAAAACCTTCATTAAAGAGAGCGGGTATGATATAATGCTTTATTTAATACATATATCAGTATACAGTGTTAAAGAATTAAAATTTTATGCCGCAAGACACATATAGTCGTTACACAGAATACCGTGAAAATATAAAAATGTACATATCGAAATCTGTAATTAATAAAACGGTAGGTTTATATTAAAAATACATGAATAATTTAAAATGTTTGCTATCGCATCAAATCTCTATATAAACATTTCCATAGGTCGTTATTTGAGGAAGACTTTAAAAAGAAATGCAGCTAATTCCATATATATTTACCAGCATAACTAAAACTTGACCTAAAACGTTCTATCTGCAAGATTAATATTTCCCCACTTATGTAAGCATGTTAGCTTTAAATTTATTACTACTATTTTAGAATATGGCTTGAAGTAAATTTGCTGCTTGAACGATCTCTAGTTGATTGCAATATATATGACGATTTCGAGTATGTTCATACATGTAACATCTTCTCCGAATGCTCCACCAATGTCTTCGGCATCACATCCACAGGATTATATTTAGGCAAATTTGGCTGCAGCTGGCACCACCCGTGTTAACCTACATTCAAATAATATTAAATATGTATGTGAAAAATTAACTCCTTGGTTTCCAGATCATGTGAGGACTTTCTAACAGGAAGGAAATTAAATGAGGTTGAATGATGGAAATGAATTATACGCAAAAGTTTGTGTTTTTGTATGATAAGTTAATGTGACTGATCAGGAACACTTTGACAATTTTTATGTATATGCGTATATATATTAATCTGCTGCAACAACAAAACTTGGTTGCAGCAAGCAGTACCAGATTTTACAGACATATTAACCATGACATCAGAATGCATATTTTATCTGTTGTTGAGCCTTTGGTCTCTTCGTGAGTATAACAGTCTTCGACCATCTAACCCTTACATGCAGAAATATTATGCTGAATTCTTCTTTGAATCCGCATATTGGATGGCTGTTGTATTTCCAGACTTTCAGATTTTATTATATACACCAGTAATACTTCATCCTTACGATACTAATTTGATTCAAACAAATAATACGTTCAGTGCATTGGCTGTCCACTATAATGATTGTATATTAATGAAGTTTGTAGCAATATTATCATCTTGGTCATTTGCCGTTTTGTAGTTACTTTACCACGGTATCATAATAATTAGCTGCCATAATGATTAGCCTTGTTATGATATCTGCCATATCCAAACTAAATTGCTTCACGTCTATATTTGACTGAATTAAGCCAAGGAAATTCGCAGACGTTATTCTGACTCTATGTAATATAATCCTGCTTGCTATTGAATATAGATATTATTAAGATTCTGATTAATCATACTTATCTGGGTCCAGGGGAATACCGGAAGTGAAAATCAGTAATTAAGATCTTCCTTGCTATCGGATGTACTGTCGCAGTGTTCATGTTATTGAGTGCATATTGTTCTATTTCTGTGGTTTGCGTAGGCCTGTGGTTTAATAAAAAGGTTCGAAAATAAATTTAATCCGTCTGTGATTGAGGTCTCGGATTAGGTCAGATAATGCCTTTGGGGCAGTGCTACCCCTTTAAAATTTTATCGTTTATTTCATACTTACTTTTTCTTATGTTAATTTTTTCTCCCAGGCTATCGTCTTAATTTTTTAAAATAAATTTATACCTAGAAATCTGCATTTTAAGGAGTGTAAGCCTGCGCCATATGGGGAGGGGTCCCTATTTTGGGCCAAGGCCACTCCTAGGTTCATTCGTGCTTAAATGACGGTATATTTGTGAATATTCGTGGATGAAATTCCTTGAATACGGTTCATGTGCCGGATCCACACCAAAATTCAATTGATTCTTCATTGGTCCAGTCCCGAAATGCTCTGATAATTTCATGAGATTCGGTTCATGACTGCGTGAGATATGTTGTGAACAAACACAAAAACATGAACACGAACGGGGATGCACGCACACCCACCTTCATTGGAGTCCACGAACACGAGAGGCAGAACTAAATAAATTCATATTCCATTACAAACATCCAATATCATCTAATTCTCTATACACGAATCCAATTTGCTAGTGGTTCAAGTATGAATTTATTCATGTCAGGTCAATTTATATACCGTTTAATTGCTCGAAAGGAGAAGGCGCTGATTATATGATGGTTCTACAGGCAAGGCTCCTTTTTTATGTTAATTAAATCTTGCTTGGACAATTTGGATTAAATCTCTGCGGTTTAAGCAATCGGCAGCGATCAAAAAAAAGGCCTAGGATTTGAATATCCATTGCTATATATCTCTAACTGTAAGATTTGCGAAAAAAACCTATCCAACAGTCTCTGGTTCATTTTGAATATGAATGCAATAAATAGATTGCAATTAATCGTCTTAAAGGGGTCAAGACACGAAATGAAAATAAATGATGGAAAGAACAATTTTGTCTACGGGAATTCATAACTTCATGATTAAAGTTTTGGTAGTATTTTCTCTTTCAATTTATAAATTTCCAAATATATATCTGTAAATATATATATGACTATGTCGTTTTTATACCGTTAAAATACAAATATAATCGTCTAGCGCAGATTGTTTTATGCATAACTGCATGCTTAAGTATGAGAGAGAAGTTGCATTGTACAATTACATAACCGTAAAAGTAGACACCACGGGGCAGGAGATTTAGAATTGTTAAAATTGCCTATGTTGATTTATGATTAAGGAATATTAAGACTTTTAGAAATCTTGAATTTCTCCTCGTTTTTATATATCTATATGCAATAGTTCAACACTGCATATACTCTATCATCTTTATCTGTGCTAAATATAGGAATATACCTCAATTAGAGCCGTGCAGAATCATATTTTTATTTATTTTTTATGTAACCAGTGGCCATGACTACCAAAAAGTTGAAAACTACAGAACTGAATTTAAATTAATCCATATCATAAATATTTTGTTAACCGCTTGTGTAACCGGTTCATCATATGTTGAAAGCTCTTTGAACAATTTATTGTTCAGTGCATTGAAGAACAAGGCCTATCTATGTTATTCTACGGCAAGCCACGTTTCACAGTGTTAGAACGTGGCTATAACCGTGACAATGCAGTAGCGCGGTACTGTTGATGAACGTGAAATAAAGCTCACGCATACGTCATCAGAAGGCGGTCTTCAGTTTCATCACGGTCATTCCCGACAATGATATACGTTCTGGTTTGCGGTGGCTGAGCTGTGAGACGCCATGGTATGCGAGACTTTGGCGTAATATGATGGCGAGACAGCTCGAAACGCCAATTCAGGTTATTTTAATCACCCTCGGCGCGTCGGCTGGCCATAAGGTCCGTGTTATATCCGCACAGCAATGGACTTTCACTACATACTTATCGCCAATACAAAATGAAGTGTTCACTCGGGATGACGAACCATCATCACCATCGTTAATGATCCTCATTAAATATAAACCCCGGCAGCCGAACATCCGGGGGCATGATTCATCCCACCTGAGTGAAATGATAGTTATACGCCAATACGTAAATGTGTCTTATACCCTAAAGGCACACCATTAAGCAGGAAATCTTAAATAACTAGGAGAACAGGTTCAAAGCCAGGCTGTGGGCAGATAACGCTTCACGCCTCACCCGTGGGCAGGTGGCACAGATGCATACCTTATTACTCTGCGGAAAAGATCTATCGGGATCTTCAGACAAAACTGCACAAACAGCCGATTACGTCTGACCTTCGCTCATTCCCTGAGGGAGTCATGCTGAAGTACCTGCTCGCGGACACAAAGCTTTTTATATATTACATTTACTGGAAGAAACAAAAGCATCTGCACTAATAACACTGCTACTTGGAATCTTGAAATCAAACTCATGTGAAATCAACCATATGCCAAGGTTGTAAATTAAAACGAAACCGGTATTCCGTCATTATAACTGCATGATGTATGGGGTTGTGTCTGAATTAGATTAATGGCGATCATTTTAAAACCTATCTCACTCAAAAACATACCTGATAATGGTGGATCATTAAGGACACAGGAAAAAATATCTCGAGATATATCTGGAGATAATCTCGAGATAATATCTCGATATAACATCTCGAGATCTCGACATAATATCTCGAGATCTCGAGATAAAATTTCACCCGAATAACGACAGAAAAAAGATCTCAACGTACTATTTGTTGAAATATTAGGTCGTGATCTCGAGATAAAATTTATCGGGAAAGTATTAAGTCCCTGTTGGCGTTGTAACAACCATTCTATGCTTAATTGATGAAAAGCAATACAAAGTTAAATGGACCCATTCCGATACCTGATGTCTATTAAATAACGTAATCCTTTGAACCTAAACCAAAAAGAGCTAATCCCATGGGGTAGAAGTTGCCTCTATTGTTTATATCCACGTGTTTTAAACATAAAACTTCACCTACAGTTTTTCCCGACTTATGTATCAGTCATTATATGTCAGTCATAAGAATCTTTCGTACCACGGATTACCTTCAGTTCTTTAAAATACATGTATATTCAGAGTAAGTCGAAATAGTGCATGCAGGTGAATACTGGATTTTAGACCAACGCAGAGCGGTTTGCGGAACCAAAATCATGATGACATATGACCGTATTACTTTTATGATTTATTCGTTGATTTAAATCCTTTTTCATTATTATAGGTTGACGAAAGGTAATCTGAGGTATAGTATTGACCTTCAATTGTATTGCCGGTCGCCTTTCATTTCGTTTTAGGTTGATTTTTATTCGCAAAACCCTGTGTCTTATCTCACCTGATAAGCTCATTTTGACTGAACGCAAAACTTTCCCATCCCGGCAAACGGGTTAATATCTCCAGTTCACCTGTTTTACAAGTTGTCTTGATTCTGAGTGTGAGTAAACTCAGTTCACGTCTGTCTATCGTAACAATACTGCGTAAACAGAGGCCCGATCTTGCGCACGTGCAACAATTCTCAAAAAATGAGAAAAAAAAACAGGAACAAAGAAACAAGGAAACTTGACAGATCTGCGGGTTATGTTTGTATTTTGTGCCACTGGTCGCGCCCGGTGCAAGCAATTCACCACTTGTGTACAGGAGTAAGCCAAAAAAATTAAAGGTATGGTTCTCAGGCACCGCCCGCGTCAATTTTAACACCCCGCATCAACAATTTTTATTTTGATTTTCATCTTTCAAGAAGAAAATAATACAATTTTGATACGTTTTCATTTGTTATGTAGTGCTTTTACGTGTTCAGATAAAAAAATATGTTATTTTCAGGCTTTTCCCTGATCATATGTCATTTTTATCAAAACATTCAATAAAAAAATAATAAAAAAGGTTATAAAAAACCCCGCCGGCCCGCACTGATTTCTGAAAAAGTGCCTGAGAATCTTACCCCTTTTTGCATAAGCAAACGCATTAGGAAGAAACATTGAAAAATACCATATAGTATTGTAAAGTATTTCCGGTTGGTTTTTTTTTCACGAGATTAGCATCAAATTGTTGTTACAGCTCCTATGGGGATTTAAATAATTTTTTAATCTGTGAGAGTAAACTTCGAGAAATTTTTTCTGTGTCCTAAACATTGATTGTGAAACGTTCTTTTTTAAACGACCCTTAAAAGAAAACTGTTATGATTTTGCCCATTTGTTTTAATATTTATCGGAATCCACGTAAACTTTTTTCCACTCCTGTTATTAAAGTACCACTTGACCCAACGCCTCGGCTAAACATAACCCAGACTCCTTGAAAACCGGCTGCTTTTTCCGCAAGTATTGAAAACTCTTGCCTGTAACACTTTCCCATTGTATGGCGTGAAATGTGCGTCTCCGTGTGAATCTAACATATGGAGGGCCATGGCCCATGAGACATCACTTTTGACAGCTTGATGCATAAGTAGAATAAAATCGAGTTTACGAAAGCAAAGGCCGTATAAAAATCCCAAATGGCCTGACAGCTTAACATGTAAAGTGGGAATCCCGTAAAAAGTAAAAACGTCCAAGGTAGATCGAAGCGTTACTAAAATAGTGATGACAACCTGACAAGTAGTATATCAGTCAGTGGTGGATTTTTATTTTCTCTGCGCATAGCAGTATTGCAACAAAAACAATCACCACTGCATGTGTTTACCTGATGAAATTATGATATTGTCAGTATAGTGTATGTGTTTACCTGAATAAACTATGATACTATCAGAAGATTGCATGTGTTTACCTGGTGAAACTATGATAGTATGAGTAGCGTGTATGTGTTTACCTGGTGAAACTATGATATTATAAGTAGAGTGTATGTGTATACCTGATGCAACTGTGATATTATAAGTAGAATGTATGTGTTTACCTGATGAAATTATTATATTGTAACTATGATATTATCAGTAGAGTGTATGTGTTTACCTGGTGAATCTATGATATTATAAGTAGAGTGTATGTGTATACCTGACGCAACTGTGATATTATGAGTAGAGTGTATGTGTTAACATGATGAGATATGATATTATCATTAGAGTGAATGTGGTTACCTGGTGAAATTAAGATATTGTGAGTAAAGTGTATGTGTTTACCTGAATAAACTATGATATTATCAGTAGAGTGTATGTGTTTACCTGGTGAATCTATGATATTATAAGTAGAGTGTATGTGTATACCTGACGCAACTGTGATATTATGAGTAGAGTGTATGTGTTAACATGATGAGATATTATATTATCATTAGAGTGAATGTGGTTACCTGGTGAAATTAAGATATTGTGAGTAAAGTGTATGTGTTTACCTGAATAAACTATGATATTATCAGTAGAGTGTATGTGTTTACCTGGTGAATCTATGATATTATAAGTAGAGTGTATGTGTATACCTGACGCAACTGTGATATTATGAGTAGAGTGTATGTGTTAACATGATGAGATATTATATTATCATTAGAGTGAATGTGGTTACCTGGTGAAATTAAGATATTGTGAGTAAAGTGTATGTGTTTACCTGAATAAACTATGATATTATCAGTAGAGTGTATGTGTTTACCTGGTGAATCTATGATATTATAAGTAGAGTGTATGCGTATACCTGACGCAACTGTGATATTATGAGTAGAGTGTATGTGTTAACATGATGAGATATGATATTATCATTAGAGTGAATGTGGTTACCTGGTGAAATTAAGATATTGTGAGTAAAGTGTATGTGTTTACCTGAATAAACTATGATAATATCAGTAGAGTGTATGTGTTTACCTGGTGAAACTATGATATTATAAGTAGAGTGTATGTGTATACCTGACGCAACTGTGATATTATGAGTAGAGTGTATGTGTTTACATAATGAAGTTATGATATTGTGACTTTAATAATATGAGTAGTGTGTATGTGTTTACCTGGTGAAATTATGATATTGTGAGTAAAGTGTATGTGTTTACCTGAAAAAACTATGATATTATCAGTAGAGTGTATGTGTTTACCTGGTGAAACTATGATATTATGAGTATAGTGTATTTGAATACCCGGTGCAACTATGATATTATGAGTAGAGTGTATGTTTTTTACCTGATGAAATTATGATATTGTGAGTATAGTGTATGTGTTTACCTGAATTAACTATGATATTATCAGTAGAGTGTATGTGTTAAACTGGTGAAACTATGATAATATGAGTACTTTTTATGTGTTTACCTGGTGATATTATGATATTGTGAGTAACGTGTTTAAGTTTACCTGTATAAACTATGATATTATCAGAAGAGTGCATGTATTTACCTAGCGAAACTATGATAATATCGGTAGAGTGTATGTGTTTTCCTGGTGAATCTATGAAAATATGAGTAGTGCGTATGTGTTTACCTGGTTGAACTATGATATTATGAGTAAAGTGTACGTGTTTACCTAGCGAAACTATGATATTATGAGTAGAGTGCATTGTTTTACCTGGTGAAATTATGATATTGTGAATATAGTGTATGTGGTCATCTGAATAAACTATGATATTATCAGTAGAGTGTACGTGTTTACCTAGCGAAACTATGATATTATGAGTAAAGTGAATGCGTTTCACTTGTGTTACAGGTGCCCTTTTTATTGTGTGCACGTCTTGCAGATGTCTTATTTGTTGTGTGACACGGGCGTAACTCGTGTTGTGACTGCCTCATCTGGCCGGGTTTTGCACTCTCAGTTTAATCCGTACTGGTTGAACTCTCGTTGTCATGCTAGCTTGGGGCTTTCTCGCCTGGCCGAGCCGGGGCGGGCTCACGTGTTGACCCTGGTATGTAGAGACACAGCGATGTTTTTCTAGATGATTCCTGTTTATGCAACGTGTGTACTAGGCTGTTACAAAGTGTATTGACTGGCAAGGCAAGAGAAAATTATACAGAGCTTTTAGTAGAAGCTGCTGCTGACCATGACCTGGTAAAACAGTTAATCCTAAAAGGTTGAGTTAGTTCCGGAGGCTTACCGCCAGAAATTCAGAAATTGGGAAAAACGCAAAGAACAGACCTACGTTGAATTTTCTAGGACAAAAGAGCAGTTTGTTTATCGCTGGTGTAGTTCTAAAATGTTATGAAAGATTATGACAATTTGCGCCTGTTGATTTTGCTTGAAGAATTTAAGCGCTGCATTAAAGCAGATGTTAAATTTTTTCTTGATGAGAAAAGTCCTGAAACACTTGACAGTGCCGCTCAATTAGCTGATAATATCTCGATATAACATCTCGAGATATCGACATAATATCTCGAGATCTCGAGATACAATTTCAACCGAATAACGACAGAAAAAAGATATCAACGTACTATTTGTTGAAATATTCGGTCGTGATCTCGAGATAAAATTTATCGGGAAAATATTAAGTCCCTGTTGGCGTTGTAACAACCATTCTATGCTTAATTGATGAAAAGCAATACAAAGTTAAATGGACCCATTCCAATACCTGATGTCTATTAAATAAGGTTATCCTTTGAACCTAAACCAAAAAGAGCTAATCCCATGGGGTACAAGTTGCCTCTATTGTTTATATCCACGTGTTTTAAACATAAAACTTCACCTACAGTTTTTCCCGACTTATGTATCAGTCATTATATGTCAGTCATAAGAATCTTTCGTACCACTGATTACCTTCAGTTCTTTAAAATACATGTATATTCAGAGTAAGTCGAAATAGTGCATGCAGGTGAATACTGGATTTTAGACCAACGCAGAGCGGTTTGCGGAACCAAAATCATGATGACATATGACCGTATTACTTTTATGATTTATTCGTTGATTAAAATCATTTATCATTATGATAGGTTGACGAAAGGTAATCTGAGGTATAGTATTGACCTTCTATTGCCGGTCGCCTTTCATCTCATTAAAGGTTCATTTTTATTTCCAAAACCCTGTGTATTATCTCACCTTATGAGCTAATTTTGACTGAACGCAAAAGTTTCCCATCCCGGCAAACGGGTTAATATCTCCAGTTCACCTGTTTTACAAGTTGTTTTGATTCTGAGTGTGAGTAAACTCAGTTCACGTCTGTCTGTCGTAACAATACTGCGTAAACAGAGGCCCGATCTTGCGCACGTGCAACAATTCTCAAAAAATGAGAAAAAAAAACAGGAACAAAGAAACAAGGAAACTTGACAGATCTGCGGGTTATGTTTGTATTTTGTGCCACTGGTCGCGCCCGGTGCAAGCAATTCACCACTTGTGTACAGGAGTAAGCCAAAAAAATTAAAGGTATGGTTCTCAGGCACCGCCCGCGTCAATTTTAACACCCCGCATCAACAATTTTTCAAGAAGATAAAATAATACAATTTTTGATACGTTTTCATTTTTTATGTAGTGCTTTTACGTGTTCAGAAAAAAATATGTTATTATCATGCTTTTCCCTGATCATATGTCATTTTTATCAAAACATACAATAAAAAATAATAAAAAGGTAATAAAAAAACCCGCCGGCCCGCACTGATTTCTGAAAAAGTGCCTGAGAACCATACCCTTTTTTGCCTAAGCAAACCCATTAGGAAGAAACATTGACAATACCATATACTATAGTAAAGTATTTCCGGTTTGTTTGTTTTTTTTTCACGAGATTTGCATCAAATTGTTGTTACAGCTCCTATGGGGATTTAAATAATTTTTTAATCTGTGAGAGTAAACTTCGAGAAATTTTTTCTGTGTCCTAAACATTGATTGTGAAACGTTCTTTTGTAAACGACCCCTAAAAGAAAACTGTTATGCTTTTGCCCATTTGATTTAATATTTATCGGAATCCATGTAGATTTTTTCCACTCCTGTTATTAAAATACCACTCGACCCAACGCCTCGGCTAAACATAACCCAGACTCCTTGAAAAGCGGCTGCTTTTTCCGCAAGTATTGAAAACTCTTGCCTTTAACACTTTCCCATTGTATGGCGTGAAATGTACGTCTCCGTGTGAGTCTGACATAGGGAGGGGCCATGGCCCATGAGACGTCACTTTTGTCAGCTTGATGCATAAGTAAAATAAAATCGAGTTTACGAAAGCAAAGGCCGTATAAAAATCCCAAATGGCCTTACAGCTTAAGATGTAAAGTGAGAATCCTGTAAAAAGTAAAAACGTCCAATGTAGAGAGAAGCGTTACTTGTATAGTGATGACAACCTGACAAGTAGTATATCCGTCATTGGTGGATTTTTATTTTCTCTGCGCATAGCAGTATTGCAACAAAAACACTCGCCACTGCATGTGTTTACCTGATGAAATTATGATATATTCAGTATAGTGTATGTGTTTACCTGAATAAACTTTGATACTATTAGTAGTTTGTATGTGTTTACCTGCTTAAACTATGATAGTATTAGTAGAGTGTATGTGTTTACCTGATGAAATTATGATATTGTGACTATGATTTTATCAGTAGAGTGTATGTGGTTACCTGGTGAATCTATGATATTATCAGTAAAGTGTTTGTATTTACCTGGTAAAACTATGATAATATGAGTAGTGTGTATGTGTTTACCTGGTGAAATTATGATATTGTGAGTAAAGTGTATGTGTTTATCTGAATAAACTATGATATTATCTGTAGAGTGTAAGTGTTTACCTAGCGAAACTATGATATTATGAGTAAAGTGTATGCGTTTCACTTGTGTTACAGGTGCCCTTTTTTTATTGTGTGCACAGGTCTTACAGATGTCTTATTTGATGTGTGACACGGGCGTAACTCGTGTTGTGACTGCCTCATCTGGCCGGGTTTTGCACTCTCAGTTTAATCCTTACTGGTTGCCATGCTAACTATGGGCTTTCTCGCCTGCCCGAGCAGGAGCGGGCTCACGTGTGGACCCTGGTATGTAGAGACACAGCGGTGTTTTTCTATATGATTCCTGTAACGTGTGTACTGTGTTAGATTCTTTAGATTGTTCGGGAAATAGAAGCATTTCGGCTGTAGGTGAGAAATTATAAATAAGAGGCCGTGTTTTAGAGCCGAGAGAGAGGTGAGAGAATATTCCAGCGGACACAGACGTGTGTATGTCAGTTTGTGGGACCTATCCGATTATCCAGTAATTTCAGGGATTCTACTATTACTAACTCTATATAATTTAATGCTGCCTGCCTCAAGTATCTGGATTGTTACAAGAGCTTTCAATTGGACTGTTATTCTCCGAGAGAATTTGTGTGTACTTTTAATCCGGCTTATACATTTTAAGGGACTTAATGCTGTGACAATGGTATCCAGGTACTGTGCACTTTGTTTATTCTACTGTGTGATTGTATTGATTTGTTGTTATACTGCTGTTATACTGTGTAATTGTATTGATTTAGTGTATTGTAATGTTATGTTCATCACGCATACGTGATCTGTTGATATTTGGTTCCGTAACACTTGTGATATTATGAAATTGTGAGTATAGTGTTTGTGTTTACCTGAATAAACTATGATATTATCAGTATAGTGTATGTGTTCACCTGGTGAACTAAGATATAATGAGTAAAGTTTATGTGTTAACCTAATGCGACACACAGTGTATGTGTGCATGTGAAACTCCATTGGTACATGCATTCCAGATTTATGATCCACCAATTCATGCATTTAAGGGTGATGAACATTTATTGATGATGTTTACACCGTCGATCCATAGAGTCCGTGTCAACGGGGGGGGGGGGGGGGGGGATATAAATCGGAGCTCATTAACAGACGTTTGACTTAAAGTCCTTCCACTGACTATTAATCGTCAAAATAGTTTTTAGTACAGCAGGCTGGTCTGTAACCAAAACTTCAATATACTGGAAAATTTCCATTTTACAGTTGATATAAAAATAAGGATCCTTGTTCTTTAACACAAATAGTAAAGACTAGTCAATGTTTTCTTCTGCCTAATTATACAGAACTTTAGAATGTTGGGAACATTACCGGGATGTTTACCAGGCTAGCTGTCGTTATTTCGCGCAGCCTCAGCCAAGTCTGGGTCATATCGAGCCGAGCCAAGTTACCTGTAGCCGCAAAATGAGCTAAAATGTGACTTTATTATTTGTCCATAAGTCTTTTATTAGTCGAAAAATGCTTACCAAAAGATAAAACCAACAAATCAATATAAATAACCAGTTTGTATTACATATCCAAAATGTCGGAGAGTCTTTCAAGCCATTTCAAGCCAGCTGATATTTTGCCCAGTCAAGTTGAGCCAAGAAATGTGATGACTGCAGCCAGTCACGATCAGTCTAAGACAGCCACAGTTTTATGGCTAACACGACACGAGCTATATGACTGTTGCAACATAATATATAAGTCATATATACGCCTCACGGGTGAAACTATGATGTAATGTGTATTCCGCAGTTGCTGAAATTCCAATATTATAAGCAGAGTGTGTGTGCTAACCTGCTGAAATTCTGATATTATAAGCAGCGTGTATATATGTGTTCACCTTTTGAAACTCTACTGATAAAGGCATTCTAAATTAATGATTCTGAAATTCTGCTGTATAGGGGTATTGAATAATTATGGCTAACGTTTAAACCGTCCAACATCACACTCCGCCATTAACGGGGGCATATATTTCAGAGCTAATTAACAGACGTTTGTGTTTAATCTCATTAAAAAACTGCATGTCCTCCCTGTTTCTTCGGTTAAAAAGGAATGAATGTATAATATTGTCAGTACAATGTATCATTGCATTTTTATCTTGTAATGTAATGCCTCTTTAATCAGCCCGAGGGAGGAGGATGTGTTGTGATGCAGAATCGTTTTCACACAAACACGGCCCCAGTTATATGGATTTTGCAACAGCATTTATTCGCCATATATATCATCAAAAGCAATCCATCAGATAACAAACATAACAGCATAATATTCAGACAGGATTTTAGGTGATGATTGCTGAAGAGACGGTTTTATGATGGTTTTTATGTATTTCAAGCGTTTGAAAATACCCTTTATCAACTATGAATAATCCACGATATTAAACATTGTAACCATCCAACTATAATGAAGATATAAGAATTTGATCCTTCCGGGTAAATCGTGAATATCTGGGACACTTTTTCAATTTTTGCTCAAATGTCTCTCATTTGGCAATGATATAATATTGCAATTTATATATAATTTAAAGTGGGTGGGCGTTTACAGATATCTTAAAGGTGAATATACTGACCGTGACGTATGGCTACCAGGCAGTTTTGTTATTGAATACATGCTATTCGAGTCCGAGTAGTATTCCGAGTACAAGTCCACCTTCTCGGAATCTGAGTCTTCCGAAACCAATTCCCTAATCCAGCTTGAATAATTATTTTAATAATAATAATATAATATCACAATAAAATATTTTGAGAGATGCATTTTCTCTTTTTCTATTTTACTTGTATTTAAATCTCAAACCAATATTTTTTTAAGATTTTTTTTTTGGTGGAGTAACAAACCTCCATTTTTGTAATGCTTCCTGGACTAAGTATTATAATGTACATCTGCAGAATTCCATTCCAGTTTCGAATTATGTGACAGGGGCTTACACGCAATAATTCTGGCATCAATCAGGCTCGATGGATCACTCCTGCGTGTCCTTGGTGTGTGTCATCCCCATTGCTGGGCCATCACACCGAGGAACCCCAGAAAGGCGCATTCGTTTGTGAGTGAAACACGAGTGATGGGCACCGACACGCTATTAGGTCTGCAAAGCGCTCACTCTGGGTGGGGGCCGACCGTGAAAAATATCACCGCCTCAGCTGGATTCAAACTCACGATATCCCGTCTTTGAAACCTGTGCTCTACCCCTGGGCCACAGGAGCCGGTTATTATTAACTATAACGTAATTTTTATTTACAATGTATTATTAGTTTCACGTGACTGTGTTTTATGTTTATAGTAATACTAAGGCACAGCAATCTACATTTAATAAAAATTACATCCTACCTTATAACGAAAGACTTTGATGTCTCCATCTCAAAAACAATAATAGAAACAAATAAGAAAGTATAAATATGTTTAAATATGAGAAGTGCATTCATTTCTTGTGCTTCCACTGAATTTAAAAAAGAAATGTTTTCTGTACATGCATATACTTGTTTACAGCCTAAGATATTACGGTCAAAATGATCTGCTTCCTCATTTCAGCACAACGTTATAAGATACAATCAAGATCGATCTGGTATTGTTTTTACAAGAATTACATTCATGACAATAACATAGACTTAAAAAAGGAGCAAATTAATACTGAATAGGAATTCGAATTATTACTGGCATGAAGTCAATGCTCATTGAAAATAACTCAGATAAAGACTGAAATATCTGCTTAAAACCTGAAAATGTTAAGGTTACTGCAGCTAATAAAGGCCTCATGCAGATGTGTTGCCACTATTTCACATATTTGTCCCTGTACTTCTTACAGAAGTATAAAACTTACGAAACATATTTAGCCCACTGTGTCTATGTATCTTTTAGATATATCGCAGGTATCCGCCCTAGATTTTGCTAAAATATTACATTGAGAATTAGCAGGATCCAGATAGTTTGAGAACAGAGGCAATGGCCACTCGTAAACATGTGGTGGGGGAATGACTAAAAGACAGTGTACCTTGGATCCATCACGTTCTTACTGTTTACAATCACGTACCACTACGGCCATCCTGGTTGACATTTCTGTAAGAAGAAGCCTGTCTGGGTCATAAATATTTCCATGGAATCGGCAGCTCTTTGCATGCCACACGAAACGAGCCGCGTGTCCCTAGGCGGTACTACCCTCGTTTTCCATTAAGGCTCGTAAGAAGATGACAAAAATTCCTGTCCCTTCAGCGCAAACATGCCCTGCTACAATTACGGAATACCGCCTGTGTATAATAAACCAAAACTTTAGGGAATCCTGTAGTCAGGAGGGAATTCCTCAAATAAATAGTCCAACTTTATTTGGAAAAGAAAATCACGCAGTCCATTTGGGTTCAATTGGCCTGAAGTTGGCATGGTATTTTTTAAAAAGTGCATGCATTAGGGGCTAAAACTATCCCATATGACAATCCTTATATCCTGTTTGGATATATATTTATATAGTACTTACGTTTAGGTCATTTCCATTTGATATTTCTCTTCCTTCTTTTACTCCTGCTGAGTCGTATCGGTACTTACTAGCGTCATATCGACCCTCTGGCTACTGATTCGGGTTGTCACGGCTAGGTACTTACCAGCATGTTCCGATTGTTAAGGTCAAGGTAAATTCGCAATTTTTTAATGTCAAGATAATTCAAACTATTGGTTTATATTTCTATCTATTTTCCACAGTAATTTTTCACTTATATATCTCATTATGAGAAAATTAATAATTTTACCTATGGTAATTATTTGATATAAACGATAGCAAATGTTGAGATGTATGATTGAAAAGTATATATTCTAAATAATACAGTGCTGTGAATCGAACAAAAATTATTTTCGTATGATGAAAATACATGCTTTAGAATATGTGGTGGACGTAAAGACAGTCATGATATTCTGGGCATAAGATTTTGTGCTCTAAAATTGTCTAAATAAGTTGATGACCTCAGAGTTTGACCAGAATGATGTCCTTAATTCGGTGTGTGTGTGTGTGGGACGGGGTGGGGGCGTGGTGGGTACTCACGTGGATTAAGAAGAAGAAGAAGAAATTTATTGTAGAAAAAGGCCTTGTGGCCCATGGTACAAATATAAACATAAATAAATGCAATTGAACAATAAACATGTAACATGATAACATGCAGTTAATACATACATATAAACATGGTTGTGTTACCTGCTGTTGTGTTGTTTCATAATCATAAAGTTTCTGTCACATCAAGTTCTTTCTTTAATTTGTTAACCTGAAATAAATATTTAGCTACATTCAAAAGGACATTAAAAGACAGAGTTTTTAATAGCTTAATTAAACCATATATATTTTTAGGAATTTCCTTGAAAGATGTAAAAAATTCTTTTCTGATATTTTCATATCTAGAGCAATAAAATAAAACATGTATCTCATCTTCAACCTCATCTTGGTCACACATTTTACAGATCCTCATTTCTCTGGGTACATTATATCTCCTTCCAATTTCAATTTCATAGCAATGGTCACTTAATCTAAATTTTGATGAAGCTTGTCTGTATACAAATGCCATATTATATAAATATTTTTCTGGTTCTATTGCTGATTTAATTTCACTATATATACTAAGCTTAGATTTACTTTGGATTTCTGCTAACATTTCTTGCTGGCTATTGTCTTTAACCCTTTGTACAAACATATTCACAAACATTTTTCTGTCACCTACACTTTGCTCAAGCCATACAAAACTAAAACCATATCTGTTTAACAGCAGTTTTATATCTGTCACCCATGTGCTTCTTCCTATATCATCTAATTGTTTGAGAGTGTTATAACATAATCTTGGGTATCTAGAATTTTCCATTGAGATAATTTTTAACCAATAACTTATACATCTTTTAAAATATATACAGTGTAGAGGGTACCTTCCACATTCTAATATGGCAGCAGTATTTACTGTTTTTTTACTCACACCAAGGAGTTGCTTACAAACACGTGATTGCATACATTCTATTTTTGGTCTTGGAATGGACCCCCATATTTCTGAACCATAAAGTAGTGAAGGGACTATAACTTTCTCAAAAATAGTCAAAATGACTGATAACGACATTTTACCACATTTTGATTCACAACTCTTTATAATATTTAAACCTTTACTTGTTTTCAACATAAGTATATTTAAATATTGGTTCCATTTCAGTGATGAAGAGAACATAACTCCTAAATATGTATAACTATTAACATTTAAAAGCTTTTTACCCTTGAAATACCATTTCTCATTTTGCTTTACCGTTCCTCCCCTTCTAAATACCATAGATTTAGTTTTATCAATATTGACTTGCACACCCCATCTGTCACAGAATTTTTCTAAAATGTTCAATAAGCTTTGAAGTCTTCCAACTGAGTCTCCAATGAGACAAATGTCATCTGCAAAGGCCAAAATATTTATATCTCTGTGTTGTAATGACATCTGAATACCAGGAAGCTGTGTTTCATAAACCATTTCAAAGAATGTGTTAAGATATAAAATAAATAATATTGGGCTTAATAAGCAACCTTGTCTTGTACCATTAAAACATTTAAATTCTTCCGTTAAACCACTGTCTACCTTGACACAACAAGTTAACTTTTCAAACATGGATTTTAATACCTTAATTATGTTTCCATGAATCCCTATTTTAATTAATCTGTATAAAAGTAACTTATGTGAAATTCTATCAAAAGCTTTGCTAAAATCGACAAAAACACAATAAACCCTCCCTTTTTTCTTGCTTAAATATTTCTGTATTATTAATATTATTATTTTGAGCGCCACCTGCTGGGGTGACTGAAATACGTGCTTCACATCGGCTCCCAGAAAATATTCTGATATTTGGATAGAATACAGAGCTGGTCATATATAGTGACTTATTATATGTTTGTGAGTACTCAAGTACGAAATGGGAGTTGGCATTACGGTCTGGAAGGCCAGGATAGGCTGCTACGCTCAACCGAGAATCCGAGAAAAGTTTCGGCCAGAGACCATAACACTGACAGGTATGTCCTTGACCTTGCGTCTTGTTGTATCCATGACGATACTGCTAACAATGTCTGGAGACGTTGAGTTGAACACCGGTCCCCCAAAACAAACAGGCAATAAGGCAAAAAGTTCCAGTGTACAAAGCACAATACTGGAACACACGCGTGTTCTGAGAAGCAGCACGACAGACGGCTCACAGGAACCTGATTGCATGGTGACAGAACAGGTGAGCGATAATGGGTCTATCGACCAACTGGCTGCCACCGGGGACAGTGTCACCGGTAGTACTTGTAGTTCAACACAAAACCTAGGCCCCAAAGATACTGATAGCATTTTGATCAGACTTGAGAAACAAGTACTTGAGCTACAAGGACAGGTAAAGTCACTGACTAAAGAAAACTAGTAGGAAAACTAGTAAAATTAGTAGGATAGAGGATCAAATGAGAAGGGACAATTTAGTTGTACATGGAATACCAGAAGATTCTAAAGAATCATGGGATATGTCTGAAAACAAAGTGAGGAAGGTGATGAAAGACAAATTAAAAATTGAAAATTCAGAGGAAATTGAAATTGAAAGAGCGCATAGAATAAGGCCAAAACGGAGTTCTAAAACTAGACCTATAATCGTTAAATTCAGTAAATTTAAGTGTAAACAAACAGTTCTGGTTGCAGCAAGGAAAGAACTAAAGGGATCTGGCAGTGACATAAAGTTTACAGAAGATTTCAGTGATCGTGTGCGGCAGATTAGAAAGGTTCTTGGCAATGAATTAGAGAATGCGCGGAAAGCTGGAAATACTGCATACTTGTCCTATGACAAACTGATCATAAACGGTAAAACGTACAAGTGGGATGAAGACACAAACTCAGTCGTTGATATTCTCGAGATGAGGTCACGTGTGAATGATGAATAGGGTTTGGGCCGTGGCCCAGGAGAATATGTGAACAATTTAATACAATATGAGAATAACAGATATACATTACCTACAAAAGAAACGAATAATACAGATAATCTTAGAAATAATGTAAATACAGACAGAAATTTTAAAATTGTATCCTGGAATTGTCAAGGACTTAAATACAAACAACAAAGTAATGAAATGAAAAACTTACTGATAAATTATGATATCATTAGTTTGTGTGAAACTTGGGGTGCATATGATTCAGAATTTGATGATATGATGATGGGATTTACATGCTTTTCTAAAACACGCAAAAAGGCAGATAAAGGAAGAAATTCTGGTGGTGTATCTGTGTTTGTAAAAGATATATTTTGTACTTATGTTCATCGCATATATGATCATTTTCAAGACATGGTTGTACTCCTAATGAATGGTAGAATTATTGATATTGATAATAATATTATTATGATATTTACATATATATCACCAGATGGCTCACCAATATACTTAGAACAAACAGATGGTATCAGTATTCTAGAAGAAAAATTATATATATTGAAAGCTAAATATCCAGATGCAAATGTATTTATAGCTGGAGATCTTAATGCCAGAACTGGGAATATACAAGATTATATAAATCCATGTAAGGCAGATTCAGATATGATAAATGATCTTATTACAATTGAAAAAGATTCCATAAAAGAGCGTTGTTCTAAAGACAAAATAGTCAATAAATATGGAAGAATGTTACTTGATTTTTGCATAAGTAATAATCTCTGTATATTAAATGGTAGAACCATAAATGATACTGAAGGTCAGTTCACATGTGTATCCTATAATGGTGCTAGCATTGTTGATTATATGGTATTATCAGTAGATATTATGCATTGTTTATCTGATTTTGAAATATTAGATTTTGACTTGTCTGACCATTTTCCAATATGTTGTAGGTTCACTTGCACCAAACTGCACACATCATTGTATTCACGTGGATTAATTGTCCCCTTAACCAATTCCAAGGAAACAAGGCCTATGCAATGAAGTAAGATGTACTGAAACATTATATTATATTTACACATATAAAAGTCAATATGTTAATCTGTATGTTAGCAGGATGTTAATAGCTCCAATACTGTCATTTTGGAAAGAATCAACTATTTTATTGCACTAAGACGAGATTTATTAAAATTATGATCGTCATTTTATCCATAAAGAGTTACATATAAAATGTTAAAACGCAGTGCGTGATTACGGTGTTTTTATGCAATTAATAAAATAAACTAAATTAAGACAACTAGTTACTGCTTTTGCATCAGTGGATAACAATACTGTTATTAAAAATATGTACATTTACTGTTGAATTTTTAATTATATTTTATTATTTTTTTTAATTATTCAAGAAGAGTTTTAAAAAGGCCTACATCAGATGAAGTAGCATTGGTACCCTCTGGAGTTTTTCATTTGATTAGAATGCTGGTTCTTGATGTGGGTATGATTGTGTGTCATAATTATTTTTTATCATCGTCATATAAAGGCCGCATCACGCGCCGACAATACTTTAAGAACAATTAAGACGTTCGTTGATAATATTAATATTAATTTTAATGTTCTCGTCACATATTGAAAAAAAAACATATACATGTAAAAGATATAACCACAATCCGATTGGATCCCTAAGTGCAACGGACTTTTTATCATTAGACTGTTTATAATTGAACACTTCGTACTATCACTGTTTGGTTATCATTATCATGTATATTTCATAACTTTGTAATGTGAAAAAATGAAAGGAGTATATCTGTGGTCCTCATGAGTGCTGAAACAATTTTCTCACCATGTTCCTTAAAAGTTAAGTTCTTTTCCTTTTCATTTTATTCACATAGAGGATATATACAAAGAAGATATGAACGTATATGGATGATATATACAAAGAATACTGAGCATGGTTCAGCAATGTTCACATTCCGGAGATGAAATCACAAAATTGCATATTTAAATTTTCTGCTATCCAAGAAAATGGAATATAATGGCAACATATAAATATACCGAATTCTTTTAATATTGATATTTTAGGTTTATATGCGTATTTGTTAACACTAGCTGCAGAAAGGCTCACGCCTTACATATGCACCATAGTTAACATGAGTTTAGAGGAAAGTTTAGTTCCTACAGATTTAAAACAGGCAAGAGTTACGCCAATTTATAAAGGGAAAGGCCCTGCGGATGATCCATGTAATTATCGCCCGATTTCTGTAAATTCACATATAGCTAAAATAATGGCAAAAGTTATTCACCAGCAGTTATATTCATTTATTTAAATCGTATATCTAAGTAATCGGAATCAAGCTACTAAGTATAATGGATCAATTTCTGACTGTTCGCAGATTTCTATTAGAGTCCATCAAGGTTCTGTCCTCGGACCACTTTTATTCTTAATTTATATAAATGATGTTTGTAACATACCAACATTTAGTAACATTTGCCTATTTGCTGATGATACATGCTTATACGTTTCTGGTCCCACTATTGAATCTATCACACAGAAAATTCAAGTTGATATTAATAGAATATCTGAATGGTTTCGAGTGAATAAACTCACGATAAATACAGAAAAATCCTACCTAATGGTCATCGGTTGTAGATTGTCTGACAGTTGTCTTACATGGAGAGCTCATATTAATAAACTTGCTTCCAAATTAAAACCTAAACTAGGCGCTCTCGCTCGTCTGATCAAAGTTTTACCTTCACAAGAACTCGTTCATATTTATATGACCACTATACAACCTTATATTGATTACGGTTTAATCATTTGGGGCCATCAAAGCCGCAATATGAACGTTGTCCAGAAATTCCAGAATAGGGCTGCCCGTATAATTTCTGGGAATTATGATAAGAATACAGCTAGTTCAACATTGATATCAGCTATAAAATGGCAAAACATCAATCAAATATATTCATGTTTAAATGCCTTAAATGCCTTAAATGCCTCATGTTTAAATAGCACCTTGTTATCTTAATTATTTTTTAAAAACCCGATCTGAAATATACTCTTATAACACGAGATAATCTTGTCAAGTGAAAGTACTCACAGTTAGAACTGAATGGATGCGAAAATCTTTTATTTATCAGGGACCGAAATTATGGAATTTGTTACCAGAAGCTTTTCGTAAGATAGATATTTTAGATAAGTTCAAAAAAAGATCTTAAGCAATATTCTCTAAACTCTTGATATAATATCAATAAATCTATTATCTTTTTTACATGGTATGCATGCATGTTGACATTTTATGCTTTACGAATACCAGTAAGTGAATAAACACTAACATATCTATGCATACATTGCACTTGTGGTTTGTATTATTCTTTGCACTTATTTCATACAATGTTAGCAACATTGTAAATTACCTGAATAGCCTATTATTATCTAAATAATATTCTATAATAAACTCTTAATAATGGTCATACTAGTACGGGAACTAACAATATATGTTATATTTAGCTACAATATTATGCACATATACATTTGCTTGTATATTACTGTCATGCTATTTGATCATGTTTAAAATTTCCGTTACTATCAGGGCCTTGTGGAAGATCAGTATATTCTGAATAAAGATATATTAATAATAATAATAAATAAAAATAATTTGTTAAAGGCTATGCAATTTGATTACAGTTTCCAGTCGGGGAAATCATCTGGTTTATAATTAAATAATCGCGAAAGAAAGATGCACGATTTGTCTTTGTTTTCCATTTGGTGACCCGTGTTGTGACTTCATTGTTCCTAGCTGACAGGTCCATATTGTGACCAAAATGTCCTCAGCATAAGAGCACGCTCTGCCCGGACGTTCGATACTTAAGCGGAACAGTCCTATTGTTTTCTCAGCTCGTCGGCCCCGATGTACCCGCGTGTGTCAACATTTTATCACTCTCAAGTACAGGAATTGAAGCTGCGCTCTTATTTCTCCGAGTAAAACGTCATTCATGGGTTAATAACTGCGTCCGATGTTGCTTGCTAAGCCTAAGCAATAACGCACTGGGTGATCTGTAGGAATTGTCATGACATTTTATGAGAGCGGAAGTTGAAATTTAATGTAAGCACATTCTCTAATTAAAGATATTAATGCGCGGTCACCGGGATAGATTCCCCTATTTACCGGTAGCTATATTGAGAGATCTCAGAGTTCTGCGGCATTCAACCTGTAATTGTTCCAATCGAAGCAGTGCAGCTAGTATGTGTAAGTAATTTTTACTATTACTGTTTCGCTGATAAGTGACTTCGCCGCGCATGGCAGTTGCACTCTTAGTGTTTTTTTTTACAGTTTAACTTATATGCTTAATTACCACTGATGTCTTCTTCTCGCGTAAAACTTTTCGATGAAGAAACCAGACCGTTCCCAAAAATTGGTCGGTCTGGGGCGAGCATTGATTGGGATTAACGTAATAACGATTTACGTGAGACCCATGTTTGGAACATCTCGGAAACGGGCGTGGTCCTTCGAGTAGGCTGGCTCAAGTAGGTGTTTAAGCCAGGTTTACACCAAGGTTCGAGGTTGCTAATCAAGATCGCAGGCAACATCGGACGCGCTTTGCGAGCCTATTGCTAACTCCATCCATCTTCATGGTAGTACAATAGCAACTGACTGAGTCGGCAAGAGATGGACCAGATATGTGCAGTCTTCGGGCGAGATATCTGCAGTCATCGGGCGATATGTCTGCAGTCGTCGGTCGAACTATCTGCAAACGTCCGGAGAGATATCTGCAATCGTTGGGTGAAATATCGTCAATCGTCGGGCAAGATATCGCCAATCGTCGGGGGAGATATCTGCAATCGTCGGAGGAGATATTTGCTATCGTCGGGCGAGATATCGGCAATCTTCGTGCAGATATCAGCAACCGTCGGCCGATTGCAACGGAAGCTTCTTCCTCCCTACCCCGGATCCCGGCAACTGGGGAATAATAAGGAACGGGCTGAGCAGCTTGAAAATTAGAAAAAAAATACCAATCACTGGAGATAATTAAGCTGACCAGAAAATCAGCCATACCTGATATCTAGCGAAAAAACGGCTA
Organism: Sipunculus nudus; assembly: GCA_026874595.1. Classification (NCBI taxonomy): domain Eukaryota; kingdom Metazoa; phylum Annelida; class Sipuncula; order Golfingiida; family Sipunculidae; genus Sipunculus; species Sipunculus nudus. Next base: position 78,621,917 of record CM049311.1, read on the forward strand.
GACTAAATGAAAGAAGGGTAAAGAAGAAAACAACAGATGCGGATTCGGGGGGGGGGGGGTTCCAGGGGATCAGGACCCCCCCCCCCTTTCAGTCGCAGTAACCTACGTTTAAGGGTTCAGACCAGGTTTTGCGGCCTAAACCCCCTCCCCCTTCAGAACCTGGTTTAAAGTTTTTCATTAGTCATAAAGGGTAGGACCACCACCGCCAACCCGCCCCCTTGGATCCATCCATAAATAATGCAATCGGGGGCACAAATATTACCCAAATATTGATATAAAATATAAAAATATAATATATAAAAAAATATAATTACCCTGTAATTGCAACCCCTGAACAACTCGTAATTCAATTAAGGGTAATAAATTCTCAGCTGCAATTCGGATAATCATCACATATATTTATTCCTGTTAAAAAGTGGCAATCGTCATATATCTTCATTTATGTAAGAGGCCAGCCACTGATCACTCCTACATACGGTGGTCGTTCATTTTAATGAACGGTATTATCAACATTTTTTTCCGTCAAAGATCACATTTCCTCCTCCGGTAGTCAGGCCCATTTTATAAGGACTTCCAGCTTTGAGTGAAGATAAGGTTTGGTGCATAATGGGTTCCAGAAGCATGATCAGAATATAATGGAACCGAAGTCAATGAAACACCCATTATTCTTCAATAACATAAGCTTTTTTCCATGATAACGTGATACGCAAGTTACATTACAGAAAAAAAATCAAACATTATTTAGCATAAAAGCGGAATTAGGAAAATGCGCCTGTAATACTATACAAAAGATATGTAGAGGACGGAAATCGTGATTCTCGAAGACAGGTCTTTTCAACATACATTGTTTTCATATCCATATATTTATGAAACACTAGACAACACATGGACGCTACATGAGGTTCATCAACTACTCTTTTCACTTGTTCATGGCTTATCAGTTCTAAAATCACCAAGTCCAAAAACAATTAGGGATTGTCCTTAAGCAATTTTTTTTCAGAAATCAGTGCGGGCGGGCGACATTTATTTTACTATTTTGGTAATACTATACTAAAGATATGCAGAGGACGGAAATCGTGATTCTCAAAGACAGGTCTGTTCAACATACATTGTTTTCATATCCATATATTCATGAAACACTGAACAACACATGGACGCTACAGAGGTTCATCAACTACGCTTTTAACTTGTTCAATGGCTTATCAGTTCTAAAATCACAAAAGCAAAAAAAAAATAGGGATTGTTCTTAAGCAATTTTTTCAGAAATCAGCGCGGGCGGGTATTTTTTTTATTCTTTTTTAAGGTATGTTTCGATAAAATATTTATATGATCAGGGAAAAGCATAATTACATAATTGTTTAGCTTAACAGGTTAAAGCACTAAATAACATTGGTAATCTTAGCAAATATGTATAATTTTATCTTCTTGGTTGATGAAAATAAAAAAAAAATGTTTGATGCTTGGGGATAAAATTGATGCGCGGGGTGCCTGAGAACCATTCCTTTATCTTTTTTATCTTATTATTAACATAAAGACGTGACTGAACGAAATGTATAATCAGCCAAATCACTTCTACAGGGATTCTGATTATAGCCACTGTCAACCATTTGCACGTTAAACAATCTAATCAGATAAAAAGTAATAATTTAATCGCGTAAAAATACCATACATATAGGAGAAACGATAGGAAAGTCGTAGATGCGCTCAAAATGTTTTAATTTTTGCTTCATATTTTCATATCAATGAAAATGCATAGGTTACCATGTCGACATACGAACATCGACTACTATAACATTCAGTAGAGACATTTCTTCCTAAAAGTCCTACTAGTTCCTGTTGACTTTGATTTTTTGTTTTTATTGTTATTTGATATTTAAGCTAAAAAATATAACAAGACAGTACAATACAAGATAGCGTCCAGGGTTCCTGTACTTCATCTCTCACCCACAAAGCCAATAAATATATATTGATGCATTGAGGTCTACTCAGCGTTTCCCGCTGATGTTGAAGTTGGTGTTTCCACACCGGCGATCGTCAGGTAACTGTCGCCTAACATAGGCATCCAGCCGTTCCTTTTATTTCTCTTTAGCACGGTTGTTGGCTTTGAGGAGTGGCTCATTGTGCTAGTCCAGACTAATCCGTATCGACTTTATCTCAAATACTGATATTTGTGTGTGAGGGTGTGTGTGTGTGTGTGTGTGTGTGTGGACGCACATCACATATACAGGTTCAGAATGAATCTAAGCCCTAGTGTATGTATTCATAATGTTATGGGGTAACGCGTACAAACTCTTATGGGGTATCATGTATATACTTTGTTGGGTAAGTTTTTTTCCCCACAAGACCGATTTACCGGTTTACCACTCAGGGCGAAGCCCCATAAGACAGCACATGTAAGTATGTGTGTGTCTGTGTGTGTGTGTCCTTGGATTTATGTCGTTGAACAAGTAATTTTAGGTGAACGTACAGTACTCTGTTCACTAAGTGATGCCTCTTATATGTCTTACCGTGGTTGTGAATTTTGCTGTGAGAGATGCATTATATTGAATTCAGTTTTACGGTGGGATGTCAGACCAAATATATGCTGAAACGTCTGATGAGAGGTTGATGGTAAAGGAATGCTCTTAAAGGGATGAAAGCATGAGTAATTAGACCTGAAATGTATAGGTCAAGTGAGGTCAATAATGAAAACGGAACACCGCAGTCTCAGGTAATAGCGATGTATTTCTGCCAGAAGATGCACTGCTAATTGTCTCGACAGACACTTACGTATCCGTACTAAGTCACACTTAATGAAATTGCGCAGAACCAAAGTTTGATGCCTAAAACCAGACGTACACATGAACGACTGAGACTACATCAATATGTACACGAGATTTTACGTAGGGCGCAATTACATTCCTGGTACGTCTTCATAATACTTGAATAGTTAATATAAAACAGCCGACTGCAGCTACAAAGTGAACATCAGAATCCTTACCCGGAGATGACCCTGCCATTCTGGAAGGCATCAATTATTGGCAGGGGCAAATATGGTACCTGTGCCTAATACCCGCTCCACAGATTAGCCTCAGATATAAGATTTATTGGAGATCTAGTGCGGCAGCAGGTAAAAAAAAAATAAAACAAGCAAAATCGTGGATCTAATGTCATCCGCCTTAAGCTCTTGTTTTTTTTTTTTTCATGCTTGATAATGGACGGGTTGAAAGGCAGAGTGACAGACAGACAGACAGAAGTAAGACACTCCAAAAATAATCCCAACCAAGGCGAGCATGAGCGCATACACTGACACAAATTTGAATGAAATCGGATTATATTTAGGAAAGTAATCGCACGGAAACAAAACCCTGACAGATAGACAGAGTGACAGATGGACAGGAAGACAGAAGCCAGACGCTTCAAAATCAATCCCAACCAAGGTAAGCATGAGAGCAATCACTGACCCAAATTTGAAAGAAATCGAATAATATTTAGGGTAGTTATCGCCTGGAAACGAAAATCTTATGGACAGACCGGCAGACAGACAAAGAAACCAATATCAATGTCCCCCGCATCTGTTTTTTCGTTGATGGTCATCGGGGTACCTAAGAACCCTCCCCCCCCCCCCGGGGGCCAAAAAAAATCTGGATACAAATATCGATTGAGAAAAAATATGTGCCGGACCCCCAAAAACCTATCAACCTTATCAGACATTAATCAGCATACACACCTATTGACATGGGCCTGATATAATGGCATCGTGACATGCAGAACTGGACTGTGTTCATTGTTGCTGGCACTTTCCTTTGTAAACGTTGGTTTGTTTCCTTAATGATTTGCATTGAAGTATTATAAAGACACTGAAAATTATACATAACTTGTCGAAGAGTCTTTTACTTCTCTTTATGAACATATCGTAGCCATATAATACAATAAATTAATGTTCACGTGATTTATTACACCTTTCCATTTGATCTATACATAATCTGACATGGGTAAACCTACAGAAAGTAAATAGGAATTGCCTTTGGCCGAAGTTCACATATCAACCCTTATTACATATCACCAAGTATATCAGAGTGGCGTCAATTTATCTTTGAGGGTGCAGATGACTAGCAGGTGTATATATATATATATATATTGTCCGTGATACACATTTCAAATATATTCCAATTAAGTATAAGGTTATTAAAAATAGGCCCTAAGGTATTATTCTTCATGTACATTTTAATTTAAACTTTTTCTAGATATAAAGTATTTCATTTTAAAACGAGAAATGGTACCAAAATCTGTAATTCTAATTATTCATATATTTCTTTTCCAATTTAAATGTCCCCCTTCCTCAATAGTGGGGGGTTTTCCCCCTTATTCCCGCTGTGTTGACGCTCCTGATCAAGGACATTCCTGGGTTTGTTACATATAATCATCTCCTCTTTTGCCGAAGAAGCTGGCTTTGCAAAGGTCACCCAAATAGCTCGACTTGAAACATTCATTTGATGGTGAAACTATCATTAGGTTTTAACTGTACTTAGTCCGGACATATTCACACAGAATTAAAACGTTTTTGTTATTGGTGTTTGGCGTATTTAGAGAATTTATAGATATAAATGGCGAGCCATTACAGAGACTGTCCAATCTGCACGTAAGACCGTCAGAACCAATTATTCTGCTGAACGCCCAGTGTGGGCGGAACAATTGTATAGGACAGCTGATGTGCTTAAAAAGACAACATAAGCACAGGGGTAGAGCCCGAAATATGTAATCGGGAGCTCGAGGGTGTCAATATCTTGGTAAACTCTGACATGCGCCAGAGTGTAGTATGATGAGGTTAACCCACTCCAAGTTTTTTAATGATAGATAAATTTTGAACAACTTATGGAGACCCTCAGCTTAATAGTTCATATATGTATATCATTTGCAGTTCCTAAAAAATAGAAAATGGGAAAAAAGTGCAAAAGTTTTCACATTTATTTTTTTAAATTCAAAATTTTTTTCAGCTGAACTAGATTTGTACTTCTGCCAATTCCATTCCAGTTTCGGTCTTTATCATCGGGCAGTAGCACACGCTTCATCTCATTTGATATCTTTGTAAAAACCAGGCGCGGTGACTACTGCACCTGCGGGTCCAGGGTGTGAAGTAATCTTCCCTATTCCTGGGCAATAACATCAAGGAACCCCCGAAGAGCGCACTCGTTTGTCAGTGAAACGATTCCACTTGGGCACGGCTTTCCCCTTTCTTTTTCCTAATAATAGCATTCCCATGAATAATCTCACCGCCTTGCCTCGACTGTGGTTATGTTAGTTTGCGTAATTGTGTTCTATTGAACCCTTTGGCCTATATCTGCTTAACCTATTTCGTGATTATTCATAGTGTTAACTTTGTCATTTATAAAACTCTCATGGATAAACTTCGTAATCTATAGAAATATCATGTTTACTGGAGGCCTGCTGGGATGATAGTAATTATAAAAGTTTTTTCCCCGCCGCTCTGCTGATACAGCCACCCCTGGACCGCGTCTGCATCAAGTGGTAAATATGACCCCCGGATTACTTGATTAAGTTGATTACTGTCTTGGTAACTGTTAACGAGCTTCCTGCGGAGCTTTATAGAGACATGTTTTCAGTAAGGCCTGTCATTGTGCTAGATATCTGAAATATCTTTCTTGAAAACATTCCGTTTTTTGTTTAAAAGATGGTTTCCATTCGTCTTTATATTGTGATATAACACGAGTAAATTAATTTCAAAGTATATTATTTCAATTATATATATATGTATATATAAATGTGTGTGTGTGTAATTATACAAAAAGACGGATCAAATTTTGTCAGACATTTTTACTACTACGTAGTTTCGTGCAACGTGCTGCACTCATCACTGTCTGATTGATTATATAGCTCTAATGTCATACCATTGAGCACTCTAGCAGTTGCTAATTGCAGTAAACCATTAGATTAATTTATATATATATATATATATATATATATTTACTAAGTATAATGATTAGTGGTATAGCATGTTAGTCTGTAGTGAAGTGTAGGTTTGGAGTAAGAGTGGTGCTTTTTAGATAGACTAATATCAATAAACATGTTGCTATCTAAAAGGCGTCACTCTTACTCTCTCTCTCTCTACACACACACACACACACACACACACACATATGTGTGTGTGTGTGTGTGTCATTCATTTTTACCTCAATGTATAGGTAAATTAAGTGTCTAAGAAACTATACGGGTGGGAGCTACCCTATGGGATAGCTTAAATGACTAGAGATTACCATTGCTTTTAGAAATAAAATTAACACTTATTCCCTGAAGAAAACTGTCAAGGTACATAAACATTTGCAACAGTATGTGAATTATCTCATGCCATTTGTTCATTAGTTTGGCAAAACCATCCCTGTACACGGACTTACAATTTCCAATTCACCTGTTTCATTCATTGTTATGGTTCTGTGTGTGAGTAAACACAGTCTACGTGTGTCTGTGTACCATAAAAAGACTATAACTAGAGGTCGTCTGTTCTTGCGCGTGCACAACTCCGAAACAAGGAGAAATGATATGGAAGATAAAAAAAAGATACACTATTGGGATGCTTGAGAAAATCTTGATTTGTAAAGTAGCGCGGTTTGGCCGCCAGGTGGCATGCGCGCTATGTTTACATTTGTACCACTGATCTCGCAAACCTAACATCACTTGTGTACAGGAGTACTCAAATGGTTTACAATGAAATATTAACAGACACCATCATATTTTAAGGAGAAAAAAAATCGAGTTATGTGTATTAAGCATTTAACAATATATGTGTTTATCTAATATACTTGGTATCTGAATAGGTACATTTAATATAACCAAAAAATGATTTTAGACAATCCCAAACTAGTCAGAGAACTAAGTTTGTGTGGTTAGTATGTAAATACATTCCAAAAAGAACCTTTCCTATCCTCTTGTCCCAGCTTGTTTATGTTTCGGTCAAAGGTTATTAATTTAACATTTTTTAAATACTATTTTAATACAAGCTGAAAGACATGTCAAAACTGAATAAAAAAATTGGCACCATGTTTTTAAGGCTTCATAGAAAGGTGAAGAACAAAAATGCATGGGGGTCACATTTTTACAAACAAAATTACTCAGGACGAATTTGCTACATATGCCCCTACACTACCACACACACACATGTGGGGAGGTCTGTCATATATAGCTAAATTCTATGCCACAGTCGCATGTGTTCAGAGAAAACGGAGAGTTAGCATGACACAAAACAGCTTAGATCTGTATTCAAAACCTGGGATACAAACCATAAACAATAGACTAGGAAATAAGAAAAGGTCACCACCATCTCTCGAGTGATACTATTGAAACTAAGTAATAAAAAACAAATTCTCGTGTGCCACTAGTCGTCACATATCACCTGTCTCTACGACCACTATATATAATCATCAAGAAATTACATCTTATCCTACAGACAGATCAAGAGCTGAAAGAAGTCCTCAAGACAGTGGCTATAGTGTCATATAGACAAACGAAACCCTCAGACAGACCCTTGTTAGAAACAAAGCATAATCGAATAAAGAAACAACGGTACATATCCATACAAAAGGCAGGTGCAAAACGTGCGCCATAATAATGCAGGGAGAATCTGTCCGGATATATGATATATAGGTCGACTGAAGGAGTACCCCAAGAGACCTGCTGTAAAAACTAGCCTACCAATTTCCAACCTACCGACGGCGTGACGGGAACTTATCTCTTGCATGCTCATAAAATTGTACCAAATGGTTGCGTCTGACACAGAACTTTACTTATTATGATTTCTGTGAAGGGGTTGAGGCAAGAGCACCAATAAGCAATAATTATGCTCATTAAGCCCCCCCCCCCCCTCCCCCCTCCCCCCACCGATCTACGAAATATACCAGCAGGAATTCCGTGGAACTTTTATTGAGTGGCAAAACTGCAGTTTTATAAAACATGGTTATTGTTGGCAGGTAGTGACCCCCTCGGGACATCAAAGGGGTCCCCTGCCCCGGGGACTTTCACAGGACGTGTAGTCTGTTAAAATGATGAAGAGGACATCTTTTGCCGTTCGGGTTTTTTTAACGATTGGGTTTTTTAAAAATACGCCGTTCAATTCTCGCTTAATTTTCAATCTAACCGATGTGGGATACTAACGTTCATACCCTCTGATTCGTTAATCGGATTAAGTAACCCTGGCCTAACTCTCCCTGCTCTGAGCTCTTCAAAACTATTGCTTTCAATTGAATCTCTGTTTAAGAATTGAAGAACCGTTTGTTTCAATTAAACATGATATATATGTAATTTGTATAAATATAACTGGAGGGTATCGAATCCGAAGTTTATTTGTACACATTTATAACCTCACGGTGGCCCCCTGTGTGTTTAGGCCTGCAAGAGACAACGTCGTACTAACGTCCTCCATGTCATGTGTCGATCTAGCTTTATAACGGCATAGAGGAAAAAATATTACCTCCTACGCCAACTTCGGGAAGTGTATCTGTTACCCTCTTCCGACAATTTTCTTTTGCAATCAAGTTTAATTCTCCTTTTTACCCTAAATATGGACAAGTGAAAAATAAATGAGAAAAACGGTTCGTGTAAAGCTACATTTGTTATATGTTTACAAAATCTATCTCGTGACGTCAGATTTCGCCTTTGTCGCGCTTCTTGTCACATCATCCTGCCTTCGACATATGTGATAAGCGATAAGAAAAAAAGGACACTAGGGTTTTAACAAACACTATTATACTTGTGGTTGTCATATAAAATCTTAATAAGCCCCACCTGAAAGAAGGAATCCATTCTAACAGGAATGGCCGGACATTAAAAGGCTTTTCCTATATGTTTGTCTTAAAATTGTCAATTTATTATGGACCGCAGGTTCAACAGAAACCATTCAGATTATGGAGAGATCTAACAGCCTGCGGCGTTTATTCCTCTTTGACCTATTCGCGGTCCCATTGTTAACTAGCCATTAGCTGTCTCTGGCAACAGTAACTCCCGAGAAATCAAACGAACCGCCCATAGACACATGCTCGCAGTGCTCCCAGTAAAAAAAAAGCACCAGAGGTTGTTCCATAAGCTGTTCAAATACACATTATGGACATCCCTTCCCTTAAGTGTATTTTCCATTTTTTTTTTAGGATATAATGGTTCTGTCCAGGATCCCAGAAAAAAAATGTCCTTGCTTATAGTAGAGACCTTATCGAACTGAGGTTATATTCATTTGCAGCGTCCATCTATTCTTTTGTCTGTGTTTCGCCCCTGACATGTGTACCATATATCTCAACAATGACAAAAAAAAACATTTTTCATATTTGTATCCTTCCTTCTCCACACTGAATGCCAGATTCTCGTGAATTCCTTTTTCTTCGTTAGTTAATTGCTTTTGCAAATATGTGGGGGGGGGGGGGATCGGGAATTGGAGGTGGGGTTAAGATGTAGGTTTTAGTCTTTGCCTTTTAAAATATATTTGTTATATATATATATATATATATATATAAAAATTATATTTAATATATAACATTTTTTTCTCAAGGTAGGATGTCCTGTTGTTGAAATTTGGACTCGATTACGCGGTAACACCTGAAACAAATCTTGATTCATCGGGGAAACATCTAGGTAACACCGGGAACACATCTACATACATCGGAGTAACGTCAGGGTAACACCGGGGACACATCCTGATACACCGGGGTAACATCATGGTACACCGGGGACACATCTCGATACATCGGGAAAGATTCAGGGTAACATCGGGGATACATCTTGAAACATCGGGGTAAGAACGAGGTATACGTAACACCGGGAAGCGTAGAAGATCGGGGATACATCGTAATTTTTTTTAATATGTTAAAGAATCGTTATATCTGGACATATCGGGGTGACATCGGGAGACATAGGGGTAATTTTGAAACATTGTTTGAAAAACAATATAAAAAAATGGCGACATATCTGGATACATCGGGGTAACACCGGAGTAACGCCGGGGACACATCCTGATAAATCGGGGTAAAATTGGTGTAACATCGGAGACAAATCGGGGTAACATCGAGATGATATTGGGAAGCGGAGAAAATTGGGGACACATCAGAATTTGTTTGAACATGTTAAAAAATATTTAAAACCTTATAATTGGACATTTCAGGAAGACATCGGGACAACATCGTGGTAAGATCGTGAGATCAGTAGAGTACATCTAGACATATCGGTGAAGAACTTTGGTGATGTTCAAGGCAGTCTTAATGAGTGTGCCAGTCCAAAAGTGTCGCCTTTGGTTTAAAAACCTAGCAAAAGCGAGATATGGGGAGACCAGAGAGACTGTGTGTCTAAAAAGGATACAAAAATTATCAGGAAGCTCTACATTACAATAGCTACTTATATATCATAGTTGGAGTTAGCCTTCATTGGATAATACTAGTTTCACATAAAGAATACTGTCTAGGAATTATTTACGCTCAATACAGATTCTCATAATATGTAAGTCTCTCATAATATGTAAATGCTCCCATGTTGCAAGTTATTATACTTTCCTCATGGTCACTGAAGTTTTACCGTAGGTTTAGGTGTTACCTTATTGACGCAAAAGTTTCAAAACGGTTTGATATAATTTTGAAATTTAGGGAGATTTAGTGATTCAGGCAGGGATGTCCATGTTGGCTAGGACTTCACATCTAGTCACATTAAAAGAGCTTTCTGTGATCGCCCTAACGAGAAGGAGCGCTAACGTTTGTATTAATTCCTGGTAAACTCTCCTTGGTTGTAAGAAATGTCAAGAACTGTTCTTTATTTTCCTGTACCTACCATGGAGATCAGTAATTGGTGCCTGCCAGTCTCTCTTAAGGGCGGGAGTGGTGGGATCTCGCCCTCTCATGGTGGCCGTAATTGGAAAGGAGTGTATGTATCACCTGGGGACATGACGAGTGTGGAGTCGTCATTCTCAATTAGACATGCAAAGTATTGCTAAGCACACCTCCAAGTCTAAGCTCGACAACGTAGCTTGCATGATCAGAAGCTGAGAGACACGCAAGAATCTTCGCCGGGCGTTTCTGAAGATGTGCATACTTGGCATGCGATTTGCCGCCAGTGTTGACTGAAATGTTTAATATATCTGAGAGTACATGTAGGTCAGTACCTCCCATGCACTTGGGTGAGATTCAAATTAAGCTCAGTACTACCCGTGCTTGTAACAGAGAGAAACCCCATATCTCAGTTTATCAATAAGACATTATTCTTAGTCAGGGAAAGATAATTGCATAAATTCCAAGTTTAAATTACCTATATCCCTTATATAAGGGGAATAGAACACAAGAAACGTTTTTTTCAGAGACAAATACGTTCTTACTGATTATGTTATAGCGTTTAAATGAGCAGTACGGTCCCTATCGTCTTAGATCACACTACACAGCAACTGAAGTAAAAGGCACTTCCAGTTGCCAATATGTTGTGCTAAAAATAAGATGCTTTTACCTTGGTGAAGTTTTGAAGTCATACCGTCCATGAAACTGTTAAGCACCAATTCGCTCTATATATGTGTAGGCGACGAAACAGCCGTCTGTTAGATGTCAGACGTTTCGTCGCTCCAGGCGGCTAGACAGGAATTGCAGTATAAAGTCGCGTGGGGCATTTACTTGAGGGACGGTAAAACACTGGTGTATGGGACCGGTGATGTGATTATCAACTCGACCACTCTGCATTCGTAGGTCAACAGGGGCGGGAAGTAGGCTAACCAGTAGCCCATAAGAATGAACTCCTCAATTGTTTTTTTTTTTCAGTGACTGACGCATTGTGGAGTCCATAGATTGCACCTGCAGTTAACTGTGATTATAACACTCAATACACAACTGTGAGATTTAACATATATCCATTGATTTATGTTCAGTACATCTATGTGTATTGTATATTTGACCACTAGAAAACATTACTGTTCTGTTCTCAGCCCTTATTTGCACCAAGGAAGTTCAAATATGAACATAATAATACACAGGCCTAAAGCCTTATACAGGACTGCCACCAAATGCAAGATGTCTACCGGGGCTGTTAATGCTTCAATTCTCTCTAGACAAATATTATCAGCTGTTGATGTTACAGGTGCTTCATGCATTCCAGAATGGTTATTTTTTATTGCAGACCTTTCGACATACAACATTATGTGAACATAGGTTGGCTAAAACCATAGGAAATAATCTTTATTTGATTTTCTTTCTAAGAGTAACAGATCGTATCGTGCTACAACCACAGTTAGCCCTTTGGTGGGCCGGCGACGCAATAGAAACCTGAAACCTGTTGCGTTGCCGTCGGCGGCTAGCTAACCAGTGGCCTTATAAAACCTAGACGCCAGCTTTCGTTAGTCTGATTCTTGGTCCTGTGCCAGAAACGGTGTAATCAGACCAACGACAGCGGGTGTCGCATTTAAACTTTAAAACTTTGAACTGGATGCAAAATGCGATACAATGTTCTCATTGGTCTGGTTACAATGCTTTGCTCTGTGCGCACCCATCTGTTCTGACCCAGAGAGAGAAGCTAGCTATACAAAGTAGCGGTTAAAACAAAAATGAGACATGGGACGATTGAGGTGTATAACCGCTGCTTGAGAAACTTGGTGCACATATTTGTCATGACGAAGGAATTAAGTCAAAGGAAATGTGTAAATATATATATATATATATATATATATATATATATATATATATATATATATATATATATATATATATATATATATATATATATATATATATTAGGCAGAACTTAACTCCCAACTCTTTGGTAACAGGTGTCATCCATCCAATGGAAAACATTCGTGCAATTTGGGTAAAAATCAGGTGCATAGGAGTTATAGAGTAACCTTTTTTAGTGGGATTTCTTAGAAAGTAAGAAAACTAATTCAATGGTTACAGTAGAGCGCGTCAGAAAGACCACATGTCTAATAGGAACCCCTGTCTATTAAGACCACTCTTGAGTGAACCAAAAACATTCAAATAATGACTTGACTAATAAGACTACCGTGAATCAAGACCCGTCTTGGCCAGTCCGACGGTTGGTCGTATTATACAGGTTTCACCGTATTCGGTTTACCTGAAGTCAAATGAATTTATGACGCCATTCAGTATTCTGAAAAGTGTCGAATGTATTAGTTCCCTCATCGAGATATTTAAGACAGTTTTCGACACAACATGTCATGTCACTCTGACTGTCTTATATCCCTATAGGTTCTCTGATGTCGAGGGGCAAAAATACCAGCGCATGCATGAGTGGCTGCACGACACTGAATAATCTTTATCGGCTAACGTAAACGCATACTGATTCCCGTGATGATAGCTGTACTTTTTAAATAAATAGCTGGGTATTTTTTAAGGATATTTAGTACTACGCCAACATGTAATCAAGCTTTCACATAAGCGTAAAAGGGCCTTTAGTCAGTCAATAAGGTGAGCAATTGATAGCTAAAGGACGAGGATTATTAGAGAAAAAATATACTGTAATAAAAAGAGAAATATATATCTGCATATACCAACGTGCTAGTGTTTGATGTCCCGATATTCCAAAGGATTCTTTAAAGTGCATCTCTTAAACTCTGCCACAGAATTTCCATTATTTTTATTTATAATTATTATATATTACTCAATGAGACACCCTGGGGCGAATCTCTGAAGGTCTATTGAGAACTTATAAGCTTTTGGCATTATGACGCTGTCGGGCGAACCGGGAAAAACTCGCTCACCACGCCCTCTGCGCTACATCGACAATAATAAGTCAAACATTCTTGGTCGTACGTCTTTTTTCTATACACAATTTTATTTTATTATTTCTTCTTTAATGTGTTTGTTTTAGCAAGCCAGTCAAGCCAAATACTATTGTATGTGATGATCTTATTACATATATATAGCAATAAACTATATCTTATCTTATCTTATCTTATTAGCGAATTCAGATATCTTAAAACTTTTAATTGATTGATATTTTGATTATACACTAACCCTCATAACCCTTTATCAAATTCCATTGGTATCGTTATGAGTAAAGATGTTAACGTGATCACCAACCAAGGCATTTTAAGCAAATACACGGAGTATACCTCATAGCTTATATTGAACAAAAAACAATTTCACATTAGTGAAATATAACTAATTTTACAATATCTAATTTTATATTGAATACAAAATGGGACTTTGAATGTGTTTTTAACAGAACCACGGGAAACAACGTCTCACAGATGACGTCCATGAAGATCCTGTTTTTGTCTTATGACGTTCTACTTCTTAAGGGTCAACTTTAACGGAAATACCTCGATGTGCCAGCCATCACAACAATTCATTGAATTGTTTGCAATTCACACTAGCCCTGTTACAAAATAATAACCATGCACGCGCTAGCAAAACAACATGTTTTTTTCCGGCAAACACTCATCCTCGTTTTCCGATTTATATATTTACATCATAATGAATGGCAGGTCTCGATAATAACAAAGCGTTACGGAATCATGTGCAGTAGCATTCGCAACACAGACAAGGCTGTAATCATTAGCAGATAATTAGGCCAAAATAAAAAAAGGTATGGTTCTCAGGCATTTTTTTTTCAGAAATCGATGCGGGCGGGCGCTTTTTTTATTTAAAATTAATCAAAAACACAGTCAAACATTCCCGTCCATTTAGTGTGTCTGTAACAAATCTGCAATCGAGGTATTCCATAAAAGAGGCGAGATCATATTCTTTATGAAACACGTTTAAGGCCAAAATAAAAAAAGGTATGGTTCTCAGGCACTTTTTTCAGAAATCAATGCGGGCGGGCGGGTTTTTTATATTTAATTTTTTGTTATGTTTCAATAAAAATGTGATATGATAAGGGAAAAGCATGAAAATAACAGTTTTATTTTGCTAAATAAGTAAAAGCACTACAAAACAAAGGAAATTGTATGGTTTTATCTTCTTGAAAGAAATTTCGGAGTGGCGGCAGCTCAAAATTGGAAAGTTTTTATTGTAAATCAAAATAAAAAGTTTTGATGCGGGGGTTTAAAATTGATGCGGGCGGTGCCTGAGAACCATACCTTTATTTTTTTTTGGCCTTACAATGTTTCCAACACAGCACTTACTGGTTTAAGCCATTACATCATCTATGAAGTTGGATCTGCAAAACTACTGATCTGCACGTTTTATACTTGATGTTTGCACTTATCATAGCTTCTAGACACGATATTAATTGTTGGCAGTACACAAGTTTATATTCACATTTGAACGATTTTTTTATTTTTTTTTTATTTGAGACACATATCATATAACAGGTACATGTGTAATTCTCAAGTACCTGGTAAGACTTGAAGCTGGATTTCTGGGTAAAAATATACTATTATAATTTGATTTTAAATCCAAGTCTTTGAAGTTCGAGTCCAAGTCCACGATCTTCGAGTCCTTTCGATCACGAGTCCAGGTGCGGTTCTTAAATGAGACTTGAGATCGTCAATTGTATTTTATGTTAATTTACGCATACTTTAAATGTCATATATTGAACTCCCGATAGAGAGACTGAGCTTGGCACATAGCCATAACTATTTCTTAATCTATATCTGTGTCTTAAAGTTTGGTAATTTTCTGAGAAAAATATCACCATGTAAGTCTTAATTTTCAATCTTGACATCCGGTCTTTTATAACACAGTTTTTTCTTTATCTGACTCGAGATGGTTTCAGTCTGTTTCTCGAGTCCTGACCTCCGGGTCCGAGTACAAGTTCGAATCCCAGGAACCTCGAGTCTAAGTCCGGATATCAAAATATATACATCTATATATATATATATATATATATATATATATAGCTTATGACATATCTATATGCCCGGAAAACGTATGCAGTCAATATAATGCAGAACCATGCAGCACATTGTGTTTTTCCTAAACCAGACACCTAGCCGTGACAAACACGACTCAGTTAGGACCCCCTACTGAGTCGTGACACAAGCCAAATTTAGAACCGCCCTGCAAGTCCACGCCACGCTTTATAACCGTATCTCCGCATACAGTCAGCAGGCAGACCGCAGGCGGAAATCTCCCATACATGCAAAACAATATACGAATATATTGGGTTATAACGGAATATTTCACACATGGTAGGTGTCGTTGGAGAGATAAGAAACTTATTCAAAGGTCTAGTGGGTTTATTTGAAGTGACACGATACTTGTAAGGAATGAGGCGTTGTCAAAAATGACGAAAATATTTGCATCCTCATGGGGCCTTATAATGCGATCCTCAGAGTTAGATGTCCAGGCACTCTGGCAAGCCAGCGGTCTGGCCATAATGTCAGAGGGCCGATCTGGCGCTACCAGACACCATTAGGTAAGTCTCCGAAAGATGCACGTACTGTCTGTACAATCGCTATGAGTATGATCCACATGGTGCGCCATTAATAAACAGATCGTCAATACGGAACACCCAGAAAAACAACTTTATCAACACCATACGTGACAATAGCCCACTTCTAATACAGGAGCTAATCAACATTTCCTTTTATCATGCACAAATACAAACAGACAGAGTGACAAGGCTGAATTCTTTAGCGGAGATGAATTCATCGGCATGTAGTGAACCTGTCGCACAATGTTTGTTTTTATTTATCATACGAATGAATAAGTCAGAATATGTATTGGCACATCTCCTATTTAAATGTAAAATAAAAACAGGAGTGGAATGAGAACACTGCGTATGGAATCTACCTAGACTGGGTGTCGTGACCCCAGAGAGGGCAGCGCTCAGTCTTGAAATCTCCTGTTAAATAAAAGTCGACTTTTTAACAGCTTCATTATACATCAAAACAAACAAATCATGTATAATGAAGATTGAAAATGCTGAAACCTACGGTGGTTGATTTGGGACACAGGAAAAAAAAATTATCTCGAGATCAGGTCTGTACGGAGCCCCGTTGGGGACATGAGTAAAAAAATATTTATCTCGTGCGCACGACTTATTATTTTGTGCGCACAACTTATTATTTCGTGCGCACAACTTATTATTTTGTGCGCACAACTTATTATTTGTGCGCACATCTTATTATTTTGTGCGCATGACTTACTAGTTCGTGCGCACGACTTATCATTTTGTGCGCACGACTTATTATTTCGTGCGCACGACTTATTATTTTGTGCGCACCACTTATTACTTCGTGCGCACGACTTATTATTTTGTGCGCACAACTTATTACACACGAGTTTATAAGTGGTGGAAACGAGGTATTATGTGAATTTTGTCCGTCAATGCACAGGCGCCTATGGAACAATACTATATACATCCAGTGGGGGAATTCCTGTCACTATTTGATATATATATATATATATGAGACAAAGTCAAAATACACAGCAAAATTATCTTGATGTACATCGCAGGTTTGTTTAAATATATATTGCTAAGATAATAATTATTGTCCAGGAGTTCTATAGTAAATAGCTGACACGGTCAGCATGTTTCTTGTTTCAAGGCCAGCCACACTTACAGTAGCTGGTCATTCAATTACCAGCATTAAGATCGAAGGCCACGACCGACCGTCCTTATGAGCATAACGGTATGCTGTAAAAGAATTGGTAATACAGACAGACAGACATCTTTTCATATGACCATGCACGTGAGGTCATGGAGACATAAATACGACAATGGAGGTAGCTCAGGAGAACAGTGTATATAATTTTAATCAGATCATGAGATGTTGTTATGATATTGATATCAAACATTGTAGAATGATACATTTTGTATCGATGGTGTAAATCAAGGTCTCATAAAAATTCAGGGCCAGATGTTTAACATTTTCATTCTTTATCACACAGGCTAAATGTAACTTTGTTATACTTGTGAAACTAGGTCATGGGACTATTATTTGTATCCCCAGACAAAGTCAGGATACTATGGTTTAAGCACGGTCGCACCGCCGCCGCCGAGGGGGATTTTGTTTGGACGCGATAACTCAAAAATATTTTATGGATCTTTACCAAACTAGACTTGTGCATAGATATGGGTGAGAGGACGAAGCCTGTTAAAAAAGGGGGCATGACCTTTAATAGGAGGGTGACCTTGACCTTGAATAGGGCCTTTTTTTTTGGGGGGGGGGGGGGGGGGATATCACACAAATTTTAAAATATCTCAAGAAATCATGCATAGATTGATAAAAAAAATCAACTTGACCGAAGATCTTGGATAGTGTTGTCACATACCGGAAACTGGTGGCGCCATCTGTTATCCTTTTCTTGTTTTCGTGGCGTTTAATACACCCATCATTGCCAGTTAACAGTACTGTGAGCATAATAAGTCAAAAACTAATGAACAGAATTATTTTATATTATGCATATACATAGACATGGGTTATTGGATGATGTATATTTAAATTGGGGTCATGACCTTTCCTTTGAGAGTGGCCTTGACCTAGAATATTGTCATATATGGTGAAAATCACATAAAATCATGAATGCCTCAATAAGGTATGCATGGATTAGTCCAAAAATCAACTTGACCGAAGATCTTTGATGGTGTTGTCATGTACTGGACACTTGTGGCGCCACCTATTATCCTTTTCTTGTTTTCGTGCCGTTTAATACCCCTATCATTGCCACTTAACAGTACTGTGAGCATTATAAGTCAAAAACTAAAGGACAGAATTCTTTTATGTTATGCATATACATAGTGTCACAGGTGCCCTTTTTATTGTGTGACACGGGCGTAACCTGGCCGCGTGTTGCACTCTCGGTTTAATCCGTACTGATTGAACTCTCGTTGTCATGCTAGCTTTGGGCTTTCTCGCCTGATCGAGCCGGGCGAGCTCACGTGTGGACCCTTGTATGTCGAGACACAGCGATGTTTTTCTTGATGATTCCTGTATGGCGTGTGTACTGTGTATTATGTTAGATCCTTTAGACTGTTCGAGAAGTGGAAAATTCTAGGCTTTGGGCGAGAAGTTATAAATAGGGGGTTGTGTTTTAAAGGAGAGAGAGAGGTGAGAGAATATTCCAGCGGAAACAGACGTGCGTATGTCAGTTTGTGGGACCTGTCCGATTATCCACAGTAATTTCATAGATTCTGCTATTACTAACTCTATACAATTTAATGCTGCCTGCCTCAAATTTACTTTCTGGATTGTTACAAGAGCTTTACATTGGACTGTTATTCTCCGAGAGAGTTTGTGTGGACTTTTCATCCGGCTTATACATTTTAAAGGACTTATCGCTGTGGCAGTGGTGGTATCCAGGTACTGTGTACTTTGTTTATTTTACTGTGTGATTGTATTGATTTGTTGTTATACTGCTGTTATACTGTATATTTGTATTGATTTAGTGTATTGTAATGTTAGGGTTGCTTTAAGAATAAATTATAGTTATTTGTTAACAAAAAAACCACTGACTTCTTAATTCATTCCCCTAGACATTTCACGCTGCCTACTGTTACAGAATCTTATTTTTTAAATGTCTCCTTGACAAAATTAATGTTCATCACGCATACGTGATCTGTTGATATTAGGTTCCGTAACAAGAGACATGGGTTATGGAAATGATGTATATTTAAATTTGGGTCAAGGCCTTCCCTATGAGAGTGGCCTTGACCTTGAATATTGAATCATAAATATCTCAATAAGGGATGCATAGATTGGTCCTAAAAACAAATTGACCGAAGATCTTGGATAGCTTTGTCTTCTGCGGAAGACAGGTGGCACCACCTTTTGTCCTTTTCTTGTTTTCGGGCCTTTTAATTCTCATCATTGCCACTTGACAGTACTGTGAGCATTATGTCTAAAACTAATGGACAGATTGGGCTGAAATAATTGTGCATGTCCATTGATCTTGGATACCTTCATCTTGTATTCAAAGTACATGTGCTTAGGGTAAAAATTGCTTATATCTCCGGAGTGGTTCTGAGGAGTGATTTGACCTATTGGCCTGAAAGTGTGCATATCCATAGATCTTGGATTTCTCCATCTTTTTCTCAAAACTGGTTGTGCCATCTGCAATCGTTTTTTCATGGCGTCCATCTGCACATGTGCTTTGGATGAAAATAGCTCATATCTCCGGATTGGTTCAAGGTATTGGTCTGAAATTTGGCATGTTCATCCATCTTGGAAAGTTTTTTCGTAAATCAGACAGGTGGCGCCACCTACCTTCCCGTTTCCGTAAAATAAATTAATGCTCTTTTGCGAGGAGTGATTTGACCTATTGGCCTGAAATTATGCATATCCATAGATTCATAGATCAATTGGCAAAAAAGCATTGCCTCAGCAAAACCGAAAGTCAACTAATATGAGGAGAATCATTGTAGAATAACTTCAGCAGAGAAACACTGTTCTGGTAAACAATTTTAAAAACAAGTGGATCATGGGTCAGGATACTGAAGTGCATGATGTTAGCTGAGCCAATGAAATCAAAATGAAATACAGTATTTGTTGACTCGGATTGCGAAATAAACAATTATGTGGGAATTACGCACTTATAAATAAACAAGGCATTTAAAACACAATTATAAATGATAATTTGTAAAGAACATTCAAAATAGTCTTAATAAAATAGGCGCATACAAATCAATATGTATGCGCCTATGCCAATTGGCCAAAAGATAGTCCAGTCTTTTAACGAATTACTGACGCCGTCGTGATACTCTTAAGGTGTGAGGTCGGTTTTCTACACCCTGAGGATCCAATATCCCCAAGTTCCCAAACTGTCTCCTTTTTTGACAGGCTTTTTTTATATATCAAATGGTAAACATGCATAATTGCTCTATGCCTCTCAGCGAGAACTACAATTTCCTAAATTTGAAACCTGTAAAATTACACACACGCACACACGAATATATATATATATATATATATAATATACCTATATATATATATATATATATATATATGTGTGTATATATATATATATATATATATATATATATATATATATATATATATATATATATATATATATATATATTAGCAATTTTAATGCCAGATACACAGCCACATAACCACTTTATCTACAAATGAAGGCAAATACCAACATTTTATATGATACTTGGAAACTGAAGTCGACTGCCACAGAGTCATATCCATGCGTCTGTGCCTTCACGTAGACAATTGACACAATGACAAATAAACTTGTGGCATGAAATAATAAGTTGCGTGCACGAAATAATAAGTCGTGCGCACAAAATAATAAGTCGTGCGCACAAAATAATAAGTCGTGCGCACAAAATAATAAGTCGTGCGCACAAATTAATAAGTCGTACGCACAAATTAATAAGTCGTGCGCACAAAATAATAAGTTGTGCCCACGAAATGATAAGTCGTGCGCACGAAATAATAAGTCGTGCGCACAAGTTAATAAGTCGTGCGCACGAGATAAATATTTTTTTTACTCATGTCCCTAACGGGGCTCCGTAATTTACGACTTATTATTTTGACTTATTATTTTGAGCGCTCAACTTATTATTTCGTGCGCGCAACTTATTATTTCGTGCGCACGACTTATTATTTCGTGCGCACGACTTATTATTTTGTGCGCACGACTTTTTATTTCGTGCGCACAACTTATTATTTTGTGCGCTCAACTTATTATTTCGTGCGCGCAACTTATTATTTCGTGCGCACAAGTTTATAAGTCATGTGGGGATATTGTGTCAATTGTGTACGTCAAGGTACAGACGTATGGATATGACTCTGTAGCAATCGACTTAAGTTTCCAAGTATCATATAAAATGTGGGTATTTGCCTTCATTTGTAGAAACAATGGTTATGTGGCTATATCTGGCATTAAAATGGCTGATATATATATATATATATATATATATATATATATATATATATATATATATATATATATATATATATATATTCTTGTGTGCGTGTGTATAATTTTACTTTAAAGTTAGGTTTCAAATTTAAGGAGATTGTAGTTCTCGCTGCATGAGAGGCAGAGCAATTATGCATTTACCAGTGGATAAAAAAATGCTTGTCCAAAAGGAGACAGTTCGGGAATTTCTGAGGAAATTGGATCCTCAGGGTGTAGAAAACCGACCTCACACCTTAAGAGTATTCCAATGGCGTCAGTATTTCGTTAAAAGAGTGGACTATTTTTTGGCCAATGACTCATTCGACAGTCTAAAGCCCTACGGCATTGGCATACACGCATACATTGATTTGTAACTGGACAAACAGTGACCCACCGAGGTCATTGGCTCAACTAACATCATGCACTTCAGTGTCCTGACCCATAGGCAACTTGTTTTCGAAATTGTTTACCAGTGAACAGTGTTTCTCTGCTGAAGTTATTCTACAATGAGCAATTAAACTAGAGGACAAATCCCTCGCCAAATTTTTATGTGAGATATATGTATTTTGGCTGATATAATAGTATGAGAAAATTGACACAACTGCCAAATGTATAAACACACATATCTTGGTAATAGAGTTGGATCCCAAACAACTTATCAGGTTATGGGGGAGGCTTACGATACCCTTCCTATTTTATACGAATTGGGGATGTGCAATACTTGTTTAAGACATTGCAACGCATATTTTTAATAAACTGATAAAAATCCAAAAGTCATCCACGTATGGCCAAAACCTAATCAGGCCGGGAGACGCGTAAGGCACAAAGGCAATGCTTTATACAGGTAGGTGGATATGACTAAAAATTTGAGATCTAGCTTCGAATATGAGATGTTAATTTTAGATTTTAAAATATCATTAAAAAAATCTAAAGATCATTAAGTGCATGCATAACTCATCCCCTGGGACAGGGGACAATGGCGCTGATTTGTAGGATTATAAGTTTTAAAGTATCAAAAGTATATTCATGCTTTCATTACAGCTCTTGTATCTTTGACTGGCTTACAGCAACTCTCATGGTTGTTTCAGAATAAATACGATATTGAGTGTTCTAGTGCTTTGCTTTGCAATTCCTCCTGAAATCTTGGATAAAATGACAATGTATATACTTGAATTGAAGAAAGATTGTTATTAATATTATTATAAGGATTCTCCTCATATCAGTTGACTTTCGGTTTTGCTGACGCAATGCTTTGTTGCCCATTGAGTCAGAATCTTACATTTTGCATTCAAACTTTAGTAAGGTGTCCTTGAAACTTAAGACCATGACACATTAAGAAATTGACCCTGACGTGCATTTTAATGTTGTAATGTTGATTTGTGTAATTTATTAGGGAATATCTAGAAGCCGTATGCCGATATAGTCATATAGTCATATAAAATCATCGTCCAGAAACATACTACAGGTGGTAATTAATGTGTTTTAACGAAAAGCCATCTGGGATTATTTTACTAGCTAATTTACATTTAAGATGAGATCCATTATTCGTTTTTTTCCCGTTGTCCTTCCGTCCGGTTTTCCTTGAGCAGGCCACATAGCGTTACCGTTATGGTTACGAACTTTATATTAATTGTCACGTGCCTTTGCGAAATATCTAAACAACAAGGAACAAGGTCACCACGTACTAATTCTTGCTGGCCACTGTACAGTAATATCGTTCCTCCTTCAAAGTCCCTATTAGAAGTCCCAATAAAGCTGTGTCATAACCAAAAGTACTGAATTTACCAAATTAATTTGTATACCTCCGCCGATGAGCCACCTATACATGTAGTGGTTATAAGATGAATCGTTGTTGAATTTATAGGCTGAAATACGGTGCAATCGACATATATTTAACAATTAGATATTTCTTGGCACCTGCGGTGCCATAGTATCCCCACGATTCCCCAGACAATTAACCCCCCCCCCCTTTAGGAATAGGCCCCCATCTTCAGCACCATATACTGACACTTACTTGGCAAGTGACTATAGTTTTTTCCATCTATCAACTTGAGAAACAACATTTTTCCCCAAATATGAGGGCAAATATGTTGAATCTCTTGAGAAAAGAGCATTCATTTATCATATGGAAATGTGAAGGCAGGTGGCGCCACCTGTCTGCTTTATAAGAAAATGTTCCAAGATGGATAGACATGCCAAATTTCAGACCTATACCTTGAACCACTCCGGAGATATGAGCAATTTTCACCCAAACCACATGTACAGATGGACGGCACACCAAAACGATTGCAGTTGGCGCCACCGGTCTGGAGCACAAGATGGGGTAGTCCAAGATCTATGGATATGCATAATTTCAGGCCAATAGGGCAAATCACTCCTCCGAAAAGGGCATTAATGTATTCTACAAAAACGGGTAGGTAGGTGGCGCCTTCAGTCTGGTTTATGAGAAAATTTTCCAAGCTGGATTGCATGCCACATTTAAGACTTATACCTTGAACCACTCCGGAGATATGAGCAATTTTCACTCAAAGCACATGTATTTCGAATACAAGATGGAGCTATCCAAAATCAATGGACATGGACAATTTCAGCCCAATCTGTCCATTAGTTTTAGACTTATAATACTCACAGTGCTGTCAAGTGGCAATGATGAGAACTAAAAGGCCCAAAACAAGAAAAGGTCAAAAGGTGGCGCCACCTATCTTCCGAAGAAAACAAAGCTATCCAAGATCTTCGATCAGTTTGTTTTTTTGGAGCAATCCATGCAACCCTTATTGAGATATTTATGATTTTATGTGATTTTCACCATATATGGCAATATTCAAGGTCAAGGCCACTCTCATAGGAAAGGCCATGACCCCAATTTAAATATATAATCCCATAACTCATGTCTATGTATATGCATAATATGAAAGAATTCTGTCAAATAGTTTTTGACTTATAATGCCCACAGTACTGTTAAGTGGCAATGATAGGGATATTAAACGGCACGAAAACAAGAAAAGGATAACAGGTGGCGCCACCAGTTTCCAGTACATGACAACAATATCCAAGATCTTCGGTCAAGTTGATTTTTTAACCAATCCATGTAAGATTTTTAGATATTTCAGAATGTGTGTGAATTTCCCACAAAATGGACCTATTTAAGTTCAAGGTCACTCTCCTATTTAAGGTCATGACCCCATTTTAAATAAGCTTCGTCCTCTCACCAATAGCTATGCAAATGCCAAGTTTGGTAAAGATCCGTAAAATATTTTTTTGAGTTATCGCGTCGAAACGAAATCTCAGCGGCGACGGCGGCGGCACGACCGTGCTTAAACCATACTATCCCGACTTTGTCTGGGGATACAATTAAGACTCCCATGACCTTGTTTCACAAGTAAAACAAAGTTACATTTAGTCTGTGTGATAAAGAATGAAAATGTTAAACATCGGGCCCTGAATTTTTATAAGACCTTGAACATGACACCGTTTCTCAGGGCTTTTTATTTATTCTTCTCTTTTGGTAAGATCTATTTTCACATGTTAAATTAGGTCACTTTGATATCATTTCTGCATGTTATCAGATAAAATGACTGGAAATTTCTTCACTACAATCGCTTATTATGATGTCTAATTTGCACAAGTTTGGCTATTAATCTCTGCTCGTTGTGCTCCGAAATCATGATCCGAAATCATGCACCATCGATACAAAATGTAACATTCTACATGTTTAATATCAATATCATAACCAAATTTCATGATCTGATTTAACTTATATACACTTCTCCTGAGCTACCTCCATTGTGGTATTTATGTCTCCATGACCTCACATGCATGGTCATATATAAAGGATGTCTGTCTGTCTGTCTGTATGACGGTCGGTCGTGCCCCTCGATCTTAATGCTGGTAACTGAATGGCCAGCTACTGTAACTGTGGCTGGCCTTGAAACATGAAACATGTTGACGTGTCAGCTATCGACTATAGAACTCCTGGACAATAATTATTATCTTAGCAATATATATTTAAACAAACCTTCGAGGTACATCAAGACAATTTTGCTGTGCATTTTGACTCTGTCTCACACACATGCACAGACACACACACACACACACACATATATATATATATATATATATATATATATATATATATATATGTATATTAAATAGTGACAGGAATTCCCCCATTGGATGTATAAAGTATTGTTCCAGACCTATGTTTACAACTTAAAGGTAAGATGGAGCCATAAGCGCCTGTGCCTTGACTGACAAGATTGATATAATACCTCGTTTTCACCACTTATTACCTCGTGCGCACAAATAATAAGTCGTGCGCACAAAATAATAACTCGTGCGCACAAAATTATAAGTCGTGCGCACAAAATAATAGGTCGTGCGCACGAAATAGTAAGTTGTGCGCACAAAAAAAAAGTCGTGCGTACAAAATAATAAGTCGTGCGCACAAAATAATAAGTCGTGCGCACAAAATAATAAGTTGTGCGCACGTAATAATGAATTGTGCGCACGAAATAATAAGTCGTGTGCACGAAATAATAAGTCGTGCGCACGAAATAATAAGTCGTGCGCACGAAATGATAAGACGTGCGCACAAATTAATAAGTCGTGCGCACAAGTTAGTAAGTCGTGCGCACAAGTTAGTAAGTCGTGCGCACAAGTTAGTAAGTCGTGCGCACAAGTTAGTAAGTCGTGCGCACGAGATAAATATTTTTTTACTCATGTCCCTTATGGGGCTCCGTAGTAAATAAGGGCTCGGCTTTGTAACATTCTTAAATTCACAATCAACAGACAGTTTGGTGTATTCAGTCACGTTCTTGGTAGAACATTGGCATTTTGTCTGAAGAAATCAACACACCTTCATTGTAGCTGACATATTTCATAATGATTTTTTAACAAGCACGCTGAATATAAAAATACGTTTATACGAACGCATATATATATATATATATATATATATATATATATATATCGTCATACCATAATTGTGAAGAAAACTATACCAGCCTCATCCCGTTCGCACCGTTACAAACTTATATATGTAAATGTTGTTAGAGACACCATAACTCTGCAAGAATGATCCTCAAGCCATCCGCTTATACCATTCTATAGCTCTATCATAATACAATAGCCGTAAAATGAGACACAATCCTTTGAATTAAAATGTTTTTATTTTGATTCAGTTTACCTTCAAAATTTTATTGATTATTCCTTTGGTGTTTTCCTTACCTTTTTCCTAAAATATCAACTAAATCTACTCAGAGCTATTTGAAAAGACAAATCAAGGATAAAGTATAATACCTGTCGCCACCTGGCGGAGATATATTAAAATATGTACATATAAAACGGTTAGACATTGGTGAGCGGCAGTGTTGCTCCTCAAACGACGGAGATTTCAAAATGACTGGCACCGGAGTGGCAGTGGAAACCATATCAAGGATTTCGGTGAACATTTCTATAAACTTTCCTGGTCGCCTTTAGCAGATGACTTGTGTAGACATCTTCAGGGGAAAATAAAACTAAAATATATTCAGAAAGCAAGCATGAAGATCACAGGAACCTAAAATAAAAGAGGCGGAAGCGGAGGACATCATTTCCATGAATTTGCTTGTTTACTTTAAAACCCAATTTATATAATAAGTGCAGAAATACCACCCTCCCTTGCATTTGTTGATTTTTTCCTTTGATGATTCCATGACTGTCGCAGTTGCCATACCAACGATCATGTCGGCAGGAAATGGTATATATTCGAAAAACTCATTTAAACTTTCATCAGCTATTCTCTTTGGTGAGTTCTAATCCCTGCTAGGCTGTCACATTAATGCAGATCTCTGGATTATCTTCCGACGCTTATATACCTAATATAAGCCTTCCGGCCTGGTATAAACGTAAAGTCAAGGGGAAGCCTGTTTTTATTTATGTATTTACTTCTAAAACAGAGCCCCCGTCCAAGTCTTTTCGAGCCAGACTTGATTTATACCGCGGCCATACCTCTCTAGGAATCTACCCGACCTTAACGGTAATGTTCTTGTGAACTACGATGTTTATGTAACCACAGGGCCAGACCAAAATTTAAATGGCCAAATAACCGATCTACAATTTCAGCTAGGAACAGGCCAATTTCACGATGTTCAATTACTGATATTGATAATATTTTTATATGTCGGTTTTTCGTACAGACCTTTCTTAAGAGGTGTAAGGCCCAATAACCGATCATTAAAAAATATCAACTTGGCACAGGCCTATTTCCCGATGTACAATTACAGATATTGATAATATTTTATTTACATTTGTTATATAAAAAAAAGACACCGATTAAAATTGATTTAAATTCATTCAATAAATAATAAAGGCAATGTACACGGTACAAAACCTTTGCAGGTTTTTAACTTCACAGGGATGATTGGTATCTATTAGGACTCCATTCCTTTCGAATTAAAGGTTTGTTGGAATTCCAATATGGCCGCAAGAGCACAATCGGTGATATCCTTTTGTGCCCGATATCTAAACAAGAAAATGCTTGATCTTTCTCAAATTAAGTGGGGTATTGGTACCTATAAGGACTCCAGACCTATCGAATAACAGGTTTGTCGGAATTCTAATATGGCAGCCAGAGCACAATATTTTCTTTCGCGCACGAGATCTCAACAAGAACATGCTTGATCTTTATCATTTTCACAGGAATGATTGGTACCTATGAGGGCTCTAGACCTGATGAATTACAGACCTGTAGTTTTCCAATATGGTTGCCAGAGCTTAATCGGTGATTTTCTTTCGTGTGCAATATCTCAACAATAATATGCTTGAACTTTCTCATTTTCACAGGGATGATTGGTACCGATAAGGGCTCCATCTCTGTCGAATCACAGATATGTCGGAATTCCAATATGACCGCCAGAGCACAATTGTTGATTTTTTTTTTCACCCAATATCTCAACAATAACATGTTTGATCTTTGTCACATTCAAAGAGATAATTTATGCCTATGAGGACCCCATCTAGCGAGGTCTAGATTGGATTCCCCCTTCCACGCATGGGTAAATCCCAGTCACATTGACAGCCGAGTCTTGCTGGAGCTCGCTATCTATATAGCGCGCTCCACTTCTGTATACACACGTTCGAAACAAATTTAAACCGCGCCAGACGCTGTCTCGCGCTTGCTAAATGTTGAACCGATCCAATAGTTGGTCAAAATAGCCCCTTTATAAAGGTTTTTTCTGGAGCGCTCTCAGCGTTTAACGCGCCAAGTCCGCCAAACGCGCCAGATTTCGAGGATTTTTGGTCTGGAGCGCGCTACATTTTTACCATCGGTTTGCGTCAGTTATACATTCTAGCGCGCCAAACGTATGTAAACAGAAATGGAGCGCGCAACATAGATAGCGCGCTCCAACAAGACGGCTGTCATGTGACTGGGATTTAAGGGGGCCGGATTTCGAGGATTTTTGGTCTGGAGCGCGATACATTAGCCCCATTTACACCAGTAAAATGTGAAGAAAAATGTAATGCGGGCTACATTTTAACTTGAGTTCACACTGTGCCGGACCAAGTGACCATGTAGAGCGCGCTATCCTGTCAAGTTAAGCCGCATTGCGCTTGGACCGACTTAGAATCTGCATTGCGTTTACACGCAGGTAAATACTACAATCTAGCGCGGTCTAGATTGGATTCCACCTTGCGCTCATGGGTAAATCCCTGTCACATGACAGCCGAGTCTTGCTGGAGCGGGCAATATAGGTAGCGCGCCTTACGTCTGTTTTCACACGTTTGAAGCACAAATGTTGGCCGCGAAAGACGCTGACTGGCGCGCACTAGAATGTAGAACCGACTCAAACCGGTGGTCAACATGTAGCGCGCTCCATACCGAAAATCCTCGAAACCTGGCGCGTTTGGGCGATGTGGCTCCAGAAAACGTGTGTAAATGGGTCTTATGTCGATTTGCTTTTACGTAGTATATATATTGGAAGAGCACTGATGTGACCAAAGCGAAAGCGTGAAGGTATTTATATAAACATCAGCCATTCTGTTAATAATTAATTTAATGGAACATTTGAACCATTTTCAAAGCTGTGGAGTGATCTTTATTTCATATAATTTCCACACACACACACATATATATATATATGAGGGTAAGTTTAGGTATATATATATATATATATATATATATATATATATATATATATACCCGTTATTGTGTGGTTTTGCATTTGTGTGTGTTTGTCGATCCGACACATGATCTGGATTCAGAACGCCATCAAGGAATATTCATAAATGTACAGTCGTTAATGCTCAAATGAACCTGGGGATATGGGCCGAATATGAGAATGCAAACACAGGTTTCGGAGCATCCCCTTAAATTAAAATCCAACATGGCTTGCATTCCTTGGGAATCAATATTTCTGGTATGTAACTGTTAAAACTTTATGGTTTGGCTTTACAATATGCATAAGTTTGTGTTTCATTTCCAGGGGCGGATCCAGGATTTAGGAAGAAGGGGGTTAGAACCCAGGAGCTATGGCTTATGACAAAGCTGAAATAAGTTCCCAAATCTGGAAATGAGGGTTGGGGTGCGGCGTGTCCAGGACGCAAAAAAATCGTCTGAAACCCTAATTTAAATGTTACGGAGGCTTAAAAAAAAGGGGGGGGGGGGGGTACGGACCCCCTGGAACTCAACCCCCTCCCCTCGCAGGCTCAGCCCCTGATTTGGCATTTAGAAATCGCGGCGTATCGTACCGACATCCGATATTATAGAAAGTCTACGACTGAAGTAGGCTTACCAGTCCAATATAAATGCCTCCTGGATCGTGTATTCACGGCTGATGATACAGAGCACAACAGAGAGAAATCGACAATAACAAGTCATCTGTTTAAACTTTTGTCCGCGTCACAATGCGTGTTAATTTCACATCAGGTATTAACAAAATGTGTCAATATGAAATGACTTTTTAAATTTGTACTGCAACATTTATCGTGAATAATCCCCATGCATGTTTTTTTATGAATTCTAAACACTACTATACTAAGGGTAATCAGATAAGAAGTATATTTTTCTGATCTAACCTGAGTATTTTAATCGCGGCGTAAACATGTCGATACATATTTCTTATGACCTCAACTCATTTTCAGAGAAACCACTTCAAAATATGATGTTTATTTATCAGACGTTCTGGGCTATTGTTTAAGATTATATAGATTTGTAACTGTAAGTCATAACAAGTCCGATCTATTTTTATTCATCAGATACACCTTAAAGTGACAA
This sequence comes from Sipunculus nudus, assembly GCA_026874595.1. Lineage (NCBI taxonomy): Eukaryota > Metazoa > Annelida > Sipuncula > Golfingiida > Sipunculidae > Sipunculus > Sipunculus nudus. Next base: position 78,652,931 of record CM049311.1, read on the forward strand.
AATAGACTTATTATATTTAATATTACATCAGTATTCAGTATTTATATAAACAGTATTGCCCATTTAATGAGAGTCGGATGTGTTTGTATTCTTAAAGCCTGAGAAACAAGACAAATAATATTCCTTAAGTCATTATGCAAGTACCAATCTGCACAAACTCGCTGCTATCCGGTTCAAAGGCAAATTTATAATCTGTCAGAATTAGCTGCATCCGGCTTAAATGTGTTTCATAAATGATATGATCTCGCCTCTTTTATGGAATACCTCGATTGCGGATTTGTTACAGACACACTAAATGGACGGGAATGTTTGACTGTGTTTTTGATAAAAGATGAATGCCAACAGCTATGATTGTATTTGGATATCACTGGTATGAACTGATTACTTTCGACTTCACATGGAAACTCTTTGTTCGCCTTAAATACTGCTATTATGTATCAAAGGAGTCTGAAAAGGTATATTTCAAAGAATTTACAGTTCCGTTATAATGGCTCCAAGCTACCAACATTGATCTAAGCTTTATCAATATATTGATAAAATTTATTCTATTTAGACACGAAGGGAATGATTGGTTTAGAGCCATTATTACTAAAGATCAGTTGCCTTATCAGAGCATAAAAGGCCTATCCATTGCAGCCTCTTAAGGTCTGCACAAAAGGCTTCGGGGAAAGACAATTCTGATTTAACCTCCTCTTTAAAGGCATTCAGCAGTAAAAAAAGAAACAAAAAAAAATATATTAGAGATACATGTCTAAATGAAGGGAATATCTCCCAATCGCTGTGTCGACAGTTGAGCATTTTAACCCCCAAAAGATAGCAGGGTAAAAGGTCCCCCCCCCCCCTTAAAGATAAACCTGTGCAGACAATAGTTGAGGAAAGAATATGCTTGTCCTCTTTGGCTATCTATGGAGACGTAACATCGATTGGGAGTGGAAGCAGATGTCTTTTTCGAATTATGTACTGTGGATATATATTTTATAAAGTGGCAGTGTTTCCATCAATCTCCACATTAAAAACACATCGCAGTTGATATTTTGGCGGGTTGATATCACCGATTATTAAGACTCATCAGATTCAGTTTATAAAGGTAATAAAGGTGAAGGTGGGGGTGTACAGTCTGATATCAGACTAAAAACCAGAAAGAAAAAAAAAACTGGATAGACAGTAAAGAAATGTTTGCAATCCCAGACAGGCCTATGGTTCACACAGGGTTCATGATTTATCAACATCATTCTTACAGTGTTTTATGTATAGGTATAAAGCCCAATATTTGCCTCTGCATGGGTGGCATTACAGTGCGTCATATTAGAGCGTACATGTTTGTTGTGAAGGGAGTTTGGCCGTAGCTGCTGTCTCTTAAAACTTATAATCGTAATCTGAAATGAAATAACTGTTGAGGTTGACTGTGGAGACATTTATGATTAAAAAATGGAAAGTAATTGAAGGACCGTGGCATAACAGGACATGACATTTAATATAAGAAAACATCTTGGGAGCAAATGTTCCTCCGTCTCGACGTAAACGGGGCATCTTACGCAGTTCAAATGACATTGACGGAGATATAATGAAAAATAACATCAGTTTAACTGTCATCACGGTTTCAATAGACTTCTTGCCCGTAGTTAAATCTCTTTAGGTTTTATGCCTTAAAATATGAAATATTGTAAAAGGTCTTGTTTTCCTCTAAAAGCAGTCCTATTTCAATAACCACCGCCCACTAGTTTAATTTGCCATGAATTTTATTAGACCTGCAGACACTTCGAAATCATTGATCACCCGCCCCCATCCACCTGAGAAACCAAAGATAGGTATTTACGGGAAAGTTCAGAACACAAATACAATACGTTAAAGGAAGACATTCATTAAGCCAGCGTTAAACTTAGCATTCCAGGTCAATTAATATAGTACAGAAATGTTAATGGAGCACGCTACCATAAGGCTTAAATTCAGGTATCATTATACCTTTAGCGTGCTTACAATCATTATCCATCCATCAACCTTACATGAAGAGAGAACCTCTGAGATGTATCCAACCCATTACCCATGGTCTCTCATGTCTGCAATAAGAATTGAGCACATTCTTTACGTTTGGTGCTGTTTTCACGCAAGGTGTTGAGACAGTGTGGAAGGATCGCTGTTCATAGTGAATCGACCAAACGTTAAGTAAATAGCAATGATATTTAGCGTGTTCAGTCAGAGCCGAAGAGCTCCATGGTCAACCTTTGGTTTCACATTATAAATCAAGATGAGGATACACTAATACTATAAGGTTCTGTTTAGATATAAGTAAAAAGCTGGCATTCACTTCCTCGTTCGCATTAATTTCATAGTACCGAGTACGCTACATACCGGAAATGATGAACTTACTGTGACGTATTTCGTATATCAAACTATTACCGGGAATATCAGTTACAATATCGATATAATCTGCCAAGTGCCGCGGCCCCCCTCCCCCTTTCCCCGTAGCCGGTAGAAAATCAGTTGCATGTTTTTGTCTAATATTTGCTCGGTGGTTGCAATAAACCTGTCGGAAAATCTCATTTACTATGAAGACTGTTCTTTAAAAACTAGAAAATTTAAAACGTATTCCCCATTCACTTTTACATGACAATCAGTTCAACTGTGATTTTTACGAAGTACTTCCAATGTTGTGCCGCAGTTTAATATAAACCTTGGGACTGATTCTTTCATACAGAAAGTTATGAAAAATACTAAATATGATAATATCAATATAATTTATACGGAGTTGGTTTTTTTCTGGACCATGTTTTACCTACTTCCGCTATGATGTAGTCTTCCAAATACGAAACACGAAACGTCGGTGAGCTATTCCAGAACAAGTTTGTTTTCTTTGCTAGATTATTTACTAGAAAACTGCATAACTCATATTTTTAATATTTCCCTATAAGGTGCCCCTATTTTTTATGCTTCATGGTCCCCAAACATGTCACGCTTTTTCCGGAGGCACCTTTGGGAGTTTTGAGCTCATCGGCCTGTTAAAACCATGGTTAGAGCGCATGTCCTGTCCAAACAGCGTTTTTGTGTAATACGCGGCACGCGGGTCCACTAAAATCCCCATTGATCCCTATATCCATTATAACGCCTCCAAAGGAAGTTTTTTTTCTCTCGAAAGGAAGAAAAGAATTTTAATCCAAAGACCACATGACTCCGTTTTCAGTGCGAGGGGTTTTCGGTTTGGTCAACACTGAGGACTGAGACCGGTTACGTGGCCACCGTTTGACATTCTTTTTATGGGTTGCAGGTATGTTGATTTCTATACATTTCCACGTATATTTCAATTATATCCATTGTTTTAACACTTTGGTCCATGTATGTGTATTTTAAAAGTTTGTTCAAGAAGCCTACAACTTAAACACCGTTGCTTGGGGGGGGGGGGGGGGTTACACATATTTTTAAGACCAGCTGTCGGTAGAGAAGAGCCCGTGTTACATGAAACATGTTACCAGTTAAACTTAATGATATGGATTCTATTAATAACTATGTTCTTTAATCCCCAACAAACTACATTATGTAATCGGACCATACAAACAAGAATCGTCTTAATTATCGGTCATGAGTTCACGTGTATACGTTTCAGGTATGAACACTGTCATGCTTCACTAACGAGTTTACCTTGCCAATGGAGGAACACATACGAATGGGCGCCTTCCACACGGGGTGTACAAAGAAATTGTCCTTTGGTATAGATGAGAAATTTTATAGTGATGATTATGAATACCCCCAATCTTCAATGGGCTATTGATTACCCTAACCCTGTACATATGTTCATCAAAAACCAAAAATAACAGTTTGCGTTAATTTGCTCAGAGGCAAAAGTCCGCTGGGCTTAAAAGAATTCGCAAAAAGCTCAAGATTAAAATACGTGACATTCAGTCCCTACCAGCTCAATACGAAATTGTTTATCTTAGAGAACCATGGATTTTCCACGGGTGCTGCTAGTCTATATAATTAATACGGAGTTTGGTTTTTTCTAGACCACGGTTTACCTGCTTCGATTCTGAATTCGGCAGAAGTATCGGTGGTGCGCTCTTCCAGGACAAGTTTGTTTTATTTTGCAGGATTTGCCCTATTAAGCTGAATAATTAATAATTTTAATATTTCCCCATTAGGTGCCCCTATTTCTTTTGTGCTGCAAGGTCCTCCACGCCTGTGACGCTTTTTTTCAGGAGGCGCCTCGGGGATTTTCACCGGCCTCTTTAAGACCTTGGCTAGAGCGCAAGCCCTGCTCAAAAGGCATTTCCGTGCAATAAGCTGTCAGGCTGGTCCACTATAATCCCCATTGATCCCCCATATCCATTGTAACGTCTCTAAAGGAAGTTTCTCTCTCAAAAGGAAGTAAAGGTTTTAAATCCAAAGACCACATGACTCCGCTTTCAATGGGAGGGCTTTTCAATTTGGCCAACACAGGGCACTGAGTCCAGTGAGGTGACCACCGTTTGACCATTTTTTATGGGTTACAGGTATGTTGATTTTTATACATTAAAAAAATATTTTTCCATGATAACCATGGTTTCAAAAGTTCGGCAAATTCATGTGTTTTAGGAAGTTTTTTTTTTCAAAAAGTAGCCCCACAACTTAATTATCATTCGGGTTTGGTGGGGGTGAGGTCTTGGGACGGGGGGGGGGGGGGGGGGTTATATATAGTTGTTAAGATCCGTTGTCTGTGGGGGCGGTTAAACATTAAAAAAATATCACCAGTACATATTTAAATTGATAACAAACTAGAATCTTTAGTCAGGGCGTACAGACCTCAACCAGAATCTCCTTTAACACAGACATGTGTTCACGTGTATGCGTTTCATGTGTGAACAGTAACACGAGTTCACCTTGCTAGTGGCAGAACAAATAAATACGAATGGGAGGCTTGCACACGGGGAAAAAAGAAATGGTATTTTGTCATAATGGTTTATAAGAAAACATATATTGTGGTGATTCTAATTACCTCCAAAATGAAATGGGCTATTGATATGTCTTTACCCTAAACCTATATAAATGTTCAACAAAACATTTTTCGCCTGTCACGCTTTTTCAAGAGGCGACCTGTAATCCTCACTGAATCCCATTTCCATTATATCGCCTGTTAAGGAATTTTACTCTGTCAAAAGGAATTAAAGATGTTAAATTCAGGCGCGGGACACATGTCAACATAATCTGATAATAGGGAGCACTTTTCCGTTGAGTGGACACAAAGAGCTGAGACCCTTTACACGATCACCGTTTTATAGGTTTACAGGTATGTTGATTTTTATACATTCAGAAGTATCTTTCCATGATAACCATGGTTTTAATAGTTCGGCCGATTCTCAATCTCATGGGTACTTTGAAACCCCCGCCAGAATCTACTTATCAGTCGTTCGTTCATACGTGCACGTTTCATGTAAAACTCTGGCATGGTTCAGAAACACGGGTTCACCAGGCGAGTGTCAGAACATCTGCATACAAATGGGCGGCTTCCTCGGGGACAAAGGAATAGCCCCTTATAATTATTCTTTTGTGACACTGTGATTATGGCACTTAAGAAAATATATATTATGGTGATTACGATTACCTCGAAAAATGAAATGGATTACGGGTGCAGTTTTACTCTACTCCTCTAAAAATTTTCAGCAAAAATCTGTATATTACATTTTGATTTAATGGAACCAAGGCTGAAGTGGATTCTTTGCTAAATGCTTTCATCGAAATATATCAACCTTTCTTTTTATCTAGGAGACTTGTCCATTTTGCATCAGACCTGCTTATTACATGACAATTTACAGTACTTAAACCAAAAATTTAATACTGTTGGAATATATTTTTCTTGGCCTATCTTTTTCACATTGGCAGCTATACGTTACGCGAACAAGAGACTTCCACGACATATAAATGTGTAAACAAATAACGCATGTGCCTGTTAACATGCCTTAGACTATACCCTCAACTGACTACACTGAATAAACATCGTCTTTAGCGATGTCGCCTGAGCTTCAACTAATACAAAGGATCTTTCATATAATTTCACGGTAGAATGTTTCATTATACAATCGTTATATCTACGATAATTCCCAAGCAATGAAGCTGTCGGACCTATGTTGTTTATCGGAAAAAAACTTCTCAAGTTCGTACACCCTGTATATGCCTCACGTCTCTTTCCAAAATTATTTATTTTTGTGTGATTTCTGGAAAAGAATTACTTTTCTATGTTTGATAGTTTGGTGGAGGGTGTCCCTGGAGAATTCTAGCTGAAGTAATATTTATATCATGTAAGTGAAACATATATAAGTGACAAAACACATATAAGTGACAGAAGTTCCTGCAAAAACCTTAGGATTGAAATATGCGTCGTTTAGTTCCTATCAGCTCATTACAAAAATATGCATCAAAAAGAGCCGTGGATGCTCCACGAGAGCAGCTAGTATAATATTAATACGCAGTTGGGTTTTTTCTAGACAATGGTAACCTATTTCCGTTCTGATTTGAATCACCAAATTATACACATGTCTCATGTATCGTCAGTGTGCTCCTCTTGGAAAAGTTTATTTTCTTTTGAGGGATTATTTCCTATGAAGATGCATAATTCGTTAACTAATATTACCCACATAGGTGCCCCTAGTTGTTTTGCGCTTAAAGGTCCTCCATTATAACATCTGTTAAAACCTCACATATTTTCTTTTGGATCTATCAATCTCAATGGAGGTTGAAAACATACCAGTACATCTAAAATCTGATAGGGGTTCTATAAACAAACAGGTTCTGCAGTCAGAGCCTACAAACCTTAGCCATATTTTTGTTATTAGTCATGTGTACACTTTTCATGTATAAACACTGTTACGCTTCAGTAACCGGTTTCATCTTGCGAGTGGAAGAACAAATACATACGAATTGGTGGCTTCTCATTTGAACAAAGAAATCGTCCTTGGTCATAATGGTATAAGAAAAAAATGTATATCAGGGTGATTCTGATTACCTCCACAATTTATCAGATTTTACCCTAACCCTGTACAATTTTTCAGCAAAATCCGTATATAACTTTTAGTGTCAATTTGCATAGAGACAAAGCAAAGGACCATATTTTTGGCAATGACTTGCACAGAAAGACGTTAACCTTCCTTTCATCTTAGAGCGTTGCTAGTTTTCGACCAGACCTGGTCAATCAACAAAGATCAGGGTAAATATTCAATTTTGTTGAAACCTATTCATCTGAGCCTGTCTTTTCACTTTGGCTGCTATACGTTGTATTTTCGCGTGCAAGAGTCATCATCGACATACATTTATCTGTTATCATGCCTAAGATTACCATCACCTGATATATAAAAAAAAACATTTTACCTCTTGAGCTTCAAGTTATAAAAAGTATATTTTTAAACTTTCACTTTGCCATAGTCTTATAATTTTTCAAATTATTTTCACAGTAGATAGCTTCAATATGCAATCGTTATATATATTATATGGTCTGGACACCAGCAATGATGATCTGGTACTCGTGTTGTTTATCATAAAAATATTCTAGCTTATAATTCGTAGACCCTATGTATGCCTCGCGTCTTTTTCCCAAACATATTCCTTTTTTTTGTGATTTGTTGAATACTATAATTTGCCATTCTTTGCTGACGTTTTATAGGGGGTGTCTCGAAGAATTCTAGCACAAATATTTATTATATTATATTGTGAACGACATGGGAATAAGTCCTTGCGGAAGCCAAGGATTAAAATATAGATGCGACATTCAGTCCCTAGCAGCTTATTGCAGAACTATTTATCTTACAAAACCGTGGATTTTCCACAGGTGCATTCAGTACATGATTAATACGCAGTTGGGTTTTTCTATACAATGGTTTACCTGCTCTCTGATTTGACTTTCCAAATTATACACACATATCCTCGGTGTGCTCTTATAGGAAAAGTTTGTTTTCTTTTTTTTTTTTCATATTAAGCTGCATAATTAATCATTTTGATATAACCCCCAGAGGTGCCCCTATTTCTTTTGAACTTTATGGTCCTCCACGGAGGTCACACTTTTTCAGGAAGCGCCCCGGGGATTTTCCAGCATTTCGAGCTCAGTAAGCATGCATGCTCTGCCCGAGCCCGAAGTTTTCGTAAAGAATTTAGATTACCCCCCCCCCCCCTTTCAGGTTACCCCTAATAATCTGTAATCGATTTCAGATGACCTCTTGGGAGTAGCCTGAATTCATTTCGGGTTGCCCTTCTCTGATTTAAAGTCAACAAACATAAAGAAACAATCGATTTCAGACTGCAATCCTACCCCCCCCCCCAAAGGGCCCGGGTAATCTTAAGAGGGGATAATTTGAAATCGGTGCACCCGGCACCTGATCTCGGCTGATTTCTAAGATTGTTCTGATCCTGTTAAATAATTGTTTGCGGTTCGCACAGTTAAAGTCTGAGGTAAAATTAAATTAAAAACAAGTCTCAACAGGCCAGTGAAATTCCCCGAGGCGCCTCCGGAAAAAGCGTCACAAGCGTGGAGGACCTTGCACCAAAAAAGAAATAGGGGCACCTTATGGAAAAATATTAAAATCATTAATTATTCAGCTTAATAGGGCATTATCCCGCAAAATAAAACAAACTTGTCTTAGAAGAGCGCACCACCGTCTTCCGAATTTGGAGAGTCAAATCAGAACGGAAGCAGGTAAACCGTGGTCTAGAAAAAACTCAACTCCATATCAATTATAAAGAATATATATTTTCAACTTAAAGAGAGAAGTGGGCAGTAGTGTGTTACCAGACAAGAAGGAGTATTGGTTGGGCTATAAGTTTGTTAGGGCAAATGATTATTACCTTGACCGTGACCGTTTGTTATTTGGATATATAAGTATATAAATTACCAAATGATAAACCGGGTCACCCTGGCAATAACTTGATCTGTTAATGGTTATTATCTTGTACATGTCGCTAGTGCGAATCGCAGCATATCACGTGAATTTTGTAATAATCTAATCATCATTCAGATCTGATTTACGTGAGGTTGTGAATAATTGTAAAGCTCTTGATTTCTCATTAAGAAATCGCGGCGTATCATACCGACATCTGATATTAGAGAGTCTACGACTGATGTTGACTTACCAGTCTAGTGTGCGTGTTTGTGGTTTTTTTTTCACAACACAACTCACGCAATTCTGAACGGAATCTCATGACATTTTAAAAACATTTTGGAAATGGACCAATCAAAAATTCATTCGATTTTGGTGTGGATCCGGATCTTATGAACAGCATCAAGGAATATTCACAAATGCAGTTACTTATGCACGCATGAACCTGGCAATATTGGTCAATTAAATGAATGCATACACGGGTGTTGGGAGCATCCCACAATAATGATCGATAGCGGAGGCATGCATTCCTTAGTAAGCAGAGTTATTGTTGTCACTTTGTTTTTCTCTAAACACTCAGCGGCGACACGTCGTGGTCATTTCAAGAGAGAGAATTTTGCAATAACACGTGAATACTTTTTCTTTTAAATTTACATAGTTCATTCTAATTTCAATTAAATTGAAATGGAAACGTGTGGGATGGAAGTGATGAAATTGATGTGTTCTTAATCATTGTCTCCGGCTTGCATATGTAATTAGCCGATTTGTTTGTTACACTACATTCAGCTCGGTCTAATAAAGATTAAATGCTTACTGTCACCGTATCCGAATATATATAATTCGATAAGACGTATGTCATTTCTAGGCAAACTTTGTTGTTTCAATGACGTATCTACCGACATCTGATATTAGAGAATCTACGACTGATGAAGCTTACTAGTCTTCTAGAAGCTTATAGCTTACGAGAAGCTATAAATGCCTCCTTGGTCGTGTGTTAACGGAAAATGATACTGAGCATAACAGAGAGAATTTGACAATAATAAGTCATCTGTTTAACTTTTTGTCATGCATGATAATTTCTCATCGGGTATTAACATGTGTCAAAATGAAATGTCTAATCAAATATGTACTGCAACATATCTCATGAATAATCACCTATAAAGTATGTTGAATTAACAATAAAAATAGCGTCTTTTCTTTGAAATAAATTGGTACCTGCCAAAATTATGCAATGAAACCGTTGGCTTACTTCTTTCTGTACACGAATGTTAAAAACAGTCGACCGGGCGCTATCCCAGGTGTCAACTTTAACACAGCGCATTGGACTTCGTGCACACCCTTGGCCAATTTATAAGTCAATCAGGAGATACTCTGACTGACTTGGCTCCAAAAATGTAATACAGGTTCCCGCTGTCTAAAACATCAAATGTTATCTGTCCTGGATGCGTAAAATCGGACCTCGGTCCACGCGGCCATTTTATGTAACAGACACACGTGAACTATGTTAACAAACACGCAAAACCATATCAAGGTGTTAAACATCTCAAAGGGAGGTTCTGAGACAGTGTCCTGGGATGGTTTTGCTTGGAAAGTTTTGAATAAAGTAAACTGATAGAGTGAAAGAATAGGCATTATATTGCTCCTGATTATGTCTCTTTAAAGAATTCTGAACTCTACTATGATAAGCGTGTATTATATTTTTTTTGTTTTTATTAATATCATTATTATTAGTATTACTATTATTATTATTATTATCATACCATAAGAAACGGTAAATCCAAGTAATCAGATAAGACGTATAGTTTTTCTGATGTAATCTGAGCATTTTAATCGCGGCGTAAACATGTTGATAAATATTTCTAATATTTCATAGAACCACTTCAACATGAAATATGTTTATTTATCGGACCTATTGTTTAGGATAATATAAACTTGTAACTGTAAGTCAAAACAAGTCGCATGTATTCTTATTCACCAGAAACACCGTCGAATGACAAAAACGGACTTATTATATTCAATATTACATCAGTGTTCAGTATTAATATAAACATTATTATTTCCTTTTTAATGAGGGTCGGATTTTATTTTATTCTTAAAACCTGAGAAACAAAGGAGAAAAATAAGACATAAAAATATTCCCGGAGGCATTATACAAGTACTGATCTTCGCGACTTGTTGTTATCCGGTTTTAAGGCCAATCTATAATCTGTCAGAATTAGCTGCATCCGGCTTAAACGTGTTTCATAAATGATATGATCACGCCCCTGTTATTCGGTTACCTGGATTGTGGATTATGTTACATTAACACTGAATGGATGGGAAAGTTTGCCTGTGTTTTTGATTAAAAATGAATTTCTACAGCCATGATTATCTGTGGGTATCACTGGTATAAACTGATTACTTTCAGCTTCGTATAAAAAAACCTTTGTCCGCCTTAAATACTGCTTGCTTCTATGTATCAAAGAAAGTGTGAGAAGGCACTTATCGCAGGATTTACCGTTCCGGTGCAAAGGCTACCATAATTGCTCCAAGCTTGGAGCGCAACGTATTGATAAAATTTATTCTATTTCTACACGGAGGGAATGATTCGTTTAGAGCAGTTCTTCCTAAAAGATCAGTCGACATATCTAAGCAGATGTCAACTCCAAGGTCAAAATATAGTGAATGCCTATGCTTTGCGGCCTCTTAAGGTCTGCACAAAGGCTTAGGGAAAGACAATGCTGATTAAAACTCCTCACTTAAAAACATTCAGCAGCAAAAAAATAAACACGAAGATACATATCTAAATGAAGGAAATGTCGCTGTGATCGCTGTGTTTACAGTTATGGTATTTAACCTCCAAAACATAGCAGGACAAACGGTGACCCCCCCCCCCCCCCCCCCTTAAAAATAAAACCTTTGCAGACAATAGTTATGGGGGAAAATAAGCTTGTCCTCTTTGGCTTTCTATGGAGACGTAACATCGGGTGGGAGTGGAAGCGGATGTCTTGTTCGAATTATGTGCTGTGGCCACCTATGTTATAAAGTAGTAGTGTTTCCATCAATCTCCAAAATAAAAATAAATCGCAATCGGTATTTTGGCGGTCAGATACCACTGATGAATTCGGTCACATCCGACGTAATTTATTAATAAAGGTACAGGTGGGGGTTTCTAGTCTGATATCATCGACCATGTCAGTCTCATCCGCCTTTACACTTTACCAACTTTAAATCAAAAATTCAGTAAATAATAATGAGATGGGACATACAGTGTGAAAAACGGTAGGAAAATGTCAGATAAGAAACAGTAATAAGGAAATAACTCATAAAAGTAACAAATTTAACCGAGACCTAAACTAATAGCAATTCAAGCGCCTGTGCAACAACGAACAGGCCCGAAAGACTTGGAAGGCAAAGTGTATAATTAATTCAGTCGGATGAGACTGACATGGTCGGTGTTATCACACTCTAAACCAAAATGAAACTGGATAGACGGTAAAGAAATGTTTGCAGTTCCAGACAGGGCTATGGTTCTCACAGGGTTCATGATTATCAATATCATTCTTACAATGTTTTATATATAGGTATAAAGGCCATTATTTTGCCTCCGCATGGGTGGCATTACAGCGCGTCATATTAGAGTGAACATGTTTGTTGTGACGGGAGTATGGCCGCAGCTGCTGTCTCATAAAACTTATGATCGTAATCTGAAATGAAATAACAGATGAGGTGGACTCTATGGGGACATTTATGATTATAAAATGGAAAGTAATTGAAGGACCGTGGCATAATAGGACATGAAACTTCATATAAGAAAGCATCCTGGGAGACATGTCCCTCCGTCTCGATGTAAGCGGGGCATCTTGCGCAGTTCAAATGACATTGATGGAGATATAATGAATAATAACATCAGTTTTACTGTCATCACGGTTTCAGTATACTTCTTGCCGGAAGTTAAATCCCTGTAGGTTTTATGCCTTAAAATATGAAATATCATAAAAGGTCTTTTTTTTCCTCTAAAGGCGGCCTTTTGTACAAAAACTACCGCCAGCGAGTGTAATATGCCATGAACTGTAGCAGACATGCAGACACTCCGAATTCATTGATCAACCGAACCCACCCACCGGTGAAACCATGCAAGTATAAACGGGGAAGTGCAGCGTGCACATACAATACATTAAAGGGCGACATTCATTAAGTCAAATCAAAAAGCATTTCCGGATAAAGTTTAGAAATGTTAATGGAACACACTACCATAAGGCTCAAAATGCAGGTAGCATTATATCCTAAGCGTGCTTACAATCATTACCCATCCTTCAACCTTATATTAAAGGAGGACCTCCGAGATGTATCCAACACATTACCCAGGTCTCTCATATCTGGAAATAGGAACTGAGCGCATTTAATATATGTTTTACGTTTGATACTTTGTTCACGCAAGGAGTTGAGACAATGTGCAGGGGTCGCTGTTCATAGTGAATCGACCAAACGCAAAGTAAATAACAAAGATACTCAGCGTGTTCCATCATAGCCCAAGAGCTCCATGGTCAACCTTTGGTTTCACATTATAAACCCTGATAATGATATACTATTACTAGACGATTCTTTAGATAAAAGTTATAAGCGGGCGTTTGCCGATGACGCTACGTATGGGTAATGATGAACTTGCTGTGACTACTACTGGCGGTCATCAGGTTGATGGAAGTTAAATAACACACAGACTTTTAACATTCTGTAATATGTAAGTCCTACCCGATCACAAAACATTGATCTGATTTCAAGAAGTCAGGGGGGGGGGGAATCAGCAGAATAACCGCTTTTTTACTAAAACAGAGTCACCTAGATTTTGTGTCATGATGCTTTTAAAACTATACCCACATCGCGCCGTTACAAGTAAACGTTTCAAACACTTTCTACACCATGGGTACACCATGGGATGGGGTTACTGACTGCGCCATTTCTTCTTAAAGTCCATATTTTTCTGTATCTACTCCTTGTATATATGTATATTAAGATGTGGATCATCAGGTTTATTTATTGATGTGTTTTTGTTTTATTTTCCCCTTGGCCCCAGACTGTGTCAGATAAATAATTTTTTTTGGAAGCCGTAATCGTAAGTTACACATCTGCTCGTTCCATTAGACATATTTATTATTCTATCACCTGAAAGACATGCAATGATGTCTCCTGAAGGGGACCAGCTAAAAGGGCGGTTTGCTTCATGCAGACACATACCGTCTGTTCGCTTAAATGAAACTGCATTAAACTACAACTTGAGCAGTAAATACCAGATATGGTATTCGCGTCACAAAGTGGTCACATAGCTAATTTATTATTTTACCCTACTTTTGAAAATGTACTTTGTGATTTTTAAAATATAACCTGGACGTTTATCACTTGCAGACCCAGAGTAATGTCTCATTAAACGAACGATCACGACACTCCTACTAGCACGAGTGTTCACGTCATTGTTTATGGAGGGGTTAAATCCCCGCTAAAGCGGCTTGAACAATAGACGTTAAGAAAATAATTCTGTACATGTGACAAAAGATAATAGGATACGATCTTAGCATTGTTTACAAAGGGACTGAACATAAACAATTCATATGACAATGTAACACAGTTTGGGAATAAATTATGAAACGTCTCTTTTTGCAGTTTTTGACGACACCCCCGTCAGGTTGTATTTTCATTAAGGCCACAAAAATGATTGTCCTATAGACCCTTTTTCTTAACCAGTCAAAATTTGAAATGGTTTGATAATCTAGATAAATTTGAGTTCTTTATCCATAACGTAAAGTATTCTTTTAAGGAATGTGTGCCATGGCACAGAATAGCGACATCACCGAGGACCAGGTATTAATGTGCAAAAAAATATTTGACATACGAAAAATGGAGCGGCGAATCCGTAGAACAACTTATATCGCTTTATGGCCTTGTCGTTGTTGGTTTTTATTTAGCTGGTTGGTTGGTTTAATGGTTGGTGAGTATATTTACGGGTTTTCTGTTTGCCACTTTATTTAAAAAAGTTACGGTTTTTTATGAACTTTGTTGGAAGGCTAGGATAATAAACAAGGAACATTGCACTAAATCATTTAGGAAATCGGATTCAGGCAATGTTTAGTTTTTAAAGGTTTTACCCTATTTTGAGATTTGTTTATCCCACAATTCGTTATCCTGACCGAGGGCCAGTGTCATTCATTGCTATTATAGGATGCTTTTGTTTTGGCAAGTAGGGTCCTCTGGTGTGCAGCCATGGAGTTGTGAAGCGTGGAAAATATTTCTGCCTCCTTCCGAAAGGCATGCATTCATCCCCGTTCGTGTGTGTGATTGTGTGTGTGATTGTGTGTGTGATTGTGTGTGTGTTTGTGTGTGTGTTTGAGTATTTGTTCACAACATAACTCACGCCATCATGAATAGAATCCCAATGAAATTTTCGGAATATATCGGAAATGGGCCAATTAAGGATCAGTAAGATTTTGGTGTGGTTCCTCCTCATGATCCGGTTCCAAGAAGGACTTCCATGACTATTCACAAATAAAGAGTCATTAATGTAAAAGTAACTTAGAAACATTGGTCGAATAAGTGAATGTAAAAACGAGATAGGGGGGGGGGGGGGGGAGGCATATTCCCGAATGAGCCTGGGAGTAAGGGCCTAATAAGAAAATGCGAACACGCTTTCGGGAGCATTCCAAAATAAGGACCGGCCACCTAGCCGAGGCTTGCATTCCTGAGAATGCATATTTTTAGTTTTTTTTTTTATGTAACAGACAGCAAAGTAGAATCCTAGAGGAATTCCGGGCCTTATAAAAACATTCATTTAAGTTATGTTGCTGATAATATTTCTCCAATTGATTAAGTACATGTACGCTTAGAATCTGAAGCCCTCGACATGGGAGTCCTTCCCGCGTCAGAAAAATCAATATTCATATCAACTTGAATAGTTTCATATGTCACCTTTCGGAATAGAAGCAGGAACTTTTAATGTCAACGAAAACCTTAACCTTTAGCAGAAAATACTGTTTAGGCTTTGTATGCAGGGTGTTAGCATTTAAATTTTGCAGCAGGCTTTGGCATGACAAACACAAATGGACAGAGGAGGATTTCACAGGAAGATGTACTTGCAGAAGCGGATGCAGAGCCCCCCCCCCCTTAGCCGCCGTTAAACCTTTTTGTAAGGGTTTCAGACTAATTGTTTCAGCCCCTCCCTTTTCCGGATCAAGGAACCGTTTTTTTTTTTCATCAGTCCTCATGGGTTGGACCTCTCCTCTTCTTATTCCTGGATCCACCCAGGCTTAGGTAATACGTGGATGCGTGAGTCAAATTTCGTGAGCACAACACCGGCAGAACGTTTATTCAGGTCGCGAGTGTCATTCTTGCAGTGTTTTTTTTTTTATATAACTTGGTCAGACCTTGTTCGAACAGAAGGGTCGAGTTACTTTGTATATAGAGTTATTAAAGAAAGACCTTCAATACATTTAAAGCTGATTTAATAACCTGGGTATTAATTTATAACGCCGTTTCCTTTATACAAAAATTCACTCCCTTTCGAAGCGGCTTTTGTGTTAATAAATGATTTCGTTTTACGGTACATCATCCTTTGAATGCTCAACCTTACAGAGTGTTTATTATTATGAAGTTTATACTTCTCCGCAACCCATTGTCTGCCAGAGTGTTTGCGATTATACTTCAAAATTCATTTAGTTAGGAAAGCAAAAGTAGCAGACATGAAAGATAAAAATAATTCCAAATTGTTTGTTCAAAAGCAAATCAAAATGTAAAGAATATTATTACGATTATTACACCAAGCCTTGCATGATATTCTTTGAAAATATGGTCAGTGAGCATATTAAATCAGACATGTTACCATAGAAATGTTGCAGAAAGGTATGCCATTAAGGGCAGAAAGCTTGTTCCGTAGAGTTTTTTTTCTGATTAATATTAATATTAGTTGTAGAAGTTGTAGTAGTGGTGGTGGTCGTATTATCTACAATTTTCTTTATATCATTTCATTCTCACCTGCATATGTAGGCATGAATACCATGAACCTCCATTTGTAGATCCAATAATCATACATTAAAATCTTCTAAGCCCTTTAAAATAACTTTACAATACAAAATAAGGGCGCTGTAAAAGCTTTCATATAAATTATATACTACACATTTGTGTGTACAGTTTTCGATAGACCTTTAAAATGCGAATGAATATAGGTGTTGTAAAAAAAGTGGATTCTTTAAAAAATATTCGGTGCTTTATGGAATGAATTCTGGCCTATTGTGATGAACAAGCTGAGAATCGGGACGCCTGTTTAATGTCATGACATCACTGTTACGCTAATGCTCACATATATACCCCTTTGACATAATCTTTCATTACATTTTTAGAACTACACCAGCGATCAAACAACTGCTCTTTTGTTCTAGCATATTCGACGTATGTCTTTCTTTGCGCTTTTCCCAATTTCTGAATTTCTGGCGGTAAGCCTCTGGAACTAACTCATAAACTTTAGGGATTAACCGTTTTACCAGGTCATAGTCAGCAGTAGCTTCTACTGAAAGCTCTGTATAAATTTCTCTGGCCTTGCCAGTCAATACACTTTGTAACAGCAATAGTCCAATTTTCCTAAGGCCATTTTAAATTTTCAGCTACCTTCTCAAAGTGTAAGAAATATTTATCAACCTCTTTTTCAAGAGTCTATTGTGTGTTTAGTAACATCAGAACTGTGAGTTGGGGCAGCACTTAGACGTCGTTTTACTTTAAGTCTTTCTAACTCCAGTCGTTTTAACTCAATGTCTTTTTCCTTTTCTAATTCTAACTGTTTTAATACTAGCTCATGTTGCATTTCTAACTTTTTCAATTCTAGTTGCATAGCAAGGATGTCATTTCTTTTATGTTTCAACTTCAGTCTCTTCAATTAAATCTTTGCTAATAAGCTCTCGCATGATTTTAGCATTGATATCAGGCGTTCTCAAAGCTTTTTTCAAACTTAGCCCCAAGTGTTGTCCCAAACGCAACAATTGTTCTTTTGACAATGTTCAAGTTGATCAGGGTCGGGATCGTCAACAAATGTCTCAGGTTTGAAATCTGCCATGTAAAGATGTCAAAACAATAACAAAAAAACACTGAGATAAATCCTGTAAACAATGTACTGTAAAAAAATATGTAATCTTGTAAATAATGTATGATAAAACAACGTGTCCAGGTCAAGGCCTAATAAATTTGAAAACTATTAAGCATTCCGGACGAGCCCCCAATTTTATGTTACGGAACCTAATATAAACAGATCACGTATGCGTGATGAACACAAATTTTGTAATGGAGATAAAAAATTCAGATTCTCTAACACTAGGCAGCGTGAAATGTCTAGGGGAATGAATGAAGAAGTAAGTGTTTTTTTGTTAACAATTAACTATAATTTATTCTTAAAACAACCCTTACAATACAATTCACTAAATCAATACAATTATACAGTAAAACAGCGTAATAGCAACAAGTCAATGCAATCCAATACCTGGATACCATACCGTCACCACGATAAGTCCTTTAAATGTAAACTCTCGGAGAATGACAGTCCTGTGAAAAGTTCTTTCAACAACCCAGAAAGTAAACTGAAGTCAAAAAGCATAAAATCCAGGAGAAAGTCTTTGAAAATGTATAATTGCCGCATTCGTCGGATAAGGTCTTAGAATCTGACACGCGCTTCTACGTCCGCTGGAATCTGCTCTGCTGTCTGCCCTCTGGTTCTAAAAGCAGCCCCTTTATATAACTTCACACCCAAAAGCCGGGAATTTTCCACTTCTCGAACAGTCTATAAGTTCTTGCACAACACGCGTTTCAGGAATTATCGAGAAGACATCGCTGTGCGTACCTCCACATACCAGGGCCATCACGTGACCCACGACCAGGCGTGAAAACCAAAGGCTCACATGACAACGAGAGTTCTACCGGCACGGACCAAACATAAAATGTAACACCAAACGAGTTACGCCCGTGTCACACAATAAAAACTGTAACAGTAATATATATATATATATATATATATATATATATATATATATATATATATATGTAAATCTGTCTGATGGCTGAACTGTTGAGTTTTCCAACGGTACACGTTTTGGTTGCGAATGGTTACTTGCCTTTTCCATAGTTACATAACAGTGACAGGTATTTATGTATTATGCTACAGATGAAATGGATTCGCACTAAGGTATAGAGAAAAACTATTCGCGTTCCTCAATTCAGCACTCTTTAATAATTATCAATATTAAGTTTATAAATACATTTCGCGTAGAAACTTTGGAAAAATGGCGAACAAGTCAGGAAGCTGCAAATGGAAAAGAATAAGGCCAAAATAAAAGAGGTATGGTTCTCAGGCACTTTTTTTATAAATCAATGCGGGCGGGCGCTTTTTTTTTATTTTAATTTTTTTTGGTATGTTTCGATAAAAATGTCAAATGATAAGGTAAAAGCATGAAAATAACAGTTTTATTTTGCTAAATAAGTAAAAGCACTACAAAACAAAGGAAATTGTATGGTTTTATCTCCTTGAAAGAAATTTCGGAGTGGCAGCAGCTCAAAATTGGAAATTTACTATTGAAAATCAAAATAAAAAGTTTTGATGCGGGGGTTTAAAATTGATGCGGGCGGTGCCTGAGAACCATACCTTTAATTTTTTTGGCCTTACATAAAACGTGGAAAAATCATCTGTTCCAGAAATAATCTAAATGACACTTGAAGTCTGAGGAGTATTTAGTTTCTTCATCAGAGAACAAAGCTTTTATATAACATTGTGCTTAAATGCGTCATTACCGAGCAGAATAGAATGGTATCAAGAGATTCTGAAACTTCAACTCTTTAGAAACCAAAAATGTCAGCTCACATATGACGCAGAGCTGAAGAGAAAAAATAGACATTAACATTTAAAGAGCTGTCATTAATGGAAGACTGTGCCATTATGGGCTGACACAAAACGCGAGAAAAAAAGATCACTGACATTTGCCTAATTTTTTTTTTTAAATTTTTCGTTCCTGGTTACATAATTTTTTTGTGCATAATTTATACGTATCCACTATCAATTAGTGTTAATATATGAGAAACATTTAAGTGTATATGTGCATATGTAAATGTTTGTGTGTGTTTTCAACAAGTGTCCGTTAATAAAGGCCTTTCTGGTAAAATTCGGAGCCTACAAACAGCCTCCGCGATAAGAGTGTACACAGTGCCTATTTCAGTAAAACGGGTTTACCTGGTGAAAGACAGAGAAAGCACTAATCCTAATTACTGTAAATAGGTGGTTTGAACTTGGTAATAAAGGAATCGCCATGTGCCACAATGGGAAATGAGCCTTTGATTAAAAAAAGATGAATGGGCAATATAAGTAACCAAGCAGAAAGAACTTGTTAATAATTGACCTCACGATGTCTTTTCTATTTGTATTCTGTGTATGACATGCTTCCGTTGATAAATGTCCTCTGTTTGCACTATTTTCCCTTTAAACAAGCCGCGGTAGATATCCTTTTCTGGCACTCTTGCCATTACATTGGCAGGACAATACGCCCTCACGTCTGTGTCTGATTGGTCGAGTGGTAAAACAGTGTTTACCAGTGGTTACAGGTCAGTTTTACTGTTTCCCTAAATCGCCATTAATCTGAAAGCGTGACGTAAGTAATGCATTTACGTCACAATTGCTTGCACTTTTGTTTACCGTTATATTTTCTGAGACACCTGCCCGCCCCGGCGTTCATCTTATGTGTCACCCGTTTCCGATGAAAGGACGCGCTGGACCCAAATCCCTCGGAGGGTCAATATAAGGGCTACCCGCCAAATCCCCACCAGCTTTTGGGTAGGTCACATATATCGTAATTCTACAAAAAAAAACATACACGACGAGCCAGATTACCTACAAAACTTAATGGATTCTTTCTTGGTGAAAATTTTTACAAATTTTGTTCATTACTTTTTTTTAGTAAAATTATTTAGAACAAACCCAACAAAACAACGAGCCAAGGGGAAAGCATAACATCTTGGTCTCCAGGTTGAGGCGCTTCCTGTTGTTCTTATATCTTTGCTGGAGTCGTTTTGTCACAAGTTGAAATCGCAGTGACCCCATACAGACCTATTAATGGAAGACATCACCCAAGGTCTGGGCCATTATGGGCTGACACATAAAACGCGAGCCACAAATGTTCAATGACATTTACCTAACTTTTTTTTTTTTTCCTTCCTCGGTACCCAACTTATATTTATTGATTTGTACATGTATCCACTATCACGTAGTGTCAAAGGGAAAGCATATCATCTGGTTCTCTAGGTGGGGGTATAAAACGTATAACTGGTACGAAAAGTTTTCTCAATATGAAAGTCTACGAAAGGGTTTTTCTTTCTTCTGTATATGCAGTTCTGCACGCACGTATGTATGTGTGTGTTGAGAGAGAGAGAGAGAGAGAGAGAGAGAGAGAGAACGAACTATGAGACCGAGGAAAAGAGAGTCACAGTCAAGCTGTACACATTTATATGTTTCAAAACATTTTATTTTCATAACTGTTTTGGTGTGAGTAATCGATTCCCAGTATTTTATCCAAGGTGTACCCTTGTCTCGCCAACATTCGATTATGCGTACTGACACGCCAACAGTCTCTCCCGGGTCTTGCTGCTGACAGAAACTGACATCGCAAATCCCTTAGCTGTCTAACCACCCACGTCCGATAAACCTCGGGCAAAGTCCTCTTTTGTACAAGTAAAAAAATAATTTCTGGTATTACTTTTTTACCTGTGTGTTTATTATGCCGACAGGGGTCGTGCTTCTCATTTTCTTTGCGGGTCCTTTACATCAACAAAAATGTATGCCATTTATATGATTTCACTTTACAAATTCTGCCTTGCTGGTTCGCGGGATACGAACGCAGCCAAGAGACAACTGTACACGTTATGAGAGCATGTCGCGGAAAATTGTCTGTTGCAAAACAAAAGTAAACAAAGTGGAATCTATCTGAACCGGTGCAACATATGGTAAATATGTTAATATACAATCTGTTTCTGAAACAAATATATCCAATGTTCTCATACACTTCACTTGCCATTTGAAATAATGACAATTTTCAAGGTATGAGGTTTATATGTTCTTCCTGGGTCCTAAAAATCCTATGAGACCTCCAGCCCTGTTTTTAATAAGCTGCGTTTATCGTGGGCGCGATATTAAAATCTTGGTGGGCGTGAAAACACTGCAGTATGAGCCCGATGATGTAAAAACCGGAAGAACGCGCTGCATCCGCGGGTCTTACATATATGGTAACTAGAACCCATGTACGCTATACCGCGCGAGGTATGCGGATCCAATTCTCCCCTGAGAATTTTATTTTATCGCGTGTCTCATACCAAATAACGCATTCCGCGGGTCCGGTAAACGATTTATGATCAAATAACAAAAGATATTTTTTTCGCATATATATCTATATTAACATATATACATATATATATATGTGTGTGTGTGTGTGTGTGTGTGTGTTTGTCTGTGTGTGTCGTATAGAATTAAGGTTCTATCTATAGAATGTATACATTCTATGGCACAAACCAGAGAATGTATACATTCAATGGCAAAACCATACACTGGGAACTTTCTATGGATTTTCTAGAGAATGAAAAATCAAGGAATATATACATTCCATGGCCAGGGTAGTAGTTATATCTGCTGGAAGTACTCTTGTTGAGTAAGTGAAAAAAAAAATAAAGCAGACTTGTTTAATAAAACATAATTATTCACATAATATATTTATAGTTTACATATTCTTGTTGGTTGAGTAAAAATTATTTAAGCACACTTGTTTACCCAATCACACATATCTATTTAAATGATATATTTACAGTTTGTCGATACAGTGTAGAAATATACCCGATATCCATATATTTTAGTTGAGAAAAAAATATTAAAACAAACTTGTTAAATAAAACATACTTCTTCACAAAACTCTCCAGTGACTGAAGAAGTGCAAAGCAAGTCTACATTTCTGGCAGTGCATGCAACTTACACTGAAATACCAGTTGCACAATCAATATGCCCTTAAAACCTGGTGCTCAAAGTGCAAACACTCCATGTAATATTCAACAGCAGACCAAACACACTTGAAATCGACAAATTTGTGATCAGGTAACTTCATTAACACTGTGCAAATAAAATGTCTTTAAAATATTCAGCTGCCCGACCCCCCTGTTTACATTTCCTTGGTCTTACGGTATGTAAGCACACCAAATATCAGGCCACTAGATGAAACTACATCTGAGAAACTAAAACGTTGTAATTCTCGAAAATTGAGAAAATGCTCTAAAAATAGAAATATGCAGGTGAAGCCACGAGTCTTCCTCAGCTGCTAAAACAGCTAAAAACTAGTAATGAATTATACAAAAACAATCCAGGACACTAGATGAACATGACTTTTTGAAAATTAGAAAAAAAACGAATGAAACTAATTCAATTGTCCATGCTCAATGTGCATGGCAAGAATCATGACAATTTATGTGTTAGTTTGTCAGATATATAAACTATATCTTTCATATAACATGTGTAATTACCTTGGATGTAATAACAGGTCCCATAAAATAAAAGACCCAGTGACCTCTTTTCATTTGTCCATTTGAGATCTCCTAAAGACCTTCCTGGACGTTAGGTTAAAAGGTTACGATTTGTAGCCTGTCAACGGACGGCCGGACGGACACACCGTCATGACGTATGACGAACAAAACGTGATCGCTATAGCGCAAATGACTTTCATTCAGCTAAGAAAAATTGCACGGATTACTATTAGGTGTTTATATCAATAATACCAATAATATATATATATTATATATATATATATATATATATATATATATATATATATATATATATATATATATATATATTAATTCTGGCGAAAACAATTGGCAAGGTTTTAGGAAATATATTCTCAATCATGCAATCATTTAAAACATCATAAAAAGGCGATAATTACTTTATTTATAGATAAGCAGTAGAATCGAAGGCATTACCATACACGGAAAACACGGATATAAAAATCATCACGGAATCTGGAAGACCGCAAAATTGTTCGCTTAAGCTGAACGATCGCTTAATCATCCTGGTACGAAAGGAGAGCACATCTATCCTGAGATGTTTAAGAACACCGTGGATATGTTTAACGTTACATACGTTTATCATCTACCCAAGAGTGTTAGATCGTTGTGTACAAATTTAAGTGTATGGTATCTGGCTGCATTCTCCAACGCGAGTCAGTAAAAAGAAGATACCTCTAGACTCTTATCACATGTGGTTCAAATTACATTAAATTATGACTGAACTAGCTACAAAATCTCGCATCGAAATGATAACATCCAAAGAAATAATGAGATATATAATGTTAAATCCAGCTATTCCCCTGCCTTTATTCTATAGAATTAAGGTGATTTCTGTCTTTCTTTGAACACACATATTAATGAACGGTATAGGTGGGTATTGTAAAGAAAAGCTCTTAATACAAGCTATATAAGTAAACATAGCAGTGTTGACAAATAAAAAAAGATGTAACCTAAGTTAGTTGGTTGCAACTGTGTGGAAGTTTGGGATCGATTTTTAGGTGATAGTGGTAATGAACACCTGTTATAAAATGTTTTACAATTTAAATATTAACTATATTCGATGGCTTTCATTGTCTTGAGCTTAAACGTGATTAGTTTGCATTGGAAGATGGTTTAATCTATTTGAACAAAAACATTAGACACGCCATAGTCGTTAAGCTACAGTTTATTGAACATGGTCGGCGAAGGACCATTTCTTTGATAAGGCTTTAATTATAAGCAAGCAACTAAGTTTATCTGACGAAATGCATGCTCAAATCGAAACATATGATTATATTTGCAACTTAACCAGATTTCACTTACGCAATATAATCTGCTGATTTAAAATACCATAAACTTTTTTTAAATCTAGGAAACATGCGGCGATTCAGTTTCCATCGTTCATAGATACAGCAACCATCATCAGTCTGTGTAATGGATATAAAGTGGAATATTTATTTTTTAAAAAAAAGTTTTTTTGGGGGGGGGGATTATGAACAACTCATATTCGATAAAACATATTTCATTCCACTTCCCATGGCCAACTATTTCTCGTTAATTTTAGTTAAATGCACTGTAGCTTAGTTTTGTTTCTCATTATTTTGTTAAATGCACTAGAGCTTACTTTCATTCTCGTAATTTTCGTTAAATGCACTCTAGATTATACTTTCTCCTCGTTAATTTTCGTTAAATTCACTCCAGCTTACTTTATTCTCCTTAATTTTCGTTAAAAGCACTCTAGATTACTTCACTCTCGTTAACATTTGTTAAATGCACTCTAGCTTACTTTCGTACTCTTTATTTTTAGTTAAACGCACTCAAGCTTAGTTTTTTTTTCTCGTTAATTTTCGTAAAATGCACTCCAGCTTACTTTCATTCTAGTTATTTTTGTTAAATGCACTCCAGCTTACTTTTTTTTCTCGTCAATTTTTGTTAAATGCACTCTAGCTTACTACCATTCTCGTTTATTTTTGTAAAATGCACTCTAGCTTACTTTTTCTCGTTAATTTTCATAAAATACAATCTAGCTTAATACCATTCTCGTTTATTTTTGTCAAATGCACTCCAGCTTACTTTTTTTCTCGTCAATTTTTGGTAAATGCACTCTAGCTTTCTTTCATTCTCGTTAATTTTTGTTAAATGCACTCTAGCTTTCTTTCATTCTCGTTTATTTTTTGTATAATGCACTCTAGCTTACTTTTTCTCGTTAATTTTCATAAAATACACTCTAGCTTACTACCATTCTCGTTTATTTTTGTAAAATGCACTCTAGCTTACTTTTTCTCGTTTATTTTCATAAAATACACTCTAGCTTACTACCATTCTCGTTTATTTTTGTCAAATGCAATCCAGCTTACTTTTTTTTCTCGTCAATTTTTGGTAAATGCACTCTAGCTTTCTTTCATTCTCGTTAATTTTTGTTAAATGCACTCTAGCTTTCTTTCATTCTCGTTAATTTTTGTCAAATGCACTCTAGCTTACTTTTTCTCGTTAATTTTCACAAAATACACTCTAGCTTACTACCTTTCTCGTTTATTTTTGTAAAATGCACTCTAGCTTACTTTTTCTCGTTAATTTTCATAAAATACACTCTAGCTTAATACCATTCTCGTTTATTTTTGTAAAATGCACTCTAGCTTACTTTTTCTCGTTAATTTTCATAAAATACACTCTAGCTTACTACCATTCTCGTTTATTTTTGTAAAATGCACTCTAGCTTACTTTTTCTCGTCAATTTTTGGTAAATGCACTCTAGCTTTCTTTCATTCTCGTTAATTTTTGTTAAATGGTCTCTAGCTTTCTTTCATTCTCGTTAATTTTTGTTAAATGCACTCTAGCTTACTTTTTCTCGTTAATTTTCACAAAATACACTCTAGCTTACTACCTTTCTCGTTTATTTTTGTAAAATGCACTCTAGCTTACTTTTTCTCGTTAATTTTCATAAAATACACTCTAGCTTAATACCATTCTCGTTTATTTTTGTAAAATGCACTCTAGCTTACTTTTTCTCGTTAATTTTCATAAAATACACTCTAGCTTACTACCATTCTCGTTTATTTTTGTAAAATGCACTCTAGCTTACTTTTTCTCGTTAATTTTCATAAAATACACTCTAGCTTAATACCATTCTCGTTTATTTTTGTAAAATGCACTCTAGCTTACTTTTTCTCGTTAATTTTCATAAAATACACTCTAGCTTACTACCATTCTCGTTTATTTTTGTAAAATGCACTCTAGCTTACTTTTTCTCGTTAATTTTCATAAAATACACTCTAGCTTACTACCATTCTCGTTTATTTTTGTAAAATGCACTCTAGCTTACTTTTTCTCGTTAATTTTCATAAAATACACTCTAGCTTAATACCATTCTAGTTTTTTTTTTGTTAAATGCACTCTAGCTTACTTTTTCACGTTAATTTTCATAAAATACACTCTAGCTTACTACCATTCTCGTTTATATTTGTTAAATGCACTCTAGCTTACTTTTTCACGTTAATTTTCATAAAATACACTCTAGCTTACTACCTTTCTCGTTTATTTTTGTAAAATGCACTCTAGCTTACATTTTCTCGTTAATTTTCATAAAATACACTCCAGCTTACTACCATTCTCGTCAATTTTTGTTAAATGCACTCTAGCTTTCCTTCATTCTCGTTAATTTTTGTTAAATGCACTCTAGCTTTCTTTCATTCTCGTTAATTCTTGTTAAATGCACTCCAGCTTACTACCATTCTCGTTTATTTTTGTCAAATGCACTCTAGCTTACTTTTATTTCTCGTCAATTTTTGTTAAATGCACTCTAGCTTACTTTTTCAGTTAACGTTTGGGAAATGCACTCAAGCTTCCTTTTTTCTCATAGTTTTAGTTTTATATTATTTTGGTGTGAAAATTTGTGTGTAGTTGCAGTGATATAAGAGTGAAAATCATTAAAATATTTCAGCATGTTACCACAAACGAGGATATGTGCTTAAAACTATTTGTCTTGCCTCCTGATAAAATATATATGAATGTATTTAGCTGCGTTTTCTTTAATCAAGAACAATAATTACTCGAGGATGGACTCGGATTCAAGTTGTCTGTTAATCTAATGAAGGTAAGCAAAAAAACTAAAAAGTTGTCGTTATTTGAAGAATGGTTTTCAGATGTCTAAAAATAGACAATAGTAAATGATACGGTATGGCTTCTTGATTATGTGAAGTCCCAGTTGTTCCCGTATGAGACGGTTGCAAGGCCAGTGTAATATGCCTAAAAGTGTCTTCAAACAAGATATGTTGGGTGAAGTAGCGAGTGACATCTTGAGACATTTAAGGTTTTTATTTGTATTGATATGATTTGAACCATTTCTACCAGACACAGCAATTGACAAAACATTATTTGAAACAAATTGTCTCCATAATACTACATATTAGTCCGAGAATTATACATGATTTTGGTTATCATTTCAACATTAAGCCTATTAAAGGCGGGCTAGATGTTATAATTTTACCTGTCTGTAGATGAATTCTCAGACATGTGTACTTTAACTTGGATATCAAGTGTTTCCGTTCTCCCAATGTTTTCAGTATATATAATTTCTACAAAATATTCCTAACAGCATTATCAAACTCAAATTACCCAGAGCCCCGTGAGAAATACTTCAATACATCTAATTTACGCTTAGTCCTTATGCGCACAATATTGAATTAGTATTTCTTATAAACAGACCTATTCCCTGGGCTTTTATTTATGACCTGTCATCCTTTACTCTGCATTAAATCAGATGAAGCGCCGATGATATTACGGTTGCGAGAAGATCTTGGGCTTCTTAGTCTTAGAAACTGTTAAGCAAATCACACTTTCTTTATTTCAAATTTTTAACAAAAATTAATCAAGGATTGTAGTTAATCTGGTACAAACTGATTAAGAAATGTTCGTCTGCGGAAGCGTTAATCCCGTAACACTTATCAATTTTCCCGACCAATTATAGCTTTCTCATATTGATGAGATCATGGATCCGTCAATGACATATTGCAATTGCTTCTTCAGGAACAACCCAGTTCAACAAACAGCTAACCAGTTCTAGATTTCCTTTCTTTGGTTCTTGTGTAATGATTTTGAGCAGAGTGCATCAAGCAAATACAGAAAGAAAATAAGAGACTTATTAACAGATAAATAATATACGTCACTGAAAAAGCACTGATCTTTTTTTCCTTTTCGCTTCCTTACCGTCTTGACAATGAGTTAGCAAATAGTTAGGTGACTTGATGTTGTTGGTTACATAACAACATATCATGAGAGCACATTAAATATAAGAGCACTGGTCACTGCTTGATATCTGCAGAAAATAAACTGTGTTATTCATATGTTATATTTGAACGACTGATGCCCGTTTTTATGTTCTTTGCTGGATGCGAAAAATGCTTGTCCCGATATTGCAACAAATATTTTTTTATGGTATGGCCACATTTGTTTCATCTGAAAGTTTTGACATATCATGAATCACCTTAACTGAAACCATTAACATATAAGTCTAAAATAATGAATAAACTCCATTGCAATATTTGAACTGCTTAGATAGGTGTTTCAACGGGCTCCCGATGGTGGAACCAGATTAAAACTAGAAGTCTTATTCTTCTGTAAATCATCGTTTAAATCGCGTAAAAACTTAAATCCCGTTAAAACTTAAAACTCGTCTCCTGAAGTTTGTTTTGCGGATAGTTTATGGAAACCCGTGTTCATCGCCACTATCTGTGGTGTCTGTGGCGTGACAGGACTATCTTATTTTTTAATATAACAGGCAACACTTTGCGAGGTTATATAATTTTATGCAGCCATATTTCATATTTTTTTAAAGGCAGCTATTCACCTACCTTTTCGAATTAATGTGATTTCTGGATTTCTTTGCGTATATATTAATGAAGTGTGTGTAATTCCTGTTGGGAATTATAAGACCTTTGTAATGGATGTACGAGCTTGTATATCACGAGCTGTTAGAGTCATGGTACGTTTGCCGATGTTGACGAACAGAAATGAAAAACATGTACCTAAGGGGGGTGGTTGCATGTAAGCGGAAACTGAAAGGTCAACATTGTAATACTCTCGTAAGTCTGACCAGATGTCCTTCTTGAATGTGTTTGCATTATTTTGGCGGGCACCCACCTATCATCAACAATTCTATATAAACAAAATGAACAGTGATCGGCGTTTTCAGGCGTTAAAAGGTTCAAGAGAGTATCTTTAGTTAGTAGCCTCCTTTAAGCTGTGGTTAGGCTATGATGCCCCTTCACGCTGTGGTTAGGCTATGATGCCCCTTTAAGCTGGGGTTTCGCCTTGATGCCATCGATATCATCGGTCCTTGACGGGGCCCGAAGCGCCCCAAGGTATTTTAACATAGCAATCAAATTGGCCATCAAATGTCAGGTAACCATGGTAACCAGATTCCATTCAAATTATTTCATATATATAGAAGGCCACGAGGTCGTTACGCCATTAGCTTCTGATCCTAAATAACCGGATATATTTAGCCTGGGGATGTCATTACAGAAATGATGTTTAACCTCACCAGGTGAAAGACTGCTTTTTCTTAACATTCTCTTTCATCAAAATAACTGAAATAATGAGAAGGATTTCTATCTGACTTACTGCCATTGACGACGTCCGTCACGTGATCTGTACAAGTCAAAGTTCAAGTCCATATATTCTGCCACCAACAGGAGTAATATCCGGTATTTCAAATGTTCATGATCAATCGCTGCTCTAATGGCTTATGCTATACATTTGAGAACGTGGTAATCTTTCATTATCAATATTTCCAGCTCTTCCTGATCGTCAGTTCCCAAGTCCCATCTTGAAACATCAAAGTCGTAAACGGTTCCAAGTCTGTACTAGGTAAATTATTGAAAAAAGGTTAAACTATTACACTATATTTAGCTTGATTTAAAGGCAGTGCGACTTAAGATACATATACAATAATAACAACATATCCTTGAACAACACGACAATTCAGTTTCTATCAGAGCACCTAATATAAATATATGATACAGTAAAAGTGTGTAACTAGGGATTTCGCGAAATAACTAAAACTTTCAGGGAATTAATGAAATTTCTGTTTCACTTAGAGATTTCATGAAATCACTAAAACTTCTAGGGATTTCGTGTAATTCTAGAAATATTGCTTTAGTTATTTCGTTAATTCCCTGAATGCATTTTCATTGTTGGCCATTCTTTTACCATTTCAGCGACTGGGCTAAATCATTGTTTATCATGTTAAATATAATGACACAATGAAAGATTATGCAGGTCAATTTATTTCAATCACTAAATTTTGGACTGTGCAGGATTAGGCCAGAGAGGGATAGATGGTGTGTATAATCAATGCCCTGTACCGCATTGCAAGTATGCCATTCCTTAACAATAATACTAATAAGAAATAAAATAATAATAATAATACTGTTAACTTGACACCTTATCTTCCTCCAGTTATCATAAATAAGTAAGTAAAATAAGTAGTAAGTAATAAATTAATAAATCATAATTCATTATGGATGTTTTTACCATTTATTACTCTAAGCTGTAAGGACATATTTCTTGTATACCAGCTTGCAGACATGCAAATTTCCCTTAATCTTTGTTATATCTGGCCAACTTGAACATTTCATTTTAGGCCTGTCATTAAAGCCTCTACATTAAGATGTCAAAATTTGTAATATAAATATAATTCTTATAACCGAAAAATCAGTTTTATGCAAGAAAAACACAATATAGAGAAAATATTGATTTTTGAAAATCGAATCAACCCAATATGCGATTCATTATATAGCGGTATACCAATATATCGATAATATCGTGCAGCCCTAATAATCACTGGTTATCATAGAAATGTCTTGGTCAAAGCGTAACATTGCTAATTCTTATTTTAACAAGTCAGACTGCTGTGACACCTGCTATTACAAAGTCTCTTTGCTTTATAGCATTTTAAAACTGTTTCTTGTCTTGGCTTCAGTCACAGCGGAAGAACTCTTGTCCGCCAGAAGTCTTGAGGGCTTGGCGCAGCGAAATGTCATATTCTCTGTTTACATAAGATTCACTCAAGAGTCGCTAGGGATAGATGTCAAACTGGTTCCTAGAATAGTTTGTGCTTAGAATTCCTGCCTTCACTGCAATTATGTACATGTCATGTTCGTGCCGATCAAGAATAACTCCCAAGTATTTTTCTGGGCTCACCTCTGCCCCTGTCAACCATTGGAATCAGAACAGCAACATTATCTCCGACTTTACCAGCCGTTAAATCAACACGGGAGCCCTTTACCATTCTTTCTGCTTGGGATAACTGAGTATCACATGCTCTTTAGCGCTGGCAGGAGATGTCGTGAAGCCGCTCGTCCAGAGATGCAGGGTCGCTGTTGGCAGCTGGTGACGGTTGCTGATCAGTTGCAGGTGGTGATGGTGGACTGTTGCCAGTAGTTCTTGGTGATTTGTTGGTGGAAGATGATGGTTGGCTGGTGACGGGAGAGGATGGCTCCTGGGCTTCTGGGGGTGACTGTGCCTGGTTGTCTGCATCTGGTGAAGGTGCACTGGTGGCAGGTAGTAAAAGCTCAGTAGTGTCAACAGATGCTGACTGAGTGTTGACAGTTGATGACGGATGAAGAAGTGTCAGGAGATCATATTCAGATTTAAGCTTTCCATGGATTTCTGGTGGAAGAACCGAAGACGCCAAGCCAACCTTAGGGTCCTCTCCAAACATGTTAGGAATTATGTTAATGCCAGCATGATGAGAACAGCTAGTACTTCTGCTGCTGCACAAATTTGAGTCCCACAGTCCAGTCACAAGTACTTTTGTCCCTCATCAAAAGCTACAAGCAAGTCTTTAATGTCAGCATTGGCCCTTTCAACAGAGCCCTGACTTTGTGGATGCCTGGGCTTGCCATGAACCATGATGAGCTGAGGCCACAATACCTTGGGTTCTGTAATGACTTTGGCTGTACATTCTGAGCCATTGTCACTCTGGAGGATGGATGGGACACGAGAAATGAGAAAGATATCTAAAAATTGAAAGAAAACTCTCTTTGAAGTCTCAGGATAACAAACTTTGTGAGAAGGCACTGGTAGACCATGATCCATTTGAACTGGCCTTGTGGGGATGACTGCATGTCGACAAGATCTACGTACCTGACCACGAGAGTTGAACTCACTTGACAGAATAGGTTAAAAACAACGCCTTTAATCTTAATTAGGCGTTTCCTTTTCAGTAAGACTTGTAGAGTTTAACAGTATCTGTTGTATCGTTGGCATACTTTCCCCAAGGTGTTTTAAGATCCTGTCACGACCACCATGTCCAGTAGCGAAATGAGCTTTGCTGATGATGTTATATGTGTTTTGTTGCGTAGTACACTGGACGATTCTGTGACGACTTTCTCTTCTTTATAAGCTTCTCTTAATCACCACACTGTAGTACTTCATACTTCTTGTAGTACTGGTGATGTGACTTTGAGCTTGAAATTTAAGCTGGTGTTTTCAGATCCTGAATTGTCTTGTAGTACATTTCCTTAGGAATGAGATGTTTCGCAAATTTGGAATACTTCTTGAACAATTTCTCCCTAAATTCGGTATCACAAATCTGCTGTGCCATTGCGCACCAAAAGATGGAATGATGGAATGAGCAGAGTACAGCTGAATTTATTGGCTAAATAAATTTGACCAAACCTACAATTAGACTTTTTGAATCACCTGATTAAATTAATCATCATAAGGGAACTAGTCAAAGCATTGACCGCTGCCTTTTGTAACGCCTCATTTAAAGTAATCAACAGCAAAATCCTCAAAGCATGTATCATATGGCTACCTCTTTGACCCAAACATTATAGTACTCTGTGGACTGTGAACCAATTAGCCTGAAATGTTATGAAAAACCATTAACATTGAGAACTATCTCTATGAAACAAAAAAAATATGAAACAGAAAAAACGCGACGTTAATCCTATTGTAGTGCCTATAGTGTGAAATATTATGAATACGGTAATGATAATACTCCACGAACAAATAACTCTGATACATATAGAGAGTAAGATTGAGTAAGATTGTGTAAAATAAAGATACTAAAAGGTTTTCGATATCAGTAAGATTGTCTAAAATAAAGGTACTGATATGTTACGAGTATACGCAAGATTGTGTAAATAAAGGTACTGAAATATTATGAATATGAGTGAGATTGTGTTAAAAAAGGTACTGAAAAGTTATGAATATTAGTAAGACTGTGTAAAATAAAGTTCCTGAAATGTTATGGATATGAGTAAGATTTTGTAAAATATATGTACTGAAATGTTACGAGTATGATAATGATAACTCAGACTCTTACAAGATATCATTATACAAATTCTCTGAAATCAGTTCAGTGAGATCCTGTAAAACAAAGGTACTATTTTCAGGGATCACACGAAATCCCTATAATTTTTAGAGATTTCATGAAAAACCTAAGTGAAACAGTGATATCATGAATTCCCTGAAAGTTTTATGGATTTCGCGAAATCCTTAGTTACACACTATTACTGTAACACATATATGTGAGTGTGTGTGTACACCATTTGTTCCACAGAAAAAGCAATGTCATAGATAAATCAATGTATGAGAAATTTACAATTTTAGTCAGAAGAAGAATGTGTGTAATTGCGGTCGGTGCTGCATACTTACTGTCAAACATCCTTTTATCACACAGAATGAAAGCCTACAAGTATGAGGCCATACAAAACCCTCACAGAGCGCATGCCTCAACTATAATGTTCACCCGGGCCCGGCTCAAAATGCCTATTGCCGATCCTTCAACACAAGTTCAATGACAATCATTTAGAGGACATCTTGTGTTGTGATAAACCAATAAAGGTGTACAGTGTCTACTGTTTTATACAGGCTCTGCCTGCCTGAAGAAGATTCCAATTGCCGAGTCAGTTAGATGTATGCGAAGTTACTGGAGGGATTGGCTTGTCGAGGCCCCACCCCACCAGCTCACTAATACATAAAATGGAATTATTGATGAACGCCAGGTCATGCAGAGAGCAGCCACGTCTAGCCTGGCCAATGGACTGGTTTTTATTAACTTTTTAACAAAATAAACATGCAGTGTTCCATCAGAAAATAGATGTGAAGGTGGCAGAGGGCCACACCGTCTAGTTAGTTGATCCAATATAATATACAATGATGTCCAAACTTTATCAATAATGGCATTTATTATCAAGACCTTTATTATCAAGACAGTCCGCTGTCTCCATTTATTTTTGTCCTCGTCATAGAACTCTTCTCAATTGTTCTCAATGTTCTAAACAATCAAAATATACGAGATATTACAGTAGGAGAAAAAAAGGTTACAATATGCCGACTATACCACGTGCTTCTTACCAAAGTTCAGTGTGTCCTCTGGGCTCAAAGTCACTTTTGATAAAAGTGAGGCAACATCGATTGGAAGCATGCAGAGCTTGGTAAAGAAGATGTTGATCTCCCTGTTCAATGCTGTTCGGAAGACATCAAAGTGCTTGGAAACACACTAGGAGAAACAGAAAAAAAATGCACAAACTGTTAATGATTACTTAAAGATATAGAAAAAAAATTAAATACGGAATCTGCATCCTCTGACTATAAAGGGAAGACAATTAATTTCACATAGCCTGAACAATATCGAAGCTTATATCATCCATATATGTACTAAACATCAAGCGCAAAATCAGATATAAGCTCAGGCGATTATCCTTAGATTATATAACATACCGTTTTAATGTAAACAATACAAAAACGGAAGTTTAAATGTTCCAGACCTAGTAACGCAAAACCTGTCGTTTGAAGTGACATGGTCAAACAATACTTACGTACTCCCCCTGAAAAGTGGAAAGTTATACTTGTTTATGTTTTACAAAGATTTCTTTAGACGTAGAAGATATACTGAACATCTGATGTAATATGGCTTTCCCTCTTTCTACATCTTTAATTACCTTTCACAGTTGAAATAGGACGCGCATCCCTCTTCTAGGGAAGATGTAAAAAGAAATATGGTTCAATCACCACATACATATTTTTAATATTAATGGTAAATTTGCAGTATTCTCACAATGGTATAAGGCTGGAATTATAAGACTGGGTGATGTCCTGGATGAAAAAGGTTTTATATCTTTAACCGAAATAAAATTAAAATTCGGAATCGATGTGAACTGTTTATATTTCTTGGGATTACAATGCGCCGTACCATGATCCTGGAAACATATGTTGCATATACTACGAGAAAATATTGAACAAAATGCATTTACAATGTAAGATTTAACCATCAACCCAAAATAGACATAATTACTGTCTGCAGATTACCAAGTAATACAAGGCACTATCACTTTTAACACGTGGTGTACCTCCTGTAGACATCCTTATATCATAATTACCTGATATATGGATGTATACAAAAAGTAAAACTTCAAGACTTCCAATATAAAGGCACATTATATTGTCACATGACAGATGGCGTTACAAAATGAGTAATGTAATGTCTCCTGTCTGAAACACTTTCATGACGCAGAAAAAACGTTGGTACAGAAGTATCATAAATGTAGAGATGTTCAAAATTTTGGGGAGGATTTTGTTAGCTGGTTGGATATTCATGGCAAATATATGACCGAAAGAAATTGATATATTATTCAGAAAGTATAATTATACCATTTCGGAAACAAAATGTTGACGGTATTTCATTTACAATAACAGGTACAGAAAACAAATGGTTTCCTTTATATTATTTAAATCCTTTTTACGAATTACTACGAATCACAAAGAGCACCAAGAACACTACAAGCAGAGTGTATGGACAAAAATAAGATCTGCCATTTTAGAAAATTATTTCTTTAAGGCCAAAATAAAAAAGGTATGGTTCTCAGGCACTTTTTTTCAGAAATCAATGCGGGCGGGCGCTTTTTTTTTTTTTTTACATTTTTTTTTATGTTTCGATTAAAATGTCAAATGATAAAGGAGAAGCATGAAAATAACAGTTTTATTTTTCTAAATAAGTAAAAGCACTACAAAACAAAGAAAATTGTATGGTTTTATCTTCTTGAAAGAAATGTCGGAGCGGCAGCAGCTCAAAATTGGCAAGTTTTTATTGAAAATCAAAATAAAAATTATTGATGCGGGGGTTTAATATTGATGCGGGCGGTGCCTGAGAAACATACCTTTAATTTTTTTTGCCTAATATGACGCGCATATGTACAAGTGTTTTATGTGTATAAGCATATATACGTGTATATATATAAATATACAAATATATATATATATACAAATATATATATATATACAAATATATATATATATATATATATATATATATATATATATATATATATATATATATAAAATGCCTTTCCTACCGTATTATACAGGCTAACACATTCACGTAAAGTCATTTTTTTCAGTTTATATCACTCCGTTTGGAATTGGAAAAGTGAACATATTTGTGGCTGATAATTAGTTACAAACATGACACAAAAACGAAATATTTAAGATGTCTTCCACCGACACCAAATTTTTCCAATATTTCCCGGCCTATAAAAATGGTCTAGAATTTCTTATAATTTTCGGCATTTAGGTCCTTAATCCCTATATTTTCCTGTGTTGTTTTTTCATTGCACTATCGTGTTTCTGTTATATCAGTGTAACTATTGAAAACATTCAGTTATTGTTGTATGTAAGTGTGCACGTAGGATGGCATGTAAGATAGCAGAAGCTTTACAATGAGCAAAGTGTCTAAAAGTTTGATATGATGGTAGGATGCATATTTAGCTTTAAGGCATTTTTTCTGCGGAAAGCAAACCCTATATTGATAGCCTTCCTTTGGAAAAGTATTTTCAAAGTATTACAATCGTGTATCTGTATATGTATAAACATGTAACCAATATTGTATATGTGTGGTTACGCTAAGGCTTTATATTTATGTCTATCTATTTATCTATCCATCTACCTATCTACCTCTCTATCTATCAATATATTTATATATATATAGTGAACCGACTTTTCTGTGTATTTATGTTCGAATATAAATATATGTATATATATATATATATATATATGTATATATATATATATATATATATATATGTATATATATAATTTTCCAATCTCGATGATGAAAAGTAGGAAATGCGATTGGTCAAAGAGGGATTTTTTTCTGAGATGATTGTGAGAAGCCGCAGTCAGAAAACAACAGCCTGTCATGACCGCGAAAATGCTTTTATTAACAGGACACAACATTTTTGACGTTGACATCATTGTGGCGAATCGAAAGTTATTTACTGTAGCTAATGAACGTTAAGATACTTCCTTGCAATCTGTTTGAATGAAATTCAATGGTCAATGGTCGTAAAGCAAGAAAAAATTATTGAAATGTTAGACGAATCAATTTATTTTGGTTGATGTTGTACGCGAAATACACGAGAGAACGTACAAAAAGGGGCGATTTTGGATGGATCCGGATGCAAATCCGCATTTTAATCCAGCTGCTCCGTTCCAAAATTACATTTGGCTTCTTTGCACATTGCTTATCCTCTAAGAAATTTCATCGACATTAATGAAGAGCTTTCGAAGATATGTTACACTCACACCACGGCCGATCACTTTACCCGATGCCACTTTCGCTGTCGGAGATAATTAACTTGGTTAGAAACTTACAATAAGTGCTGACCTCTTTGAAGTGGAGGCCAACTGTATGAGGTTGTCCTGGGCTGATACTGTGATTTATGTAATTGAAGTCTGGTTTAGAAAAGCTCTGATTTTACCATGTCTAGACAAGTTTAACACCAACCTACAGAGGTTATTCATGGACAGCTGCCAGCGGTTGTTTGGAGCAATCTCTTATTGGCTCTACGTAAACTCACTTATAGTAAAAATTCTATTTGCCCACGAGCAAAACTGCCATTATATAATTAAATGCCATCAGTCGCATTATTGTAAAATCAGAATATATCCTTCAGTTAATTGAATCCGGTTGATATAATAATTTTCAAACAACTGAAAATACAATATGATATATAAAGAAGATTTTCAAGGAAGCTTTAAAACCGATTGTTTTCTTGAGTGTGGTCTTATATATGGTGGAACACTGAGAAATGAAGTTTTACTCGAGCAGCATTTGTCAGATTTTATCAGCCCCGCTCTACCAGATCCCGATTTTAGTATATCGAGGGTTCTTATTTATCGTATTGTAGTATATGGTTGTATATTAAATTGAAAGTCACTCTAATATTTTAAGATTTAAGCTTATATACGAATGTATAAAATAATATTTGAATAGGATAAAAACCATTAATTTTTTATAAAACTGTACAGGAAACTTGGCCAAATTTCGTGAACGGTTTGTAAGAACAGCATATCTTGTTGCTACCCATGATTTAATCCTGAGGCCCCATATAGAACCTGGTAAAGGGACAAAACAAGAACAACAAAAAAGAGAGTTGGCCTGAGTGGTAATGCAGTTGTGAGGGACTTGGGTTTTACTGCCATTATAAAGCTATCCGAATGTCATGCTTCCTTTACATAACAACGTCGTTAAAGTTACGTTTTAATGATAAAGTATAAAACATGCTGGATTTTTCCTGCGTATTTATCAATCTAATCACTGTCACAGCATGACCAGACCATGGTTGATTACCTGAAATACAAAAAAAGTACAATAAACCTGTAGGAAGATCCTTCAGACAGGAATTGGAATGCATCGCATAAGCTGAGGACAGTCAGGGAGTATAATGAAAAACTTCTGTAATAAAATTATGAAAATATAGGACCATACGCCAATAAATGATTAATTTGAGCAAGTATGGCTCTCTTTGAATATCTTTTACCGTACGTTTTTCTATGCATGAAGCATTTCATACTATCGGAATATCGTGTTTACCTATAGCTATATCCCGACTTTCGTGATACCTCTCATGAACTCAACTCAGTTTCAAAACAAATAAGGTCAAAAATGTACTCTGCCCAAGGTTTGTAGCCTCGAAGTTGAGGATACCGCCCTGGGTATTTTGATGCTAATCTTTCTTCTTACAACACTCTTTCTTGATTTTGATATATTAAAGGTATCTGATAAAAACTTTATCAAATCACTCTCTTTTTCCCCGTTTTAAATGTTAGCTATAATAGAATAGGGTGACATATTGGAAATCAATACGCAAATTACAAATATGCATTCAAATGAGAACAAGCCTCACCATGTTTGTGGTTGGGTTAGGGGCTCTCCAAACCGTGTGTACGTTAACTTATTCGGCCCATGATGTCAGATTCATTCGTGCATAAATTACCCCACATTTGTGGATATTCTTTGATGAAATCCCAGAATGCTATTCATGCGGCGGATCCAAACCAACATCTAACCGATTCTTCACATGTCCAGTCCCTTAATGCCCTGAAAATTCGGTATCATTCCATTCAAGATAGCGTAAGCTATGTTGTTGACAAACACACACACAAACACACATATCCACATGATTGGGAATGAACGCATTCACCCTTAGTGGAGGTAACGACATATAGCGGATGGATTCTTCAGAAACATACCGTTAAGAAAATGTTCCAAGATCTAAAGAATTGTTTCTTGTCACCGGTTGCTTTGAAATGGATCTGGTCAATTGAGGCCTCGCAGTAGTTATTACAGCTTACCACAGGCAGATATGCTATATGAAAATAAGGTGCCTATTAATGGATAAATGATGTGACTGCAAAAAGCTCTAATTATTTGGTCGCTTCCTAATAAAAACCATCTTGACATCGAGTCATCCGGCCCTGAGATGAGTGACTTCACTTGTGAGTATCCTAACAGAATATCATTTGAGCCATTTTTTCGCAAGGTCCATTGCTTCGTTCCCTTAATAAATATATAAAAAACGGGAAAATTTTGTGTATTTCATATTTTTCTGTTCTTCTGTAAGGTGGTAAATTTCGACATAAACCGGTAATTTAAAAAAAAAGACAAGAAGTCGCTCGCTAGGTAGACGCCAGGTATGTCAGTCCTATCTGTTCCATCCAAATTTTTGATCATGTAATGGATGCCCTTAGAACCATCATCAAGTATTTAATTGCTAAGTTAGGTGGTGTTCATTTTAATTCCTTATATCTTTTTTTTTTTTTTTGGGGGGGGGGGGGGGGCTTTCCGCCTAGAAAAACAAAGGAGTCCAAGGGGTGGGTTCATATTTTAATTAAGATTTTTATTTAATGGAAATAAAGATTACTGGTTTTATGTTACTGTTGGGCTATCTCTTTCGTAAGGGTAATTATGTGGAAAGTGTGGAAGTAAAGTTTTAAAAATCTCAAAGGGGAGGCTTTACACCCTAAAAGTATGTTTCACTGGTGCTTGAAAGGCTTCAAATACTTTAACAAGATATTCTGAGCGTTACAGACGATTAAGTTAGAAAAAAAGTTTAATTCATTTAGCTAGTAACACTTAAATTGTAAATTTTATAGAGATATATTGTCTCTTTTATTTTCGATAATCATTATTATCATTAACGCCCTGCAATATATCCTGGTTTGGGTGGCAGGCCGAGAAGTCATCAATGTAACCCCGATAAGATACGACGAAATTCCGAGGTACTCTAACTTGGCAATCGAATAATGAATCAAATGTCAGGTTACCATGGTAACTTGCGTCCTTAAAACTATTTTATATATAGTAGGCCACGAGGTCGTGACGCGTCCTTGGCTTCAGCTCTTAGATCATTTAATACATTAAGCTTGGGGATGCTCTCAGGGAAATTATGTCTTCTAAACCTAACCAGCTGAAATACTGCTTTCGAGACATTCTCTCAAGTTCCAGGAAATGATGGGAAGGATTTTCATCTAACTGCTAATGATGAACTGACTCACGTAACCTGTACATTTCAAAGGCCACGTACATATATGCTGCCACTTACGATAGCAATACCCGGTATTTCTATGTTCTAAATCAAACGCTGATTTAATGGCATAGGCCTTACGACTGCAGATATGGTAATATATCCAAATATATCCAAATATAACTAAAGGTTCGAAGATCATGCACAATGTTCCATCTGACCTGCAGCCATATTCATTGAGGACAAGATCGCTCGGAAAAAAAGGTTTCTATGAATATGGCCGTTTTCCTTTATTACAAATTGCATGGTCTGACAGACAGTGAACCGCCATACACGAAGTTAAATTAAACTTAACGATATAGGACCATTACGAGAGTAAAACCCCGGTCTGAGTTCAAAATATACCCATAGGAGGGTTCCCTGCTTATTTGAAGTTGCTGTATATCGGAGCTGAAGGTTCTGATCATCGCCAACCTCTCAAAGACGAAATGTCAAAATCCCTTCAGCACCTCAGAAATTCGTTCTTGTCTTAACTAAAAGTTCCATTACGGGTTATTCCTATCTCCTTATTCTGTGGCTGGCTTCTAATTCGTCGGTTAAAATTTAGCGATTTTCACTTTTTCAGTGTTTCACGAAGGCTCCATTTCCGCCATTTTACCATACCAAATGAGTCATATATATAAATATATATATATTTGTCACAAGATTATATAATTACATGTGTATTGAATAATATGAACGCAAATCGAAAAAATTCGGAAGGTAACTCAAGGGAACTTCGAACAAGTTTTTTTGTGTGTTGTGAAGTCCGATATGACGTCTGACGTCGAGGTGATCTTACCGGACGTTTGCTTGACCTGCAAGTGTTATCAATCTGTTCACCTGTGACAAGCAGTAACTGTGATTTTTGGAAGTACCAGTTGATTGAATATTGGTGTATCTTGTGTTACTATTCTATCGGACTACTGAGACCGCACATCTACTGAATTAAGTTCCGATAGTCTTCTCGTGTTGGGATTATTTCGGTAGGATTATTAGAGACCCGATTGAAAAGCGGTGCCCAAAAGTATTGCATTTCCGTCCATCCTCCCGAATTTCCGTCCGTCCATCCGTCAGTGACGCTTTCTTTCGCGTGCATTATTTAAAACAGAAATATTGGTTACATGTAATTGGTGTATATTTCTGCTCAAGCCCTATCGTATAACAGAGCCGCCGGAAATCAAATAAGGCCGCAAAAACAATCGGTTATTTTCTTACGCGCACAATATTTCAAAGAAAATATGCTTGTGACTATTAGGGCTATAAAATTTTTGAAAAACAGACCTCCCGGAAATCAGATATGGCTATCAGAGAACAAATGGTAATTTTATTTCAGCACAACATCTCGAGAGACTAGGCTCGATCCAACAAATGCATACAAAGGGATGATTGGTGTCGATTCGATGTGAGACTTACAGTAAGCGCAGACTTCTAGGACTACAGGGCGTTTTCTTAGGTACATACCGAGATATTGTGATTTCTGTAATTACAGTCTGACTTAACCAAGTCTAGACAATTTCAACACTTACCTACAAAGTTTATTAATATACTTTTTGGAGCAATCATTAATTGGTTCTACGTAAACTCGCTCACTGCGTGAATTCGATTTAGCCGCGAGAAAAACTGTCACTAATTGAATACCACCAGACGGATCAATGTAAAATCATAATATAGTTTTCAGTTGATTGAAGCTGTTTGATTTAATCATTTTTAGCCACCCCAAAATATTATATATTAATAGATCTAGATTATGGTGAAATGCCATAAGTTAAAGCGTACACTTCGGTTCCAAGCTTCTTATTTGAGTGTTATCTTACCCGGAATGACACTGATAGCATTGACCAATCACAGATGCACTTTGATTCGAGTAGAACAAGTCGGGAATATTTTCCTTTAACTCCATCCGGATTTCGGTATATAATGTGTGCTATGGCATCTTCAATTTAACGTTTCTTCCATCATTTTAATCAAGTCAGTTAAGACGTTTGAACACCAACGGATATTTAAGATAAACATTAAATCAAATAAAAATATTCTGCTGTTTGTAAAAACCATTTGATCTGCTTAATAAAGTCATTCATACATACAAAAATTTGTAAACCTTATGGCATTCTGAAAACTATTATTAAAGATTTTATAATAAATCATTAGTAAATGAACCAACATTCTTGGCGAATGGTTTAAAATAAACGATTGTGCGTTTATCATAAATGACTGCACTCTTAGACCCATTGTAGACCATGGTAAATTAACAAAACAAGAAACACAAAAACAATGATGGGCCTTGGTAGTAGCTGATGCCAAGGACTTGATGGTCTCACTGTCATTGAAACTGTCTTAATGCCAATCTTCCTTACATAACAACAGCTTTTAAGCTGCATCGTATGATTAAGCATGAACAAAGTGGATGTTTTACAACACACTCATCCATCTAATCACAGTCAAACCATGGCTAGACGAAGGTTGATTATGATTTACTTGATATACACTAAAGCTCAATAAACAAGAAGCACTCAGAATGCAATGCTTTTGCTACAGTCAGTCAGAAGTATGTGAAACAATGCTTCTTTAAAACATAACACAAGGAAAATACACCTAATTTTGGCTGGAAGTTGCTGGGTTTTTTTTTTGTAGTTTTACAGCAATATTTACTGGGGACGGATATTTCACACTGGTCGAACATTTTGTCCCCCCTTGCCAGACGTTTATGAACTCGTCACATATTCAAATTAAACTAGGTAACTCTGCATGGCAATATACAATCAGCTCATGTTTTCTCATCCTACGGCTGAGGATATTTTACTATTCATTTTCTATACCCTCAAGGCCTTAAGACGTAAACAACTTGCCGTTTTTTGTACAACACGTCTCGGGAGGACATTCACTGTCCCGACTGGTACTGGGTGCAGCTCCGTGCCGTTCTTGCTTAAGGATGTATAAGTCCTTAATG
This sequence comes from Sipunculus nudus, assembly GCA_026874595.1. NCBI lineage: Eukaryota > Metazoa > Annelida > Sipuncula > Golfingiida > Sipunculidae > Sipunculus > Sipunculus nudus. The sequence continues at coordinate 78,697,132 of CM049311.1, forward strand.
TATGTGACCCAAATCAGGCCAACCGATAGCCTCTCACCAAAGTTCAGCATATGCTGCTTTTTGGGCAGCTGCTGTATTTCTGCTGTGATTGTAATCCAATTATGCTGACATGGGGAGCAGCAAATCAGCAGATGTTAATACCTTCTGGTCCATTCTTCTCTATCTCTGCTGCGAGAATCAGCAGTTTTACAGTGTATGCTCTATTACTGCTCCATCTCAGTATATTTGCAGCAGATATACTAAAAAATCTGCTCTCCGGAAATAACCATCAAGGCAGACTCAATAACATCTGATGTATCTCTGCTGCCTCAAGATGTAATTGAATTGTCCTGAGAGCAGATTTGCAGCAGATGTTCACACACTCATGCTTTGAGACCCTGAGTGCCCTAAGAGACATTTAATATTTTCTTAAGTTTGGAGAGCAGATCTGGAGCATATAGTGATTGACTGCTGTTTTGAGACAGACAATCTACTGTGCATTTAAATATAATTCTTAACAAGTTGGTATAGCATATTTAGAGCATACCAGTACGTACGTTGAAGGTTTGCTGAAATAAACCACGATAATTACTTAGCCCCGTCCCCCTCCCCTTAGTATCCTAAGTTTATTATTTTAGTAAAGATAATGGCCGATTTTAAATGACAATCAGGGCTTAATTTATTTATTATTTATTTTCCCTCGATTGCTGAATAAAGATAGAGAGATTGAAAAAAATCTTTACAGTTTGAGTTAGGCATTCTTGGGCAGATAAAAGTCTGTTTATTTCTAAGAGCTCTAATAGTCAAGTGTAATTGGGCTGAGGGGAGGGGTGCACTGGTGCCCCAGTTAACACATTGTATCAAATGCCACTTCAACTAACGTGTTTGGATAAATGATACATAGCAACAATGCCCTACCTCGAACTTGACTGACCTATAAACAGTGGCCCATGCTGTATGAAGCAAAGCACAAGGCTTGTTCCTGTAACATGAAATTAAACAGTTCTCCTCTTTCTTAGTATGTCTGATTGTATCGAACTTAGGCAGATCTTTAATGGTGGTTATTTTTTTTCTGATGGGCTGGTTAACTTGTTCTGGAGATCTGTAAAACAGTTAACCAGCGGAGTTGCCGCACTCTTATGGCCTGCCTAGGCGCTTCTCCCATGCATGCTCAAGTAGGACATTTTGAAATCGGGAGGACGGGGTGTTGGGGTTGGGGGGGGGGGGGAGGGAACAGAACATAGTGTTTATTAGGGAAAAGGGTCATAGGGGCTTGAGTTTCAAACATTATTCAACTTAAGATTTGATCAAAAGTCTCTGATTTTTTTACAATCTCCAAGGTAAAATAACAATTCTTCATTTCTGTTTGCAAGGCACAAAAACCTGGCTTAGGCTTAGAGCCAGACATTTAAAAGTTTGCAATCATGATTCTTATAGTTCATTTGTTTAGAACAAAATGTAATTCTGGCCATTAAAGCAACGTTTTTTCCTAAGTTATGTCCACCTACTAACAAGAAGGAAAATAATATCCTGTTTGAGCAAATCCTTTGTGTGCAATACAACCTCTCCAATTTTCGAAATTAGATAATTCTAACATATAGATTTTTCAAACAGTGATTTTGGCATAAGATTTATACAATTTCAAACAATATAATCAGTATTTAGAGCATTTCAAAACACTGCGGCATGGCATGTGTCATGGTCGCAGGCTAACAGTTTGAACTGCTGTTTTAATCATTTTTTTTTTCTTTTCAGGCTTTCGTCTTATGCAAAATGTCATGATGTGGATCCGTACCTACCCAGGGGCAAGATAAAGATTTAAGCTTATATTAACTGTATATAATTTATAAAATTTTGTTATACGGATTGAAAGCGATGTGTTTTTCATTTCTTCTTAAATTGGCGTATAAAAAGAATGCTGCTGAGTGGGCCCTAATACAAAACACACTAATAAGAAGATGGAGAGAGCAATGTGATGGGAACATCTACAAACACGGGTCTGCTCAGGGACAGCACTGCTCCACTGGAACACAAAGGTCTGCTCCAGGGAAGCACTGCCCCAGGAGAGCACTGCCCTAGCAGAGCACCTAGTTCTGCTCTAGGGGAGCACTGTTCTAGTTGAGCACATGACTGCTCTAGGTGAGCACTGCTCCAGGTAAGCACTGCTCCAGCAAAGCACACAGTTCTGGTCCAGGAGAGCACTGTTCCAGCAGAGCACATTTGTCTGCTCCAGGAGAGCATACTGATCAGGTTCTGCTGAAGAACTGGTCATTATCTGCTTCTGCTATGCAAATAGGCCTGCTCCATTGGAGCACTGATTTAAATAATAGAAACACTTTGTGGTGAAAGCGCTGTTCATAATCTACTGCGCAATACAGGGTTATGTACATGGTAAGTGTGGAGCAGACTTTCAGCATATAATCCATAGGTCTTGGAGCACGTATACAGCATATACTGTAACTGTGCTGAATACCTGCTGCAGATCTGCTGAAAACATTGCTCTTATTATCTGCTGAAAAACCGCTTCAAATATGCTGCGTATCTGCTGAATTTGGTAGGGCACCGCGCAGTAGCTTTGAATGCAATACAATACAGTTACACAATACAAATTCTGTTCATTCCTATATTAAATTTTAATATAAATATGGTGAAATCCACGTTAGTAAAGCATGTCTACATACATTAATCAACAACAGGTCATTCTTAGAGTACTCTCCCCACATACAGGGCTACGAGCGTGGTCTGTGGCTTGGGAAGCCTTAAGATGGCCGTTTATCACTACTCATTTATTTTTTTCCTTTTAATTTGAGATCCTTGGTAGTTCGCAACACATGCCAAGGTATTGAATAGCTTTATTAATGAAACGAAGTTTCTGTTACGCCTGTATACAGGTACACCCTGCAACGCTATTGGAGACGCTATATGTTCATGTAGCAGCATACATTCATTCGGCAGGTACTTTTACGTAAAGCTTTTTTTCACGGCGCTGGTGTGCAGAGCTTAAATTTATTCTAAGAAACAGTGTCCCTATTGTGTCATCAAGGGTATATTAAACAGAAGCATTTTTAACGGTGCTTCATAATAAAAAACCTTAATAGAGTGGTCAAAGTTTGGGTCTTTTCCTGGATTAATCATAAAACTCATTAGTTGAACCTGCTATCTTCGAGTTGTTTTTAGTCGGCCAATGTTAGTTTTACTTTCAGGAACCGAAAAGCATAATTCGGCTCTTTTTCATTCGTCTGTCGGGAATTTGGTACATGTACTTTTTTATAACAAAGGTAGAAGTTAAAATAAAATCTATATATTAAACTCTCTCTCTCTCTCTCTCTCTCTCTCTCTCTCTCGTGAATATTAGCCAAGACAGAAAACGGTTAGGGGTCCAAACTGTCCGAAAACTGTGTCTCCCCAGTGCACCCTATATTCGTGGGACGGTATAGATTTACACAAATCAGGCTCTAAATAAAGGCCTCAGACATTCGTCTCACGTTTTGTAATTTCTTTCTCGTACATTGTCTAGCAGCTGAAGACGCCATCCGCGAGGTTACCAACCTGGACGAAATTGTGTATCCTATCAAGCGATGTATATTAAAGAAGAGGCTTTGCAAACAGGGTTCTAAAATATTCCGAAGCAGCTGGGTAAACTGAGACAAGTCTGGGTCGTTTTACGGTTCATCTAAACAAGTTCGTTTGCAATGATGACGTGCATAAGCTTGCTGCCAAGCGCACGCTGATGAATCTGATGAGACTGACCTTCCATCAAAGCCTATGTCAGAAGCGGATCCAGGGGGAGTTGTCTAGGGGGTCCGGACCCCGTTTTTTTATTTCAGTCACGGCAAACGTTTCAAGGGTTTAAGACCAATGTTCGCAGCCTGGACCCGACCAACCCCCCTTTTTTTAGGTTTTATCATTAGTCCTCTTGGCTTTGACCCCTCCATACGTAAATCATGGATCCGCCCCTGCTTTGTCTCCTCGGTTTACTTTTAAACGTCCCTGGTTGCATTCGTCCTCTTTCTGAACAACGTTTAATTCCAGTATATGAGGTAACCTTTGCGCATTATGTATGAATTAACTAGCGCAGTGTAAAGATTTGTAACTATGATGATGATAAAGGTCAGTGTGTGTGTATGGGGGGGGGGGGGGGGTTCATTATTATTGAAATAAACAATTTTTTTTTTATTTGAATTTGACTCAAGATACTTGGTCATCGGAACTTTGTAAACTAAACTATTTTCCATTTAATTCGGCTTTACATGTGACCTGCAAATTATGAGACTGGTACGTGATTTTTGTATATAAGCTGTGTAGATAAAATTGTTTTCTTGCGTTACAAATAAAAGGTTTGTGACAATAAGGAGTAACTTTCGACATTGTATCTTAGATCTGGCATGCCCAATAATTGGATTTCGACCCCTTCAAACAATATTGCATTCGATATAGACAACACCATCTCCCCTCCTCCCCCAGAGACCCTGAGTGATATGATTATCACAAACAAAAAATATAAGATATAAGTGGGCTGTTTTTATTTCGTACGATACAGAATCGAAACATAAACATACAACAACAAAAAATATATGCTTTATTTGCTTTTACATATATCCAATTTTACCATGTATTTTATTTCAGGCAACGAAACCTATTTAAAAATAGAAAAAAATGCCGGTAGAACCACCTTCCAGTCTTCTAAAAATAATATTCAGTATCTGAGAATCAACACGAGTGCTTGTGTGAGCTTGCCAGTAAAACAACTAGCGCCATGTCGCCCCTCTGAGATTAGAGAGTCTACGACCAGCGGACTGGCTGTCAGAGTGCCGTTATATCCTTCAGCACTTTAAGACTCTTTGAGGATGCAAATATTTTCTTCAATTCTGACAACGCCTCATGGCCTACAAGCACGCTGTCACTTGACATAAACCAGAACAATTGTTAGCTTTTTAGTATATTTTCTAATAACACCTAGCATGAGCGAGGTAAATTCCGTTTTAACTCGGCATATTGGCAAATCCTTCCGCTATTTGTTGAATTTCTGACGGCATGAATACAAGGACGGCTGGGGCTATTACGTGTAAGACGGAGTGAAAAAAACAGGAACATTAATCTGTAATCAACAAGACAACAGAAAGAGAGATCTGCAGGCCAAAGGGAAGGTCGTGCCTAAAGGCAAGGCGTCACTCACAAACGAGTGCGCCCTTCAAGGCTTCCTCGGTGGTATGACCCAGCATGAGGAAGATTACTCACCAAAAGCCCAGTACAGTAGTCACCGGGCCTGGTTAACACCAGAATTTAAAATTAGATGAAGCGATCGATACTGCACTGTCACGTAGTCCGAAACCGGTATGGAATTCTGTAGATGAACATATACTTAAAATATACAAAATATAAAAGAAGACCAAACGACAGGTTGTTTGAACGCTAACAGAGCATACACCACATACACATCTTTTAGTGTAAACCAGAGTTTATTATAAAAAAAATATCAACATTTTCGAAACGATATGGTTACTAAATGCTTACCGTACAATTCTTTTGTTAACACAATTTACCTACATGTACTTTTGATAGCTCACATCACTTGATATTTGTGAGATAGTATTTCAGCGGATGCACATGCAGATGACTGTTTTTGTTTTTGTTGTCAAGGCAACATAGTGTTACGGGGTTACATAAAAGCGGACCAATGCGGTTGGTTCGCTGGACTTGTGTGCCACCGACCTGGGTTCGACTCCCGGATCGGCCCAGGATTTTTCCCCTCAAAAATTTGTCTTCGTAACAAAATGGGGGCTAGTCCGGGTTGACGGCAAACTTTGTGGCCCAGGGAATAAGCTCACCAGAGTGTGACTCCTGGGGAAAATTAGTCTTGTTCTGACAGCAGAACGCTCTTAAGAGGGGGTGTGTTACAGGGTGACATAAAAGCGGACCGAACTGTCTCGCTAGTGAAGCTTGCTTTGCAAGCGAAGCGGTTGGTTCGCCGGACCTGTTCGCCACCGACCTGGGTTCGACTCCCGGATTGGCCCTCTGACAGGGATAATACTAACCGTTAAAAACTTGATTATCTAAAAGTACAGCTATATTCCTCCTCTGTATAATATACTGAATAATAAGCTGGAAGGTAATCAGAGATCGCATACATTTCTACTGAACTATACTGAAGCGAAGGAAATATAAATCCTGGCAGAGAAACTGTCTTGGCAGTTCATTCGCACGATGATTTTATCACAAGAGTATACAAGATAGTAAAGAGTTGGAAATGTCACTAATTATAATATGTAATTTTGGTGCGAGGCACACAGCGCAGAATCAGACTTTCATGAGTACGACTCTGCTGGTCAGGGATTGCATGTATAAGCCTCGGTCACAACCCGCTGCGGTCGACGCACACCAGAAAGTACCGCACGGTTTTTGGGACCGCAGGAATACTCACAATTCACTGGCAAGTCTACACACTCAAGCGGCGTAGGTATAAATGCAGAGAAAAATCTAATGAATTCCGTTCGGATATGTTGTATAATAATTGTTTGTTTCACGGCAAATTGCAAAAGCATTTTGTGCTAAAGACTTCATGATATAAGTAATATTTTGTAAGAATGCACATATGAAACGCAAACAGAAGATGTTTCTTTGATATGATACAAATTTAGATTTTGCAGTGCAGTAAAACAGTTGAGACAAGAGATCCATCATAAGGATTTCCAAACTGGAAGAGGTTCGTTTTGAGTAGAAGCGACCTCTGGCGGAAGGGTGGCCTCCAGGTATTTAATCAACACACCATCAATGGCCGAACTGGAAGAGCGCGAGCGGGAGAAAGCACTTCAGTGATAGTGTCAGGCTGTAACGTGTATGTGGTCATCCTTAGCTGGGGTATAATCGGTAATCATCGGAAGATGATAAATTATAAATATATAACTCTGAAGAAAAACAACACTAAAGAGTTATACCGCTCTGGCCTAGTCTGTAGGCCATACAGCACTTTTCATCGGAGGGTAACACTTCCTTCTCTCTCTCTCTCTCTCTCTCTCTCTCTATATATATATATATATATATATATATATATATATATATATATATATATATATATGAAAATGCGATATACAATGAAAATGCGATACGTATCGCAATACGCTACCACATATTGCACTATATTGCAATACGAAAATTGTAGGCGATACCCAGCCCTAATATATATTGACCATTTATTAAGGGCATCAGGTCAACATGTAGCTTTAAAGTAGAGAGAGAAAGAGATATTATTTTTTTTTGTGGTCACGAATTGAATACTTGCTTAATTTATTACTATGTTTACATAAAGAGAATATCGGACTTGGTGAAGGGGGCTTACACGATATTATCCTAATGTCAACCAGGCTCGTTATAGCACCCCTGAGGGTCCTATGTGTGTATCATCCCATATGCTAGATCATAACACCGAGGAATCCCCGAAAGGTTCACTCGTTTGTGAGTGACATACGGCTCATGGGCTTTATCTCACCATAATGCCTGAAAAGCGCTCAGCCTGGATTGGGTCCGACCATGAAAATCTCAGCGCCTCGGCTGAGATTCGAACTCGCGACCTCCCGGCTTTGAGTTCTGTGCTCTTCCCCAGAACACAGAAGTCGGTGAGAGAAGAGATCAGGTAGGCAGCATCCCGGAAGGTACACAGGAAGCAGGCGGGTAGGTATGCTGGTTTGAAACGTCATATAAACGTTGGTTTCAAGGGGAACAAAATATTTTTATAGAAACCAAGCTGATGTGCTTTTTTTAGCGGATTTATGTTTTTTATGAACCGTCTACAACGTAGTCCGTACTCCTGTATTATCAGACTTGCAAAAACAAAATATTAAATTAGGACATAAGTTAACCTTAAATAGAAACCGACGCTGTCTCTATTTCCCATGCATGAAGGAGAATTAATGCACAAATAGATATTAAAACACAAATTAATACACAAATTAAGAGAACCACCTTTCTAATTTATTTTCCACAAAATCCAGTGGTTCGCCTCGGTAATACTTGATCCCATCCAGCAGTATTCAGTGACCGCAGAGTTAAATGACATTTTCGCAGGTGTGTGAACCTATTACCTACACTTCTTAATGTCGATCGAAACTTAATGTGCTGGAAACGATGTGGGATCTACGTGGTAAACTAATCGCTTAATACGTGGGAGTGAGCAACCTGAGCCTGTTCTCGATAATTCCGAGGCGTTTACGAGACCAATTCAGGGAAATCTTGTATTTCAGGTGATCCAGTGAATGCGGGTCATTTGTTCCGGTTCCATGTCCATTGACCAATAGGCGGTCTTTTGACTTTTCAACTTGCCATTATAACGCGCAATATTAACAATTAAGATTCATTCAGAAGAGGACGCTCTTTTGAGGACCATCTCGTTTAAATTATGAAACATTTTACTCATTTTTCATAAATATATTTTGTTTATCCATGGAAGCTTGTTTATCTCCTTTTCTCACAATCTAGCCTAAATGTATTGAATTCCTGACAAATTCTCAAACACGCAATTTTTTACCAATTATATCTCACTTAAGCTGTAAATAGCTACATAATGGCTATTAATCTATTGAAACTATTATACTCAGCAATAGCTAACAGACCAGGGACAGCGCTACCCAAATATGTGACCATCTTATGAAATATATTGTATTTAAAAACATTATATTTAAAGGACTGTAACCTTAAATAGATGCGATGATTCATCAGTTTCCCTAATTATGATTATGATATTAATACTATATTTTACACTGAGTAACATTTTCGCGGTAGGGCCTTGTCAAATGTGAAAAATAAATTAGTATTTATTAGCCCTGGTAGTTCCCGCCGACTGAAATGCGTTATGACACGGAGTTATTTTTAAATTTATTTGAGCCATTTAAAGGTCTCTTTATAGTGGAGAATATCTCTCAAGGCTATAGGGTGAAATATTAATATCCGTTATCAGCGATTACTGATTTATGAAATACTGATATTTGAAGACAAAATAATTGGAATAATTATTAAAATAAAGGGCGTATGATTCCGCCGCTTCAGCGTTGCCGGGCAGGTATAATCTTGAATTTCATCACGATCTAAATTCAGCTGAAATGAAGGATGCATTGAATTAGTATAAATGCGTCACTGATTTGTTTTTCGTGTCCCACTCGTGAATATTAATTTACAAGGGAACCGTTTAATATATTGTACAACTTAATTATACGGATTTCTGTCAAATACATTGATAATCCTATTTCACCCATAACTATCTATATATATCAATGAATCATGCAATCCCTTGAGACCGCCCAGTAAATACAGCTTCTGTACTCCTAACTTTATTCCTATGTTTACCTTCCGAAGCAGCGGAAAGAGTCTGCGCGTTTTCTCAGTCTATACGGTTTCAGATTTGTGTCAGCATTCCACAAATACGTATGCGGTGTAAACGCAGAACGCATGCGTATGCAGCGCGGTATCGTACATATCATATTCACTTGAAGTGATTCCATATACAGTATACGTTTGCGGTACGCATGCGAATGCAGCTAGGAATCGTATATGTTTATTCATTTTACATTTATTCATGTAATAGGAAAACTCATGGTGATCCAGAAAACATGGTCTGAGTCGTTTTCTGTTTCCTCCATCTAAGTCGTTCCTCATGCAAATTCGACATCGATAATTTGAATTTGTTTTAGGAAACATTAATACTGTGATACTAACATTGTCGGACTCTATGAGCGGGAGAATAGTTTTTCTAACTAAACAAGTCTTCATAATTGTCCTTTTTTTCTTTCTTTTTGTCCCTTCCTTTCTTTTGGAAAAACGTGTCATTGTTCTCACTTGGCTAGACCATTCTAAAGCAATAAATTATTTGGAATCCATCCGTCTGCCTTCCAGGCATCGAACATTCTGAACCTCTTACAAAAAAGATGGTTAGTAATAGTACCACGTAACATTGAATGATTAAGGCCGAATTACTTTTAATCCAACATAAAATACCTATTTCTCAATAGTTTTATTTCTGAATGAAACAAATACGGCTTGTCTCAGAATGTAATATTGACATCTGGCATTGTAGGTCTTGTAGAAGAATCCTGTTATGGCTTAATTTGCAATTGATTTGTGCCAATAGATACTGAGTTGCTAATAGCTGGGTAAGTTATTCTTACTGACTATAACAAAAACTATATGAAAAAATCGATATTCAGTAGGATACTTGTTCTCTAAAACAAATAGACAGACCAAAACGATCAATGCAAACAATTCCAAATAATTCCGAGTAAAACAAATCTACCTTTTTTTTAATTTTACACATCATTCCTTTCCGCTCGTTCCCGACACGAGGAAACTAGTTAATTGATCTGACAAACCGCCTGCGGTTGCGTCCTAGGCTGGTAAACAAACTCTCAGGCCAGGGTTCTATTTATCAAATATAGCAAGTAACGTCACCGGATACGTTTAATGCCACGGTGCTTATGTAAAGCTGTTGCACGATTCCCCTTCATGAGGTTTCAATCCCCTGAACATACCCGGGGCCACTTTTCTCGTGTGGTGAGCCATGTTGAGTACTTTTCAGATTTTGCTTTGCTTGATCTTAATCTACCTAGTATTTCCAGGTGAAAACAGACGGTGAAAATACTGAAGATTAGGTAAACCTAATAGCACGCTGTGGTGTCATGTATTAAGGGATTTCATCTGGAACTGAGACTGGGCCCTGACGTGATTGGCTTGTGCAAAGTGTGACGTCACAGGCAAATTTAGAAATAACTTAAATCTAGCGATACATGTTGTTTTTATTCGTCCATGCAAATCTGGGGCTGACAGGGTCAGAAATACTGAGCTTTTGATGAGCTTTTCTCAGTCACTGGTTTTTATCCTGTTGGTGACGTCACTGCCGAGTTGACAGTACCCACTAATGCGCCAATCGTTTCTAGAACAGATCACACAGACTCATTTTTGTGTGGGAAAAATGGGAAAAATAGGTCATTTTATGTAAAATTTAAATCAATATTTTTTCATAGGCAGTTGTGTTATATGATAATATAATGATCGAGATTTGGAATACGTTTGATTGGCCTGAATGATGCAACCTTGACAGAAATTCAGAGGTTAAAGTTTTTAACCTTGTTCTATGCAGCTGTATTCGGTTATGATACGCTTATTCCACTTAAAAGACGAGCCAAGATTTGATCAATGGCAAAACTTTATATTTGTTTGTAACATATTAAAATGTTCTTTATAAGATGATTTTATTATGTCTTGATCAATAAAAGTTAAAGTTCAAATGAAGAATTTCAGCACCGGGACGTGAACACTCTCCCACATACTGCGGGTCGGAGGTAACTGGGCTATCTAAATGAAATATTCATAAGGGAATTCCTATTAGGATTAGATCATGTGGCAAATGTACAAAAAGGCAACATAGGAAGTCGTGGAAATGGACAATTAACTTAAATACATAGATAACTCCTGGATATTGCAGATAATACAGTGGTTGTATTTTTTTATCATGCATTCATGCATCCATCTCCGTTCTTTTGTGTGGTTGGGTGTGTGTGTGTGTGTTGGGGGGGGGGGGGGGGTCATTCAAAATATAACTCATGCAATCATGAACGGAATCTCATGAACTTTTAAGGGCTATTCGGGAACGGGTCAGTGAAGAATAGATTAGATTATGTTGTGGATCTGGCGCATGTTCCGGATTCAGGCACGTCATAAAAGAATAATCACAAATGTAAAGTCACTTAACCACGAATGAACTTGGGATTATGTGATGGGTCGAATAAGTGAATGCAAATAAGGTTTTCGTAGCAACTCACAATAAGGATCGCCCCGCATGTCCGAGGTTTAGAATGCAGATTTCTAGTTGTTTTTATAATTTGTTTATCTGAACGATAGGCGGGCGGAATAAAAAAAATAGAAATATAAAAATAACTTCATTTTTCGATGTTGGTAGGAGCTATTTGTAAACTGCAAGATTGAAAAGAAATACCTCAATGTATTGATTAATTTGCCTGTATGTTTATTGAATTACTGACTTCATGAAATCTACGTAAATGACCGCCAGGTAGCGAGTCTAAGGAGATAACAGCGGTAACCATAGAGATGTGATATGGGCTTGTACATTCACGTGTATTATCTCGTACTCGTTGTATAGATTACCAGCTCTGTACCACCATAAAACATCGCAAATGGACAGATGGCCATGGCACTGCCGTTTATGGGTGACATGACTAGTTTCAAGACTGAAAGTAATTCCTACAAGTCAATAATTGAATACACGTACTGGGAATTTATTCACGGCTGGTCTGGATGTTGTTTACAAAGTTAAATTTCTATTGTTCAGACTCAATCATTAGACACTACCGAACGCCACCACCTGAGGTATCCATGTTACAAACCATAAATAAAGTTTAAAGTTTGTTCAAGTCTATGTTGTCTTTTTGGCCCATGTGAAATTTGCAAAATTAATTTAAAACATTTACAACCGTGCAGGGGCGTCAATATAGGGGGGATGGGGGGCATATATACCCTCCAATTTTTGGCAGGAGGGGCATGGTCAATGTAATCACCCCCCTTTTCAGAGAATAATATAATAATATTGCAAATGAAATTAATTAATTAATAGAATTAAAAACTGTGGATTTATTTACTAAAAATGTTATATCATAACCTTGCTTAGAATTCACAAAATAACTTATTTTCTAAAACATTATAATTATTTTAAATATGAATTAGTATATATATATATAATAATTGTATATTTAGGCCTATATATATATATATATATATATATATATATATATATATATATATATTTGTATATGCCACTCACAGACGCTGAAAAGGTATATATATATATATATATATATATGTGTATATATATATATATATATATATATATATATATATATATATATATATTGCAAAGTCATCCCCCCCACCCTGGAAGAAAAATTGACGCCACTGCAACCGTGATGTTATTTATTATAAGAATTTACCATCCAAAATGAAATAGTTAAGCTCTGGGATTTGACAGTAATAGGGAGAAAACACCTCCTAACCAAGCCTTACTCACGTTCTTCAGGTAACGTTGGGTTTTGGATAGTTAATTTACAGTTTAATAGTTCAATAAGTACATATCCCTTATAATGCAAGGATAAAACATAAACCCATCCTGAACTTTTATCCCCAGAAACACATTTTTTTCAACTATAAATGGTGAAGTGGCTGTGAGCGGTATAGCGTAAATGTCTTCTTGTATTAAAATACTCGGTAACTGTGGTAAAAAAAAACAGTCAATGCTGTCCTTATTATGGCTGTAACGATTCACCGGTGCCTGTACCATATCATCGATACGTTGATGATAGATGACCATATAAATGAAAAAATAATTCAATTAATTTGCGACCTCCGCCATTTAATAACAGCGCGTGTAACGCGAAACGTCATTGGTTAGAGAAAAGTTGAGTGACATCTGATTTGCTAACCACAACACAGTCAAAACATTTGAAGCGGCATGGTAAATGTGAAGCGCGATTTAGCTCCAGAAACACAGCAGAGAAAAATTTGGAATCTTAATTATAATTCTACTTATATTTAAACATATATCGTATATTTAGTGTAGCATCCAAATACGTATCGTATCATGAAAAAAAAATGAGAACATGTATCATGACATCCTTAGTCATTATGTGATGTTAAATTATATACTTAAAATATGGTGAAAATATTTAATTTTTCATTGTTCTTGGCTTTAAAAACAAATCTTCCTTAACAAGATCAACGAAAAGTATCGGGTTAAAATACCATGGAATACACGAAGGCGACGGTACAGTCAATGACTACCGGTCGTGAGTCATTTTGTCCCCTAAGACGGCTATACAACTAAACACCATGTCAATTCAGATTACATACTGGTTATTATTTTTTCCGTCATGGGTATAAAAATGTGTTCCTTGAGACCAAAACTAACTGAAAAGTGAGAAATACTTAAAGACATTTTCAGACAACGGTGCTTAATAAGTTTAAACATATTTATTTCAGCTGAATTGCACAAGTAGCGGTATAAATAGTCCTCATGACTGAAATGTCCGATGTGAATTTGTGGGGTGTTAATAAAACCTTTCTACAGGAATAATAAATATTTCTAGCTGGACACCACGTCTTACTCAGATATGAATATTGCAGTTGTGGTTTCGAAGTGAAAACTCCTGTTGCACAAAGGAGGGATATTCGGAAAACATTCCGATTTTCTAATGTTCGTAATTTAATACATATATTCTAAATTAATGGTAGGATTGTTAAATTTTAATGATCGGTCCGTGAGTTCTATCATATATTCTTCTTTGCCCCCTCACTGCAAAACTGCCTAAAACTCATGGCATAACATTCAACAAAGCTTGTACAAGATGATCGGAAAAAATTACCATAAATTCATAGTTCTAGGTGCCACCGCCAGATAAACTAAAATTCGGTTCCAATCGATATGTTGCATCAAACGTTTCGATTTTTATTTTAATTTCTTTGGGGAAGGGGGGAGGGGGTTGTTTTATAGTGTTCGATTCACCGAATGTTCAGTCAATTGCCAATAATGGTGGCGGTCAAGACAAAACAGTCTAAGCCGTTGGAATCCGCCATTATTTTAGTGTTCATAGCAAACATCGTCCTGATTCTACGGGGGTTATAGATATTTAAAATAGTTCTATCATGGCCTAATGAGAGCCGTCACGCGGTCTACTTCACAAATCAGAGCTCAAACATTTTTTCAGCGGCATTCAAACGACCACCTCAATATTATGCCATGATTTGTTTATTTAAACCTAAAGCATGAGTCACATACATTGCATTACACATATACGATAGGTCTACGGGCGAAAATTGGGGGAATTCCTAGGATAGGCGTGGGTGTGTCGTACGAAATTCAGGTGTTTTGTGACGGAAAAACTGTCGTAGACCCTTGAAGAATTTTGTACAAGTTTAATTTTTTTCAGAGTCGTAGGTTAATCTTCAGGCCGATCTCGTAGGTCTGTTGTAGTATGCCTTACGACTGAGTCCCGATAAACCTACGACTTTCGCACGATTTTTTTTTTTTTTTTCTGAGGCCCTTAAATATTGCAGGACTTTTATCAGCCTAACGATTGCCGCACGTTCTATCTTTGTCGGTCCTACGAATGTACTTCCTTTGTAGGAAATTCCTGCGACCGCCGTTGCATTGTTTCTGGACTATTATTCCTACGATTAGACTTAGACATCCCTGACCAATTTTTTCCACGACCGTCGTACAACATACATGTTATATGTGAATGAAACCGACGACACACTCGGAGATACAACCGGTCACGACTAGATATAAACCGCGATTGCTGGAAGTCACCCAACCGCAACCAACAGTATGCCTTTACGACCAGCGATCAGTCATAAATGCCGTAAAACTTTCGTGCGACCGCATACGACTAGTCGCACGGCATGTGGAGGTCTTGCGATCTTCGTGCAAGAGTGGGTCCTGCGACTGGTTGTGATGTCATATCTGTAGACTTGTGAGTGCCGAAAAATGGGCCGTCTCGGAGAGGTTGGCATATGATCCCCAAAGTTTGGTCTCTATGGGTGTTCTTTCATGCCATATTTTAAGTCCTGTTTCATGAAATAGTAGGCTAGGTTGTAGAAATGCTGTGTTGTCTGGTCTGCTTTCCCACATGGGCACGAGGCTGGTGTTTTAACTGGTCCTTTTTAAGTGGTTAAGTGGCTGTTCAATCTACAGTGTCTTTCCTCGGGAGGAAAATGAGTGTGTGCTGCGGACATCGATGCAAGTCATCTTCCATAGCAATGTCTTCACCTGTATTACCCAGTTGATAGGTTCCATCTTTATGTCAACCATCCATGTTTCTTGTAATCGCAAGCCAACCTAAAGCGTAAGAGATACGTTCCGTCGGTTACACATTCATCAGAGAAAAAAAAAGGAAATTTACCTGTTTCCGGTTACATTGCACAAATGGTAATAATGCCACTTATTCAATTTGGTAAAGATCTTAACACGATTCGGTCTAGTTGTTTGGATTGAAAATGACACTCGTCAAACAAAATACTTGAAAATGAGTGTGCTGCGTTTTCAACGATATCCCCCCCCCCCGGCATCGATACAAGATCTGCTGCAACTCCAATGCTCGCCCCTTTTACTCTCTATTCCTGGAGGGATGGTACGAGCATTAGGAACTGGGAAAGCTGTCTCTATAAACAATTACTACATATTATCAAAAATCGGCTCAGCCTAAACATTCCACCTATGGTCAGTGCGAGGTGAAATAAATTTTTGAAGTATCTGGCCTGCTCGGAAAAAAAAATGAAATGCGCATAAAGGCTTCTTTCATTCAATATGGCCTTGTCATCCGCAACCGGGGGGGGGCTGAATCATAAAATATATGTAAATTGATACAGATTAAGTGCAAATTACAAAACAAACACATAAATATAATTTATATATATATATATATATATATATATATATATACGTTCAGACAAAGCTTAAATGCAGATGTTAAAGTCGTAAAATTCGCATTCCGATTATCGGAATTTTTATTTTGGAAAATAAGGCATTATGGTCATTATAAATTGTTAAACAAACATATATATACATCCGCTTCTATACATATTCCACTTGACACCTGACGAAGGAGCTCTTAGCTTCGAAACCTCGTTAATGAAATAAACAGTCAACACTAAGGCGTCTTAATCTTATATATATATATATATATATATATATATATATATATATATATATATATATATATATATCTTTGTGTCTCAGATTTTTTTTATCTTTTACGTATAGAAATATATATTTAATATATATAATGTGTGTGTATGTCTCAGATTTTTTCATCTTTTACGTATAGAAATATATATTTAATATATTTTAAAATGAGAACTGTGCTTTCGGGTTGGCAGCGCTTGAGGGCTGTAGTCATAAAAATCATTCTAAGGTGGCATATTATTACATATGGTCCGAGAATGGACAATAGGTACATATTGTCATATATTTTAAATGCGGCCAGGAAAATAGGCTTAATGGCAACTATACGAGCAGTGCGTACACCGTTAAATATTTGTTATCGTGTTCTGACCAATTTAATTAGTACACTAATTTTAATGACGTCGTTTTCGTGCCAATGTCCACACTTGCTAGAGGAAGACAAGTTCGGTAGACCGGCATTTCTAATTAAATGAAGCCTTGAACAACTGGCACCAGATGCTTTCATAATTAATGATCATCAACCACAGCATTCACGCGTTCAGCCAGTTTGATTATCATCAACCTTATTTTATTAGTTCACATGTGAGCTAAAGATTTCTAAATCAGCTTGTCTTTGCAATGGCTGGACAGATGCTCACGAAATTTTGTATATATTCTGCGCAGCAAGCAAAATGCCCGACTTTAATTTTATGCGATCTCTCGCCTGTTATAATAAAATTGCCTAAGTAATTATAAGGAAATTTCTAGGTGCCAACTAGATCTGCTGTTTTTTCTGTGCGTTTTTCTGTAATAGACACTTTGGATATTGCACTGTTTTAGCATTTTTGGCAGTTATGGTTGAAGTGATACCATTAAAATGAAAGACTGCGTTTCCCCGATAACAGCCATAGCTGTCATTTTGTAGCAAAATTGAAAAAAAAACAAATGCCTAACAAATATTTAAAAAAAAATATGGCAAACACAATGGCGGAGAGGGTTAAAAAACTAAATTCTGTTTAACACTCATATCTATCTAATTTTTCTTTCAAGTTTATTTTGTTTGCTACTAACAATTAACTATTATCGAAATTTATGTGGCGACTGATAACGATTTAAATGAGAAATATATTTACTTTGCGGCGAACCGACGGTTTTGACCTGTGTAGAAACAGTTGCAAAAGGATGGCATCGATTCAAGGGTCCAAATTTGTTTATGTATGTTATGTAGGAGGCATGCATGTGTGACGTAACAAACGAGTGACGTACAAATAACACTGTCACATCATCACTACGAATCGTCAAATGTATGTAATTTAAGACCTCAGCTTAGGTCGACACTGATATGGCGCAACACCGTACATCAGGGGTAGTTATATGGATTATAATAGATTTGTACAAGATTTACTACTGTATTAAACTTGTCGAGATTATTCAAGGACTAACCAAACCACGTCTTTTTAAAATGTTTTTGGATTAAATGCACAATTCTATATCATATAATGTTTTTTTTTGTACGGCTAGGTTTCATTAAAGTGTTTTCATGCCAGTTTTACAGCCATTCATAACAAATTTATTCAAACAAAAGATTAGGCGTCATATGCCGATAAATTCCTGTCATTATTACAGGTGTGCGATATCATCGATACAACGGTATACACATCGCGATACGGTAATTAGGCCCCCGCTTGAAAAGCGGAGCCCTATAGTGATCACCGTGTCAGTCCATCCTTTCGTCCGTCCTACCGTCCACCCGTCCTTTCGTACCTCCGGCCTCCCGCCAGTGACACTTTCTATCGTGCGCGATAACTCAACAACAACACACTACACATTTCCCAAATTCACAGGGATTATTTGTATCAATGGGGGCTCCAGACCTATCGAATTACAGACTTCTCGGAATTCCAATATGGCCGCCCCACCCAATCCCTGATTTTCTTATGTGCGCGATAGCTCAACAATATTCTGCATCTTTCCCAAATCCACAGGGATGTTTGATACCTGTAAGGGCTCCAGACCTATTGAATTACCGACCTGTCGGAATTCCAGTATGACCGCCACAACCCATCTGCTGATTTTTTTTTGCAGGCGATGATTCAAAAACAA
This sequence comes from Sipunculus nudus, assembly GCA_026874595.1. NCBI lineage: Eukaryota > Metazoa > Annelida > Sipuncula > Golfingiida > Sipunculidae > Sipunculus > Sipunculus nudus. The sequence continues at coordinate 78,715,928 of CM049311.1, forward strand.
CCGACAGCAGCTTTCCCAAATTCACAGGTATGATTGGTACCTATGCAGGCTCTATCCCTATTGAATAACAGAACTGTCTGAATTCCAATATGGCCACCATAGCCCAATTGCTGATTTTCTTTCGCGCGGGATAACTCAACAAAAACCTACTGTAGCTTTCCCCAAATCACAGGGATAGTTGGTAACTGTGAGAGCTCGAGACTTATTGAATTACAGACCTGTCGGAATTCCAATATGGCCGCCACAGCCTGGTCGCTGATTTTCATTCGCATACTAAAACTAAACAACAACCTACTGCAGCTTTCCCAATTTCACAGGGATCATCTGTGCCTATGAGGGCTACAGACCTATTAAATAACAGACTTGCCCAAAATCAAATATGGCTAACAGACTACTTTCAGTAACTTTCTGTTGCACACATTATTTCAGACATATCTTCTTTAATATCATTTGATCCAGTAGTTTTTTTTTTCTTTCATGCATATGGATAAAAACCTGTTTCTGTTTGTCATATTTTTCAAGTTTAACTTAAATATTCACCCATATGTAAACTAGTCCAGCACTTGCAGAAACGCGGGGCCCTCTGAGGACTTATGTCTGACCACATCTAGTTTGCATAGTGCGTGTCGTGATATGGTTTACACATGTCGATGTTTTTCTCGATATTTTCAAACCTGAATGAAACTGATCTATTGTAGTAAAAAAAAGGTTTCTGTTACAAATTTTGATATTTAAATATCTTGTGTCAAGTAAAAGACTGAAAGTAAAAGCCGCTAACGTGTCTATGGACACTCCTCGGGCCAATAATTCCTATTAAGAAATGTTCAAGTAGGATCGATGGACCATAATGTCAAAGGTCCGTCATTGGAAATTTGTTTTCTACTCGATGAGGTATTGTTAACTGAGCCTGAGCATACTGGGCACAGGGCAATCGGCCGTGTTTGAATGTGTGTGTTTGTGCGCGTGTGTTCCAGTAACGTTTATCTTCGAAAGTTCTGAATGGATACCGATTAAATTTCTTGGCAGCATGGACAATGATTAAAATAGTTAACTATATCTACTTTTTCTTGCTCTCTCGTTTGTTTTTTGCAACATCTCAAATATTAATCGATCCGCCTCGTAATTCAATCACTTCTTTCCTGATAACTTTAATTAAAATCAGTTGAGGATTTTTTAAGTACCCTGCGAACAAGGAATGTACCTTTGGCGTTCATGGCTTAATTATAGTGACTGAGGTGGTTTTGTCGTCTTGGTGTCGCGGGTATCCGGGATTCTTAACTTTAATGTAATTATGAATATAGGGCCAAGTTCATGAGGCAGGTCCGAGTCTGTCAGAGCGACCAATAGTTTTGCAAGCGCTGTTATGAAAAATTACTTGAGCACCTTAGCACAAACTAGAATACGGGTAGTCCACAAGCGACTACGTTTATCCGCCAAGATCAGAGTAGGATGGGTGAAGTGAGGCATGGATTGAGTGACAAGGGGAAATAGAGTTAGATGTGTTACAATGTAACTTACATATTATGTTACAGGGGCTCTTTTATTGTGTGACACGGGCGTAGCTCCTGTTGTTGCACTCGTGTCTGGCCGCGTATTACATTCTATGTTTAATCCGTACTGGTTGAACTCTCGTTGTCGTGTTGGCCTTGGGTTTTCACGCCTGGCCGAGGTCACGTGATGAGCCTGGTGTGTAGAGATACACACCGCTGTTTTGCTAGAGAATTCCTGAAACGCGTGCTTACAGAGCTTTGCAAGATCTTATAGACTGTTCGAGAAGTGGAAAATTCTCGGCTTGAGGTGTGAAGGTATATAAAGGGGCTGTTTTTTTAGAACCAGGGGGCAGAGAGCAGAGAAGATTCCAGCGGACGCAGAAGCGTGTGTCGGATTCTAGGACCTTATCCGAAGAATGCGGCAATTATACATTTTCAAAGACTTTCTCCTGGATTTTATGCATTTGGACTTCAGTTTACTTTCTGGGTTGTTGCAAGAACTTTCCACTGTCATTCTCCGAGAGTTTACATTTAAAGGACTTATCGTTGTGATGGTGTTGGTATCCAGGTACAGTGCACATACATTATTTTATCTGTGATTGTATTGACTTGTTGCTATACCGCTGTTTTACTGTATAATTGTATTGATTTAGTGTATTGTATTGTTAGAGTTGTTTTAAGAATAAATTATAGTTATTTGTTAACAAAAAAACATTGACTTCTTTATTCATTTCCCTAGACATTTCACGCTGCCTAGTGTTACAGAATCTGATTTTTTTTAATCTCCATTACAAAATTTGTGTTCATCACGCATGCGTGATCTGTTTATATTAGGTTCCGTAACAATAAGCATGGAAGTGTGCCACGTAAACATGATTGTAGGTGGCGCCACCTTTGAACGAGAAACTATTCAGGATGTATACGATTGCCGAATTTCAGGTGAACTAGTCAAACCACTGAAGAGATATGAGCGATTTTAACCTAAATCAAACAAACAGATGGACACTGTGCAAAAGTGGTTGCAGGTGGTGCCACCAGTTTCTTGTATGATAAACAGCTATGTGAGATCTAAACACATGCAAAATTTCAGGAAGATACGTCAAACCAGTCCGGAGATGTAAGCATGGATGTCTGAAGCGTGAACGTGAATGTAGGTCGCGCCACCTGTCACAAAATCAAGAAAGCTATCCAGGATGTATACGCATGCCGAATTTCAGGTGAACTAGTCAAACCACTGAAGTGATATGAGAGATTTTAACCCAAATCAAACAAACAGATGGACACTGTGCAAGAGTGGTTGCAGGTGGCGCCACCAGTTTCTTGTATGATAAACAGCTATGTAAAATCTAAACACATGCATTTTTTTCAGGAAGATACGTCAAACCAGTCCTGAGGTGTAAGCATTGATATCTGCAGCGTGAACGTGAATGTAGGTGGCGCCACCTGTCACAAAATCAAGAAAGCTATCCGGGATGTACACGCATGCCGAATTTCAGGTGAACTAGTCAAACCACTGAAGAGATATGAGTGATTTTAACCCAAGTCAAACAAACAGATAGACACTGTGCAAAAGTGTTTGCAGGTGGCGCCACCAGTTTATTGTATGATAAACAGCTATGTGAGATCTAAACACATGCAAATTTTCAGGAAGATACGTCAAACCAGTCCGGAGATATAAGCATGGTATAAACATATTCCTGAGATATGTAGGTTTATGTGTTGAAACGGACGCACAAATGGACGCAGGGCAGAGAGGAAGGGTAAGAGGTCAACATAAAATGAGGGCGCAGCGGTTCACATGTGACCCGATCATAATTCAGAATTTTAAAAATTCTGCCCAGTGGTTACGGAGGATTTTTTCCGGAAACCAATGCGGCGGCGACGGCGTGCAACTGAAAACAAGAACTCTGTATTTGCGGATACAATTAAGTCTGTTTGTCTTAAGATTGGTCATACATTTTTGCGTAAAACCATTATTAACCAGCGCAAAATCCCGTACACCTTATTTAGAACCGGATTGCGAAGAGTTTTTTTTTTTCTGTTCCGTTAAATTGAGGAGAGAAGCTGCTGCTTCATGATATGCCAAGGAAAAATATTGTTTGTTCCATTGCAATGTCCACTTAACAACAATAATGCTTTAATTTATGGCTACAATATTAAATATGATTTTTGCCAGGTGCAATTGACACCGGGCAGTTTTTCGTCCAAGCATGGGCCAGAGTCATGCATCGGTATTGGGACCGCTTTGTCCCAGTGCACATGTGAATCGAGTTGGTCTAGCCAGCTGGACACTCTGAATAAGAACACATCTTAGTTGAAATAGGTATCCAGCGGAGGTATGTAGGCTGCGACTACACTTCCAGTTCGACGTTCCCGCCAAACTATATGGGGGGACATCCCTAACAAATCCTCCCTGTATAAGATAATGAAGGCAGAAGCTTTATAAAGAAAATTCAACAGTTTTTAATTTAGAAGAACTTTATTTATCAGAGGTGTATGCATGTATGTATGCATGTTTATTTGCATGCATTTATATTGTTTGCCAAGACCTTCGGAGTCGCCCATTTGTAATTTGTAGTGAATGCGAAATATTTTAACGGGGAAAGAAAAAAACACATTTGATGAGAAAAACCCAATCTGGCTCTGCTTGTAGGCACCTAATGTGCACCAGTAACATGTAGAGCTAGATCATTTGCCAAATCACTGAAGGACTCTCACTGTGTGATGATACGTTATGTACCGTAACAAATTGGCGGAGAAAGTCACCTCAGGTGCTCTCACGTGCTGTCTCGAGAGCGAGTCATTGAAATTGCTCGAAAAGTCCGCTACGTGAAGCGCTTAGCAAATTTTCATTCTCGAAAAGGCCAAGTTACGAATGGCAGATTGGTTCAAAAATGCATGGATTTTACACCATGAAAGCCTCATGCCCTGTATTCCCTCTGCTACTATACATGGCCATTCAAATAACGTATTTTTACATGTCCTAATAATCTTCGCAGACTGACCCATTATAAAGGACACTTTTTGTACCAACGGATATATTTCCTTGTAACCTGAAACGTGCAAATATTTATGTAAATATATGAACATAAATATATTTTTTCTTAAAACTGAATGATCCGGAATTTTTTTATGGCATTGCACTTTTCTGGATTAGCTGAATAAGTTTTCGCTTTATCGAGCAGCTACAGGTTGTTGTGGTTAAGACCAAAGCCCTGTGTGCTCCTTAAGCATAGTTTTCAGAGTCAATAGACGTGATGCCACCAAGCCAAGCAGGAAGCCGCGAGAGACTTCCACCGTTTTACCAGAACATTTGACTTTTCTGAAAAGCCACAACACTAACCGCCACAAACGCAAAAGCAGCATACATTCCCTCCACCAGTCCCGGAAGCGGAGGCCCACCAATGCCAATCGAGAGCCGAACCCAATCCGTGAAACGACAGAGCTTAGAGACGAATGCCATTTTACACTTGCAGTTTCTACCATTTAGACTATTTTAGCAATTTTATTTTCGTCATAAGCCGCACTTTTCTGGAAAACATACTACTTGCCATCAAATGGACTCCGTGAACCCAAGCATTCAAACCTTTGCTGATATTTGCGGTGAAATGATTAATTAATTATGTGCAAAATGTTCTAATCAGCTTTCGTGAGGTTCTATATATACCTCGATTATTGTAATTTGCTACATGATGGAATTAGCCACGCATCTGAGCGTTATTACCAACATACATGTAGTCCAAGTGAAGTTAATTCAGTAAACCGTGGAGAGACCGCCTCACCTAACAACAATTTGCCAATGGGATACGGGCATTTTCGGCTAATGTTAAACTGTGTTTCATACATTGTCTTTCATATAGGCTTTTTTCGTCATAACACCTCTCTCCCCCCCCCCCCCTCTCTCTCTCTCTCTCTCTCTCTCTCAAAAGCACACACACACACGCACACTCACGCACCTACATACAATGGTTTTGTTGGCGGGAGAAAATCAAAGACAGCTATGATCACGTTCATAATAACCCACCGTTCCATAGTAAAGGGAGACCTTCAAAACAAACACATTCCCATTTACTACGTTCCTCACGCAGCGGTCATACACTGCAGTCATCCTAGATCTTCTTTCGTGTAACCGCTGGTTTGTTTAGCAATATTTTCCTGGTACGAACACCAGGGTGCGCACAGAGCAAAAATATTGTTAATAAACTAATGAGCGCATGGTATCGCAGTCAGATCCAAATTTTAAAATTAATGTACACTGATTATACCGTTTCAGGCACACGGCCAAGAATCAGACCAACGACTGCGGGTCTAATTACAGAATTTCTTTTATTATAGCACATTAATCTCCGTCAAGTTGACAGGTTTCATCAAAATCAAGGTCACAACTGAATCTATTAGAAACAACAGATTCAACTGAATCAAAAGAGATGAAAATTATATAATTCAATGCAGGCGGAATACTCTTTATATTAAAATGGCAATCTGAATCCTTCGACCCTCTATGTTTCATGTTTCAAAGCAGCTGGCTATCCCTGCCAATATCCATAATGGATTACTTCCTCCCGTAAGGCGGCCGTGTTTAGGAGTTATATGGAAGACAACATGCTTGAATGTAGTTAATTTATTCTTAACAGTTGAATTTCCATTATATATCTTTTTTGTGTGTAAGGAACGTCATTACCATCAATCATGTAACCCCATGCATACTTGTCTGTTGAGTTAGTCCTCTTCATATTTTTTACGGCAATGCAACATTCCGATGTCACGTGTGTCATGTGATTAGGAGAAGTGAAGCAAATGACTACTCTGTGAACTGTGGTTAACGAACCTACCGTTTATTTCTGTGGTTATTATTGGACGTTAATTATCACCAGTGCTTGTATGTATCGAGCGCCTCTCTAGTGAAACGTAAGTGTATGTTTTCTTTAATATGTTGATCTTTTTGTTAACTCATGGCTTATTTATCTTTTGGAGTGTACGTATGCATGACTTTAAGCTCGTTGGTTTCACAATTAAAAGAACCTGGTCGTTCACATCTCTAGTTGTGTGACGTCTATTCCCGGACAAAAAACTCATATCAAGGTTAAATACTAGAGGTAGTATCGCCTACACGTTTCGTAATGCAATATATTGCGATATTTGGTAGCGTATTGTCTTACGTATCGCGAAATATTCTATGTAACAATTTACAGGAAATACGTTTATAATTTCTGGTATATACAATACATTTAATATGTTATTAATTTATTATCATATTAAATAAGATGATACGATGAACCTAAATGCAGATTAGTTCTTTCATACAGGAACTATGGCAACTTTAATTAGTTAGGTGATTAGTTATTGTTAACAGAACTCGAAGAAAAATTGCAGGTATCTTGGCAAAAAGAGTTTTCTGAACTGTGGTTTTGCACGGAGAGGGATACGTAGTGTGCTCAATCACAGCCGTGAACCACAAGGCTTCTGTTCTTTATCAATAACATTAATACTGTTCATTTGACATTTTACATCCTGCAGTGACACAGGATGTAAAGACGGTATATATATATATATATATATATATATATATATATATATATATATATATATATATATATATATATATAACACATTGTGTGACATGGCCGTAACTCGTGTTGTGACACCCTCCCCGGGCCGTTTGTTGCATTCTATGTTTAATCCGTACTGGTTGAACTCTCGTTGTCATGTTAGCCTTGGGCTTTCACGCCTGGTCTTGGGTCACGTGATGACCCTGGTATGTAGAGATACACACAGCGATGTTCTTCTAGATGATTCCTGTGGCGCGTGTTTACTGTGTTTTGTAAGATCTTATATACTGTTCGAGAAGTGGAAAAATCTCGGCTTGGGGTGAAGAGTTTATAAAGGGGCTGTGTGCTAGAGCCGAGATATAGAGCAGAGAAGATTTCCAGCGGACGCAGAAGCGTGTGTCAGTTTCTGGGACCTTATCCGACGTGTGCGGGAATTATAGATTTTCTTCAGAATTTCTCCTCGATTTTATGCATTAGGACTTCAGTTTACTTTCTGGATTGTTACAAGAGCTTTACACTGGACTGTCATTCTCCGAGAGTATAAATTTAAAGAACTTATCGTTGTGACGGTGTTGGTATCCAGGTACTGTGCACATTTACTTTCTGGATTGTTACAAGAGCTTTACACTGGACTGTCATTCTCCGAGAGTATACATTTAAAGAACTTATCGTTGTGACGGTGTTGGAATCCAGGTACTGTGCAGGTACTGTGTTTATTTTTCTGTGTGATTGTATTGATTTGTTGTTATACCGCTGTTTTACTGTACAGTTGTATTGATTTCGTGTACTGTAATGTTAGGGTTGTTTTAAGAATAAATTAAAGTTATTTGTTAACAAAAAACCACTGACTTCTTTATTCATTCCCCTAGACATTTGATGCTGCCTTGTGTTACAGAATCTGATTTTTTTATCTCCGTTACAGAATTTATGTTCATCACGCATACGTGATCTGTTTATATTAGGTTCCGTAACAATATATATATATATATATATATAAATTTATATATATATATATAAATATATAAACAGTATATATATATATATATATATATAAACAGTATATATATATATATATATATATATATATATCAGGGTTGGGTCCAAATACTTTAAAAATAATCGATTACAATTACAATTACTTTTCTGTTTTCATGATAAGTAATCGATTACAATTACAAATACCTTTTGAAGTAATTGGAATTGCTTTTGCAATTACTTTTGTGCTTTCAGAGCATTTACATTGTGATAGTGACAAAAACAACTTGGTATTACAATGTTTATTTTCAATAAACACACATATCAAAATGTGATAACAAAAATGCATCACAAAGTGGCGAATGCACTCTATACAATTTGAACATAGACCTTTCCAAAAGCATTACACATTGTTACATATTTGTTTGGTGTACACAGTTCTCTGTCCATGCTGACTCCTGGATGTTTAGTCTAAAAATGTGAACATACTCATCAGGGTTGGGTTTAGTTTCAATTTTAAATGTAAACAATACTTTTAGTTTTATTTTATTATTTTGCTATTGCTATTACTAATTTACTATTGCCACAGTTTCTCATCTATTACTTTTAAGTGACATTACTTTATTACCTAACTTAATACCAAACTAATTTTGAATGAAACTTTTTTAATTTACTTAATTATTACAAAAAATGTTACATATTAATACTATCGGTCAAATAGTGGTGCAAGGGTATTTTCCAGTTATTAAAATTAAGCATTAATTATCAAACAATTGAATTGTCAGCTAAATTAACAACCTTCCCATAAATATGACTGTTTATATGACTTTTATGCAAATATGATTCTCTTTTCTCATCACTCTCTAGAAGGAATTCGAGAATTAATTAGGTAGCTTGTGCTGAATCCTGCGTTCCAGTTCTCTCATGCAATTTACACCAATGGTTATCATTTTTTATATTAACTTGCCTTAACAATCTGTACATCACTTAATCAGAAAAAAAGCCTGTTGAAATATTTGCTCATCTTCTTAATGACCTAACAGGGAATGGATAATAAGTGTATTAATTAATTGTATTAATTTAAATATAAATTTGTCTTCTGTTGCAATTATAACTACTATTTCAGCTCATATTTAGGTTTATTTCTATAACTTGAAAAAACTGTCTATTACTCGTACTTACTACTATTACCTCATGTTTCTCCTTAAACTGAGCCTCATTATAACAGAGTAAAGCTTGGCTGCATGATGAGCACCCCTGTACATTGGACAATCACTAATTAAGACCATCTTAGTGATCAAAGGCCAGACTGTTGGTAATCTCTGTATGTGAATTTATCTATTCAGTAAATTAATTAGCACCATGCACTAGATCCCTTGTATCTTACAGCTGGCAAACTTGTGTCCTGACAGTCCGTTGTAGACCAGGTGATAACTGGCCGACAACAAACCATACCTGCGTTATCTGGGCACCTAGCAGGGCATGTGAAGTAATAGTTCTATAGTAATATGAGCATTGTGCTTTGTGTACTTTGAAACTATAAAAGATTTTTTTTATATTAAATAATACCATCACTTTAATGCTGCAATTGTATATCACTCTCACATTTTACACAGAAATTGAAAGTAATTGAAAAGTTATTGTTCAAACAATTACTTTTCAAAAGTAATCGATTACAAGTACAGTTACTTGTCAGGATTTAAAAAAGTAATCGATTACAAGTACAATTACTTGAAAAAGTAATTGTAATTACAATTACTTCAATTACAATTACTTTTGGACCCAACTCTGATGCGGACATACGGTTATAAAGCTTGACGTGGACTTGCAGGGCGGTTCTGAATTTAGCTTTGTGTCACGACTCAGTAGGGGGCCCTAACTGAGTTGTGTTTGTCACGGCTAATTATCACGGAGAGTGAGTAATTGAGAAATTTTACAGACCCAGTGCAGAAATGTATATGTCGAGACGAGTAAGTCCACAAATAGCAAATACAATGCCCACAGTGAACCGATTTTTAAATTATTAAAAATCCTTAAAATTAATGGCATCTTCAGACTTTATATATTAAAATTTTACTATAATAACTGCCATGAATCACTATCAAAATATTAACAAACATTTAATTTTTCAACTAGGACAATGACACACAAACATAACACAAGACATAAACATACCCTTGTTACAAATAAAACCAGACCTAAGATAACAGACAGCTGTCTGAGAAACACAACATCAAAAGTCATAAATGAAACCGACTAAATCATTATTGACAAAATGTTCACTCATAGTCTTCAAGGTTTGATTTGCTACATCAAACAACATTTTATAAATTATTATAAAGAGATATGCCTTCAGATAAACTGCTACATCTGTAACAAAAATTAGTCTAAGCCATAAAAATTTGTTTTAATCAATAAAAACTATAATTTCAGTAATTCAAGTTGTAAATCTTCCCAGTATTTTTTACAAATTTCCTCATTTAATCATATAGTCTCAAATATTAAGAATGTATAATCATTTAACCTCCATATTTATGTACAATTTCTCTCCTTCAATGTTTCATGCACAGGGGGCTGTTGTGTCGGCGTATTAAAATCCTTAACAACAGTCCCTAGACATAATAAAAACAAAAATATTGACAAACATACTGAAAATATTTTGTATGGATGCTTTACTTTTATGTCGAATAAAATACTCTCTCTCTCTCTCTCTCTCTCTCTCTCACACTAATGGATTCATATTCACAGAAATATACAAAACTGTGTAATTTCATGACACAAAAAATAAGGCCAATGATCTTTCCCATCAAAAGTAATAAAACTGTTTGTGCGGGGGGGGGGGGGGGGGAGAAAGATGCAAAGGGCTCAAAGAAGATCGAGATTTCGGTAGTTTTAATTAGATAGATTTTGATAATATATATCAACTGGTCTGTTTATTTATTTAATATCAAGCTTAAGCTGCTCAACTTGGGTGCATATCATACGGAATATGTGGTATATTAAAATTAAATAAAAAAATTAAATATAAATAAATATATATATATATATATATATATATATATATATATATATATATATAAACAAGAAACAAAGATTTTAATAAAGAAATGATAAACAAAGAGAAATGTAGCGTATCGTCAATACGTATCGGTATCGAATTAACTGTATCGCGAAACGTATTGTACCGGATGAGGCGGACCGATACCCAGCCCTAGCCAAAACAGATATATACATTTATACCCATTATGATCAGACATTTTTTTAAGAGAGAGTATCGGCTCGTTGGTGTTTGCCGAGCTATATGGTAGGCTGGCGTCATATATCAAAGATACATTAGTTAATATACGGTACACCGGGCTTAGTGTAGCAGAAACATGACCCAAATCCGCAGTTGTTGCTTCTTAACATAGATAATATTACAATGGCGATATAGCAACATTGATGTATATCGGAAAAGTTAAGGAATGTGTGCTAAGAGAAATACGGCTCTGCTAAGAAAACAACATTTTTGGTCATAATCCGGAACAAGGGGCACCGTGTAATTGTATCTGAAATTATTTTAATATAACTTGCGGAATTATATATATATATATATATATATATATATATATATATATATATATATATATACCCCTGATTTCAAAGCAAAAAAGAACATACTTAACATTAGGACACGGAGCGTACATAAATTAGTCAACGACACACTGTATCAGGAGCTACAATGTATACAATACACAAAGATTGTTATCTTCAGAAAGTTTCAATGACATTCATCAAGTCATATCTGGAGGGATACAATAGTTGAAAAAAATTAAGTTCATCCATTTAAAAAAAGAAAAATATTATCTAGATGTCTGCAATCGCCGAGCTATCGCAATAAAAACCTCCCCATCCCCCTGTAATTCTCCTATACCCGGTTTCCAACCCCCAACCCCCCTACCTCCAACTCTTCTGCTTAAATTTCATGTTAAATTTAGTCAATAATAGATCTAATGGTATTATGTCCATTCTGTGCCAATCTCTGCATAATATAAAGTTATCAAGAAATAAAACAGTGAAGGGGGGGGGGGGGGGATTCAGCACTAGTCCAACATAGATTCCACCCTCTTTGGCTAACATTTGCTTACCAGTCATATTATCAACAGGTGCAGCAATTCATGAGATATCTGGTGACAGTCATTTCATTATTTCTGCAATAAAAAAAAACTGATAAAATATTAATATCCATAAATACAGATTTAAAAAAAAAATAAAATGCAGTTCTTGCTCCGTGGATTTAAATTCACCTTCTATAAACTAATACATGTCAAGATATAAAAGCAGGTGTATAAATTAATTCTAATTTTATTTTATTTGTCAAAAAAATACAGACAGTAATAACACACGATTACAAAACAGTACACCGCACTGTATCAAAAACAACAAACAAGAAGAACACTCAATACAAAATACATATACACATAAATATTAACCTGTTCGTTCAAAGTACAGTATGACTAACAACTTATCACCTTTTCCGTCTATATATTTCTGTGAAATAAGTGTTGAAAGCTGTAGCTGTTCCTGAGATATATATATATATATATATATATATATATATATATATATATATATATATATAGTAAAAGACATTACATTATGTATGCAAAGGCATAATTGTCGGATTTTCAAAGTTGCCAGCGGTCGATTAAAGTCATGGAAAAAAATTTTTTTTCAGGTCTGGAAAACGTCAGGGAATTTCATAGACAGTCAAGGAATCCTGTGATAATAAGGGAAGTCAAGGAATTTGAATGGCTATGGCGATCACAGTTGATTGTCATGTCAAAAGGGTTTGGCATTTCCTGAAAAGTTGTGCCACGTCTGCAGATTTAATCTTGTAACCTTTTTAGGTTTGTATTTAAATTTGGGTTAAAGACACAGAGCATGGCTACACAACACATACTACCAGCAATTAACAACTAACACTTTGGCTGATATGAAGTACTAGTAAAATTCTACGCAAGGACAAGAACCTGCACTACCTTTGCATTAATCAAATGTTATTGCAAGTGTCAATGTAAGTCTTAAAATATGTGCTGATGGCTATAACTCGTAAACTATTAAAGTTATTTGCTGTGATGGTGTGTTGTAATGCGTGTCATGGAACCTCAAATCAACAGATCACATATGCGTGATGAACATAAATTTTGTAATGGAGATAAAAAATCAGATTCTGAAACACTAGGCAGCGTGAAATGTCTAGGGGAATGAATAAAGAAGTCAGTGTTTTTTTGTTAACAAATACCTATAATTTATTCTTAAAACAACCTAACATTACAATACACTAAATAAATAAAATAACATATTTCAACAGTATAACAGCAAATCAATATAATCAGACAGCCTAATAAACAAAGTGCACAATACCTGGATACCACCACTGTCTCAGCGACAAGTTCTTTAAAATGTATAAGCAAGACGAACAGTTCACACAAATTATCTCGGAGAATAACAGTCCAATGTAAAGCTCTTGTAACAATCCCGAAAGTAAACTGAAGACCAAATAAGATTCGTCACAAATCCAGAAAAAAATCTATAATTGCCGCACTTATAGGAACAGGTCCAACAAAATGACATACACGCTTCTGTGTCCGCTGGAATATTCTCTCACCTCTCTCTCGGCTTCAAAACACAGCCCCCTATTTATAACTTCTCGCCCCATGCCGAGAAGTTTCCATTTCTCGAACAATCTAAAGAACCTAACATAATAAACACGCGCAAAGAACATACTTGAACAAAGAACGCTGTGTATCTATACGGTATTGTTCAACCAATGTGGATTAAACCGAGCCTGCAACACCCAGCCAGGCCAGGCCGCTACAAAATGTGCTACGCGTAGCACACGAACCAAATGTCAACAACGCATGGAGCACCCCTGAGCACAATCAAAAGAAACACATGCAAGACCGCTGCACACAATAAATAGGTTACCTGTAACATGCGTTATTTAAATTTATCAACTGCATCAGTATCCTTTATGATGCACAATTTCTTGTTAACGCCATGTATGAACGTTTCGATGTAGAATTTGCAGAAAGCTGACATTTAGTGAACATTTACCATTTAGAATTTAGTAGTGCATTAGAAAAGCCGCCCCCCCCCCCAAAAAAAAAAAGTTTGTATATTATTCTGAGTTAATGACACAGAGCCAATGTATATATGACATATAGATATATATATATATATATATATATATATATATATATATATATATATCAGATACTAAATTTGCCTTACCTGTTCCCATGTAGCGTTCAGCTGTGTAAGGGGTTCACAGCTTTCACAACTCCATCATTCACCTTGGCAGAAGTTTCTTAACTCCTTTAATCAACTTATATCATTAACATGTTCACACTGAGAAACAGGATATGATGTGTCATTTTTGGGTTTCATATTTTTACTGATAAAATTTTTAGTTTGAGTTGGCTTTAAAATGACGTTTTGAAGTCCGAATATGAAATTGGCTTGGTAGTTTATCCTAGAAACCCACTGAAAATCAGGGAATAGTCAGGTATAAATTCAGGGATTATTTTGGCTGCTGGCAACCCTGATTTTGCGATCTAGAAAATTTGAAGTTCCGTTAAGACGCCATATTGAAATCGTTAAGAGAGAATGCATAATCATTCCTTCCTTAAAGAAGTTGCTGACTATGGAATAAAGGCTTAAATAGTATCACTCGTGTACATATTTTGGAAGAAAGCGTAAAAAATTCATTTGAGCCCGCAAAGAGTATGTCAATTTAGGTGGCGCCCTCTGCAGCTTAAAATCACAAAGCAGTCACATGACCATTATTCCTGTGTAATTTGGTGCTGACGGCTGCATCTGGTTCTAAGATATTTGATTATAGACATAACATCATGTATAGGAATGTTATAAATTGTCCGATTGTGCGATCAACAAAATTTGAAGTTCCGCAAAGATGCCATCTTGAAAATCATGAGATTCGATTCAAAACGTCTTGATTTTTCTTAGAAAAAGCGGAAAAGCTTATCTAGCCCGCTAAAGATAGGTCATCATAGGTGGACTATCTTTTATCGCTGTATTTTGCATATTCATTAAGTGATCAAGAAATCCTTAAAGTTTCATCATGAAAGCTGCAGCGGCTTTTAATATAGAGTAATACATGTATCAATTTATTACGCGCAGGAATTTGCATGGCTTCCCTTATGCCTGGCGTTCTGATTCGTGTTAGGCGCAAGCCCTGTGCGTTGCTACGGGAACCGCACTTGTTGAACTCTGGCTTACCCGCATGCAGAGTGTAAAGACAGCATGTTCTTTGAAGTTTTAAAGGTTCGAGTTTGTTCTTTGGAAAGTTCCGGGCCAGAAGCTTCTGGACATCGGGGGGGGGGGGGGATCTATAAATAGGGGCTGTTTGGAGCCGGCAGAAAGTAAAAAAAACAGCGGGCACTAAAGGGTGCGACTTTCTCGTCAGTTTTGGGACCTACTCCGATAATTGCATGGTTACAGATATTCTATGGACTTAATCCAGACTTTATACAGACTTTATATAGATTGTCTTCAGTTTGCCTTTGGGAATTTACCTGAACTTCACTTCTGGATTTCAACAGATTGTCTTCGAGATTTAATTAGACTATTAACCGAGAAGATTTAGTTGAATTGTTCACGTGGATTATTTGTGCTAAAAGACTCTTGTTGGACTGTGACAGTAATGGTTTCCAGGAATCAAAGCCTAGGATCCGGACTCTGGTGATTTTTTATTATTGTTATGTCTTAAATAGCATGTAGACTAAAAAAGGGTTTTATAGAAATCCAATTAACTAAGTTATTCATCTTTGAAATGCTTTTATTTTCTTTCATGTTTTCTCTCTATCTGTCTGACTTTCCCTCTCCTAAAAAAATCTCAAACAGAGTTATTGTTACATTAGTCATGACACCTTTGTCACGCATCTAACTGTAAAAGCATTGTCCCCTCGCAGAAAATTGGTCCTATCAGGCAAATTGCACATCTCGTAATAAGATATTGGCGTCCAGCTGGGCGTTTCCCGCTGACTGAGGCGTGTTTCTTGACTCCCTGGTGGTATGGATAGGTCACACGTGGTAGTGATGAAGCGCGGTGTTTAATTGCTGTAGTACTTTATCATGTGCTTGTGTAACTGTTTTGCCTGTCTCTATTTGTTGCGGTTACATAGGTTACATTTTTATGTATGTTCCCTCTCTCTCTTTCATCACACACACACATACACTGGCCGTTTTAAAAATTAAAACTTTCATTCGCCACCTGACCGTATTTTTACGTCGATTTACGTCTTAAGGAGATATCTTACGTCTTAACAATTAATCCCCTTTCTCATGGAGGATATTGATTTACAAGTTTTAATTTCAGAAGGATATCTATATCAGATAATCCATCATTTTTATTCTTGAAATTTGCGTCACCATGACAACCTGGACCATTTTCCCTGAAAGTAATTAGTGTCTCGAACCTTTTATATTTGATTTTACTTTCTCGAGATAATTCCAAGTTGTTTCGCACGCATTGAATTATGGGTCCTTTTTTGAATGACCGGTCCTTCTATAAACATTAAACTCTATCACAGGTTATCACTGATGTATGCTCCAACTGGAAGGTGTATTATTATGCTTATTTACTACTTAAAAATACCATGTATAAAAAATACCATAAAGAAAAAATCAATCAGATCACAGCGCTGCACAAATGTTCAATTTAATATAAGTAAGGAACAGCAAGCCTTGACAGTCCTGTGGCAAAGCGCTGTGCGCTCTCTGCTGGTGAGCTGGGTTCGATCCCAAAAATAGGTTTTGAGAGTGGGTTCTTGTGGTCCGTCCAAAGTCGGTTGGTTTCACCAGGTGCTCCGGTTTCCTCCACCCCTTCGACATAATGAACGCTGCAATCCTAGCCTTGAGAGTGTCATTCATTAGTTATAAAAACTAGTTGTACAATTCATGTAAAATAGATAAGTTAATATTATAATGTATCACTACTCAATGAGTCTAAATTAGCGTGAAATCTGGGAAATACGTTCAGAATGTTTCACGTGATTAGGGGCGGTTTGTTCGAAAAAGTGAAATTCAGATTAACTGGTCATTACCATTGTATCATACATTTCGCTTGTGTTCAAAGCAAAACAAAGTTAAGGTTGACTTTTCATTATATTAATTATAGTATTATTATCGTAACTGACGCCCATGACCTTGTGGTTAAGACCGTGACCAAGTATTCACGAGCACTTGATTGGCCGAAAAGTTTTGGTCTTAAGTTTTGCCCCTCACCATTACGCCAACACGCTCTAATATTATTTTACAAATATGATTCTCGGTGAAAGAGCTTATCAAATTAATTTTTTTTTTCTCTTTTATTTTGATATGGCATTTGCAATGTTTATGCTTCTTAGACATTTGGCTAAACGACACGCACGCCATCAATTTTTCGTTTATTGCCAGGGTTTTGTTTAAAAGCATGTTCAGTAACGTCATCAATATTCTCAGATAAAAAGTCAAACGGTTCTAGGAGTATCCCACCATGGGGACCCCCACCCTACATAGAGGAGTTTGCACTCCTTATTATGCAGATTTATAGTTCCCCGATGATTATTTTTAAAGTCGTAAGTCCTGGGTATTGCTGTTGTTAATTGGGGGTCTTGCTTCGGTCCGTTCACATATATTATCATTTATATTTAAAACTAAATAATTTCATCCATAAAGATTTCATTTAGCATTAATCAAACTGTGTGGTTCACCTGCATCATTTCTATAATAATATATATATACTATAATTACCACATATTTGTATCTTTCCTACCAGCTGAAAAAAAAATTATATCACACGCATTTTCTTTCAAACAGTAATATTTGTAGAAAAAAAATCGCTCGATCCCTCCTTTTTCGCCCAAGCTTCTTAGAACACTATCATTTTTGCGTTGCTTGCACGGTATTACGAGGTAAAGTCCCGGTACCGGTGGCTAGAACATCACTATTCCTTTAAGTGTACAATAAGATATTATACGTTTACAAAATATAAGCGTACATTATTTTAAAACCATCAATCATATTGTATGGCATTTGAAATTTATAACATTAATTTTTGCAGATCAAAGACAAGATAAGCTTTCTGCGCAATTACAAAAAGTGTTCAGAAAATGCAAGAAATTATTATAATTTCAAAATCGACATCCAAGGAGCATGCGTAAGAGAACCAGTTTATCTTCCAAACCATTAGAAGGTACTTAAGTCTAGAAGGTTCATAGGAGTAGATAAGATCTTTCTTATTCCATTCTGCTTCCACCAGCAGGGCATGCTTTCATTCCCGTTTTTGTGCGTGTTTGTGTGTTTGTTCACAACGTTACTCACCTAATCATGAACGGAATATCATGACACTTTCGGGGCATTTCGGGAATGGGCAAATAAAGAATCGATTAAATTTTTGTGTGAATTTTGCACATGATCCGGATTCAGAGACGTCATGATGGAACCTATATAAAGGAAAATCACTTATGTAATAGCAAACAAGGTTATGGGAGCATCCCACAATAGACACCCCCAAATGGCGGAGGTTTGTATTCGAATGATTCCTTTATGCAAATCTGTTTATGCATTCCGCATATTCGTCCCCAGATAAACTAGATGTAGCCACCGCTACCTTAATGGGTTTCAGACCAAATTTTGTAGCCTGACCAAATTTTGTAGGGACCTTCTATTTCGGTTTTGTCATTAGTCCTCCTAGGTTGGACCCCTCCTTTTCCTACATCCTGGATCCGCCCCTGAAATCTATCATTGAGACCCAGATCTATCATTCGCGCTGTACCTGTTACGTCTAGACTGCTGAGAATGTTGCTTTGACGAAATACTTGACGCTGCCACCAGTTTTGTAATATTCTGTAGTGCCCCATCTACTTAAGTCAAGAGGGATATGATGTTACCAAGCAGTCAGTGCCATTTACTGCGCTTTTTGTTTCAGCAGGGCTCGTATCGGGACCCCCTACGTCGTCCAATGCGTCAGGTGGCTTCAGCATAAAATTAAATAATGAGTGGTTTCTGTTAGGATCATGATACAACATGACAATAACATAACATGTTTGGTAAAAAGGTAAAAACATAAAAACAAAACGAAATTTTATCGAAATTCCATTTGGCTATTTTCTTTAAAGATATGTCAGAGCGGATTGAGCTGTGAAAGTCCGTGAATTTCCACTGAAATCAAAAAAAGTATCTTTGATGCGCGCGGTGCTTGAAAAGCCAACCTTCCTTTATTTTTATTTTTGCTTTTATTTTCAAACCATTGTACATTTGGAAGCCCCGCAGGCATCTGCCCTTGTCAAACATGCGGGTCCCTATTAGTATCAACATTCGCGTACACATGGTCAGACTAATAGGTGTAACAATATTATATCACCCTTGCTTTAGATTACCCCCCAGGTCACTTGTAATTGCGATCAACTTAATATTACCCCAATATGATAACACACTACCCAAGATGTTATTTAAGTATATTAACTTATTGTATAATATTTTATAATGTCTATCCTTGTAATCTACAACCAGTTTGAAAGTTTATTTAACTACATAATTTTTCAGATATCGCAATTAATATTCACATTTTTTATGTATTTTACTCAATCACAATACCATGCGTTCTTAGTATCAGAATGTATTAATTTACTTTATCGGTGACGGGTAAATTAAATGATGCAGGATGAACATGAAATCAGACTGGGGTTGGGGGTTATATGAAATCGATTTCAGATTGCGGGGGAGTAACCTGGAAGTTTGTTTTCTAGGATTGCTTTGGTTTGAAGCCATTTAGGGCGAATGTTGACGTTTACCATAGAGATGGAATATATAATGGTTTGTAAATTTACATGTACAAATTCTTTTGTTTAAATTTCTCATTGTCGCGTCTGTGCAGGCAAATCATATCATTACAATAAGATGGGTGGCTATTGCAGGGCAGACTTCAGTCCACAGTTACCGTATCAGTTAATATAAATGCTTTATGTGTCGTGTCGTAAGGTTAATGATGACGTCATAATGACGTCATATGGTGACATTGGATACGAAGGCGTCGGCTTTTTAGGTGCTCACTATGATTATCAATACAACAGTGTCAGTATAACTAAAAGGTCAAAGTGATAACATTGGGTTTATTCTGTGTCTCCGCTACACCAACTTTATTGATTTACTGATTTGAACAGATTGTTTGGTGGGCTGGCAGCTGCAAGGCTTGATTTATTATCTGTGGAGTCCTACCTGGTAGCCACTACCCAGTCTTAACCGATATATGTTAGTACTGAGATGAAATATAATAAACGTATTACACGCCAGTCCAGTCTGCTTTTGCTGAGCTACGCCAACTTAAGTCTGATTTAAGAAAATTTGGAAGATATAGACACATGAAGCATAACAGAGACTCCATAGACGAAATCTGCATACAATACAAATCTGCATTCAGAATATGAAGAAATAACCATGGCTACATATCTCATGCGACTTAACTTTAAAGAATATACCTGTGCATAAAGATACGGACATGGAGTACTTTCTCCAATATTGACATAGATATTTTAACTACTGTTATAGGTGCTCCTTTTATTGTGGACACGGTCGTAACTCGTGTTGTTGTTGCACTTTTTGTTTAATCCGTACTGGTTGAACTCTCGTTGTCATGCTGCCGGGGGTTTTCACGCCTGGCCGAGGTAACGTGATGACCCTGGTGTCGAGATACACATGGCGATGTTTTTCTGGACAATTCCTGTGAGGCGTGCTTGCCGTGTTTGGTGTATTATTCTTCGAATTTTCTAAAAGTGGAAAATTCTCGGCTTGGGGTGAGTAGTGTATGGAGGGGCTGTGTTTTAGAACCGGGAGCAGAGCAGCAGAGAAGATTCCAGCAGACGCAGAAGCGTGTGTCGGTTTCTGGGACCTTATTCGACGTGTGCGGCAATTTTAGATTTTCTTCAGACTCTTTTGGACTTCATTTTACTTTCTGGATTGTTACAAGAGCTTTACACTGGACTGTCATTCTCCGAGAGTATACATTTAATGAACTTATCGTTGTGACAGTGTTGGTATCCAGGTACTGTGCACATTGTTTTTCTGTGTGATTGTATTGATTCGTTGTTGTACCGCTGTTTTACTGTACAATTGTATTGATTTAGTGTATTGTAATGTTAGGGTTGTTTTAAGAATAAATTAAAGTTATTTGTTAACAAAAAACACTGACTTCTTTATTCATTCCCCCTAGACATTTCACACTGCCTAGTGTTACAGAATCTGATCTTTTTTATTACCATTAATTTGTGTTCATCACGCATACGTGATCTGTTGATATTAGGTTCCGTCACAATGTATCAAAGAGCTTTTCCTAACAGGAATTACCTAGACGTCATTAGAATGCACAAAGAGTAAGCCAGGAATCAAGCATATTCTATAGAAAAGGTAAGTTAACAGCTTGCTTTGATACTTAAATGTGTCCGGTAATTGCTGTTGGACATGTCTCCGTCATGCTTGCAATCATTACGTCGTACAACTTGTGAGTTCGTTTAATATTTTTATATTAATTCATGTATCATTTAATTTGTACCAACCTTGCCTCCTGGGACTGTTAAAAAGACAGAAAAATACAAGTAGTGCATTGGTATAGAATACCTTGAACACTGAGTCACCAGAAACCTTGATTTTCTTTCATGCCTACATAGAAGACATTTTCGTTTTCATTAAAATGTTTTTTTTTTATCTTGTTTTCTCTGTCTGCACTTTCATTCCATGTCTTGTAATATACGGTTTGTCTGACCCCCTGCATCACAGGTCATTCATATTATTGACTAGGCTTGTACTTTGTGATGTTCACTTCCTAGTGTCATAACATGTGACCAAATACAACATGCATGGTTTACCTGAACATGAGGGCAATATATCTGGGTTATGTGAAACATGAAGTCTTATGGCAGTTTAATATCAATTCATTATGTGCGTGTGTGTTCAATCAGAACAGGGCCACAGATTGTGTGACAATAAACAATTCTTAAATTTCTAAAACAAAAAATAGTGATAATGTAGAAAAACTAACTGAAGAATGACAATTAATTAAACGGTACTTTTGCTTTGCGTATAATACACTGTAAGTCATCTGAGCTATAGGGATCACCTTTTGTCCGTTCGACCGTCTGTCCGTTAACAGGGCACAAATCTTAACCGCTGCACCTGGAATCTTCTTACTTTACATCCAGAGAGGTCCATGAAAAATCTTAGGTCTGTGTTACCCATATTCTTCGAGCTATGGGGCCCCAAAGAACCCCCCAGAATAGTAAAAATTTCCTACAAAAACTTCAATATCTCATTAAGTACATCACTGATGGTCATGATTTTTTACACACATATTGATCATGAGATATTCCATCAGTTCCTGCAGACTGGTGGTGCCACCTGTATTTTTCGATTTTTTACGAATTGTTTTCTCTATTTTTGAGACCTTTAAAAATGTGAACATCTGTTAACAGGGCACAAATCATAACAACTAGACCTAGAAACTTCATTCTTGACATTCTGAGAGACCTATGAAAAGTCTCCATGGAAACCAGAAATTAGGTCTCTGTTACCATATCCTTTGAGCTATGGGGCCCCAAAGTACAGCTCAGAATAATGGAAAATATGATACAAAAGCTGAAGTATCTGAACAACTAATGCAAAGATCACCCTAATTGTTTGTATGGAAATTGGTCATGGAGTGTTTCATCAGTTTCTGCAGCCTGGTGGCACCACATGTATTTGTTCGGGCTTTTTTCGAATTGTTTTCTCTATTTTTGAGACCTTTAAAGATATGAACATCTGTCAATAGGGCACAAATTAGCCCTGCCTGGGCTTTAGCGTATTGACGTTTACTGCTAAAATGCTTCAAATGAAACTTGGTTCCATGTACCGATAGACGCGACGTAAATCAGTTCTAGCTCTTATCACTAAAGCCCTGTAAAGTCCGTATGGCGAATCCCTGATATTTGCATATTAGGGCGTCACAAGGCTCCTGACGATTCCCTCGCATTTGCATATCAGGCCGCCTGGTCTGCTGTGAATGGCATCTTTGCTATGAGGAGGCTAACAGCATCCCATAGGTAATAGACAGCTCAACCCGCTTGGTAAAATTCGCACTGAAATCATGCATGTTTTTAGAAAGTCCATACATGGACCTTCGTGTCCTATGATATATCTCTGCTGTCCGAACATACGGTCCATGGGCAAATATAAGTGTATTGTAGACAATGTCGCATCGATTTTGTACTGTGTATTTGTTAGTGTACAAGTTACGCATGAAAGTGTTGCCACTGTTGAGTTGCCAACACGCTGAACGTCGTGATTGTTTCGTTTAGCCGGTACATGAATAACAGCTTGTCTGCGTTCGTCGCGTGTGGAGCTGAATATCTCACGCTGATTGGCTGAGCTGGAGACACATTTCAAACCGGCCGGCTGTGATAAGAAATGGTCTGATAAACGGTGAACACTGACTCACTGAGGCTAAGGGTTTTATATAGTGTTAAAAATCTTGCCGTACTCAAATAGCCGAGGACCTAAACATATTAAGACTGATAAAATGGGAATATATATATAACAAGCTGGAAGCCCACAATAGGGGGTTACTGAATAAACCATGTTGGTTTTGAAAAAAAAAAGATTCTGGGAAAGACCACTATAATTACTCCTTACGTCACTGGGAAAGATCTTAGTTCATCGAGGCGGTGATGTGTGGCGCTGACTGTCCGGCACGGCCCAAGTTTACCAGTCGATGAAATAAGAGGGTCAGAGAATGGTAAGTAGTTATGTAAGTTGCCGCGTGGTAGCAGTACCGAAACTAAGGGCAACACAGTGAGAGCCGTTTGATATCTCTGTCAGAGCCATTTCTTTGACTGGGCCAGTCTAGGCACAAATCATAACAACTGGACCTAGAATCTTCATTCTTTACACACAGGGAGACCCATGAAAAATCTCCATGGAAACCTGAAATAAGGTCTATGTTACCCATATCCATTAAGCTGTATGGCTCCAAAGTACCCCCCCCCCCCCCCTCCAGATGATGAAAATTTAGATACAAAAACTCCAGTATCTCAATAACTTCAACACTGATGCTCATGATTTTTGGCATACATATTGATCATGACGTGTTCCATCAGTTTCAGCAGACTTAGTGCGCCACCTTTATTTTTACGAATTATTTTCTCTATTTTTGAGACCATTAAAGATATGGTTATCTGTCAACAGGGTACAAATTGTTACAACTGGACCTAGAATCTTCATTCTTGTCATGCAGTGAGGCCCATGAAAAGTGTCAGTGGAAATCTGAAATTAGGTCTCTGTTACCCATATCCACCAAGCTATAGAACTCCAAAATATCCCTCAGAATAATGGAAAAGCTGAAGTATCTGAACAACTAATCCAGAGACCACCATGCTTCTTTGCATGGATATTGAACATTAAGTGTTTTTATTAGTTTCTGCAGACTGGTGGAGCCACCTGTATTTTTTTTTTAAAGTTTGCGCATTTTTTCTCTATTCTTGAGATATATTAATACAGACACAATCTCAGCCTGTTGCTTAATCTGTTTGGTGCTTCAGATCAATGGTTATATACTACCATTCAGATGATAAAATTTCCTTTTGCAAATCTCTTCCCAGTCAGCGGAGCGTCATGACCCATGGGTCACTTGTTTTATCTCCGTTACAGAATTTTTGTTCATCACGCATATGTGATCTGTTTATGTTACGTTCCGTAACACTACTTACTTTAAAGGGGCCTTTACCGATCTCTGAAGTTCATTGACTAAACAGAAAAATTTTAACAGAAAACGACGATCCCACCGCACATAGGCTATCGTTTTGTTTTAAACATGTGATGGAGTTAAATAATGTAAACACGTTCAACTATAACATCTGGCTGCAAGTGAGAGGAACTAGAGTTTTGTAAAGGGCATTTTGCACGTGGTGACACTTCAACTCCCGCATATATGCAACTAACCGCCGTTGTTAACATTGCTAAGTTTACTAACAGGCAGTATATAAACTACATACATGTTGTTACAGGTGCCCCTTTTATTGTGTGACACGGGCGTGGCTCCTGTTGTGGCGCCCGTGTCTGGCCGCGTAATGCATTCTCAGTTTAATCCGTACTGGTTGAACTCGCGTTGTCATGCTAGCTCGGGGCTTTCTCGCCTGGCCGAGTTTACGTGTGAACCCTAATATGTAGAGACACAGCGATGTTTTTCTAGATGATTCCTGTAACGCGTTTTTACTGTGTGTTGTCTTGGAGTCTTTAGACTTTTTGAGAAGTGGAATATTCTCGGCTTGGGGTGAGAAGTTATAAAGAGGGGGCTGTGTTTTAAACCAAGAGAGAGGTTAAAGAATATTCCAGCGGACGCAGACGTGTGGAACCTATCCGATTATCCAGAAATTTCAGGGATTCTACTATTACTAACAATTTAATGCTGCCTGCCTCAAATTTACTTTCTTGATTGTTACAAGAGCTTTACATTGGACTGTTTTTCTCCGAGAGTATACATTTAAAGAATGCTTGGCGGTGATGGTATCCAGGTACTGTGCACTCTGTTTATTAGGCAGTGTGATTATACTGATTTGATGTTATACTGTTATTGTACTGTGTAATTGTATTGATTTAGTGTGCTGTAATGTTAGGGTTGTTTTAAGAATATATTATAGTTATTTGTAAACAAAAAAATATTGACTTCTTTATTCATTCCCCTAGACATTTCACGCTGCCTAGTGTTACAGAATCTGATTTTTTTTATCTCCATTACAAAATTTGTGTTCATCACGCATACGTGATCTGTTGATATTAGGTTCCGTAACAATGTATCAAAGAGCTTTTCCTAACAGGAATTACCTAGAAGTCATTAGAATGCACAAAGAGTAAGCCAGGAATCAAGCTAATTCAATAGAAAAGGTAAGTTAACAGCTTGCTTTGATACTTAAATGTGTCCGGTAATTGCTGTTGGACATGTTTCCGTCATGCTTGCAATCATTACGTCGTACAACTTTTGAGTTCGTTTAATATTTTTATATAAATTCATGTATCATTTAATTTGTACCAACCTTACCTCCTGGGACAGTTAAAAAGACAGAAAAATACAAGTAATGCATTGATATAGAATACCTTGAACACTGAGTCACCAGAAACCTTGTTTTTCTTGCCTACATAGAAGACATTTTGGTTTTCCTTAAAATGTTTTCTTTATCTTGTTTTCTCTGTCTGCACTTTCATTCCATGTCTTGTAATATACGGTTTGTCTGACCCCCTGCATCACAGGTCATTCATATTATTGACTAGGCTTGTATTTGTGATGTTCACTTCTTTGTGTCATAACATGTGACCAAATACAACATGCATGGTTTACCTGAACATGAGGGCCTTATATCTGTGTTATGAGAAACATGAAGTCTTATGGTAGTTTAATATCAATTCATTATGTGTGTGTGTTCAATCAGAACAGGGCCCCAGATTGTGAGAAAATAAACCATTCTTAAATTTCTAAAACAAAACATAGTGATAATGTAGAAAAACTAACTGAAGAATGACAATTAATTAAACGGTACTTTTGCTTTGCGTATAATACACCTCACGCATATTGTACTAGGAAAGTGTGTCCTATTTCTTATATAGTATCTGTAAATAGATATTTGATTTAAAAAAATATTATGTTGTCGACCACATTGTTTGACATTGCTGACCAAGACATGAATTATTAAACAATAAAAACGAAATTGATAGCCTGGACCAGTATATCCTGGCCTTTACTGTGACTGGGATGTGCGGAGGCGATTCGGTTCATATATTCTAAATCCCCGGAGTTTTAGTATAAATCTCCTAGAAGAAATTGTCTGTCTATCTGACCCACGGACCTGAGACCAAGCAGCGGTAAATCTCTCGCTATTCCCTGCTCATCCATAGATCTCGGGAATTATCCTTGAACACTACGTGTCTATCAGTCTCCGTCTCGTCAGGCCGTGCCCGGCGTGTCAGATGCCATTTGGAGATGGATTTGTTAGTGATAGCTAGGGAGGAAGCGGAAGGTTGGGAATGGATGGATAGAGGGACAGAGGGAGAAGGAGGGGAGGGTCGGACAGGCGGACAGACAGACATATCAGACAAGATTAGACAACATCAGATCAGATTAGCACAGCTAAGTTTAGATAGATCGGCAGGCAGGCAGGCAGGCCATCTTCAAAGACACCTCTAAACGAAGAAGATAGCCATTAAAATATTATATACAAGATTCTTTCAAAGTGAATATATATATATTTTTTAAATGATTCAATATTGTTATTTTAGACTAACCATGTTTAATTTTATTAATTTTATATTAATATGTTGCAGGTTGACTATTAAAATATGATTTCATAAAATTTGTTTGTATGTGAGTTTGATCTAAAATGCCTCTAAATATAATTCAACTTTAGACGAAACTACATACTAAATATTAATATTATTTAATTTTTAGCAACACTGAAACGTTCTCCCAGCAGCTCGACAGATATAGCAAAATGAAAAGCATAGTTTAAGTTTATCTCACCGAATATACATAAATAAACGTAATAACATAATAAACCTATGAACATACAGAAGATAAGTTATAACTTCAACTGTTGAAATTTATTTGAAATGCAAAGGATCTTTCCAACAAAGAATTTCCCAACCTTTAATACTTAGCAATGTTCCTAATGGAATCGCTATCCTTTCTCCACTTCATATGTACGGTAGCCTTCCCAGCGAATGTGCCTTTCAAATGTGATTTCCTGATTGACTGGACAGCATTGATCATTAGACCATACATCAGCAATAACTGTGGACTGGTCCTGTTTCTCCTAGTTGCCCCGGAGACACGCGCCTGGATTTGATTACCATCAGCAGGCCCGCTGTAGTTTAATGGATTAACAGGGGTTTTCACGCTTACTGGCGGTCAATGTTAACACACCGAGCCGGGATGGTCTCTAAATAGCCAAGGTTCACGTTTCATCGCCATCATAGTTGATGATAATTAATCGAAGAAGCGACCAAACTATCAGGGACCATGTGTGTAACAATATCTTAGGGGCTGTCCCACTTTGGCGACACTACTTTAGGATCCTGGACTCAGACTTGTACTCGGACTTTAGAATCAGGGACTCGGACTTGTACTTGGACTTTAGGATCCTGGACTCGGACCTTTACTCGGACTTAAGGAGCCTGGACTCGGACTTGTACTCGGACTTTAGGGTCCTGGACTTGGACTTGAACACGGACTTTAGGGTCCTGGACTCGGACTTTAGGGTCCTAGATTCGAACCTTTACTCGGACTTAGAAGTCAGGACTCGAACAATCAGACCGAGTCGATCCAGTAGAAAAAAAGTTTGTTAAGTAAAGACTGACATACAGAATGGAAAATCGTATGATATATGTGCGAACTAATGACAGATTATTATAAAACAAGATACAATGAAAAAGTATCTGCAATGGAGTCGATTGTATGGTCACAAATGTATGAAGGCTTATAGTACACGGATTGATATGGGTTTATTTCTATTTCAATATTTCGGTCAGTTTTTGTGGGTGAGTTTTCTGTGTTCAAGGGCATCAGTAACATTTATTTCTTTCTTCTGTCCGTGTTAGCGATTTACACGTCATACGCTTCATAGCGAAAGCTGAGTATCTCTCAGCCATGTCTCAGTTTAGCGAACTCTCCTAGACGGGAGGTTTTCAAGAACTGATTTTAGGTAAGAGTACCTGTAATATTTATGATATGTATTTTAGACCTTTACCTTAAGTTTCAGCTACATGGCCTATTCGAGCTGTCTCTCTCATTTCTTATAGGCGGGTATCCCTGGGGGAGGGAGTTGGAGGGGGTCGTTTCACAGGCAGAGGCTTCCCTTGCGATATTTTCCGACAGTAAATTTAGTTGTATTTGTTTCGTAGAGTCATCATCATCTTTATATATATATATATATATATATATATATATATATATATATATATATATATATATATAAGGGTGTGTATAAGAAGTATCTTGAAATATGCAACGAGAAAATGTTTAATATATTTTATATATAATATGTGATCTCATGCTTGCTAAAGCTTTGAATTAATTTACTTTGTTCCTCAGTATTTAAGGAGCTCGACATTTATTAACTGCTTTAATATATTTATTTAATCATAACGAGCCCTCTTTAGACTCATGAATAATGAAAATTCGTATGCTGCATATATTCCCTCATCAGCCAGGTAAGTCCTAAAAAAAATAATCATTGAAATCGAAATGCCGTGCTTGACTATGATACCCTCCCTGTTGTCTTTCTGACCAATTCTCCTACAGCTAGTAAAAGAAATCGATTAATGAAATTCAATAAACCCTGTCCCTTAAAAACAATTTTAAACAGGTACTGGTTGTTGGCGGCATCATTTCTCTGTTTTGTTTTTCTGTATCAAGAAAATAAGTCCAGTTAAAAAGTCCATTGTTTTTTTTTTAATATGTTCCCATTCAGCCATACATATCACCTATAGTCTATTCGGGTTGAGTTTCAGTGTTATGTTAAGTGTATAAATTACACAAATAAGGAACACATAATATCATGTTTGAAAAAATGATACTATCAAAATAAAACAAATAGGGTATATATATGAGCGCTGTGACTAAATCAAGAAACAGATGAATGACTACAACACCGAACCTGTATATCACCTTTGATTGATTTTCATTCTGTAACATCGAAACGTTTGGGATCCATGTCTAGACTTTGTCAATGCTTACTATGGTATATGCATTACAGGCCCATATTCGAATATCATTTTTACAAAGTAAACATCCTGCGATTTAACTGAACCCCTGTCACAAAATATTGAATATTTATTTCTTTACATCAGTGTCAGTTGTGAGTCTGATTGTTTTAGAGCTGAGTAAACTCCGACAGCATAGAAGTTAGACAAACAGCAAAGTGACAGTCAATCAACGCTTTGGTTCTGTGTTACTGTAATGCCTGCACTTAACCAGTTACGGAGCTCGGGGTCGTATGAAGTTTGAGTAAACAGACCCCTGAGGCAATCATTATATATCATATAGCAAGTAGAAATTCTGCATCTATGAATTGATTCATTCAGGAAGATTGTTCCGGGACTACATACTGGCCCCTTTGTATTATAAAAGACACATAAAATTTCCAGTTTAGTGATCAATTGTATCCTTGTTGAGTGCTTCTGGTACGAAACCTACCCGGGGCCTCTGTGAAGGTAACATGTAATAATCACATCTCCAAAAGAATCAAACGTCGGGCAAATCATTTTGTATTTGACATACAGTTATAACGGAAGCGAAAAACAAAAAACACTTAATTTGCTGAAGTTGAAGTCAATTTAATTTGCCTGTGAAGGTATATATATAAGGTAAAAGCTGTCAAAATGATAGTAAATTAAAGTTATTGTACGAAAATAAGTCGAATATAGAAATGTATACCCATTGTGAACATGAGTCAAAATTCACTTGGACACGACAAATAGTGTTACATATAAGAATACCAGGTCTTGTGTTTATATTGTTACAGATGTCTCTTTTATTGTATGCAGCAGTCTTACATGTGTATGTGCAGCGCGAACATTGTCCGTTGACATGGGCGACACGCGAGCCGGCCCACGTGGGAACCCTGACGTAGAAACACAGCGTTCTTGGTTTTAGATGTTTCCCTTAACGTGTGTATTGTCGGGTTCTTTGTATTGTTCGGGAAATGGAAAGTTCATTGCTTGAGGTGAAAAGTTATAAATAAGGAGCTGTGTTCTAAAGGAGAGAGAGAGAGAGGAGATAAATATACCAGAGGACACAGAAGAGTGTGTGTCAGTTTGTGGACCTTCTCCGATAATTGCGGCAGTTATAGATTTTCTTCTAAATTTGTGACGGATTTTATATAGTCTTCAGTTTGCCTTTGGGATGACTATCAGAATGTCACTTTTGGATTACAATAAATTGATTATTTGTGATTGACCTGGACTGTTATTCTCTGAGAAGATTTGTGTAAATTGTTCATCTGGATTATATGCTTTAAAGGACTTGTTGAGCTCTGACAGTGGTGGTATCCAGGTACTGTACACTTTACTTATATACTTGTATTGATTTACTGTTGTACTGTTGTTATACTGTGAAATTGTATTGATTTAGTGTATTGTAATGTTAGGGTTGTTTTAAGAATAAATTATAATTATTTGTTAACAAAAAACCACTGACTTCTTTATTCGTTCCCCTAGACATTGCACGCTGCCTAGTGTTACAGAATCTAATCCTTTTTTTATCTCCATTACAAAATTTATGTTCGTCACGCATACGTCATCTGTTGATATTAGGTTCCGTAACAATATTATTATTATTACACATAAAATACCATACATACTTGTTCATATTCCGGTTTATTTACACTGCATGTTTTAGTATCAGTATCGGAAAAACGTCGAGCCTAAAAGCAGGTCCTGCAGGTATATTTCTTATATTACCCATGACGTCACCGTCTCATTATTTTGGTTCTGTTTTGTTTATGAAGCCTTTGCCTCGAAATTAATGTAAAACATTGGTCGTTTAGATTCCTTAAATGAATATTTCTTCATTATAGATCAGTAGGTGTTCTCATATTATACCAGAAAACCATTGAATCAAAAAGCCTGGAAAAGAAAATCAATTTCAATTAGTTTGGCAAGGTCCATGCACAATTACCTGTCCCAGACGCAAAAAAATATGTTTTCTAGGTCAAGGGACCTGACCAAAAGGCTCATATGAAGAAACCCTTGATTGAAAGGTTGGCGTCTGTTGGCATATGAAATAAATTTCTTTGACTCCTCGGAAATATATCAGTTATGTCTCCAAATTTGGTCTAGACAAACTGATTTGGTAATAACATGACTCGCGAAATTCCCACGTGTCTCCATGCTTATTAAGTGGGTTGTGTTAAGTCTACTGACGGACGAATAAAATTCCCTATTAGAACATCTACGGTGAAGCACATACTTGTTATGTAAGCCGGCTTGTTGATAGATTAGTTCGTATATGACAACGCCACTTGCACAGGGCAGACATATTAATGAAATGATTCTAGCTCACAGACTATTTTTGTCCTGGCATATTCTGATTTATTCAGAAAACCTTAGTTATATCAAGACCTGAAGGCATGACACTCTATAACAATGCTTTTCCTTAAAATCGTCTGTCTGGTAAATGTTTACAGTCTATTGACTTCATTTAGGTAGACAATAGTTTTTTTTTTGTAACATTACAAAAGGGTTAAGTTTATGCCTATTCAGCTACCAGAATTCCCCGCATGGTCCGTTTCCGCTTGGTATCACCCCGCTAAAGATAAGTGTACATAGGGTATCTGTCAATGCGAAACCCATATTTTTTAAAGCAAAATCAATATGACACGATCAAGTTCTCACCAGGCAGACATTCAAAGAGAAAAACTAGGTCACACCCTCATAGGGTGGGGGACCCAAAGGGGTCTGATCATTAACGCCATATTTTATTATCACTGATTATTATCATGATTTTTTATTATTATTATTTTTTTTAATATTAATAATATTTTTATTATCATTATTTTTATTAGTATTATTATTAAACTTTCATTTTTTTCCACGAAATGTAACGTAGCACATCCTAAGGTAAGTTGTCGAGTTGATGTTAAAAAAATCAATATCATGGCTAACATGATTCTTCCAAGAGTTCCATTTGGTATCGATGCGTATTGTAGATATTGTGCCGTCACTTCAGCCTAGATATCGAGGCCCCAATGTCCTATGGGAAAGTCTGTACAAGTGGTCATGAACCTGTCGGTTCGAATAAATCGAACCCTACATTAGTACAATGACAACTATGTAAGAGATAACCATTAACCGCTGACAAGAATAACAAATACAAGCATATTTTCTGTATAGTTTAAAAAGTAAGCTAACTGATAAATAAGATCTATTTGCATCTCTAATGTTATTTTTATGTTAAAAGAAGCTGAAAATAATCTTATCCTATAACGTTCTTGTCTTCTCATTTTGCAGCTTATTGCCAGAGCGGTTGTTGAGGTAAGGTACGAGAAAAGAATTCAAAGATGCCTGCCTGACTGATTTCTGACTGGTCTGAATTTCCTTTCAAAAGCGCAGGTTCTCTCTGACCAATTTGCAGCGAAACCCTCCGAAGTGCGTCACGGACTGCACGAATTGATAACCAGCCACGGCGGGTCCATTTACAGGTTTACCAGCGATCACTCAAGAGAGCATTATATCTCCGCCAGAAAGGTCTTGAACCAATTTTGATGATCTTATGTAAAGGCTCAGAGTAACACCAAAGGAACAATCCATTAAATTGTGACGCGGAGCGATTCTTGGTACAAGGGGAACATACCTGTGGAATTCATGCCTTTTACTGCCAACCTTGTTAGCAACCTGGGTGAACCCCTGATACTGAAGCGTGCAATTGGGCAAAGTGTGGGAATGCTTTATAGGAAGAGGGCTGTGTATGCAAAAGTGACAATACAACAGTGCTTATAGGTGATTTTGTATTCAACTGATGTCAATCGACATATATGTGGCAGGTACGTCGCCGAAAAACAGGCGACATGACCCCGGTACGTTAATGTTAACGACAAGCTACGAGAACCTAACTTCTTTAGGACGTCGCGACAAAGGACAGTCACTTACGATAACCTACGACCAAATTTACGACTTAGGACGACAGTGACGACAATATACGCCTTCTGAGGTCATGCTCCGTCCACTCGCCACAAGTTACGACGAGCCTCGACCGTGTCAGCGTCAAATGAAAACAACGAAGAATGCTCGCCTTGTTAGAATAGACTCGCCCAGTGTTCCTGTAAAAAGGAGTGT
Organism: Sipunculus nudus; assembly: GCA_026874595.1. Classification (NCBI taxonomy): domain Eukaryota; kingdom Metazoa; phylum Annelida; class Sipuncula; order Golfingiida; family Sipunculidae; genus Sipunculus; species Sipunculus nudus. Next base: position 78,749,835 of record CM049311.1, read on the forward strand.
GTGGTATGGGTTCAGTAATTCTGCATGGGGCTACGATGGATCCACATCAGACTGTAAGCTCTGCTGTTTACGGCAGCCTTCGTGCTGAAAGATATAGGACAGAAGACTCGGGAGGAAGAAGGCCCCAAGAGGCCTGTGTGGCTGAAGACCTACTTTGGGTCAGTATGGAAACCTGATGACTGAGTTCCAGCAAGAAGCCGAGGCTACCTTCAAGAGCTGGAGAAAAGGGCGGGCCCTCTTCATGAGAAACAGACCTTTATGAGGAAACCACTGGAACCAGGTCAGCGCCTTACAATTCGGTACATTGCACCAGTAGACTCCTAAAAAGTCTCTCCCGTTAATATGTGGCCATCAGGAACCCACTGATTGGATGTTCTGCATACTGTAGCTATAAGAAGTCCCATTCCGTTGTACTATTGGCTCAGGTGTATGCAAACTATTACTTTCTGCATGGGGATGTTGGCACACCCGGCAGCGTAGTGGATGGTGGGATCTGGAGAGAGAGCTCCCTTTGGGTAGGCGCTAGAAGAAGGAAGAGCAGGCTTCCCTGATTCAGGACCTCTGTCAGAAGAAGACAATACTGACATACCCTAAGCACTGGTTGCTGCTGACGCCTTCCCCTCAAATCATGGATGATGAAGCCATACCCACACAGGCAGATGTTAAGGGAGAAGTAGATCTTCAACTACAGAATTTCCAGGGCATGAAGAGTGGTGGAAAACGCCTTCGGCATCCTCGCCAGCAGATTTAGATGCTTGCTGGCTACGATGGAGGAGTTTGGAAACCATTTCTCACGCATCATGAGTCCTACACAACTAGCTCAATACAAGAAGAGTAGCAGTACTTACCCTGTTCATGGAGACCTGAAAGACAGGATGAACCCATACTGAGACTGACTAGATTGCCTTTTAAAACCTCTATAAAAGAACCAAGGAAAAGAAAGCCTATTACTACAACTTCGAACGTGACAGTGTCTTTTGCGACTGGTCTGAAGACGCACCTCAAACTGAAGTCTACCACACAGGGAAGAGATCCCACAACGAATCAAACCAAATTGCAAAATATCAAGTATTTCTTTTTTTTATATTGAAACAAATATACGTTTAGCAATCAACCACTTGTTGCTTATTATTATATTACAAAGATCATGCAACACCTAATGCAAAACATAGTAATTCCAGAACATTACCTGTAATTATTCAATAAAAAAAGATCACACAATTGAATATTTACATGCAGGTAATTACATTGTAATTATATCTTCTCTGTCATTTATCCGCATAAAACTGTCTACTTTTAGTAACTCTGAAAGGCATATACAGAAATAATACATATTATAAAAATCCTTATACAAGGCTCAAACATTACCCAGATGTCTGATCTGTTTTAATTATTCCCGTGAAACTCCAATTCGCACTCGTGTCGTGGGCATCTGTTATGGGGTAATCCCTGATGTGACCATCCAGATTTGAATGTGTCCAGGCTAAGGGTATGGTCTGTGAATGCACAGGGGAGAATGCAGAGACGGTACTAGACCTTGCAGGCTGCAACAAAGATACATATCAATATTTAATGACAAATAAGGCAAATAAATGCTACTTTTCACAAGATGGTCACACAGTATAATGTCAAATTCACAAACTTACATTTGTAGTTGCCCGATCTGTTGTTGTCCGACCTGTCCTATCTGCTGTTGTCCCATCTGTTGTTTTTACAGTTTAAACGTGTCTGAATTCCACAATGCTTAGAACAGTTCATATTATTTGATGTAGGTATAACAACTGATTAAAGATGGTTGGGATTAGTAAAATATGGTGTAACTCACGTGAAACAAGGCCAAATAATGCTTTTTGGTAATAATATATACTTTTCTGAAAATTGTAAAAATACTTGGCATTTGGGATATACCTCTTTACACCGTGTAATAATAGTCATTCCACGAACATCAACTGCACAAATAGATCAGAAGCGGGATGTCTGATCTATTTTTAATAATCAATTCTCTGCTCAACAGCATCACACTGCAAATTAAAATTTATTAATCCATATATTAATTTGTGCATAGTTGGTAAAACCTATCTTTTGTGCATCATCTTCCTCTGAATATACCCACAGTATAAGCATATATTAATGTTCGGGCCTGTAATAAACATTGTAAAACATAAACCCCTCCATGAAGAGTTTCAAATTGTTAACTATGAATAGTCCCGATGGAAAGACTATAGTTTCCCTCTTTGCACTACTAACATATTACTCGACTTAATACTCTCTAATTAAAACTCAAAAACAAATTGCAAACCGTGAAACAGGAAAAAAAGGCATATGACACCTGAGATACTAACTCTGCTTATTTGACTCAATGAAACATTTAAGTTCTCCTTATTTAATTTGATTAAGGTCAGAGAATCGGACAACACATTTTATCAAAATTCGCTTGAATCGCCAGCACCTTTACTTTAAGTGTGCATGTTATTGTTCACCAAAATGATAGAAAGACATATGCCTAATTTAGATTTGAGACTGGCAATATCAGATGACCTGTCTGACATTTTTGTTAATTCGGTGTTATTAATCTCCTAGTGGAACTTAAATATTTGTACATGTATAGACCACATGAGATCACTCCAAGAAGACATGGAAAATCAAAGTGCAAATCTAAGCCAAATGGCTGAATTTATGTTATTCCGAACAACAGGTTTGATAACGGGTGAATATTGGCCTTGGAGCTTTGAAGAAAATTTTAATAAACAAAGGGAGTTGTGATTAATAAGATTCATATTCCCCATATATAGGCGTTCCGTGTAATTATATGGTATATAAAATATAACCTATAATTTCCCAAATTATTTGCCAAAAAAAATACATTTATTCCTTTACCTAAAAAGCTAGTATATTTTGTAGAATATCAAGCATACTAAATATTCGTTAACAAACAAGAAATACTTTTACTCAAAAAATGAAGCGCATTGTTAATACATTTGGGATATTTTGCTTTAAGGCTGAATAATACAGAGACTAATTTCTAGTCTCAAATAAGACAAGGAAATATGAAATAAATGAAATATTTGGTATGGCATTGGCATTTTCTACGAGCTGTGCATAGTACTGTTTTTCTCTGCGGTGACATCACCAAAGTTAAAGATCTTTCCATAATTAAATGACAAGTCATGTTTTATAAGATAACTCTATAATTTTAAGCAATACTTCAACGTGTTTTATGCTTAAGAGACAGGGTTGATCATTAATCATTCCAACATATTCAGACCTCCATTATTCTTTAAATGAATATTAACAACAAAAATAATTAGTTTAAGAACTGCTAATATAATTATACAATATTTCACAGCATGTTTCAATTCTTTGACTAATTGTGTTCAAAGCCTTTGAAACCCGCCTGTAAAAGTAATTATATATATAGCATACATGCGGAGACTAACAGCAATACCATTACCTCCTGTTGTTTTATCACGAAAGTTGCATCGACTGCGGGCATTTAGTTTGCGGTTGTAAAATTAGTACATCCTGGAAACCACTGTATAAACCAGCTTCATACAAAGCCAACATGACAGGGTCTAATACAAAAGCTTTATATAAACATTATGAGAGAGGAAACAAGCATACTGTGCCGACCACACAGAAAGGCCTTAAGCTTTGTAACTCGTAAATGTATCATGAACCTTAATCAAAGAGTTCTACGATCACCTGCATCAGGTTGGTTTATTTTTAGGTAAGGTTTATTTTGATCATAACAATTGTTAAAGATCATACTTTGTTTATGACAAAACTTATACATGTTCACTGGTAGTCGGACCATTCTATGCTGTACTGATTCAGGCCTTATCACGAATCCTACAAATGCCATCGGCGTAATTTGGGTTTGCCGACCATTAGCTTATATTAGAAAAGTAATGTTTTTTTTCACCCTGGCTCTACGGTTCAACGCCTAGAGAGCACATAACACCAGTGCTCAAACAACTGCACTGGCTACCTGTAAAGCAGAGAATTGTATTCAAGGTGTTCACCATCATTCAAAAGACTCTCCATTCTGCCACAGCTTCTGAGTACATGAAAGAGCTCTGTGTAGTGTATTCCCCTCGCAGATCTCTTCGCTCTTCATCTGGTCACTGGAGACTGGAAGTGTCACGCCACTCCAACCAGTATGGTGAAAGGTCACCTAGGAAATTAGGACCTAAACTGTGGAATGAGTTGGCATCAGATATAAGGGGACCAATCTCACGCGTCACATTTAGAAAGCACCTTAAGACTGTGTTATTTATACAAGGATATGGTGCTGCCTAGACTGTGATATACCGCTGGTGGATATTGATACAGTTTTTTCTAACAGTGCAATAATTGTTAATTTAGTTCGATCCCGGTATTGTAGAGACTCATAATTAAATTATCATGTTAATATTTTCTTTAAATGTGTGTATAACTTTTTAAATCCAACTTCAGTACTAATTGTTTTTATGTTTTATAACGTATTGTATTGTATTACTGTCAAGCGCTTAAAACTATGTCATAATGCGCATCTAAGTGAATAAAATAATAATAATAATAAAAATAATAATAATAATAATACAAAACGTTGCCTGTTTTTAGGCTGCATACTTTATAAGAATCAAGACAGTCCAATGAAATTGATAATATTAAATCACGACCGGGGACATTGCAGTATATCCTGCTGTGTCATTATTTTACTATACTGGCTAATGGCAAGCAAGGTTCGATTAAGGCGAAATATAAAAACATGATTTTATTCACATTATATGAGTAGAATTGGCTGCAAAAAAAATCAAAGATTATCTGATTCAAGCATGCACTTTTTCTATGTTTTTTTTAATATAATCTAAAATATATATTATAAAATATGATCTGTTTATGCTAGGTCTATACTTGCATATTATATACTTATACTTGTGGTATATTTATATATTACTTTCGATTTAAAGTAAATGAAATTCACATTAAAGATCTAGGATCCGATTTGACATGAATCGTTTTAATTATATAAACCAAATGCCTGATAAAGGTTTAATAGTACAATATAGTACCTTAAAATGAATGAATAAGGCTTGGGTAAAAAATTTCAAGTGGAATTTAAATAATTATCTCTGTGGGTTATAGTCACTTACAGAAATGGCCACTTTTGTGTGCCTGTTTTTGAAAATGCCTTAAGAAAAATTTTCATTTTTGTCAATTTAATTATTATTATCTTCTATATAATGAATACGGAGTGGGTTTTTTTCTAGACCATGGTTTACCTGCTTCCGTTTTGATTTGACTCTCCAAATTTTGGCAGACGTATCGTTGGTGTTTTTGTTTTATTTTGCGGGATTATGCCCTATTAAGCTGAATAATTAATGATATTTATATTTCCGCATTAGGTGCCCCTATTTCTTTTGTGCTGCAAGGTCCTCAACGCCTATGACGCTTTTTCAGGAGGCCCTCGGGGATTTTCACTGGCCTGTTAAGACCGTGGCCAGAGCGCATGTCCTGCCAAAAAGGAATTTCCGTTCAATACACGGTCACGCGCGTGCACTATAAATTCTCATCGACCCCCAATATCCATTGTGACGCCTCTAAAGGAATTTTCTCTGTCAAAAGGAAGTAAAGGTTTTAAACCCAAAGACCATATGGCCCTTCTTTAAATGCGAGGGCTTTTTAGTTTGGTCAGTTTTTTAAGTGGTCACAGGTACGTTGATTTTTATACATACAATAATACCTTTGCATGATAACCATGGTTTCAAAGGTTCGGCCAAGTCGTGTTTTATGAAGTTTTTTTTTTTCAAAAAGAAGCCCCACAACATAATTATCATTCGGGCTGGGTGGGGGTTGGGTCGGGGGGGGGGGGGTTACATAAATTTGTTAAGATCCGTTGGCTGTAGGGACGGTGAAACATAGAAAAATATCACCAGTACATCTAAATTGATAACAAACTAGAATCTGTAGTCAGGGCGTACAGACCTGCACCGTATATATTATCCTTTAATATCAGTCATGTGTTCACTTGTTTGCGTTTCATGGTTGACCACTGTCATGCTTAAGTAACACGAGTTCATCTTGCGAGTATAACAGAACAAAGAAATACGAATGGGTGGCTTCCACACGGGGACAAAGTGATGGTCCTTTGTCATAATGGTTTATAAGTAAATATATAATGTGGTGATTCTTATTACCTCCAAAATGAAATGGACTTTTGATATGTCTTAAATTTACCTTAACCCTCTACAAATGTTCAGCAAAATATTTTTCGTCTGTCACGCTTTTACAGGACGCGACCTGTAATCCCCACTGAACCCAATTTCCATTATATCGCCTGTTAAGGAATTTTAATCGGTCAAAAGGTAGTAAAGATTTTAAAGCCAAGCGCGGAACACATGTCAGATGATGTCACATGAATCTTTTGATAGGGAGCATTTTTTCCGTTGAGTGGTAACAAAGAGCTGAGACCCTGTACACAATCACCTCATTATAGGTTTACAGGTATGTTGATCTTTATACACTCGGAAGTATCTTTCCATGAGAACCTTTATTTTAATAGTTCGGCCGAAAAAAAAAGTTTGGCTTTTTTTACAAAAAGAAAGCCCTAGGGCGGGGATTGCACACACTTCTAAGAGTCCTAAATCTCTTGAGAACTTTGAAACCTCCGCCAGAATCTACTAATCGGTCGTTCGTTCATCCGTGCACAATTATTTTAAACATTGTCATGGTTCAGAAACACGGGCTCACCAGGCGAGTGCCAGAACAAATGCATACGAATGGGCGGCTTCTGCTCCGGGAAAAAGGAACATTCCCTAATTATTATTCATTTGTCGAATTGTGATAATGGCACTTAAGGAAAAAATGTATTATGGTGATTCCGATTACCTCCAAAAATGTAATGGAGTACGGATGCAGTTTTACTCTACCCCTGTATAAATTTTCAGCAAAATCTGCATATTACATTTTGCGTTAATTTGCTGAATAACAATGCAACGAACCAAGGCTGAAGTGGTTTTTTTGCTAAAAGATTTTATCGGAATATATCAAATATATTCTTTTTATCTGGGAGAGTTGTCAATTTTGCATTAGACCTGCTTTTTTTCTTGACAATTTACAGTACTTAAACCAAACATTTAATACTGTTGGAATATATTTTTCTGGGCCTATCTTTTTTACATTGGCAGCTAAACGTTTCGCTACAATGCCATATGCATGTGTATACAAATAATGCATGTGTCTGTTTACATATGCCTTAGACTATACCCTTAACTGACAATATACACTGAATAAACATCGTGTTTCACAATGTCGCCTGAGCTTCAAATAATACAAAGCATCTTTCATATCATTTCATGGTGAATGCTTCTTAATACAGTCGTTACATCTACGATATCTCCAAAGCAATGAAGCTGTCGGACCTTTGTTGTTTATCGGGAAAAATAACTTCTAACTTAAAAATTCGTTCATCCTGTATATGTCTCACGTCTCTTTCCAAAATTTATTTAATTGTGAGATTTCTGGAAGAGAATGTTTTCCCTTCTATGTTGATATTTTGGTGGAGGGTATTCCTGGAGAATTGTAGCAGTATCAAATCTTTATGTCATAAAAGAAGACAAAAGTTCCTGCAAAAAACCTGAGAATTAAAATATGCGTCGTATAGTTCTTATCAGCTCATTACAAAAATATGGATCAGATAGAGCCGTGGATTTTCCACGGGTGTAGTTTGTTATTGATTAAGATACCCATGCTTTTATATGCAAGCCTCAAACGATGCCAATTGAAGCTGTGAATGATGAATATCATTTATATAGATCCGAGCAAGGTTTGTAGCCTGAGCCCCACGCGAAACCGATCACCCGGTGAATACATTGTGTCAAGTGCCCGGGTATAGTTCTGTATATGATTAAACACGGTCCGTCCACGTGTCCGTTTACCATAACAAGATCTTGCGCATGCGCGACAACTCCCAAACATGTAGAAAAAACACAGGTTGAACGATTGAAAATCTTGGCTTTTTTTATTTCGCAGTACAACCACTAGCAAAATTAAAAAATAATCTGCTGAAATAAAAAAAAAAGTTTTTTATATGGGTATCAAAACTGGCGCGCGATGCCTTAGAAACCAGGCTGCTTTGCCTCAGGAATATATTTAACATTTGAAAAATTAAAGGCAGCTTACACATGATACCTCGTTTGCCATACCGTAACACATATGATTAGTATTATAGGTATGTGTTACTTTGGCAACAGACATATATCGGATGCACAAGTGTCAGCATTCGCCCATGCTGATTCTCCCAAAGATCAGTTTCAAGGCTTGATTAATATTTCCTGGCCTTAAGGTCCCCTTTTTGATGACCATTCTATCATTGAATTGACTTCAGTATTAGCTAAACAGCTGCTATTATAGTATAAGTTTCCAAATGTTTTGTTTCTGAATAAGAAGTGAAGCCCACGGATCCAGATACCGACATGCGTGACAAGTTATTTCTTAGTTGTTTCTCGAGTTTTAATAAATATCAAAGGAATGGAGTGATTTCACTCCAGGGGCGGATCCAAGATTTATGACCTAAAAAACGCTCCCCTGGTCAGGAAAAGGGGGTACAGGTAAAAAAAAATGTCTGAAACCCTTAAAAAAGGTTGATTCGATTAAATAGGGGGGGGTCCGGGACCCCTTACCACCCCACCCCCCTCCCCCGCTTCTGCACTCCTCACGTAGCGATTATACACTACAGTCGTTCTATATCTCCCTCGATTTAACCGCTGTTTGTACGGCAAGATTCTGCGGGGTTTTACCACCAGGGCTGGCATAGGGCACAGCATTGTAACAAGACCAATGAGAGAGTGGTATCGCATTGTGAATCTAACTTCAATTTTTAAACCTGTGACGCTCCACTCTCGTTGGTCTGATACTTGGCCCTGTGCCAGAGCCCTAGTGTTGAGACCCCGAAATGTATGCTAAACAAACCTATGGCTAGGACTGCAATATACAACAGCTGCGTAAAGAGTGTATGGAGTGACTTCTCAGAGACAGTTGTAAGCCATAGGCAAGTTGACAGCGGGCAAAATATGCGTCTGTTAAATATGCTGCATAACTGCAAAATAACGGCAGACATCTCAGTAGGTGAGCATCCACCATAGCCGCATTTTTGTATGATGTTGCTTAGCTTTTATATGCGCTTTGCATTGAATTTTCGTTCTTCGAGAATCAGTTCATAATGAACCAGTGCTATTTCTAATTCTCATTTCTTCCCATTTTGCTAATTTAAATAATGACTACTAAACAGAATTGAGGGATGAGTGTCAAAACTATGGCATCAGCTGAGTGCTGCAATGTTGAGAATTGTTTCAATATTCATTCTGTTACATGTGTAGCTCGCGCTGACGCAGGTTGGAATCTCAGGTTTCATTTCTAATTTGGGGTCGTGCGTTGTCCATAGTGTGTTAAGATTATTTCTAAGGTAAATCCCTTGGGATGTGATTAAATACAGAAATTGCTCTATTATATGTCTTGTTAATGTTTGAGCATGCAAATTTCTCAGATTTATGGAATGACTCGGGGACTGGCGTTGTTCGTGCTGAAACCCGAAGAGATAACATGTCAGATGAGGTCCCCTGGTGTTACTCTGGTGTTGCACTACACACTATTGTTGAGCTCTAAAGACTTCGACACTTAGGGTAGGTAAAATACGTTTGTGAGGTCTTTGTAAAATCAATGATATTATACATGATGATGGCCCTTTGGAATAATTGCAACAATTAAGAACAAACAAATGCAAACACTATTGATATTTAAGCGGGATGTTCCCATGAGAGCAATGCCAAACTTGATATTGTAAAAGAAATTCAGCGAACTGGCCAAAAAATTCTTAACAACAAAATGCACAATACTGAAGTTCAGTTAATTTTTCACTTGTATGCTCTCACGAAAAGCTGTCTTGTATCCGGCTCGAATCTATATAGAGGTGGTGATTCTCAGTCGGGATGAGCGTTCTGCTTGCTTAATGTGACGTTCGTGCCCAACGCCTGTATTTCACTCAAAAACGAGTGCGCCTTTCGGTGTTAGCTCGGTGAAATGACCAGCAATGGGGGCAATTATACACCCAGGACTTGCAGGTGCAGTAGCCATCGGGCCTAGTTAACACTAGGATATAACATGAGAGGAAGCGGATGATAATGCCCTGTCACGTAGTCCGAAATTGGAATGGAATTCTGCAGATGTACATTTACTAAGTTAAGGTAGCATAAAGAATCGGAGCCGGTTAGCTCAATCAAAATATATCTAAAAAAGTGTATCTTGTGGTTATTCGATTTTATGGAATATCACAGAGGACCAAACAATGGAATGTTAAAGTCACTAGCATGTGGTGTGATGTCTCTAGGCCGGAATCGGTCCACTTTTGTCTGAACTAAGAAAAAATATCTAAACATATACACATACTTCCGATGTAGACATTTCTACAAGATTAAAAAGAAAGCTAGTAGAAACAACATTCACTTCGTATATACCAGATGAGGAGACATTAACAACGTTCGTGTCAATAAAAGTGGATCAGATATTTTTTTTTTAATTTTGGCAAATCAGCGATACAACGGGCAACTGAAAAAAATCTGTGCAAATCAGCGAAACAAATGAGCAACTGATGGATGAGACAAAGTTTGTATGCATGGCATTTGGGCATGATGTTTCTCGGTCCTAGTCCGAAGTGGTCTAAGATATACGTAACGATATTTTTTAAACGAGAAATAAGATATTCTATGCAAGAAGTTACATAGTCATGAAGTCACACAAGTGTAAAAAAGGCCCAAACTGACGACTTTTTTTATAAACGTTATATAAAAAAAATCGCAATATAATAACATGATCGGCACTTTGCTGATATTTTAGCAAGAACTGATTCTCCACTCCAAGATGAGCAGGTGATAATCATGGTGCTAAAGAAAGGTGTCGGGGACGGCTGACTTTGCACTATTATACAGGTGATGACATTACGGGGAGCCTGCTTTCTTACCCCGTAACTGCACGTTTCTCCAGCGAATGCCTGACAATCAATTTCATCGACGAACCAGAACTCTCCTTTGAGCCCCTAAAATTTCTTGCTTTACGATTTTTGAGCCATTTTTGGAACCGTGTATTACAAATTCTTTTTTTTTCCTAATTAACTGAAACCACCTGCTTTATTAATTAGTTTCTTGATAACAACGAAAGAAGATCTGACTACGTGGTCTTCCTGTGGTAAATGCCTTTCTGCCATCTATATATTCTACGTTTTCATTTCCTCGGAAACAGCTTCTTCAACATTAATAACACGAAATAGTTGGCATGCGGAATAACACCGTAGTAGATTTTGACCCCATGATGTTTTGGAATGTCTCAAATGCATCAATCTCATTTCATTACAACGATGCCACAAGCTGAGTTCTTACAATTAACGAGATCACTTGTGTTTTATCTTAGCTAGTGTTTCAACGGTAATATCTAATAAGTAATCAGATATTTAATATAATGAATTTTGATTTTTATTCTCCCGCCTCTTATTTTCGTGTCATGGTAATGCAAAATACTTCTGATTTGCGGTGCAGTGACCTTAGATCGCATTGGCCGCATTTCTTTAATATGAGCCCTCGGGAAAAAAAACCAGCATGACTGCCACAGTGCGAATTTCAAAAAACCGACTTTGACAGACGACCTTTCAAAGGAAATATAATAACATGGGTAATTATCCTCGAGAAATAGTTTTTCTGTGCTAGCAGGTTGTCTGATAAATTGCTAAAACTTGGCTCGCTAATAGATATATAATTTTCAGTAATATCACAACAGGTGTCTTTCTTTCCAGTTTACTTTTATACCTATTGTTGCTAAGTGCTGTCTGTATTGGCATTAATAGATACCCTTGAAACAGCAGGTGTAGGGGAGGTTTTTGTTTTCTTTTCTTGACATGTTTAAACTCCGCTTTGCAGGATATTGACCAATAAATCATTTTCAGTATCCCAAGACTGAGAGATAATTTTCCTGGCAGACACATATGTCCTGGCAGACACCTTTGTGTGTAAATATGTCTGTCCTTATAAAAGCCATTATTGGCTTAATCGAACAGAACAACAGGTTTCAAACGTGGTCATTGCCTGGTTTATTGTTATGTTAACATGATAGTGAAATATCAATATCACATAGCTCTTATTTTTAAAATTTCAGTCAGAAAATGATACATTCTCGTAAAATTAAAATTTTCGTTTATACATTCCCGATATACGTTCACATAAGAACAAAAGAAAGCACCCCTTGAAATGTATTATATTTCCAGAAACGGTGGCCACTGAATTACCACGACATGCATTGGTATATATTAACATGAATTAAGCCTATATCAGCCCAACATTTACTTCTTAATCCGGCTCTCGCCGCAGTGTATGTAGTATATACGCTCTGGACGAAATGAGCAGGTTGGAGGATCACTAAAAGAATCGATAACTTGAGCATTGTTTTTTTTCAAAGTTTCCTCATTATTGTATTACTTTAAGACAATTGGCATTTGGTTTATAATTTACTTTGGTGTGGATCGGCTATCGAACCGCTCATCGGATATAAATCCAGATGATTCATACATACAGTTGTAATTCGGCAGTATGCACAGTTCATTTTCTACGAAGAGGATTGTTGAAACACTGCGCTTTCTCAATGTGACAACAAGTATCAATTTTCTGATTCCATAGGATGCATAGCAGAGGGAGGGAAACGGCGTGATAATTATCAGCAGGAAAGTCACAAAAAATATCTCAGGTCACCAAGGTACGCCTTTTTTCTTCAAAATTGATTACAGAAAGCTTTTGATAGCTTAATCGGGGGTTCAGTGAAGGTTCCCCGATGTAACAAAGGTTCAGCCTTTTTAATCGTTTATGTGTGTAACTTTTATTTCATTTTAATCTGAGTGACTCTGGCACAATTCCGCACGTGGTCGCTATTGTTACAGGTGCTTTTTTTATTGTGTGGCACGGGCGTAACTCGTGTTGTGACACCCTCGTCGGGCCGTTTGTTACATTCTCGCTTTGATCCGCACAGGTTGAGCTCTCGTTGTCACGCTAGCCTTGGGCTTTCTCGCCTGGTCATGAGTCACGTGTGGACCCTTGTATGTAGAGACACACACAACGATTTCTTCTAGATGATTCCTGTAGCGCGTGTTTACTGTGTTGTGTAAGATCTTTTAGACTGTTCAAGAAGTGGAAAATTCTCGGCTTGGGGTGAAGAGTATATAAAGGGGCTGTGTTTTTAGAGCCGAGAGAGAGCAGCAGAGATGATTTCCAACGGACGCAGAAGCGTGTGTGTCAGTTTCTGGGACCTTATCCGACGAGTGCGGCAATTATAGATTTTCTTCAGACTGTCTCCTGGATTTTGTGCATTTGGACTTCAGTTAACTTTATGGATTGTTACAAGAGCTTTACACAGGACTGTCATTCTCCGAGAAAATACATTTAAAGAACTTATCGTTGTGACGGTGGTGGTATCCAGGTACTGTGCACTTCGTGTATTTTACTGTGTGATTGTATTGATTTGTTGTTATACCGCTGTTTTACTGTATAATTGTATTGATTTAGTGTATTGTAATGTTAGGGATGTTTTAAAAATAAATTATATTTATTTGTTAACAAAAAAAAACACTGATTTCTTTATTCATTCCCCTAGACATTTCACGATGCCTATAGTATTACAGAATCTGATTTTTTTCTCCATTACACAATTTGTGTTCATCACGCCTATGTGATCTGTTTATATTAGGTTCCGTAACACTATGCCAACTCTCCACTCAGTATTATATTTCACCCTGCACAGAATCGGACTCACAAGCGTACGATTATGCTAATAAGGCTTTGTTTGCTTTGAAACGTAAGCGTCACAAGCAGTGAATAAGGTTATGTAGACGGTTTAAATATGCTGGATAAGAATGTGTTTCAGGTAAGGACTTCACGGAATAAGTAATATTTTTTTAAGCATGCGAATGTAAACTGATAAAAAAAGGTGTTTCCTTGAAATATAACAAAGTTTGGTTTTTAAGTTTGACAATTGAGACCAGTAGTTCCGGCCGTCCCAAACAGCCTCTGCAGGAGTGATCGGGCGGAAGGGGGATCTGTATTGGTTAGCGCGCAGTGATTTGAATATGGCCGCCAGTTATCCAAGATTGCGGAACATGCAAACATGAACTTTCGAAAAAAGTGTGTTTGCGAAATTCTATATGAAAATTCTCCAGAATCCAGAATTTATACATAACCGCATACACTGTAAAAGTAGAAGATGGGAAAGAACATTTATGCTAAAGGCGTGCTGGCAGAAAACGATGAGTTAAATGCAAAAATCAAATGGTCTGATCGTACATCCCTCTAGTGCCCGGCGGATGTTAGCCGTTACTGCCATCAACGCAGGCACGCAGTTTGTAGTGGAAGATAGGTTTGTGTGTGTGTGTGTGTGTGTGTGTGTGTGTAAGAACGTTAGAGAGGTTAATGATTTTGCAAAGTAGCTTCGTCAGCCGTTTCAATGTATTGAATCTTCTCAACCAATACATAATGTGCCCTGACTGAAACTCCGCTTAATTTGCATTTTTTAAAGAAACGAATGTAATTAAAAGATATTCGTCTCTGTTTAGTTTACGGACGCTATGGTTATATCACCGAGACATTGTTTCTAAATTAACAACTTAGATTCAAGCTCTATCTTATTTCATTTACTTAAATCAACTGAAAGTAATTTAATCTGAAAGTAGTCTCCTTTTTCTTTTCTTTTTCTGCCCAGCTGCTGAACGGCGTATTTCTATAGAATTTCATATATGTAAATCGAAGTTTAATTTGTTCGGGCTACTGGCGTGGTCACGCGGACAACAGACTGTGTCAGTACATTTCAATGAGCATTGGGTGAGAAACAAATGGGCAAGGCTGTGAGATCCGGTTTTTTTGGTGGAGGTAACCGCCTCCATTTTTAATGCTGACTTATCTAATTCTTAATTTAAATATGTACATCTGCAGAGTTTCCATTTCGGTTTGGGACTGCTTGACAGGGCGGTAGCACTCGCTTCCTATCATTTTTATTTTGTATCCTAGTGTCACCCAGGCCCGGTGTCTATCGCACCTGCGGGTCCTGGGTGTGTAATCATCCCCAAAGCTGGGGAATAACACCGAGGAACCCCCATAAGACGCACTCGTATGTGAGTGATACACGCCTTGGCTGAGATTCGAACCCACGATCTCCCGGCTTTGAGTCCCGCTCTCTACCCCTGAGCCACAGAAGCCGGTTAAATAGATCTTTATTACAAGAAATAGCAATGCTAAGGGCTAGATGCCCAGTTCCAAACTGATTCTCAACACACGGTAAACCTCCCAGTTAGATTCATACAAAATGAAAAAAAAAACAATCAAGGCTTTACTTAAAGTGTCACAAAAGCTACAAATCAAGAAGGGTGTACGCTGAAGTTCTACGGGGATGCAATTAGACTGAATATAGGGTCATTATGTAAGAGCCCGGCAATAAATCTGAGGTATACCTGAAAACTGACTTTTAAAACAGTCTCGATCAATATAATCAGCAACACCTTACACCTTATGTAATCAGGATGAATTATACAGAGAGTGAGAATTGCACATTTTAGGTTATAAAATGGCTGGACTTTCGTACCGTACAAGCCTGCATCATAAATACATACCACAGCGGCCACGGAAGAACGAGTCCAAATGACGTCTTAACTTCTAATACATGGACCATTATACTACATATATTGATGCACTGTGAAATAATGTAGTAAAAAGAAAACGAACAGCTTAAATCGGAACAGGTACATGCATATTTTAAAAGACATACTTGAATTCGACTCTATCTATTAGTTTTGGAAAACTTTTTTTCCCTCTTGGCATATGATGTGCACAAGTGTAATCGTGGGAACTCCTTATTTGACGTTTGCAATTCGTCGCCCCCTTTGTCGGATCCGTACCACAAAGGCAAAAATTTAACCGGTCCTTCAAAATATTATATTCTTTTCTCTCTCCACAACTGCGACCACGTAAAATAAGTGGTGGCATTTATTTTTTTTAAAGGAGCCCCAAAATTATGTCAAGGGAAAACAGGAATTCAGGTCACAGATTATACTTTTAGGTGGCAATTAAGGTATCTGCAGTGACTTAATTCACCCCCTGGTTCTGTCAATGTTTGCACCGGGTGTTAACAGTCCTGGAAGTGACAGATGATACATTATCCTAATTAACTAAAAGGAAACGAAAAACGAGTCTTGCAATAATTTAAAGTTATCCAATTCATCAAACATATTCATCAAAGGAAATACAAAAAAGAATCTTGCATAATCTGACGTATCACATCTAATTCATCAAAAATCTGTCATCATATTCATACAGAAGTGTCGCACGTAGATTATCTGAAATGAAGTCCTGTTGGATAGGGAAATAGCATATACCGATCATGGGTGACGTCATGTCCGTGACCATATGAAAAGAGTAATCAAAATGTTGGAAAAATAATTATTAAGGGTTTTTTTTCTTATGATAATGTTCAACCATTATTACAGCAGTATTCTAGTCTGCAGATCAGAAGATAGAAGTGGGTATTAGTCCAGCGGTTAAGGTTCCATATTTGGAGGAATTGTGCAAAAAATGAAAGAAGCATGAAAGTTTCCAAAACTGCTCTTTGCAGCTTAATGGTGAATTTCAGATTTAGGGCTAAGCTGAAAATAAATTTTCTTACCCAAAATCCAAGATGGCGACCAAGATGGCCGCCGGATTAAAAAATGTCAATAACTCGAGCTATAATGTCGCTAGAAAGCATTGTAAGTACTCTATTTTTATGTTTTTTGGCCCAAGAAATTCAATTTTCGAAGTTCAAAACCTCTCCAGGTACTCATTTTTTGTTTTTATAACAAGAGTTCGGTATTATTCCCATCGGTTAAGCTGCATACATAAAAGAATTGTGTAAAAGATAAAAGAAGAATGAAACTTTGAATAACAGTAGTCCAGACCATACTCAGTATTTCCAGATATAAGGCCAAGCGGAATTCAGAATATCTTGGTCGAAATCCAAGATGGCGGACAAGATGGCCGTCGGATTATGAAATAACAATATTTGCGGTGTTATTTGTCCTAGAATGTATTGCAAGTGCACTATTTCTATATTTTGGGGTCGAGAAATTCATTTGGACAACTCCGATGTCCAAAGCCGTAACCACTAGGCGACGTCCTACCCCTTGATATGCTATATTTGTAATGTGGTGATTGTGCATGTGGAATCAAATAACTTGCAGAAACTTGTGCAGTTTGTAATATACCCGCTACTTTGGTGATATGGTAAGATTATCCTTACCAATTAGCTGACATTGCCTTTGCATTTACCGTTACTGCTTAAAATACTCCATTTGCTTACATAATGCACACATTTTATATTACTTACATGTATTTATAAATATAATTACAAAGAATATTTACTACATTTATTTGAAAAAAATAATCACCATGTGAACATGATGCAAAATAGTAGCTATAGCACTGAGCCTTGCACCTAAGATAAACCGATAGTTAGTAAATTGGAATTGTGTGTGATTTACCAGAAGAAAACGTTATTGTCCTGTTAAATCTAAAAGAAAATATTCAGGCATAAGTGAAAAAAGTTGATGGCAATATTAAAAAATTTTATGTAATAAACTATTCTCTTCAGCAGTAATAATATTCAGGAATAATATTCAGAATTAGTCTATTCTCATTGATGTAAGTTCACTTGATGAAGCATGTGGTATGAAATAAAAGTTTCTCAAACATTCTGCATATGAGCATAAAACTGACCTAAAGAGAAAATTCTTAGCACAGCAGCTTAAAGCACAGAACAGTTACATTCACCAATCAAGTCAATGAAAACTCAAACCAAACTTTGTACTGAATTTTGATATAATCTAGGTGATGAAGACAAAATGTATGTCTGGAACCTAAGGGTTTATTATATTTTTCAACCTTGTGGTGTGAATTCGAAATTCCATCTAGCGCCTTGCTTTTTCATTCCCTCATCATACATCCCTGAAACTTCAACGATAAGCTGGCTTCAACACTTGCAGCACTGACCCCTAAAGTTTGATACATGTGGTAAATATTCTAATAATACATGTTTGTTTCAAATATCCTAATGATTAGTGTTTATGGACATATCAAGTTCTTAATTTTATTTTAGATTTTGACACAGAAGTTTCTTGGGCAATCACCTTTTCAAAGCAATTACATTTATCAGCATGGAAATAAAGGGAAATTAAAAAGGAAGAAATATGAAATATTGCAATCAAATCTGTTCTACATTCAAGCATGAAAATGCATGACAAGACAGACAAATCTAGCCAGGAAATAACAGTTTCATTTGAGAACAATCACAAAGTATGCAACTGCTCAGCAGAACTCGGCAAATAATGTTTGCTGTTCGAGGTGCTAGACAAAGGCAAATTTAACATAATTTCAAATTCAACAAAACCAGAATTCAACCATAGAATCATAATACATATTCGAAGCCCTTATAAATGAATTTCTTGACCCCAAAAACATAAAAATAGTGCACTTGCAATGCATTTAGGACAAATATAACCGGATATTGATATGTTATAATCCGTCGGCCATCTTGGCCGCCATCTTGGATTTTGACTAAGAGTGAATTCCGCTTGGCCCTATATCTGAAAATATTGAGTATGGTCTGGACAACTATTATGCCAAGTTTCGTGCTTCTTTCATTTTTTGCACAATTCTTCTCTTAACAGCTGGGCTATATGTAGAATAATGGAATCGAGACGAATTCAGGAGGCTTGTCCCCAAGTGTTGAAAAGTTTATAATAAAATTTGAAAAATGAAATCATTTACGGTTTATATAACGAAATTTTGTCTGATGACCGGCCTGAATATATGATACTTAATTGGGTTAGGACCTAATTAAGACCGGTTCCAGTGTGGCAGTTTCAGATTGCCCCCACTTCAGATTATTATGGGTAACTTGAAATCGCATCCAGGTACGCGGGAGGGGATGATATCCACTAAAATTTTGTTCCTTTGTTTATTTACTTTTGATGTAATTCCTTTCTTCTTTATTTTTCGGATTAGGTTGAGTCTTTGTCTTTATTTTTTAATCTAATGGTTTGCAATGTATGTGTCAAGCACTCTGATGTTTATGGATCAGTATGAATATAATCAGGTATAAAACTAACATTTCTGCGATAATTAAAACTCATATTTTTTTATTAAAAACACAGCCAAGAAACTACAAAATGTATCTCAGCGTAACAAGCAACAATATGTGGAGGGATGTTAGTGATGGAAAAGTCTGTGAAGTCATCCTATAAATAACATATTTTTTTAAAGAAAAAATCACATTTTTATCCAAAATATATTTTTAATTTGACACTTTTTAGTATATAATGTTATCAATCCAATATTTCTTCTTACATTAGTACCGTATTTAAACATTTTTAAAAATTACGACTCCGGGTAAAAGAAAGACGTAAAATTTTCATATTTCCCATCGGTTGATGTTGGTAGATTTTCTAGTCTGTCAAACTACAAACCTTACGAAAAATGCATTGTACAAACCGAAATTCTGTTCCAATTTTTTTACCTTTGGTCTTTATTCTAGCTAAATCTCCTGGCCTAGACGTCCTCTGAGTACTTTACCGTCGCATCCGCGCGACTCTATCGAATCCTAGTTTTATTTATCTCTCCCAATTACTCGAGGGTCCTCGTTGTCCACAGACTAAACCCGGATGTCGCAAGCCGGGTGACGAATATCGAGCAGTCCATTGGTTAGGAAGGGTCACCGTGCACCCCCTCTGGGATTTTATGACATAGGTATTTTTAGATCCCGAAGTATGTCCAGTTAATCAATTAAGATGTTAACATTGATTATTTTGGGATACACTACCCTTTTAGGCCATTTAAAGACAACCACGTCATTACGCAAGGCAACCGAGGACAGATAACCTTGATAAGGGGGTAGGGGTATTTAAATGCTTATAGCTCGCTTAATATTTGACATATTCACTTCAAATAGACTGTAATGTATTTGCAAATAGTCACAAAAAGTCACTGATAAAGATAATCATTAAAAATTGATCATGTGTGTTTGTTGATTAAGCAATTTACTACGATACATATAAAATACCCTTAAAAAATTTACCGGCTTTTTCTTTAGAATTTTCCTAACAGAAGTTTTTTTTAGATGATGCTCACATTTTTTTTAATTTTTAGTGCATTAATGCATTAGTTCTTGACACTCATAGAAAACCATTTTGATAAAATTATGAATATTTGACCAAATAAAAATAAATGAATAACCCGTTGTTAAGTCTATTTTATTGTACTCTGTGTATATAAGGTGAATATGGTGTCCTTTGTTCCACTCTGGACGCACTTCATTTTCATTGTGATGCTTCCCTGTTACTACGAACAATTGTTACCGGAACCGAAATGGCTTTAAAAATAACTAAAGCCGTTCCTTGAGCCATTTTTAACACATAATAATCATTAAAAAATCATATTAATTTTCTTATAGATTGAGACCCAATCCCTTCATGCTAAATAATCTGAAAAAATGTGATATATTTGTCCACAAAATCGAAGACCAAATATTAAAAAAATAACTTAATACCTGTGGAAGTCTAATCTCAGTGCGTTAGACCCGTACAGTACATAATGAGTAGAGTCTTGTACTACAATATTCCAACAAGGTTTCAAGTTATGTTAAAAGGAGATATTTCAAGAAGGCCTGGCCACCAGTTTCAATTATCTTGCATGTTTTATATGTTAATTTGTTTTTCATGTTTTTATTCCAATGATATTATGACTTGGTTATAAGTCCTCGTGCTATTAGCATGTCTTTTTCATTGCGATCGTAAGTAATGCATGGTAGGACGAGGTAAGAGTATTAACAGCAGCAGAGAAGCAGAGGAGCGGTGGTTTCACAATGACACTATATACCAAACAGGGACGGGATCATATCTATGCTAGTCATCAGAAAGAATCTAATTTAATTGCATACGTATCATTTGTGATTGTAACAATTTAGAATAAAAGACGGAAGAAACAGAGAGATGTATTTAAAAGGAAAAAGTCAGAAGCTCTGCGTTCTAAACAGAGGCAAACAGGGAGATGTACTTATAATAAAACAATCAGAAGCTGTGGGTTCTAAACAGAAATGGACAAAGCCTATGTCCTTATTCGGGACACGTAGGACGACACTATTGGAACTACAGCTAACGATTAAATCTCTAATATGTGTGTTCAAATGTAACATATTTTTATATATATATTATTTTCTTTTAAATATTTTTCTCAATTAATCATATACACCCACCTTTTAATGTGTGCCATAGCGATGAAGGAAAATTACCCCTAAATCCCCAATCCGGAGAATGAGTTTTTTGTTTTACTGAAGTTAAATTTCATATATAATAGATAATATAAAAAATACGAATGTTTCTTTATAGTCCCTGCAGTAATGATCCCTAAGGCCAAAAAAGGTATGGTTCTCAGGCACCGCCCGCGACAATTTTAACCCAACCCCCCCCCCCCCCCCCCGCGTCAAAATTTTTTATTTTTATTTAATCTTTCAAGAAGATAAAATAATACAATTTAAATCAGATTTCCTTCTGTTATTATCAAGCTTTTCCCTGATCAAATGACATTTTTATCGAAACATACAAAAAAGGTTAAACAAAAAATTGCCCGCCAGCACTGATTTCGGAAAAAAATGCCTGAAAACCAAACTTTTTTTTTTCTTTTTGCCTAATAGATACACATTGCCTACTGGTGAGTGACAGATTATGACATGCAAAAACTGCTCACACATTCAGCTATGTTTTTCGTGTTCAATAGGAAACTTTTGCAAGATATTAAGATAGCTTTTGTACTTTATAATACTTGTAGTTCTGCATTTCAGCTCAATCTCAGCTCGATCCATGTACCAGGGCGGGGGTGTCAAAGGGGTCCATGTATGACCAACACTCTCCTCCCATGATTTTAAGAATATTCAATATAACACAATCACCAGATTTCAATTAAATGACGTTTGTAGATACTCACCCTCTTCTCCATGAAATGTCTAGTGCATGTCTTTATTTTACCTCCTCCAGGAAGAATATAGTTATGCCGGAGATGTTTTGTGAGACTGTTATCTATAACAACTTTACTAAAAAGTTATAACCAAATTTTGATTACCTTTTATGTAGGGTTAGTGTAACACGAATGGAACTTTCTTTTAGATTTAAAAAGTCACCTGGACCTACATCGAATAGCTAAGTTTAAAGGAATATTCGTCATTATGAGATAAGGCAATACTTTCTTGTCCCAGGAGAGAGAGAGAGAGAGAGAAAGAGAAAGAGAGAATGAGAAAGCCCGCGTCGTCATTAAATAGTACAAGGAGAAAAGTAAACATTTCCGAACAAGGGGAAATTATGCCCCGCTCCCGTGTATTAGGTGCTGCGCAATATACATGACCTTATTTTGAAATGGGCCAAATGATGACACGATATAACTCAAATGTTTTAGATGTTACTGCACTTTTAAATTATCAATTAACAGACAAAATATTAAAAAATATGACCCCAAGAGGGGTCATAAGAAAACGGAAAAAAGCAAACTTACTCCCATCACGTTATATAATAAACAGATATATATATATATATACCCATTCTTATCGATTAGAAGGGACCTTTCCTTCCGTGGTCGGAAAATGTTGCTTGGTCAAAATATATTTTAACAACAAATTATGAACAACTACAAAAGGGACAAGAGGACATCAACCAAAATAAAATGAAACAATTAGCAGTAGAAGCCATAATAAATAATATTGCATGATAATTGAAACTTGCAACCTTGTCTGAAAATCGTTGTGACATCCGTCCTTATCCCGCACTGTATTGACCTGATGCACTGAGCCTAGACTTTTCAGGAATCACTAAGTAAATGAATTGTCTGTTCCTTATATCTTCCTTCCCGAGGACAAAATCGTCACAACAATTCAAAGGGTTAGCATACAACGGTTAGTGCTTATTCATGGAGAAAGTTCTTTAATAAAGTTCATT
The DNA here is from genome assembly GCA_026874595.1 of Sipunculus nudus. NCBI lineage: Eukaryota > Metazoa > Annelida > Sipuncula > Golfingiida > Sipunculidae > Sipunculus > Sipunculus nudus. Next base: position 78,772,903 of record CM049311.1, read on the forward strand.
ATTTACCAATAGATTCAAAATGATCTTAATGAAAGTGTTACTAATGTTTACACACTCAGTTTCAAAAGAGTGAGTATTTATGGAATTTGAAAACGAGGTACATCGAGAGAAAAAAATCAGAACACACCATACACTTTATAAAAAAAAGGTACCATAAAATAAAATTATATATGTACTATCTTGTATATGTATACGATTAAATAAATAAAAGAGTTTTCAGGATTGTCAAGAACTAACGGATGCAAAATGTCTACATTGTCTTGTAAAAATATCAACTGGGAAAAGTTTAGAGAAAAAGCAATGAAATTCGGCAATTCTTTCAGGGATTTTAATTAATGCCGTAATTAATCGCTTAATCAACAAAAACATATAATACACTAATATGATTATTTTATCAGTGAATTTTCGGACTATTTGCAAATGCAATACAGTTTACTTGAAGAGAATATGTCAAATATAAAGCGAGACATAAGCGTTTCCATACCCCTTCCCCCTTATCAAGGCCATCTGCCTGTGGATGCTGTGCGTAATGACGCGATTGTCTTTGATTGGCCTACAAGCGTTGTGTAAAAAGATATCAATGAAATCATCTTAATTCATTAACTGGATATACTTTGGGATATAAAATACTGTTAGATATAAAATGTCTTAAAATCCTGGAGGGGGTCCACGGTGACCCTTCCCAGCCCATGACCTATATATATAGTTATTTTGGTATGATTATTATGTAATTAAACTGGCTCAAAAGAGGACTTTTATCATTACTAAAACAGATAAACATTTTCAGGTCAGAAAAATAACTATTCATAGAATAAGGAAAGCATTACAGTGAAAATCAAGTGCGTCTGCATGGAGAGGAACATGGAACACCACATTCACCTTAAATACAAAGGGTTCTTTAAAAATATACTTTATAGTGGGTAATCCATTCGGGGGGGTCTATTGCTTATTTGTTTACACATGGACGTAGCAGGTGATGATATGGCCATATTTGGAATGCTAGTCGTGACGTCATAGAGAACAATAACGTCACTCCACGTGCCGTTTCCCTGAAAGGTGTCAGTAAATCTACGTACAGTATAAAGGCCACTATTGTTGTTCGTTGTTTTATAGTCCTGGGCCCTGTTGTAAAAAGAGAGTAAATGAATTAAGCTCCCCCAAACCCAAACTACCACGGGATAAGGGCCCGAAAAACCCGTTTTAAACTACCTTTTAAATTATTGGTTTGTTATTCAAAAATGTTAATGATTGAATTTTAAGTAATTATTTTTTATTATATTATTTTATATTATTTTTATATTATATTATATTGTGTAATTACTTGAAAGTGTGGCAAGTTGTCTGGGTTGGGAGGTCATCCACCCTGACATTTACAATTGATTTATATTAAAAAAGCAATTACATCTGCCATTTTAAAGATAAAATTAATCCTGCATAGGTCGGGATTAAAGATTGTTGTTATTCACGTTACATAAAAGATCCGTCATATTAACACGAAATTCTACAACCAATGTACGCTCCCGAGGCAACAGAAATCTTGCGCTTCTAAAGAGGCTACTGATTTTCCCGCTGCCTGCTTTGACCGTTTATGATGCACTTAAACACCAGGTGGCCTGTCTGCTGAAAAAAAACTGCTGATGAGTCTAGCAGTCAGCCAAACACTAGTCAACAAACACTCGACAGGCACCAGGCTCCGCCCAGAAACCACTGGTGGGTCCATTCTCTCTGAGCCTGTGGTCTGTTCAAACGGTTGCCGGTGCGATGAGCTGTCACTCAAAACGAAATGAACAACATTAGCTCCGTGTATTCCTGGCTTGGCTGGTAAACCTTTTTGTCTTCCAGCACAGGGTCTCATCTGATTGGACCAAAATACAGTGCTCCCCTCTGGTGTAAAGATTCAGGATAGGAGGTCATAACAAACAGCGCTTACGATATAGGTTGTTGGCCTACAGGTAAAGCGCTGTGTAAAAAGCGTACAACCAATGGTAAATAAAAAGACAAAGGAGAAATAAGGTAGTCCGCAATATTATCAGGATAGTGTACACGTTTATATTTTAAGGAGACTGTTGTAAGGATATGGGTATAAAAGCATTTTATGTTGTTTCGTGCTCAAAATTACATGGTATTTTGGTGAATTCAACAGTGGAATTTCTTTATACATTCCGAGTAGAGAGCAACAGAATTCATCAAAAGTAAAAGCTTCGCACAATAAGTAAGAGAGACACCCCATAACACATCAAGGGGAATGCAAGGGACACTGTTCATCTCTGGAACCACACCCCCTCCCCCGACCGCTCCCCCTTTTTTATATTCAGCCACCGCAACTGTTTTTTAAGGTTCCCGGTTGTTCAGGTTTAGTCAGTAGACATATTTCTGGGTTGCATCTCTCCTTTTCCTAAATCCTGGATCCGCCCCTGCCCTGGTTTGAGCCCCTTAGGGATTTCTGTAAACGTAGACGCCACAGAAGTGCACGACTGCATAGTATAATTCTCTTGGCGTTCTGGCACTGGAACACAGCCGATCTCATTAAGAATAACAACAGATCTGTATTTATTCTTGCGTAGCTTATCTGTAGAGACCTTTCGCGAATCATTTGACCGTTTCCATTTCCCAGTTAGTATTTCCTTAAATAATTTAAATACTGAAACAGCAAAAAAAAATAATGTAAATTTTCCTTAAAAGAAGTCAGATTTGTACCTATGGATTTGTACTTTTTGAAGAACTCCTCTTGCCACTTAATTTTATCAATTCAGCGAAATAGCCCTAACCCCCAACCCGAACATGTGCCACCCCCCCCCCCCCCCTTAGGTACGCCACTGGACACGGCTTTCCTGCATCATATTTGGCCACTCCTTTCATGTGAGAGGCGTAATGTCATGGTACTGTGGGAAATGAAGGGGACGGTCATTCTCTCCCAAGAGGAGCCACTTCTCTGCGGTGCCTCCGTCAGATAAAACCAAAGTACATCTTGAACAAATCCAAACTTAAAATCAGGCAAAGTACACGACCTGCAGTGAAACCAGTTATTATGTTTGTCATGGTGCATTCCAATAGGCATTAAAATATGATTCAGCCTGTTGCATTTTTAAAAACATAGTTTAAATTTTGGAAAAATAAATATAATTTCATACATAATTTTAAGAATGCTTGAGCCTATGTATTTTCAACTCTGTCTTTCTTTAACTTTATTTATTCTTTTTCAACTGTTTCTTTTGTTATTCTTTTTTCGCGGCAACAGTCTCGATGGGCCTACATGTATTTTTTTTTTTTTTTTTTTTTTTGCGACTGCGAGACTTCAAATGTACGTTTCATTATATCGGATTGCTGTATAATACTTTTAAACAAGTCTTTAACGTTAGGATTTGTCAGTGTATTTAAACAAACCGATTATACAGTATGTGGGATGAATACAGTACAAGTGTTTTATCTCGATGGAGCCATACGACAGACAGGGCCTCCCTGCCTCGGGCTCTTTACGTCACGTGATGCGATCAAACTCGTTGGTGCTGCCGTGCGTGCATGGAATGTTATGCCATCAGGAACATAGAAGACTGGGGAATGATACACAGGAGAGCTTCCGTCTGAGATGTCTCCGTTAGTAAAGTTAGCTACTCCGATCAGTGAGACATATTGTGAACACACTGATACTGCACAGTCATCTTTGCCAATGCCACAGACATCATTAATACCTACGCAACTTGTGAATACGCAATTAGCACAGACGCCATTTGTACGTGGGCCACTAGCTCATTCACTTTAAACACGTTTGTGGACGCGACAAAAGTGTGTAACGATATTAATAATTAGCGACCATTTCAGTAGTGGCACATGGCGTCTCTGGAATGAATAATGAAAGTACAGAATCTGGACATGATGGTTGAAGTCGGTAGGTCAACTGTAACTGCAGAGCCTGTAATGTATTGATAGTCCTGCTCAGTACTTATGACTATTGCATTCAGCCAATATGAACTTAAATTGGCACATAATACACATTGTTGCAAATGACTAAGCACGCGTGTCACAAGCACTGTCACGTGACCGTAGTGACGTCAATCATATTTCACTGAACAAAGTGTAGGAATCAAGCCCAGTAACTACCAAATCCATCATTAAAAGTCTCCTTCTAGCCTAATTCTCCTAATCACAAGACAGCTGGGGGTAAAGTCGGTATTTAACATTAAATAGTGTGCCAAATGTAACGCATTTTCCCGCATATTATGTCTGCGGATTAAATTTCCATACTGAATGGATTTTACTGAAATATTTGGGACAAGAGGGAAAAAAAGTATTATAAATAAGTTTTATTTATATCTGTATATAGGACCTAATGCAGGCCCGTAGGCTGATTGCTGATTGGGAGGGTTCGTCTTCACTGATGATGGAACCTTTATAATATATATATATATATATATATATATATATATATATATATATATATATATATATCCGATGTTTTCTTTTAACGGAATAAAAACAATCCAAATAAGCAATTTTCAGTGAATTTTCTACTTTCTCGCCGTGTGTACTCAGAACGTCATATTCAAAGCGTTTCGCAAGCGTCTGCTACAGCACAAGTATGGTCATAAGGTGGATTCGGCTTTATATGCCTATACGTGTAGGCCTACACTAAACAGGGGCATTTCATTTGCAAAAAAAAGTGCATTGACATCCGTTTCATTTCAGATTTGAAAAGAAAACAAGAATATTCATTGTCAAACTCACACCTCAGTCATCTAGCTGATATTTTCCGGTATCTGTCTATTCGAGTGATTATCAAGTCAACTGACTGTTAAATGAGGTTGCTTAAAATTGATATACATTCAATGCAGATAACTATCCATGTTAATATTAAACATATTATATGATAATTATGTCATTCATCAGTCCCTACAGGCAAGGGGCACACGCGCACACAGCAGGTGTGCTCCACTTCGGCATATATCTATATATATAGGCCTATACCAAATCGCCAGCTTGCCCTATGGTACACTGTGGAGGTGGCCTATTCCCTGATCTGGATTACTCATAAATTATATAAGATTACCCCCCTGAAAATTCTCATACCTGACCAATTTTTTGGGTAACTGTATTAGAATTTCAGACCAATAGCTTACATCCATGTATTAACGGTATTTAAAAATTAAAACAACAGTGCTAACAAGAAAACAATATGCGATAGTCAAAGTAAAGGGTGAAATTCATGGAAGTGATTTAAAATTTGTTGATTACTTTAAAAATACATTGAATTTCTGACCTGATCTTCGGTGTATACTTACATATAAATTAACTATAGTTATTTCCTGGGTGGACTGAGCTCCAGCTTTAGCGGTTAACATATTCATTGAGTAAAAAGATTATCGACCAAACACATGATCCAGTCCATATTTTTTTTTCTAATTACTCAATACTGACTTAATTTTCCTCATATACATCATACCTATAATGAAAAGCTCTGTGCCTTAATCAGAACAATACAAGCTAATTTTTTTTTTTTAAAAGGCAGTCTTGAATTGGTATAATAGGTTGTTAATGCAAACTGATTTAGTTTAATTTTTCAAAGGAACAAAGCACAGTGACATAGTTTCCGGTTTGGTCGAACTTCTGTACATCGTACTGTATGTAAAATTTCAAATCCGTAGGTAACGATGTAAATTCATGCTAATCTAACGGGCAGACTATAGACAGTGGATCATCGCCATATATAGTCTTCTGAACTAACGAAGCAATATGCAAGGCCCTCCTTTTATTTTGCAACAACAACAAATCGAAAAGTTCCATAAGCTCATTTATAATTCCCTATATGATATATTTTAACTTTTTTCTCCTTTATTTATTATTCTTATGGAATCAAGCTTGGTTTAGATTCTTGACACTTATGCCCCCTGTGCACTATTGACAAAGTGGCCTTAGTTACATCCTTTGGCCCGGAAACAAGAGGGTGCTATACTGCCCTCTTTGCATGAGAGGGGGCAATTAACATTTTTCTCTTTATACCCTCTCACACGGCAACAATCATCCAGTTTTGGATTATAATCAGAAGCAAGCATTGAACAGGTTATTTAAAGCTTCTTTCAGAGGTGAAATTAAACATTTTTAAACTGTACTTGCAATCTACATCCCTGACAGAGCTAAACAAAGAGGCCGCTATTAACAATATTTATATATACAGAAATATGGTCTCTCCCTAAGTGGGTATGCATGGAACCAGACAAAAATGGTTAAACATAAAGTTCTGTATAATTTTCCCAATTATAGCATATCAGTATTCGTCAGGTGGAACTCAGATGCTCAACGGGGGGGGGGGGGGGGTTCGTCCGAACCCACCGAACCCCCCTAGCCTACGGGCCTGCTAATGGCCGGGTTTGAGTCCTGATCAGTATTTAAATCGACCACGCGGTTATGACATCCCGTCCGTGTTTAATTGTTGCGTTTAGAGAATGTGCTTACTTTTAAATGTTTAGTTTTGCAGAAATGGATCCAGGTGGAGTGTCTAGGGGGTCCCCCCCCCCTTTTTTTTCACCCTCCGCAACCTTTTTAAGAGTTTCAGACAAAATTTTGCGGCCTGGATCCCCCATTTTATCCCCATTTCTTTAGGGTTTGACGTCCCCCCCCCTTTCGCTAATTCCATGATCCGCCCCTATTTTGGATATTATAACAAAACCGATCGAGTTTCTTTTAACTCTCAGGTACGTGTATAATCCATGGATTTCGATTTAAAGTAACCATTAACACGGTTCTGTTAGATTTTATGAAATCGTCTGCAATCAGGGTCGCAGTTTCGCATTCCCCCCCCCACCCCCCACCCTCCCACACACACACAAGCCCTGTATCACATCCAACCCTTCCCCCTACATTTTTCTCAGTAAATTATAATCATAAGATTATCAGTGCATGACTCCATTGGGGGTGGGGAAGGGGGGCTGGTGGATGATGGAGACAAGTATTTTCAAGGAACTGCAACTGTCGAGTATGTGTATACTATACTGAGGGGTTAAGGTTTAGGAGGGTATCCCCCTACTGCGGTGCAGGATTTTTTTTATATTTTTTATTAAACTTTAAGCAATATTGAAGTGATCTGAGAATATGATAAAAGGGAATAGCATCGAATCAAATTCTGATATGTAAAGTTTTTTTTCCATCTAATGGCGCCCAGCCTGTAACCTTGACTGTAAAACAGTCAGTTGCTGCACTGTTTACACATTTAATTCCGGTCTAAACACCGATATTATCAGGAATAGGTAAAATGAAGGGGCATTGTACTTGGGTACAAATACAACTACTTCAGAATTTGACAAGTACAAGTACGGGGGTCATATGTTCTAGTCTTGCTGCCAGCCTTAAAATATCACCTCCTGAGTCATTCCTAAGCACAGTCCAGGGGATTGGTTGGTCAAATATAAATAGTAGTACTTATCGATAATTTTATATTTTAAAAAAATTTATTCTAACTATTGACCTTGAACTTGTCTGTTATTTTCCAGCCTAAAATTATTGAAGAAATAAGTCAAATAAGTACAATTTTACAGGCAAATTAAATGTACTTCTTTAACTCTTCCTATCATGTTGCGTTTAGCTAATTGTCGAAAATGACACATTTTTAGATTTCTTGAATATCAAAAGAAATATGTCCATCAAAGTTTGTCAGAAACCTTATACACTAAGGAGTATATATATATATATATATATATATATATATATATATATATATATATATATATATATATGTTTACTACGATCAATTAACATCCGGTGCCAGACTTTAAGGTATATTTTACATTTGCCCCTGAACTTAAGTTCAAGTACAATTTACAACAATATATGTACATTGTACAAGGAATATTATTTTGGCCCTGAATAAATATATTTAATTGAATATAATCAAATAACTTTAAACAGTTATTTTAGATTTTAAGGTTTAAAACAGGAAAACTTTTTCTGGAAATTTATTAACATTGATATTTGTCGTGAGTGTACATCTTGATCTACCATTTACTAAAGTGCTGAGGTGTTCTGATCATCTTTAGGTCTCCTACAACAAGGTTTATTCCATGTGAACATGTGGCTGAACAGTGTTTTAAATACACTCGCTATACGTGTGTGACAAGTACTGGTCTTAGCTAAAGTACCACAAGACCCATACAAGACCCAAAATTGCTGGAAATCCCGTAGGATGAATCCATCCGGTTGCAAGGAACATGATTGAATCACGGAGAACAAAGTCGCTGGTCTTAGGAGGAGAGTAATTACCGGGCAGACACAATGTCATTCAGTCTCAGATGTTAATAATGAACAGGTCATGCTGAAGATAGAACTCAATACCATTAATGGAAGGTATTTCTTCTCCTTATTATGTAGGTATCTACGTTCATGATTATTGATGACAGTGGAAACTTAATTCTCTTCCCAAAGGATAAGGGCGTGTATTTTGGGAACACCTGTATTTAACTTGTTCAGAAAGTTAATACGGGAAATTAACTTTCCAGGTATAGCAGCATGCATGCCACACTTCAATACGGAGCGTGTTCTAGCGTGTGGGATGAGTCAGGAAAGGATGATTAAAACCTGCAGCATAGATACCTTAATAGATTCCTGTCATGGTTGTAGTCAGGAAATGTGGTCTGTAACATCATATGCTAACAGTTCCTGCTTTTGCTTGGATATTTGGTAATATATTAAACATTATTTATGCAAACACTTGAAAGTTAAACTTTGTGAATGGTATCATTTGGATTTGGATAAATAAGGAATTTAAAGTCTGCGGAAACAGTCTAAAATAATTCTATTAAATATAGTATCCATTGAATTCGGTTGCTCCAAGTTATCCTTGCATGTTATGTTCACGCAAAATTTTTTTATAAACAGACTTGTGTAAAGGAAGGGGAAAAGAAGACCATTTAGGACCACGGAAAGTCGTTCAACAGAAAAGACACCACCTGCAGATTTAATTATAATCGAGTTGCGTGATCAGTGTGGTTATTGAGATAAAAGGTTAAATATTTTGCACCATATATGAAAAAAATGAAACAAGAAACTTTCGCGATCAACAAAATTCTAATCCGGTGGAAACATCAGTCTTAAAATAATTCTATTCAATATAATACGCATTGAATTTTCCTAGCTCTTAAGAATTCTTTCATATGATTGGAAGGTTAATGTTTTTTTTTTGTTTACTTTTCGTAATTACTCCTCTGAAGGAAAGTGAAAAAGAGAAAATTTTCTAGAGAAAATCGGTAAACAGAGGTGGCGCAACCTGCAGGTTATAATCACATGTCAGTCACGCTGAGCATGTCTGCTCAATGCTGTAAAGGAAGCAGCAAGGGTCATTGAAATATTTTGTAAAAGAAAGGGGCGGAACGGAAGGACGGACGGGCAGACATGGACCGTGTAGTAGTCCTCCCTACTCATGGTTGGGGGACTAAAAAAGAAAAAGAAAAGTACACATGGGGAGTAAAGAAACGAATATACTGATAAATTAAGCTTATTTTCCAAATAGTAGTAATATGTATATATTTATATAAAAGCCAAAAATGTGTATGTCGGGGAAGCAGTATTACACTGTTATATATATGGCACTTTAATATTAATTTAATAGTAATTTAATATATTAAAACATCAGAAAATGTCACCATTATTAAAAAAAATATATACTTTCTTCTCAAGAAGTGCTCATGTAGGCCTAGATAATATGTCAAAGGCGTTTCGGAATAATTTAGATGTAACAAAAATAATTATGAAAAAAAATCATGAAAAATATATATTGCATATTTTTAATATTACAATATGCTACCTTAATATGAGTTTATTTGTACAGGGTGTTATCGATATTCTGTTTAATACACGTAATTATGTCACGGTTTACAAGATGAGCAACCTCTTAAAAACGTTTCTCAGCCCGGCGGATGTTTGGTACATGTTGCAGGGAACATAACGCAGAATTTCTTCAAGTATTCGTGACATTTTTTTATTTGCCCTGTACTCTTCAATTAACTATAATAATATGCCTGTTTTAATTTAGGTTAGATGTTTTGTTATTAATAAAGTATAAAAACTCTAATTTGTATTAATCACAGATAAAAACATTAGCAACATAACACAGGGACAGTAATAAAGTATTTTGCCTTTTTTTATAAAATTTTTATACACTTCCTGCCAAACCTCGCAAGCGTCTTTGTCCCTTGTTTACATTTGCGACTTGGGGAAACTGTTGCAATGTCAGTTGACTCTCTATATAAATTTATATGAAAATATACATAATAAATAGCTAGACGTAAGGTATAGAAATATATATATTATAGATGATTAGGTTGACTTTTTTCCCATCCATTTCCTTATATTTTTATTATATGTTATACTTAACTCAGGGTTTGCTTAGGGCATGGAATATAGACATGAAGATACTGTGTGATACTCTGAACATACTCAGCGAGAATCTGTCTGCAGAGTGAGATCCGTGTCAATAATACACCTTGGAAAGGAAGCTAGAGTAGCGCTCTTTGGTGATCAAGCCCAGATCGGTGAATTATAGAGGCCTATTCACCTATAAAGCATGTTGAATTAACACGATAAATAGCGTCTTCTTTTGTAATAATTTGGTATTGCCCTGTAACGGCTGGCTTACTTCTGTACACGAGTGTTAAAAACAGTGGACCCGGGCGCGATCACAGGCGTCAACATAAATACAGGGCGTGAGACTCCGTGCATTGCCTAGGCCACAACACCTGTCAATCAGGAGAAGCCCTGACTGACTTGGCCTAGAAAATGTAATACCTGTTCCTGCTGGCTGCAAAATCGCCTCTTGCGGTGACTCAGGCCTGGGACCCAATACACGATCTGTGCTACCCGTGTAATTTCCGCTGAGGCCCCTGGACCTATCGTAAAAATCTGTTGCGACAGGTTCAACAATGAATTCACATTCGGCCCATGGACCGTTATGTCCATCCAGCCAGCAGATATATATCAGAGGACATGAAGATCCTTGTATGGACTAATTAGGACCACTCTTTATTTATCTGTCCCGCATGCGTAAAATCGGATCTCCGGTCACGCGGCCTTCATATTGTAAACAGACACACGTGTGGACTATGTTTACTAACAGGCGAAACCATAACCAGGTGTTCAACAGCTCATAGGGAGGTACTGAGACCGTGTGCTAGGATGGTTTGCCTGGAAACTTTTGTATAAAGCAAAACTGAACTGATGGTGTGAAGGATAAGGCAAAATATTGCTCCTGATTATGCCCCTTTTAAGTGCGATCCTTCCTTTCCGCGCTTGTTTTCCTGAAACGGATTGTCCTTCCTTTTATACAGTTTGAGGACAAAAACACGCACACACATGGACACAAACACAGAACAACACACATACGTTGAACATTTTTTGCAAACTCGCACAGCAGCTTTTCTTGTTCATAGTGGCTGATAACCCGCAAATGAAATGTGTTGGTGGGTGCGTGTGTGCGAAAGTGTCCGATTGTGTGAGCACGGCAGGGGATAGTAGGTGTTCTTGATTGGCTTATTTTGGCGTTCATATCCGCGTGTGCATTCATTTCTGAAAATCAAAATTAATGAAATGCAGAAGCGGATGAGGATGTCTCTCTTTCTCTCTCTCTCTCTCTCTCTCTCTCTCTCTCTCTCTCTCTCTCTCTCTCTCTCTCTGTACGTGTTATATAGTACTTTGAACGGATCACCGCAATGGTATTCTTTGACAAAAACATAACTCCAGGCATCAGAGGTTAATGGTGAATTAGCGGGAACCACGGCCTTGCCGATTGTCTCGTTCGTCTTAGTTTCCACATCTGGTTCGTGAGGCTTCATCTTATTTCAGTGACGGGACCCCGAACCACCTGTCATTATTACCACAGTGGAAGTATTCTTTAGAAATCCTCCCTCCGGTTCAGGGAACAGATCGATCTTCTAGTTTTTTTCATCCTGTTCCATAAACAGCAAGCTTTATATTTCAGCTCTTTGCTCCAAAGTAAACATTCTATTCCTTCCGGAAATTAGAAACCCCTTTTACACCTCGTGATTTGTTGGGTTGATTTCCTAGAAGGTTCTTTGTAAATTACATATTAGTGTTCCGCAAATTGTAATAGCTTGACATTTCTGTTTGCAGGGAGTTCATTATAGCCATTTAGATTCCAGTCTTGCCATGTGAGACCAAAAATAATCCATAAAACATATGTTTTGTCTGAATCTCTTCAACATTGCCAGAATTTTGGTACGTCATCATATTTAATGGCAGGTGTGGATTCAAATGCGTTTGCTACTAGTAACAAATATTATATAAAGGCAAATGCATTTTTAAAGGACTCTTAAGTGCCCTCATGAATAATTATGTTTATTTTTTAAAAGATCATATTTTACCATAATGACTGGTTTTCGGCAGTTCTGTAGAAGTTATTCAGTATAATATACACGTATACCAGGCTGCAAAATAAAGTTCATGTTTTACAATACATTATTCTAAAAGATGACAACACGTTAATACTTCAAATTAAAACGCCTTTTTGTGCCATTTTTTAAACACGTCGTGGGGTTTCAAAACAAAGCATTGTAAAAATCTATGCTTTCATGTTTCAGTTTGAAACATATTTCAGGGATGGAAAATGTAAACATTTTTTGCAACATGTTTCAAGTGAAATCATGTTTTGTTATTAACATGCCTTAACCTGAAACACGTGTCTTATGGACATAAAGCCTGACATGTTTCAAGTAAAAGGTCATCCGTTTTAGCTTGAAACCGGCAAAATGTTTGAAATAACTTTTTGTCCCATTTTTTAACGTGTTTCGTATTTCTAAGCACGTTTCAGCTTCAACATGCTTCAAATATTCAAAAACATGTATTAAGAATCTTACACTCACCATCTTGTCTCTATATGATGTTACAATTTCATAACAAACATAATACAGCCATTACAGAATGACACAGTAACTGTGGTTTTTCGTATATAGGCCTAATTAATGTAGGTATTTCAGACATGAAACTGATAGGTTAAGAAGATAATAAATGCAAATTATGTTTTGTTAACTATTAAAACATGTTTTTTAATTAGAACAACAAAAGCTGAAGAACACAAGGCGCAATTCTTCCTTTAAACCAAAATGTTTGAAATGCCTTTTTGTCCCATTTTTTAACGTGTTTCGTATTTCTAAGCACGTTTCAGTTTCAACATGCTTCAAATATTCAAAAACATGTTTTAAGAATCTTACACTCAGCATCTTGTCTGTATGATGTTACAATTTCACAACAAACATAATACAGCCATTACAGAATGACACAGTAACTGTGGTTTTTCATATATAGGCCTAATGTGAGTATTTCAGACATGAAACTGATAGGTTAAGAAGATAATAAATGCAAATTATGTTTTGTTAACTAGTAAAACTTTTTTTAATTAGAACAACTAAAGCTGAAGAACACAGGGCGCAATTCTTCCCTTAAACCTGAATTTAAAGTTGAATATATTTAAATGATGGAAGCCAATGATTAACATAACTACGATATATATAATATATATAAATAATATTGTCCGATATTAAATTATAACTCACAAGTAAACATTTATTTAGCATATCAATAGTGTAACAGTTATTGATTCTATGTATTTCATGTATTGCAAATAATAACAAGGGTAGAGCTTTGTACAGCTGACAATCCTATGTTCTTTCCCTAAAATATCTCAAAATGTTAGAAATTATATCCATTATTTTTTTATATTATAGGAAGAAGAAAAATGACAATGTTTATTTCTTATTTTAACAGTTTAGCCACTTATAAATTGACAATAATTCAATGTATCCTACAAGAGGTGAATTTAAATTACTGTACATAGAGAGGTGTAAAATATACATTATATTAAACCTGGTACAGTGTTCTTTCAGATGGTTTACAAATATCTGGATTCTTCATTTATTATAACATGCATGATTTTGAAAGAAAAAAAAACATTTTAAAGGTACACTATTTTATGGACCCAGTAACAGTAAGCCAATATTTAGTGGACTAATAATAATACTCAATAACAACATCTAGAAAGTTTTTTCTCTGCTGTATGTCTTTCATGTTGAAAAAAAAAATAAAATTTAGCTATCTTTAAAGACTTCCTGTAAAAATAAAATATCTACCAACAGGTAGGTTATAGTCAATACTATCAATAACAGAAGCTTTGATATTTTTGGTGGTCTTTGTTAAATAGCATATATATATATATATATATATGAGCTATTGTCATGTAGTTTAATATTAGCCTGCTAAAAAAGTAGCTTGCTGTTTACTAGGTGCTTTAAATAGCGCACTGATTAAATATTTAAACTATTAATAATGAAAAGGGAAGAAAATGTCAAAATATGTATACCCTGGGAAAAAACAGTGTACCAGATTTATTATAATATGGTTCATGGTTCTAATATGAATTAAAAACATATAGACTGGTTTTAAATATAGGGGTTTTTGCAAGTTCTGCTACTGAGAGAGAGACCCCTGGGAAATATTTCTGAAACTGTCATAAATTAAATATGGCACTAGACCTATTTTTTCATCCATTCTAAATATTCTCTATTCTGTTGAAAATATTTCTCATGAATGAAGTATTTGAAATGTTATAGAATTTTAAATTCTCCTGGATTCTTCCTGTCTCCAATCTCAGCCATAAACTAAAACACACATGAAGTTAAATATATATGTGTGTGTGCCAGTGTGTGTGTAAAAGTGTGCCCAGCGGATGTGCCAAATAATCATATTACTTTATAGAGTTGACCGGCCTTTATTTCCATTGCGTATTTATACTTAAGGTTACATAGAGAAAACAATAAAGAGAAAGTGAAGACAGTTTCACATTAAACTTAAGGGCTTTCAGATAATCACAAAATTCCACAAATCATTAGGCCAATTGTTGGCCATTGTATTGCCATTCTGATCGGATGACCTGCGGTTGATCTTCGTTGAACCATTTCTGTGCTCTTAGATAGTGCTTTCTACTTATTTTGAGCTGTTGATTACACTTCCTCTTAACCGCCAGTTTAAAAAAAGCATCGAAATATTAAGCAGAAATGGGAAAATATCACGCCTTCAAACAAAGTAAAAATGTAAACATGTATTAAACACGTCTCAGACATGTTTAGGTGTTACAACTGCTTCTCATAAATGACTTTGTTATGACACATGTTTAACACATGTTTGACTCATAAAACATGTTTTCATTTGATGCGTGTAATAGTTAATTTGAAACATGAGCAAAAAGGCATTTTTTTTGCAGTGAATTTGCTTTGACTTGATTTGATTTCACTGCCCCCGAAACAAGCGATTAGATATTGTCTATCTTATATACAATTGTCTATCAATTAGTATTCTGTATAAGCCCTTGGACTAAACAGGTGATGATCATAAAACAATACTATGTGATAGTAGTGATATAGTACAAGCTTTCTGGATGTCAGACATTGTGTAAACGAGAAGACTATATAGCAAATCTCAGTTATTCTAAAGAGAGCTCTCCATTTAATTGCCGTTGAACGGCTAGAATGGTTTTCTGCAAAAACCTTCACTTGGTTGTTGACTAGGGGTAGAGCACAAGACTGATGGTTCCAATCTCGGGTAGGAACGGTGAGATTTTTCAGTCTTGCCCGATCCTAGTTAAGGGTCCTGCGGGCTTAATGGAAGACATGTGTCCCACAGCCTTGTATTACCCATAAAGGAAGGGGAATATTATGGTTCTTCAGTGCATGACACTGCATTGGGATTGATTACACAAAAATTACTCAAACGAAAGTGGAATTCTACAGATGTACATATTTGGTTGAGCTATAGTATCTGAACGGATCCAAGCGGTAACCTCCATACAAAAATATTAAAAGGTGACCGAGATCACCCAACGCCTACCTTACCATTTATGTGGTATGAACATTAGAAAAGCGAAAAAAAAAGAAGATGGTATTGTAGGATACAGAACGGCACGCAACTGCCAATTAACAAAAGTATTTCTGGGCTCTCACGACCAGTATACACCTACACATTCCAGGGCGTATTACCTGCTCCTATTCTAGTCATCAACGTTTCGATAGGTCTGCAGTGAAAGATTCGTCCCATGAAAAATTAAGTTCCCTGACCATGGTTAATTTCTCTTGAGATTAGGACAGACACGAAGCAAGTGTCGTCTGCTCGTCAGAATAATGGCGGGAAAACAGAACCTCGGTCATGTGTGTACAATTCATTCTCACACGAGTTAGCTCGGTAATAGTAGTTTATTGTTGGTCACGTAAAGTTTCTGGGGGACCACACACTCTACGTCAATTCCGGTATGTGAAAGATGTATGACCGGTTAAAGCTGAACAGCATCAGAAAATAAATAATAGTCACAAAAATGCTTGTTGCATATTCACATGTAGAACATTCTATAACCAAACAACAAACCAACCCATAATAAAACACGTAAACCGGCAGTTTTTGTTTTACTGGGAAATATTTTTACCATTTGGAGTCCGCAGTAAGCGTATACTCTAATAATTTCAGGGTTGTAGATTAATTATCTCTTTATTTAACAATGTCTTGGAAACTCAACTTCAGTCTTCAGAAAATTAAATTAGAGAATGAAACCACATAATAGCAGTTTACTGCTCTAGATAATATTTTTTTAAGATTCATGTGTTGAATATGCTGGGGGGCATGCGACTTTGAAAGTTCATATTAAAACCAGCCACTCGCTCACAAATATAAATCAACATTCTAGTTCTGGGGTATGGTGGCCAGTTACAAACAGGAAAAGATAATAACTGTATAGAAATACTGCTGTTGCCTTTTTGGTGGGGTTTAAAATTCGCAATATTCGCGAAAATAAAACCATCGTAAAAAAAAGACCCCATAATGGAAGGCAAGTTGAAAGGTGACACACTGATGTTTAATATGAATAATTGCAGACCATGTTTGTTTAAAGATTGCTTTTATAAATCATGTCAGATCTATCAAATTAATCTTAAATCAAAGAAAGATGAAAGCAACTCGTTCAACGTTAACCTGAGTTCTCTTTCAATCAGTAAGATTTTGCGCGCATATTATTTGATATAATTAAATTATGTAATCATGGTTTTCTTCTGTTGAGATCGCGAAAATGAAACAATCACGTAACACCATAAACTCAAAAATCGCGAAAAAAATTAACTCCGCGAATATGAAGCCAACCACATTATTACAGTTAGCAATACTATTTTAAACGCTTCCCGACAATGATAAATTACAGATCAAAAGCTGATATTGCGGCAGATATCTGATCGATTTGTTCACTCTAAGATAAGAGCATGTTATTTTACACACACTTCCGACATGCGTCTTGGGACAGCCAGGTTTTAGTCTGTACGCAAAATGGCTGACAGGATATAGGTCGCAAGGATTTGATAAGGGCACGGATATATAATTACAAAGTACTCATAGAACAGTTTCAAGTTATGAATCTATCTGCGAAGGTAGTTTGGTGGTCATTTCACCCGTATCTTCCAAGTAGAAAACGGATGAACGTTTTGTTTGGGATTACCGCGCTGTGAGACTAAACTATAGTAGCCATGTATCAAAGTTTACTTCATTTGAAGTGGTTGAATTAAAAAATGTGGTGATTAAGCTACCTCTATGTAGAATAGATTTACACAATTTTTTAATTAATTATGCCATGCGATATCCCCTCAAATTATACATTTTTTCAAGTGTTTCCAAGGTTAAAAACATGGTGGAAATCGCAGCCGAGCGATTTAAACTTTCTAATGGATATTCTCAATTTGTGATCTCAACATTTTAATATAAAAACTCCTGATCTCTCTAAATCATAGCTGATTTGTTATGACATTCAGCAGGGGATACAGGATTAAGAAAAAGGAGGAGTCCAACTAGAAAGAATAATGACAAAACCTAAAAGCCGCAAAAATTGGTTTGAAACCCGTTAAAAGGATGCGGCGGTGAAAGGACGCTTTCAGGCCCCCTGGATCCGGTTCTCTTCAGTTTGTACGTATCAGAACAAAATTAAATTAAATTCATTAACTTTGCCAACCATGTGAGGATTAAATGATTACAATATGAAACTAAAATAAGACATAATATGATAGTGCACTGGTAAAAAAAAGTAACCTATATTTTCCTCAACGAAAATTGTATTTCATTTTAATTACATTAAATTTGGCCGAGATCAATTTTCCAAAATAATTGTATTTAACAAAAATAAATAAAAATAATCGATATTTTTTATTATTTTCTGTCGGACATGAATGACCAATACGGATTGTATTTCAAAAGAAATACTTTTATGCCACTACGGGTAAATCTGTATATCTAATTTGTGTTGAGGTAAACGCCTCATTTTATATGATTAATATTAGCTTATCGCACCGAGAGGTTCTTTTTATGGATAAACTTGGCATTTCTTTATCAGTATCGTAATGACCGATGTCTACCGAAGGCCATGGCACCTGGTTAATGCCCCAGCACACCCGAAAGAACAAACTTACTCAAACGTGAAAATGCACTTCTTTCCCGCCAACACAACATCTTAATTGTAGGCACTTTATCAAGGGTAATAAACTTAACAGTCATTACAGGAAATATCTTCTGCGTAAAATTATCACGAAAATAGACCAAAGAAGGGAGGACAGTGAGATAAGGAAACCACGATAAACGACGCCTGCCAGTGTACTGCACAAGAGATGCATAGGCGCTGATTCTGTCCGCAAGTGCTTTTCACTTTGTAGGTTCAGCACTGGTTCAGAAGAACGTGCAACAGATGTGGAAGCAGACTATGAGTAAACAACCATGATAAAGACAGCCAGCTCATGTTTGTCTCTGGACCCTCCCATGACAACAGACGAATTCCTTTCAGTGGACGATGAAACACTTTCGAGGAACTGAGTGATAGCTGGGAGACTTAATGCCTTTGTCAGAACGTGTAATCACGTAATCTCAAAGGTGCCCATTCACCTACCTTTTGAAAACTAATTTATGTAATTTCTGCTTTCCTCTGTGTACATATTATTGATCTAAAGGTATTTCTGGTTATGAAAAGTTCTTATAACGCCTCGGTGAAAGATGTATCAACTCGTTTATCAACAACATGTCTGTAAACACAGCTTTGTTGATAAACGGGAAAAACATGTTACTTAAGGTGGTTGGTTGCATATATGTGGAGGTAAAAAGGTCACCTGTTACAAAATGCCATTTGAAAAGCTCTGGCTTATCTGACTTGCCCCCAGGTGCCCTTTTTGGATTTGTTTTCATGATTTTGGTAGACCCCCCATATATTATAAATATGTTGACATAAAAAAACAAGCAGTCTGTGTGCAGTGATATCAATGTTTTCCAGTCTATTTTTATAAAAGCTCAAAGGAATTACCTTATGTGTATAAAGGTCAGAAAGGTGATTGGGTCCCTTTAATTGTTAGAGCAAGGGATACTGATCCTGGATTTCCTAGAATGGTCACCTTTTGTCCTACAGACTTTCGATGGCCAGCAGCGAAAAAGGATTTTTATCTGAAGATTTCTTTTTAATTTGTGTTTTACTTTAGCCTGGAAAGTAGTTGACAATGTAGTGGTCTATCACAGGAACTCGATTTAATACTGGTGTGGTTCAGACCAATGTTTCCCTTGTTACGCATTTTAATTGCGTAATCTACCATTCCCTCACGTAAAAACGCTCAGCATTGCGTAATAGTATTGTCCCATCACATGTCTTTCCTATTTGTTGATTCAATGCCGATTCAGAAACCTACAGTATACAGCCATAAATACAGCCTATCAAAAATGAACTATCTGCATTAAAAAACTAAATTAATTCGCTATTACTCCTGGTTTATGTTTCTCAACAGAAATTATACCACCGGACCACGTTCGTACAACAACTTATTATTCATATTATTAACATTACATGTGTGTATTATTTGCCATGTTAATCCCCCCCCCCCCATCCAACGGGCTTGTCGTTCCTACGGATCCCTAGTTTATTTTCGTAAAGACCCTTTACTTCATAGGCTTGATACTAGTTTTCAACATGTAACAAAAACACGAATTCGCATGTTTCAGGGATGGAAAAATGCAATAAGTACTATAAGAAACATTTTCTTTCATTTCTCTTAACAACTGATTTTATAAATTATTCCAGTTCAAACTAATGATGCATGCACACTACGATGAACTTTTCTGTGTGGATGTTACTTTATATAATATAAAGTCGCCGTAATTATTATTATGATTATCATTATTAGTATTATTTTTATTATTATTAATTTATTATCATTATTATTATTATTATTTATGATCTCTTTATTTCCTTATTTAATTACATTTTATTAAACATTTTAGTTTGAGAAAAATATAATTGAAAATAGTTTATGATTAATAGAAATAATACTTTACGTGTTTCAGGACATTTTGATACTGATGACTTTTTTTGGGTGACCGCAGATTTTCACCTCAGGATATATAGTAAGCGAACCATAAGTATCGGTGTAGTATTGTTTCTTTCACGAAACATCTGATGGAAACACCACTGTTAATTCAGCAAAACTGAAGTGTTACTCTAACGTAACATTCCTATATTTCGGCTTGCTCAATGGTGTACTAACCACTATAATCTCAATTCCATGCTCGTAGCGCACGACTTCCACACCTACCCGGTACTGTGTACTGTACTATACTCCCTTCAGGGGCGCTACATGGTCTATAAAAGTGGAAAGAGGAGACCCAGAGAACGGCCGGTTATCGCCATAACCAAATTTATCTCTCCATCTACGCTGAGTAGCTGTGTGATCAGCCATTTTGGCCCCACGCAGGACTGTTCCCATGCTTAATCTATCACTGTAGGAACTCTGCATCGTAATGAGAATGTCGTGATCTCTCATAAGAACTGGTCTCTTTACATATATATACTACCGGGCTTTCAATGGGAAGAAAATATATAGTCCGGAGCGCTCTGGTCAAACCTTGGAGAGTACCATGGGATACTGGAGCGTCCCATGGGGAGGGGATCTGTTCTATCTTTTGAAGGGTTATGTAAAACTGAATTTATTTTAGGATAATTATTATTGTATCATTATTTTATCATTATAATGATTAGATATTGTGTCATATCATATGCATATTTGGGTTTAATGAAATGTATGGATCAGCACTCAGCATAGTGTGTAAACTATTGACTATTAAAGGGTAGTTTAACAATTGTTAGTGATTTTCTGGTCAAACTGCCAGAAAATTTGCACGTCGGATTGGACGTTTGGACTTCCAGAACCGAGCGTCCGAAAGAAATTTTAAACATCAAATACGCATATCCACTTTTTCCCGAAAGCAATGACATTGAGTATAAACCAACCTTGTTCCCAGCAGCACATGTTGGTGGCCTACAGCTTACCAGTTCTGCATGCACTAACACCGTGTTAAAAGCCAGAACCAGTGAAGACTACGGTTGATTCTACCTACTGATGCTATATAACCAATATCGTAGCTATATATGGTAAAAACAAAAGAAGCCGCAGGTGGATCAAGACCGTAGGTTATAGTTGATACAATTGATTGAGAATGTAATTTAGCATTTGATAATCTTGGATATCCATTGTTAAGACTGAACTTCGGATATGATATGTAAGAAGACTCGAATAATCCCCTATAACAGCAGATTTTCTGACATAAGAGTCATCCCCCGAGGTTCAGAATTGATTTTCACCAGGTGCCCTGGCAGTCTATGGGTTTTGTCTTCCAGCTTTTGATTAATTCTTAAGGCCTGTGTCTTATCACCACACCACATTGCACTATATATAGTAACTAAATATCTGTACTATTCCTCCAGCGCCTGTATGGCAATGCTGGAATTATAATTGAGAGTGTTTTGGTTTACGCAACTTCATGGGATGTGAAACCATAGTTTATCATAATTTTCATTATTTTTTATTGTTCTAACTTAATTTCAATTTTTATTTTTACTTCAAAATAAACATCCAAAAATTAGAGGCTTCATTTCGATGAAGGTTTTCTTAAATGCTCAGCTAAATTGGTTGCTAAATCTACCAAAATATAAATATTAAACTATCAACAAACACCAGTACCAACAAATTCTAAATGAAGGACGTGTGCATTTGCATTGTAATGTAGTATCTGGATATGTGAGCATTCGTAACGTGAAAACCGAATCAGAAATGAAAAGGACAACAACAACAGGTTAATACAGACACCATTTTATATCATCAACATACAAAACTAAAAGGCAAACACAGGCCAATTTTCGTACATACACCATTTAACTTGAATGTGCAATATGTGGAATTATATAATAGAGCGAACCATTTCCCTTGCACCAGTCCCAGAAGTATATACAATGATAATTAACCGACATCCAGTATGTTACCATAGCAACTGATGTGTTACACATCCGTCAGACATGCAGTGCCTTCGTTATAACTACTCCGTGAATTATATAATTCACTGAATGCATTTAAAAATCACCGACCATCGCTTTGCAAGTATTCTGACAACAACAATAGGTGTAGGTGTCGTCCAATAAATGATTAATACTCAGTTTAATAAGTCAGACACGGCTGGTACAGCCACTGACACCTCAATTTCAAATCTGATGCCGGTAATCGAAATGCTTAACAGCATGAGATGACTGTCTCGCAGAAGCCCCCGTCGAAGCCATCAAGCTACTGATCAGTATAGATTGCTCTGGGCACTAAGTCAGTTCCTTTTCAGAAGTTTAACACACTACATTTTGATATGTTCTGTTGTGAAGGCTGACTCCGCTATAGTAACTAGTTCGCTTTGATTGGCCTCCGGTGTGCCTTAGTATTTCCTATTACTATATATAAATGTTTAGTTTGGCCACCATACATCATACATTTCATCCTAATTTGTAGTTGATTTAGTTATAAATGAACAACAAAGTTAACATCAGCGTAAAAACTAAATGCAATGTCGTCGATTTGTGCAAAAGAATCACATTAATTGTCTTCGAAGAAAAGTCTTTTTTATTTTAAAAGAACCTTTTCAGGTGTTTTTCAGGTAGAGGGGTGGGCTAGCTTAGTTTCCTTAGCACAGGTGAAAATGTAATTATGATTATTCGTTAGCTATGCCTCATTGCCTAACAACACTCCTACATACTTTTCGCAAGTAAAACGCAAGGGATGCATTATCAAAGTTTGCCTTTTGACACAAATTTAATCGGGACCCACAAGCTGCGTGTTTTCCGCCTAGGAAATTCTGGTAAAACTTATTAATGTGAATGCATATATTTATACATGTATATGCTCAATTATAAATACTTTTTACATGTTTTATGAATATTTATGTGTACACGTACGTATTTATACGTTTACTTTTATTCCATGAAATGAATTACATAAAATTAAGTCCTCGACAGTACATTTTAATGATCATAACGACAGTTTTCATTTTTCTGAATAGTCTTTTTATGATTTAAATGTGCTTGCCAGTTTGTTTGGAGCTGTAAAATATGATTTATATTCAACGGTATGCTAGATACAGTGATATCTAAAATCGTATTTAAAATTTTAAATCGTTTTACTTACATATAGCTAGGGCGAAGTCATATTGGCGCATCGATACTGGGTACCTACAGTAATAGTCATGAATGCACGACCGGACCAACTGTGGATATTCTTAAAACTGACTACAGTACAGCAAATGTGTTACCTTGATATTCACGTACGCCTTCGTGTTGAGTTACCACTGGCACGTATTTGGTGACCGTTGTGTTTTCCGCATATCAGCTGAACTTAGGTTTTAGACTGACGGAGGCTGTCAGGCATGTTAATTTACTGACAGACAGGTTTATCTTGTTCTCTCTTCGAACACTGCTTGTTCAAAAAAAAAATAGCTTCTTTCCTTTAAAATAAATCTGTACCTGCCAAAATATTGCCTTGAAACATTTTTGTTTACTCCTGTAAACGAGTGTTAAAAACAGTGGACCGGGCGCGATCGCAGGTGTCGACATAAACACAGTGAGTGGGGCTTTGTGCAACACGGAGCCACAACAGGTGTCAATCAGGAGATGCCCTGACTTACTTAGCCAAAAAAAATATAATACATGTTCTCTCTGGCTGAAACAGCGCGTATTGCCCTTCTTTATCGGACATCCGGTCACGCGGTCTTGTTATTGTAAACAGACATACGTGGACTGTGTTAACCAACACGCAGAAAATGTGGGCTGGGATGGTTCTGAAAACTTTTGTATAAAGCAAAACTGAACTGACAGTGTGAAAGAATATATATATAATATCGCTTCTTATGTCCCTTTAAGTACCTGAATATTCAATCTTCCGAATTTTATCCGAGTTTAAACCATTGACGATCCTCTGTCATGAAGGTTAATTTTTCACTTGTTTCTGTCTGATTGTTTGTTTGCAAAATCAAAAAACGACAGTTTGTGGAGGATTCTGAGCCGATTAAATAGGCGGATCCAGTACGTTTGTTTCGTCTTGGCGGAGGTATGCGCTCTGTTGAGTGCAAACCTATTTTTACCCCGTCGTTTAAAGGACCAAATATGTAAATGGTCTCGATGATCATATTGTTTGGATAAACCTTAAGCCTGGCGTACAGGTTATGAAATTTGGATGCGATATTATTTCGTTATTTTCGGTCGAAAAATATTTTGTATATACCCGAAATTCGTGTCGTATTTTCCAATATATTATACGAATTTCTTGCAAAAGGGGATCGGATACTTACATCTAATTCTGGAAAGCAACATGGCTGTTGCATCGCATAAGTCAGACTTTATGCGCCGCTGGCATTATTATTAGAACACGACATAGATATAGCCGACTGACATGCTGAAAATAGGTTCTTGCACAGGCAACTGATTAAGATAATGTTGGTGGCATCATCGTTCATGCATATTAGCTTTAAATCATCAAGACCCATTAGCACACCGATTTTGATGACACTCCAACAAGCCTTTCCTGAGGAATCCGGCAATTTGTGTGTATTTTGCATGCTCATGGGTGCTCCAACATACCCCGACACTCTGAGAATATAGGTCACAGTGACCCAATTTCAGGTTTTCTTGGGATAACGTTTGAGGAACTCCTAGGATATCAAGTAAGATTCCGGGTCCAAGGTTATTATATGTGCCCTACTTTGGTATCAAGTTTCCAAGTATTTTAGGGAGTGCTTATGAACCCCATAGCTGGAAGAATGGGTAACAGAGACCTAATTTCAGGTTTCCCAGGATATTTTTTCACGGACCTCCCTGGATGTCCCGGTGGCGCCACCAGTCTGCAGGAACTGATGAAACACGCCCTGATCAATATTCATGCAAAGAATCATGGTGATCAATGTATTAGTTGTTCAGATGATTAAGCTTTTGTATTAAATTTTGCATTATTCTGGGGGTTACTTAGGAGTACCATCACTCGGAGGATATAGGTAACAGAGACCTAATTTCGGATTTCCTTGGAGACTTTTAATTGGCCTCCCTTCAAGTCAAGTTAGAAGATTCTAGGACCAAAGGTTACAACTTGTGTCCTGTTAACATATTATCGCTTCTTTAAAAGGTCTCAAAAAGAGAAATCAATGCATGAGCTGTTCAGATACTTGAGCTTTTGTACCGAATTTTCCTTATTCTGGGGGGGGGGGGGGTGTACTTCGAAGCCCCATAGCTCAGAGGTAATGGGCAACTAAGAAACAATTTTAGGTTTCCAAGGAGACTTTTCATAGGTCTCCCTGCATGTTGAAATACAAGATTTAAGGTCCAGTTGTTTCGTTTTGTGCCCTGTTAACAGATGACCGCATCTTTTAAAGTCTCAAGATACAGAAAAAAATCGTTAAAAAATCGAAAAAAATAAAGGTAGCGCCACCAGTCTGCAGAAACTGATGAAATACACCATGATCAATATCCATGCAAAAAAAAATGGTGATCAACGCATTAGAGGTTCAGATACTTGAGCTTTTGTATCAAATTTTCCATTATTCCGGAGGCACTTTGAAGCCCCATAACTCGGTGGATATGGGTAACAGATCCTTAATTTCAGGTTTACAAGGACATTTTTCATGGACCTCCCTTGATGTCAAGTAAGGAGATTCTAGGTCCAGTAGTTACGATTTGTGCCCTGTTAACGGACGGACAGACAAACGGACAGACATACAGACGGACGAAGAGTGATCGCTATAGCTCAGATGACTTTCAGTCAGCTGAGCTAAAAACGGTACGATACGGCGCGTATTTCAACATACACGTTGCGATAGGATGCCAAGAAGCCAGGATTTCGTATCGTATCCTGCTTCATATCGTATCGTTTTTTAAATGTAGTTACGTGTACGCTGAGCTCAGAAGGAGAAGAGCATACAATTAAATTTGATTAGAAAATGCTTAAGCCCAGCATACACGTTATGAAATTAAGATACGATGGGATAGCTTTTAGTCCCGTCATCTGTCTGGGAGCCACTACAGTAGGATACCTTTCCTGCCGGATTGGTGTACCCAAGCAGGGGCGTCAATATATATACCCCCCACTTTTTGGCAAGGGGGGGATGGCCAATGTAAACATCCCCCCCCCCACTTTTCAGAGAATAATATTATAATATTGCAAATGAAATATATTAATTAAATATATTTAAAGCTTTTGGATCCGTTTACTAAAAATTGTTATATCTAAACCTTGCTTTGTATCACAAAAACTTATTTTCTATTACAATATTTTAATTATTTGAAATATGATTAACATTGGTATATATATATATATATATATATATATATATATATATATATATATATATATGTAAATATATATATATATATAGTTGAATATGTCATTCAGAGACGCTGAAAAAGGTATAAGTGTGTGTGTATATATAAATATACAAAGTCATCCCCCCCATCCTGGAAGAAAAATTGACGCCACTGTACCCAAGGTTGATGCTGATATGAGAGATCGTTACTCAGTTAAGTCATCCCCCCCCCCCCCACCCCATCCCTAACTGGGAAAGTATATTTACAAATGATTTCGTTCATCTGATGGCTTTTAGTTACTAAGTATTTTATGATTATCGAACGAAACTTAAAAGAATTGAGAAATTTAAATCACCGGGAGGTTGGCCCATAATGTTCTCTAGCAATTTTGTATAATTTTATGTTTCTAAAACATATGGTATACAAAAATATTGTTCGGGTCATTTCTATTTCCCCTGGTTGTGCTGCATGCCCATCTGAAGCCATTTTGAAAATAATTTTGATAATAAACAAGATATTCTGTTACCTGTTATTTAATAAATAATGCCTCTCATGTAAACTAGGTGGCCTTTCCTACCGGTAGTGATATGCATATCATGGAAACACTTTTATTACAGGAACAGTTTTAAACGCATGGCGTAATCTGCGTTGTGTTTTCACGCAACCATTTGTGAGCGTGTTTCTTTCTGACGTAAGACGTAAATTTTGTTGTGTCCTCTACGTAACCATTTGAGAGCTTGTTTCTTTATGACGTGTGACGTAAAGTCTGTTGTGTTCTCTACGTCACCATTTGTAAGCGTGTTACTTTCAGACGTGTGATGTAATCTCCGTTTTGTTCTCAACATCACCATTTGTGAGCGTGTTTGACACAATATGTCTGTCAGTTGTTTGAACGGCAACATGCGAGCGTGTCCCACACACCGAACTGTGGAGGTCCAAGCGAAACTGGCGACGAAGCACGCAGTATATCATAAAGTTTACGGACGAATTGAGCAACTCGAGAATATTACTTATCTCATAGAGATAGAACTGTAAACTGCGACAGCTGGTGAAGTTGTAACCCCAGACGATTTGTACTAGCCTGGCGGGAGTTTGGCAAGCCAAGAACACCGCTACCACTGCTATCATCACGAGGGTGATGTTGGAATCTTCATGTTCTGAACGACCACTGACACTGCCGCGTAATCGTCTGCGGCGTTCTTTGATCGCTCGGTAGGCAAGCGTTAAGCGCAAGTTGAGCACACACAGGAGAGCGAGGGGAAGGCCAAAACTGAAAATATAATACAAAACGTCTCTGTAAACCAGCTGGTAAGTCGGGTTGGCACCGATCACTGTGTCCGTAAATGTCACGATGGTGTCGTTCTTTTTATCCAAAACCACTTGTAGCTTAACTTCGAAAAATCGCGGCAAGTTGTACGCGATGGCGTACATGTACACCCCGAAAAGCACCAGCTTCATGTTTGTAATAGTACAAAGTCGCGGGGCGGAGTAAGGCTTTGAAACGGCAATGAAACGGGCGACTGCTAAAACTACTGTCAGCCAGATAGTGGCACTCTGTGCGACGTAAACCATCGGGAAGCTAACAAGTCTCACATAGCGCCATGGCCAAGAGTGGTAACCAATATAACGAAATAGGTCCCTCAAAGAATTATTCATCGCCCACACTATGATGAAGAAGTTGTCTGTTAGAGCAAGGCAGCGAAGTAAGAAAGTTGCGACCGGTGTGGTCCGGCTTTTACAGAGTATCCAGTAAGAAAGAAGATTTGCAATCAGTCCGAGCCCGCAGATGACCCCCGCAACTCCGGCGTTTAGGATCAACCTGACCCAGTAGCAGTATTGTCGTTCTTCTTTGGTCAGGAGGAATATTGGACTGTACCTCGGAGTGGTGGCGTTGTTAAATACCAGAGACATATTGAAAATGTTAAAATTACCTGCTGGGGGTTCTACCTGGTTGTCCATGATGTTGCGCTGTTATATTTACACATTTCAACTCCAGGCACGTTTCAGGCACGGTCCATCTTTAACACCAGACGAGAAGAGGTGTGCATAATGCTTTGCGCACACTTCTGCATTGTATATTTATTTATTTAGTTGAGTTGGTTATAATTGAGTAAACATATGGATAATTTCAGGCAATAATTAAAAAAATGGATTCAATCATGGTCAATCTGCGTTTTGGAAGAACCCGTTTAATTTTCTGCGTTTACATGCGCTGCAACCATTCAAACCTCAAAACACGTAGTGCGCATTAGGTAGAAATATGTTCTTCTTACCTTAGACCATTACTTTCCTTACAAAGCACAGCGCATAGTCAACAGTTCAGAGCTTTATTTCCCGAGCACAGCTTGACTAAACAGGTAGTTGAACCGCTCTTCAACCGTCGAAATAATTATTGTTCAATTTCCTTGGGGATTTCATGAACTCAAATGAGTTCATAGGTATTTTTTCCCAAGTACGCGCCTTAGCTGTGGCGGACTGGCCCACCGAGACGGGGAAGTTTTCAGCTGGGCCGATTCCATTAACAAAATATTCTGATAGGTGTGTCAATGGTGTAAAGCTTACCCGCTTTCACTCAAATTGTTGGTTCTCCCTCCACTCCGTCCTCTTCTAGCTTGGTGTATATTTTAGATACTGTTGAATAACGTATCACAAATATATTCCTTGATTCTATGTAGTCATACAGGCAGGCGAGATGAACTTACAGATGTCGTGCGGACGTCTTGTGAATAAATGTTTACATAGCTCAGAAGGGAGGATTTCGACGACTGTCATCACAATCAATTCCTTTAAAACATATAATCCTTGCGACCAAACCACTCTGCAGCCTGAAAGGTGTACATATCTGAGCTCCGTTTTCTTTAAAGACTAAACTAGCGCCCGCTCGACGCTTTTGTTCAGAAGTTGGTCGAGCGATCCTTCCCGATGTGTTGTCAGCTACTGGCGTGCAGCGTGTTTGCTGCTAGCTTTTGTACTACCACCGCACAGCCTCGGATCCATTATTGATTACGGCGTAGGAGGTAACAGACAACCTGACTAGAGAGAGCTCTTATAACGAGCGACCAGCAGTGACGTTACAATCAAGTCCAGAATTGTTGTTTATTCCGATACAAACCCTCAATATTAAAGGATCACGCTAATTTTTCTGGAAACGACTAGCAACCAAATGTATGGAATCGCTAGTCGATCACCTCAGAAGCCTTCCCTCACCTGTCCCCCCCCCCCCTTCCTCATCCTCTATTCACCAACCTCCCTGTTTTAAATCTCTCCCGGTCACCCGCAAGTGAGCAGTAATAGGAATGAATATTACGGGGGGAAGCTTAATTATGGATCAAGGGGTGAAAGCTTAATTATGGATCAAGGGGTGAAAGCATATTAAAATGTTATTTATATCTCTCGAGTGCAAAGAATATTTGCTGTAACCGAAAATTGCAATTTAGTTTAAATTTAAGTAACCAAAGGCAACGTCATGCTGAAGCATTGTGTTTGGAATTCGAAAAATATCCTCTGCATTTCTAAACTTCGGCAGAGTCAAAGTGCACAGCGTATGGCTGGAAATAATTCATCTATCAGAGAAACAGCAGAAAGCAAGGTCTCTGATGTTCACCATATAAAATATTCTGTGTATACCCGCTCATGTGTAGTATGTCTTATTTTCATAAGTCAACATTTTCTGTCTTAATAATGGAAATATGATCTTAGGCCTTACAGAGCATTAATGGTTCCTTTTTGTCTCAGATTAAATTCGAAAAAAACTAAATGCAGCGATGCCAACAACAATGTGATGTTCTCTCATACGGAACTGCAAATGGTAATAAATTCTTTGTTTCATAACTAAAAACACAAGAAAGGTTAAGTTACCACAGACGGCACAAAATGCCGCATTGTGACCTTTAGAGTTGTCTTTAAGATCACTTTCTTTGTCACATCCGGACAGTTTTATAATCTTCATATAAAGAATTGAAAGAATTAAAAGGGCATTCGGCGCGCTGTTTTGATAACCACCTACATCATTGTTTGTGTAACATCTTGGTTCCAGACTGTCTGCTCGTGTACATTAGATAACCGCACTAATAACACTACGCCGCGGGGCCCCGTGAAAATGCCACGGCAAAATACGTGGAGATAATGGTGAACGTGGGGGTGTAGGGAGTAGAGAGGAGAAGAGCAGGAAATAAAGGATGTCAATCTATCTGTTTTATTGATTATGATATTGAATTAGGTAATGATATAAAATGAAAATGTTAACAGACTTCAGGGATAACTGATCTGCCTTCTTAAAGAAAATAGTTTTATCCTAGCCTGGTTCCTGGTTAACAGCCTGTCTTCGCTCCGCTCTAGGATATATATATATATATATATATATATATATATATATATATATAGTTATTATTTTTATTATTATTTATAATTGTACTAAGTTGGAAAGTGCCAACTTCATAGTACCTTTATACTAAAAGGATGAATCGGTAGTGTATATATCAAACATATTAAAAATTAAAAACCATGTGGAGCACATATGCATAACGAAAACTAGACTGGTACCCCGCTCTATTATAGCACCGCTGCTCTAGGCCAATCATAGATATGCTTGGCTGAGGGCCATAATAGAGCAGGGTACCAGTCTAAACGAAAACTACTATGATGTTCCTTGTTTATTAAAACCATATTCAGTCACAAGATGTCAGCACCATTACACCTTCATCTGTCTATTAAAAAAAAACTAAATGCAGCGTTGACGACAACAGTGTGATGTTCTCTCATACGGAACAAATAAATAAATTCTTTATTTCATAACGGAAAACACAAGAAAGGTTAAGTTACCTCAGACGGCACAAAATGCCGCATTGTGACATTTAGAGTTGTCTTTAAGATCACTTTCTTTGTCACCTCCGGGCATAGTTTTACGATCTTCATATAAAGAATTGAAAGAATTAAAAGAGCATTCGGCGCGCTGTTATGATAACCACCTACATCATTGTTTGTGTAACAATTTGGTTCCAGACTGTCTGCTCGTGTACATAAGATAACCGCACTAATTAAACTACGCCGCGGGGCCCCGTGAAAATGCCACCAGTGGCAAAATACTTGGAGATAATGGTGAACGTGGGGGTGTAGGGAGTAGAGAGGGGAAAAAAGAAGAAGTAAAGGTTATCAATCTATCTGTTTTATAGAATATGATATTGAATTAGATAAAACGATCTAAAATGAAAATGTTAACAGACTTCAGGGATAACTGATCTGCCTTCTTTAAGAAATACTCTTATCCTAACCTGGTTAACGGCCTGTCTTGCGCTCCGTTCTAGGATATATATATATATATATATATATATATATATATATATAGTTTTATATATTATATATATATTGTTACGAAGACAAATTTCTCAGAGGAAAATACTGGGCCGATCTTGGATTCGAATCCATGTCGGTGGCGCACATGTCCGGCGTTCCAACCGCTTCGCTAGCAAAGCAAGCTTCACTAACGAGACGGTTAGTCAGCTTTTATGTCACCACGTAACACACCCCCTCTTAAGAGCGTTCTGCTATCAGAACAAGACTAATTATCCAAGGAGTCACACTTTGGTGCGCTTATTCCCTGGGCGTTCAGTTGTGACCAATATGAATGCTTTCGGTTAACCAAAGGTTGGTCTTAATAGATTTTCTGACAGGTTCCACTGTATACATACATACATACAAACATATATATATATATATATATATATATATATATATATATATATATATATATATTATAATTCTTATTAATTTATAATTGTACTAAGTTGAAAAGTGCCAACTTTATGGTTCTTTTTTACAATAAGGATGAATTGGTGGTGCATATCTCAAACCTATTAAAAATTAAATCAATGTTGATCACCAATGCACAACGAAAACTACCTTGATGCTCCATGTTTATTTATACCATATTCGGACACAAGATGTCAAGACCAAAACACCTTCACCTGTCTATTATAAAAGGGCAAACGCACAACCAAAAAAAAATAATGCCGTATCCACGTTTGATCACCTCCGAAAATAGATATGCTTTCCCTTGCTTCAACAACAACAAAAACATACAAACAAACAAAATAATTACGGGGGAAATTATAACCTCCATGCAACTTTGCAAAAAGGTCAAGTAGCCTTAAGTAAATATATTTTTACAACCTTCCACAACATCTCTTACCTCCTAATGCAGGAACTGGTGCAGTTATGTATTGCACGAGTTATATCTTTCGTTTTCTCATGAGCTTGACCAAAAAAAAATATCACGAGCGGCACAGCTTGACAAAACAAGCTTAAAAACAAGAGAGAAAAAGCTGAGATAGTCACGTAATTGGAGTGAGCTGTTGTTTCTCATTCCGAGTGTTCCCTACAACGATCCAGAGTTTATAGAGGATAAAATGGCAAATGTTAAAAATATGTACAGAATAAGTCCCTGATCTTTCTCAGAAATACACATGGGTCAGACGTTTCCCCTGATAATAGTCTCTTGTTCTACTGTGACGTCACTTCGCTGGATCCAATTAAGGTGTGCTAATACACAGGTGTAGGGGATCTGTGGAAGCTCAATCTCATTAATATTGAACAGATTTTTTCGGTGTGTTCAGGTTTCATTTCTCTCTCTCTCTCACTCAATCTCTCTCCCTCTCTCTCTTTCTCTCTCTCTCTCAATCTCTCTCTCTCTCTCTCTCCCTCTCTCTCTCTCTCTCTCTCTCTCTCATGAATAGATAAATATATATATATATATATATATATATATATATATATATATATATATATATATATAAATTTATGGGAGACAATAAAAGTGATAAGTGGGTAAATTCATAAAAAAGGAGAAAACTGATCTGCTCTAATGATACTGCAGAAGACGAGCTGTTACTTGGAGGATTTTGCCAACATTTTCCTTTGGCGTTAATTACGTTCTCCTCCTGAGCTTTAAAATTACAGCAGAAAACAATAAATCTTTGTTTAAAATGATCAAGGGCGTATCCGGAGGTCCCTTCTTAACCTTTTAAATGAGTTTTAAATGCAGAGAATGAAATATAGGCAGAACCTAACAGTCGAATCTGGAACGTGTCCTCTGCTTTTGATTACTCCCATGCAGTGCTTGGTTACAAAAGGGGTAAATTTAAATAGGTTGATAATTACTTATTATAAGCTGTAATAATGTGATAGCATTTACAAACACATGTATACATAC
This sequence comes from Sipunculus nudus, assembly GCA_026874595.1. NCBI lineage: Eukaryota > Metazoa > Annelida > Sipuncula > Golfingiida > Sipunculidae > Sipunculus > Sipunculus nudus. Next base: position 78,806,808 of record CM049311.1, read on the forward strand.
ATATACATACCATGTACATATACATAGACGAACACTTATACATATATACAATGTTACGGTCCCATCTGTTTAGGCACCTGACACACCGACCGAAATTTAAGAGCTTTCAGACACGCTCTCTCAAGAAATGAATTGAATGTAGGTCTTTTGATTAAAATGTTTACACGATATGTTCAAAATGTAACTGTTAAAATATATAACATCAAATTGTGATCCCGGTTTTATTAATGGTTTCACATTCACGAAGTCTATAGAAAGACAGACCTTACTCCACATAGTCCCTTATAGGCCCCACGGCTCTGTGGCCTTAAGTAGATGAGAAACATTTACCAGAAACATCGCAGCAACCATTATATGATCAAAGAAATGGAATATAGTCCGTGTATCTTCAGAAAAATTAGAATATAGTCGATGAATCTTAAGCAAAAATGGAATAAAGTCTATGCATCTTCAATGCTATATTTGTAAATGGTATAGGGCGCCAAGGGAGACCATCTTGATTTTAGCTAATTGGTTAATTTCCATGTAAGAATTTGATGTGGCTAAATAAATAAATGGTCCTTCCGTTGGAAGGGTATGGAATAAGCGGTGATTTACGCCGGGGACACGTCCTCGATCTAAGAAGAATGGGTTCTTCCCGGACCCCATAGGGTTTCCTTTTCTGATTGGCAATAGGGATTATGTAAAGGTACTTGCAAGAACCTCGATTGATTTCTTCTTTGAACTACTTCTCCTCTGATCTCTTTCAAATGATCTTTCTTTAATGTAAAGGTCTCTATATATTGTATAATTAATTAGAACCCTTGCATTTGCCTCTACGGGGACACATACATACATACAATTGACCTTGATCAATCTTTTAAACTTCGGATATATTTGTGACCTTCCCGCCAGCTGACAACATTTTATCCAGACATGTAAATGGAAAATAAGAGAGAAAAATCAAACTCTCGCTCCATATAATTTTCTCCAGTGTCCATGGAACAGATTTTTCAAAGTTGTCTAATATCATGCACTCTGGTCGAGTTCGGCTCCATTTTACCCACACAGCTGTGACTAGCTTGGAATCAGGAAAAAAGGAGATTGCTGGCCGGAAATGACGCAGTCTGTAAGGTTTAGCCGCCGGCCTTCGCAGTTGAAGGTCCCAGGGTTCGATTCCTTCGCCGTGGTAAGGCCATACAAAAAATTATTACTCTAGGGATTCGCTGCTCCCATTTTTTGTAGATAAATATTTGTTTTATTCTTATGGGGGAATAATGACCAGGACTTCGGTAATGTTGCTAGTTTGTGCTATGATACAGATTCCATAAAAAGCATCCTTAATGAAAATGGACAAATAATTGTTTAGATCATAGGCCTAAACACCGTTTCACGATTTCGAGCATTTTTTTTCTTGGAAAGCTGGCAAAATTCGAGGTGTTGTGTCTCGACTCGTGAAGAAAATGCAGCATGTTTTTGTCCCCAGAGTTCGTAACACAATATTTTTATTGCGTAAAAGCAAAAAGATGAAATGAAGATATAATCTCAGAGACTCGAATAAATGTTTTAATTACATGTCATGAATCCTGCGCTAATCCTGCAATGAAAAATCTGAAATTCTAAATCTTGGTAATTCAACATTGTTTTTATCGTATTAAATACACAGTGAGTCTGTGATTAATAAAAGAAGAAGACATTGTGATTGATTTGCAGGGTCGTAGTGACATGAAGGAGCAAGTAAGAAGTAAGATTCCCCAATTATAGAAAACTGAGAGGGTATCTTAAAGCAGGTATCCAAAGAAACATGCCCTCGGTTAAGTGTAAATTGGGCAAACTTGGTTGCACGTAACCGGCACACATTAGTTAATGCAATATCATTGGAGACTTTAAGTGGATTTTGTTTATCCTTACTTAAACCAATATAATCTGGAGAAATGGCGGTAGTGACTTCATATCTCGAACAGGTGTGGCCTTCCGCTTCTACTCGCGGATTATGACCGCCTATTTCGAGACAATTTGATAAAAATAATTTGCCCCAACCTGCCCTTCCTTCGATTAGTAGCGCTTGTCAATTTATCTTACACAGAAGTCTGAATGTGTCAGACTACGTACTTTTTACAGGTGCTCTTTTTATTATGTGACACGGGCGTAACTCCAGTTGTGGCCCTCGTGTCTGGCCGCGTATTACATTCTGTGTTTAATCCGTACTGGTTGTTGTTATGCTGGCTTCGGCGAGATCAAGTGTACACCATGGTGTGTAGAGGCACGGCGATGTCTTTCTAGAGAATTCCGAAAACGCGTTTTACTGTGATTGCGCAAGATCTTATAGACTGTTCGAGAAGTGGAAAATTCTCGGCTTGGGGTGTGAAGGTATATAAAGGGACTGTGTTTTAGAACGGAAGAGCAGACAGCAGAGCAGATTACATCGGACGCAGAAGCGTGTGTCAGGACCTTATCCGACGAATGCGGCAAATATAGATTTTCAAAGACTTTTTCATGGATTTTATGCATTTGGACTTCAGTTTACTTTCTGGGTTGTTGCAAGAACTTTCCACTGGACTGTCATTCTCCGAGAGTTTACATTTAAAGGACTTATCGTTGTGATGGTGTTGGTATCCAGGGACTGTGCACATACATTATTTTCTCTGTAATTGTATTTACTTGTTGCTTTTCCGCTGTTTTTCTGTTTAATTGTAGTGATTTAGTGTATTGTAATGTTAGGGTTGTTTTAAGAATAAATTATAGTTATTTGTTAACAAAAAAACACTGACTTCTTTATTCATTCCCCTAGACATTTCACGCTGCCTAGTGTTACAGAATCTGATTTGTTTTTATCTCCATTACAAAATTTATGTTCATCACGGATACGTGATCTGTTTCTATTAGGTTCCTTAACAGTACCTGAATGTGATAAGTGTGAATCATTTGCTGCAATATTTACGCTGTTTTGGATATTTTAGCGACGACTTTATTGGACCCTAATATAAGACTTCATAACACCATCAGGTGCATACACTTTTTACTTTTCCGATACCGTTAACATGTATTTACATTTAGGCACCTGCGCCTCAGAAAATCACTAGGCAGTTTATTTGTCTGAATATTTTGTGTTCAGTTTTGACGTTTATATGCACTATTTTCAGCTAACTACAGATATTCCTTCTACTCTTCCGTCTTATTTTCCTTAAAAAGGGCACAAATCGCAACCAGAGGACCAAGGGAGTTCAAACTTGATATGCTGACAGGTCCTGGTATGATCCCTGTAAAAGTCTAAAATAAGGTCACAGTGACTTTTTTGAGTTTCGGGGCGAAAACATTTGTTTGAGATATTAAAACGTTAACAGCTGGATCAATAAAATTCCATACAAAAAGAAAAGGCTGAACCGGCTTCTGTGGCTCAGGGATAGAGCGCAGGACTCAAAGCCGGGAGATCGTGAGTTCGAACCTCAGCCGAGGCGGTGAGGTTTTTCACGGTCGGTCCCCACCCAGGGTGAGCGCTCTGTAGGCTTAATGGGAAGGTCGTGCCCAACGGCCGTGTTTCACTCACAAACGAGTGCGCCTTTCGGGGGTCCTCGGTGGTATGATTACCAACCCAGGGCCCGCAGGTGCAGTAGTCACCGGGCCTGGTTAACGCCAGGATAACAAATGAGAGGAAGCGTGTAATACTGCCCTGTCACGTAGTCCAAAACCGTTAATGGAAATCTGCAGATTTACATATAATTAGTTAAGCTAGCATTAAAAAAATGGAGGCGGTTACCTCCAACAAAAAATATTAAAAAAAAAAAAAAGAAAAAAAGAAAAGACTGAACACATTGTCATGAATAAAAAAACGAGGGGCGTCAATACAAGGGGGATTGGGGTGTATGTCCCCTACACACTTTTTATCAGGGAAGATGGTCAATGTAATCATCCACTGATATTCAGAGAATAATATTTATAAAGTGGAAATGAAATATATTAATATTAGAATTAGAGACTTTGTTTTCATTTTTGAGCTTACTATGAAATATTATATATCTAACCCTGGTTAAGAATTAACATAAAATGGAAACATAATACCTTATTTTTTAGAACCTTATCCTAAATTGTAATATTTGAAATGTGTCACAAAGACAATAAAATGTATATATAAATATATATGTGTAGGGTTTAAAAAAAGGTTGTCCCAACTTGATTACCCTCTCACGCCTGCGAGTCATCCCCCAACCCTTGAAGATAAATTGACGCCACTTTAACATACCATTTGATTTAAACCGTTGCGTAACCTTTTAACATCAAAATCTTCAACGGATTTACATCAAATTCACGCTTCGCGTGAGAAAATGGCGCGATTTCTCGGTACACCTGACTGGAGACCCATATGTCTATAAATACGAGGCCTGAGTAACTGGGTAAAGACAGCTTTTAGTAATTTGGAAGCTCAGTAGTCTGGCCCATTGCAGGGCATAAATTTTAACCATTAGACATGTTCGAATTTCCATGCAGTCATGGGTTATTCATTATAGGTAAATATCGATTTATTTTAGTAAACAATAATGTGCTAAAGAACATAAACACATCTGAACTTTCATTGCTTTTTAACACAACCGGTCGTTTTCCGTCCTCGTGCCACAATAAACGGTAAAAGAATATTTTATATGAAAAAATATGGAAAGGAATTTCAACAAGGTGCCATCACTGATATGAGGTAAGAGCCTGTGACCGAAGAAACCACCAAAGACGCATTATTCACAGGCGCTAGTTTGTTCAAATACGGCGTTGTAAACAGTGAGGTTTCAGTTTAAATACAGAGTATTTGCTATATAAATCAGCATACTCGCAGTATTCAGAAGGACTTAAAATAGAGCCACCGAAATTACCTAACACCCTGGTTTGTTAAATATGATGGGATTTAGTGTCGGATAATACGAGTAAATATAAAAATCACAACCTGTCACTCTGTCTGTGGCAATATTTATCGAATCACGTCTAGACTTGAGATCATGATTATATGAATAGCTTACTCCCTCTATATGCGTCAGGGCGTATTGAATATGTAACGTGAATTAACTTCATAGCAATTCCTAAGCTTCAGTTCGAGTAGCAGGATGCTTTTGACATTTAACAGCGCGTGACACAGCCTGTTTTGTAGAAATGTTTGCTTCATTGCTAAAGATGTCAAATCTTTTAAGGTTTACATTTACTTACATTGCTACATATTGTTGCAGAAGGATTTCCTTATACTGCTTTTCTTATGTTAAAATACATTTTTTACTAATATTAAAGTACTTATTTTGTGTCTCACATTGTAAATATATATATATATATATATATATATATATATATATATATAAATAAAATAATAATCATCTCGGACGTCGATAAAAAACAACAATGTTTTCTTCGTTTCGTTAAAAATGTACTTTAAATGGATTAGATGATTAATTATGTGTTAAGCGACACAGAATTTGAATCATTAAAGTCGCTTAACACATCATAATGAATTTCATGTTGCATGCAAAGAGCAAAAACAAACTTAACCTTTATAACAGGGAACACAATCTCTGGTAATCCTAACCAAAAAAAAACTATGCAGGATCCTCTGCTGAAACCCTCTTGGCTCATCAGAGATACGACTAAGTTCATATATCCCTATAGGTAGCCATGTTTTCGTGTTTACACAAGCAGAGCAGTCTTTCTGTGTGAACAACCATGAGTACAAGGGATAAACAAGTTTTAATTAACTGCATTTAATAAACCTCCCACTGAAGACTTGTTTTGTTCACCTGATGCTTGTTAATTAGACTTCAAAAGATGTAATTATTAATCTATTAAGAAAATTGTTTATGACACAGGTGCCCTGCTGATACAAATTATCACTGTTTATGGGAGAATATAATAGAATAGCACACTCATTAACCAAAGCAAGCGCTGTTCACGTCATCGTTGTCTTTATGGATCGAAAAGTATGCCTTCTTCGCAGTGGGTCGTTAGACGCTGGCAAGGCACCAACTGGCCTCTTAGTCTTAGGTCTAAGGGAAGAACACTGGGCGTAAAACCTGGAGAACGTGAGCCGAGGACCGGTGACATTTTTAACGGTCGGCCCTAACCCAGGTTCACCGCTCTGCAGGCTTAATGGCGAGACTGTACCCCACAACCGTGTGTTACTCACAGACGAGTGCATCTGTAAGTGTTAAACTCCCAACACAATAAAATTTCAATATGCAAAATATGCAGATCGAAATCTACTGTTTGGAGAGACGCTTAACAGTTAACAGATACTTAAGTGCCGAGACGGTTAGAATGTTTCACCCGAGTACTCTTAAGCAATTTCCCCACTGTGATTCGAGTACAGAAAGACACGTTTGCAGCTCCTCTAACATTCAAAATTCAAAGTTGTGTACAACTCGGATTTCTGACTCTTTTTCTTTTGGCGGGGGGGGGGGGGGGGAACTCATACGCATTTGCGTGGTATAAACAATATATCTGAGGACTTAATAGCATTTTACACTACACGGCACGAAATCGTAGGTAAAGGTACACTTAAATATCAATTTGTTAGAAAGGGGTAATTATTATCAGTGACTCATAATTAAGAACAAAGACATATGCATTCTCGCCAGCCTAATTTTTAATATAACCGAGAAATTATTCGTATGACACGGTGTATTTATTAGAACCTTTTTTCACAATTAATTGAGCTTTCCTTCCCAGTGTCATAACATATATTTCTTTCTCTCACCTGGAAGAGCTTTTTTATAACAGAGCCTGTCTCTTTTACTATAAACATATTTATTTTACACGAATTATACAAATAGTTATTATAACTAATCGAGGAACTCTCCGTGCTTAGGTGGTGGCGTTCGGTGGTGTCCAGAGGTGGAGGAAACCGGATAACCCGGACGGACCACTATATACAACCCACCCGCATAGCCTGGCTGGGGATCGAACCCGGATCGCCACAGGAGAAAGCCGAGCGTTTAACCACTAGATTGTACAAGCCCCACTATTTATTTTAAAATAACAAAAGGTTATTTGTGGTTTGCAACAATAAATTATCTACAGGAATCAGGTATTTATATACGTAGCTTATCCTAGCAAACGCGAGTAGTCAACACAACCCATTCCTCCCCAAAGCAATGCAAGATATATGAACAGGTAGTTTCACAGAAGAGATACAAGGTTATATGAGCGAAATACATTTCCGTTGTAACCTTTGTGTCTTGGTTTTAGTGGCTTTTGTTGACGCACGTAACCTGGTGTTGATACAGAATGTCAAGTCCTATCACTGTATCCATGGCTACCACATCATCACAAGAACTTTTATTGTTTTCTGTGCTCGTTAGGGGAGCTGAACTAAAGTGTTTGTTCAACACAAAAGCTACTTGTGAAAGTACGTGCATTACAGTATACTGCAATGCTAACATATGGCCGAGGTGGCCAAAACACGATCCAATAATAAGATCTCAGCCAGATATATGAGAGCGAGGAGTATGAGCTTCTATTTTTAGATACAAAGTTAAAGTTTACACTAACGACTCCCTCGGTATAGCGACCACTTTAAAATAACGACCACTTTTCATGGTCTCAATTATTTTTTGCTCCTTATGTCAGACTTCGCTTAGGCGACCACCTCGAAAAAGCGGCTAAGTTATCAAGATTCCGTTGGAGGTAGTAATTTGGAGGTTTCACTGTTATAATAATAGGGCCTGGTATCGGTCCGCCTCATCCGGTACAATACGTATCACGATACAGTTAATTCGACAACGATACGTATTGACGATACGCTTCATTTCTCTTTGTTTATCATTTCTTAAAAAAATCTCTGTTTCTTGTTTATATATATATATATATATATATATATATATATATATATATTTAATTTTAATATACCACATATTCCGTATGCTATGCACCCAAGTTATTAAATAAATAAACAGACCAGTTGATATTAATTACCAAAATCTGGATCTTCTTTGAGCCCTTTGCATCCCCCCCCCCCTGCACAAACAGTTTAATTACTTTTGATGGGAAAGATCATTGGCTTTATTTTTTTTTTGTCATGAAATTACACAGCTTTGTAAATTTCTGTGAATATGAATCCATTAGTGAGAGAGAGAGAGAGAGAGAGAGAGAGAGAGAGAATATTTTATTCGACATAAAAGTAAAGCATCCATACAAAATATATTCAGTATCTTTGTCAATATTTTTGTTTTTATTATGTCTAGGGACTGTTGTTAAGGATTTAATCCGCCGACACAACAGCCCCCTGTGCATGAAACATGGAAGGAGAGAAATTGTACATAAATATGGAGGTTAAATGATTATAGATTCTTAATATTTGAGACTTTATGATTTAATGAGAAAATTTGTAAAAAAAATACTGGGTGGATTTACAACTTGAATTACTGAAATTATAGTTTTTTATTGATTAAAACAAATATTTACGACTTAGACTAATTTTTGTTACAGATGTAGCAGTTTATCTGAAGGCATTTGTCTTTATAATAATTTATAAAATGTTGTTTGATGTAGCAAATCAAACCTTGTAGACTATGAGTGAACATTTTGTCAACAATGATTAAGTCGGTTTCTTTTATGACTTTTGATGTTATGTTTCTCAGACAGCTGTCTGCCATCTTAGGTCTGGTTTTATTTGTAACAAGGGTATCTTTATGTCTTGTGTTATGTTCGTGTGTCATGTCCTAGTTGAAAAATTTAATGTTTGTAAATATTTTGATAGTGATTCATGGCAGTTATTATAGTAAAATTTTAATATATAAACTCTGATGATGTCATTAATTTTAAGGATTTTTAATAATTTAAAAATCGGACTATGGGCATTGTATTTGCTATTTGTGATCATTCTTATAGCTTTTTTTGGAGTTAGTCAATCTCCTGTGTGAACAGAATTTGTCCACAGGCTTTAACCATTTATTTTACGTCTGATGTGAAACGTGGGAGTTTCAAGTAACCTATGACTGGCTGCGAAATTAAAAAAAAACAGAGATAAAATGATATACAGTGAAACCCCTCTGGGGAGGACAGTCACGGGACTGGACAATTTGTTCGTTGTAGCGGGGTGTCCGCCCCAGAGGGGGTCGGGCTAAGGGGGTCCGGCTGCGGCAACATGTCGGAGACCTAAGTATGGGATTTTATCAACCATTAAAAACCGGTATTTTTCTTTTAATATTAAACCTTAAATATATGTTACATGTGAATAAAATTTAATGCTACCGGTTGTTGTGTTTTATTTATTTATTTTATTTTTATTTTATATTTGAATGAGGCTTTTCATATTAACTGGAACATTATCGTCATTACCTATTATTAGAATAATATTTTAACATTAATTGACATCAACAGGACTTACTCGTCTCGACATATACATTTCTGCACTGGGTCTGTAAAATTTCTAAATTACCCACTCTCCGTGATAATTAGCCGTGACAAACACGACTCAGTTAGGGCCCCCTACTGAGTCGTGACACAAAGCTAAATTCAGAACCGCCCTGCAAGTCCACGCCAAGCTTTATAACCGTATCTCCGCATACAGTCAGCAGGCAGACCGCAGACAGAAATCTCCCATACATGCAGATCAATATACGAATATATAGGGTTATAACGGAATATTTCACACACATGGTAGGTGTCGTTGGAGAGATAAGAAACTTATTAAAAGGTCTAGTGGGTTTATTTGAAGTGACACGATACTTGTAAGCATTGAGGCGTTGTCAAAAATGACGAAAATATTTGCATCCTCATGGGGCCTTATAATGCGATCCTCAGAGTTAGATGCTTAGGCACTCTGGCAAGCCAGTAATCTGGCCGTGATAATAGGCCTAAAAGAATCGCTTATGACATAAATTAATTTCCGACATCTCATTCAAGTTTTGTGAAAATCTTTATGGAGCGTAAGCCAATATGATAAATAAATGCATGATATCATATACGCCTTATAATTGGTAGTTGGGATTGTTTTTCGTGATGCAAATGTTACAGGATCGGGGATTGGTTGATATCGCTGAGCCCTCACCCCAGGTGAAAGGTCAGGAGTCGTGACTGTTATCGTCCGGGTGTGTAACAGATACGTCATTATCCTTGCTTCTGGGCCAGTGATAGAATAATGTTGCCCAAATACATAATAAATATGTTGCTACATATGTTCCTTCACATAGCTCGGCACAATAGAATCTTGGTTAATTCCGTCATTTTTTGGGGGGACTGCTATTGATAAAATGATACATAAATGAATGTTCCAGCTGAAAAATAAGGTAACTTGAGTAAAACTAGCTTCGGTCTGATAGTCATGGCAGTATGCCTAAATCATGAGAATATTTAAGTGATATATAAGGCGTGCCATATTTGCAATTTCAAAGCATTTCTGCCGACTTCGATCGGGACGGCCGCTTGGGTGTCCGTTCGCCGGGATGATTTTTGCCATCGGGCGGACAAAAAAGTGTCCATTGTCCCGAATAGCGGGGGTGTCCGCCCTAAAGGCCCGGCCACACCGAAAGCTGCGCTGCGCTGTGCTGTGCAGCCCGTCAAAACAAAGCTGAAAAAAAAGTTCAACTTTCTCCGCTTTGCAGCGCCGCAAAAATGCTCAGCCGTTTATTTGCAGCGCAGCGTTCGGTGTGGCCGGGCCTTAATGGGGTTTAAAAATTAGTAAAAACGCTCCGTCGGTCTAAAAAAAGTGTCCGTTAGGCGGGATGTTCGCCTGCAGCCCGGGGTTTTACTGTATCATAAAGCGAATAAGTGTAACACACACATATATATAGGATATAGACGTGAATGTACCTTGTTCCTAGTAGCAATAGGTGATGTGAATATCGATTTCATTAATAAAGAGGAAAGTCAGTATCATTTTCCTATTATCGCTTACATGCACCTGTTTTAATTGGAAGTATACTGACGTGCATGCGTATAAACATTTCTAATAAAGTCATTAAAGGCAAAACAACAAATATACAGTGCATTTAGCTTTATAAATCGTCAAGGTTATATTTAAACTTCGAGTCATATCCCTGTTCGTTAGCAATCAATGTTTTACATCGATACGACTGATACAGCATGCAACCCATTTCGGTTATCGTATCGACGTTGCGTATCGATTCGTATCGATATATCGATATATTGATACAGCCCTATAAAATACAATAATGAAGTGAATAAAGCGCCAATACCACATTGGTCCATCCGTTTAACGAACGTTACACTAGCGAAATATATTTTAAAATGCCGCACTCGGCATCATTTTTGTAAGCCAAAACTTACAACTTATTCATGAAAAATGCTGTATAATTGTATATTGTGTTGCCTTCATATTTGCGAGTATAAATTTTCTCGGTTTCACTTTTCAGTGTTTGTAATGGTTCCTTTTTCGCGTTTTCAACATACAATAATCTACACAGAGTATACCCATTTGATGAGGATATATATGAAATATGAAAAATGAAATAAGCATGAAACTTGGCACGATAGTTGACCAGACCATACTCAATAGTTTCAGGCTAAGCGGAATTCGCTCTATCTTGGTAAATATTTAAGATGGCGGCCAAGATGGCCGCCGGATTATAAATATCAATACATATGGTTATATTTGTCCTAGAATGCATTGCAAGTGCACTATTTCTATGTTTTGGGGTCGAGAAATTCATTTATGAAGGTTTAATGTCTATATAATGACTCTGTGAATGAATTTGCTTTTGTTTGTATTGAAATTGTGATAGATTTGGCTTTGTTTAATAGCACATCGAAGTATGTTGGTGCTTGGATTTTAGAACATTTTTTACTGTAATATTTCATATTTCTTCCTTTTAATATATATACCTTTATTTGCATTCCAACAGATGTCATTGCTTTCACGAGGTTATGGATACAAAAAACTTATCTGTTAATATTTTGAATAAAATTAGGAACTTAATATGTCCGTAAACACTATTCATTAGGTTGATTTAAACCCGTGTCGGTGTTTTACCCGTAACTTCCGATTTCTTCTACTTCCTATTATATACTTTCGAACGCAACCATCCTAGCCATGGAGAGTGGCTTGTAATAATAATTGTAAAAAAATATATCAAATAAATTAAAGAATCCTTATTAAATAAAGTTTATTTTGTTTATAATTTTTATTATATGACTAATGTTTACTAATGACATACATGTAAGAAGCTCATATCTGTCCACTGCATAGATTCTATACCTCCCGTGAACGTGCTGTAATACTGCTAAAAGTGCCCTTTTGATCAGCACATGCAACATTAAACTTGGCAAATTTGGTTAATACTGCACTTTCAATTGAAGTGTCAATTGCTGGGCTAGGTTTTTATATGAAAATTTCAGATTTCTACTTTTTGGATTACCCTTAATACACATGGTAATGAAGCTATAAACTATAACAACTGTTTTGTATAGGTGATGGATGAAAGAAACTTGGCTGTCTTTTCTAATACCAAATAAATTTCTTGGTATATCCGTGAAGTTTAGTTAGGATTTTTAAAAATCTACAAACATGATATTTAATTTTACAATCAACATGGCATTCATGTAAACCTCTGTAAGTTCAATCTAGAAATATCAAATAGTTGTGCTGAAACTGAATATACATGTATTGGTTTCAACGGAAAGACTTTTATTCATAATTTATTTAGACTACATGCATGCATGACAGGCTACGCACAAATGTAGAAGATCACACCTGTTTACTTTATACATTTAATGCTTCTTTTGTCATGAGATGATGGTGCAGCAGTCGGACTGTTTACTGACAGGAAGACAAATCCAACACATTTAGAGGTGCACAACATGTTTCTTTATGCTAACGTTGTACTATGTTTATGAATGCAAGACATAATCAACACACATAAAGATACCTTTTGCAGATCGCTTATTTTGAGATATAACTTCAGACTCTATACGTTTGTATGAAAGAATCAACAATGTGTCAATAAAATATCACGGCCTTTGCTGTGATGTTATCATTGTGAAATGGAACGGTGGTACCTAACCAACCAGTTGGCATTACTTTACATGATGTGTTGGTGTCAACAAATTCTTTCATTTTCTAACTTAATGCATAATTTAGAATCATGGTGAACATGCATATATTATTTAAAATATTAACCACATGTATCAAACTTCCGGAGTCGCTGCTGTCATAGCTTTGAAAACCCGACTCAGTAGGCAATCGGATATTTTTCTGGTAAGCTGGCGCCAGTAATTTGGTCGTAATGCCAGAGGGTCGATTTGACTCTAGTGCTGCTACGGTGAAAGCTAGCTGACCGTTTCTGAATGTATGCTAAGAAAATGGAAGAGTAAGTCGAATTCAGACCTAAAGGTTGAAAACATATATAAACACCCTCATGTTACAGACATTATTCTGTTTTCGTCATCTTGATTTCATCAAAATTCAGTACGAAGTTTGGTTTGAGTTTTCATTTACGTGAATGGTGCTTGTCACATTTCCGTGCCGTCTGCTTATCCATAATGCAGAATGCTTAGGAAACTTGCATTTCACACGAATCGCTTTATTAAGTGAACATACATTAAAGGGAGTTGCGTATTTCTAAATAGTATTATTGAATATTGTTACGAAGACAATTTGCTCAGGGGAAAATACTAGGCCGATCCGGGATACGAACCAAAATCTGGCGTTCCAACCGCTTCGCCAGAAAATCAAGCTTCCTTAGCGGGACAGTTCGGTCCGCTTTTATGTCAACCACATCCCCTCTTTAGAGCATTCTGCTATAAGAACAATACTATCCCAGGAGTCACACCTTCGGTGAACTAGTTGGCAGTAATTTCCTAATTATTTCAAAAAACCATACCCCGGGCCACAAAAATTGCCGTCATGTTGGACGAGCCCCTATTTGTTACGAAGACAATTTGCTCAGAGAAAAATACTGAGCTGATCCGTGATTCAAACCCATGTTGGTGGCGTACATGTCCGGCGTTCCAACCGCTTCGCTAGAAGAACAAGCTTTCCTAGCGAAACAGTTCGGTCCGCTTTTATGTTACCCCGTAACAATATTATTATCACTGAATAGAGCAATTTATTACATCAAAGTTTGTAATATTGAAGGCAACTGTTTTATAACCTGTACCTGAATATTTGGCATGACAAGAGTGGTTTCTCTTGGTATAACACACAATTCTGACTTACTACCTATCGGTTATTTTTATCTTATGTGCAATGCACAGTCCGGTCTAAAATGTTTTATCGTATGCATATGATGATAAATTATTTCAAATAATGTAGTAAATATGTTTTTTTTTTCTAATAATACGTTAAAGTACTACATTTATGAAAAATGTGCACTATGTAAGCAAATGGAGTATTTTAATACAACAACGTGAAATATAAAATCAATGACAGCTTATTGTTAAAGTTCATCTACTATATTACCAAAGTAGCAAGTGTGCAAACTGTATAATTATCTACAAGTTTGCTGATTCTGATTCGATCATCTCTCGATATCTCAATCGCTTAGCAACGAAATCTCGACAGAAACAAAGAGATTCGCTCTTATGACTCAACGACAGCTTATGACTTTATTTATTAACATAACGTATTTATCATATACACAACCTCCTTCTCATTCAACAGAAAGTGATACTTACAGACCTGAACCTTTCCTTTTGGAAGAAAGTGTGACTTACAGCATAACGTTGCGACCCCACTGTATATGTACTGATTACACGGACTCGGACTCGAGTGGCCTGACTATGGCTTGTACTCGGACTCGAGTGGCCTGACTCTGGCTTGTACTCGGACTCGGGTGGCCTGACTCTGGCTTGCACTCCGACTAGGACTCGAGTGGCCTGACTCTGGCTTGCACTCAGGCTTGGACTCGAGGGGCCCGATTCTGGCTTGAACTCGGACTTGAATGGCCTGACTCTGGCTTGTACTCGGACTTCAGTGGCCTGACTCTGGCTTGTACTCGGACTCGAGTAGCCTGACTCTGGCTTGTACTCAGACTCGAGTGGATTTACTCTGGCTTGAACTCGTACTCATGTGGCCTGACTCTGGCTTACACTCAGATTTTAAGTCGAGTTGCCTGACTCTGGCTTGTACACGGACTCGTGTGAGCTGACTCTGGCTTGTACTCGGAGTTTGGTTTGAGTTTTCATTTACGTGAATGGTGCTTGTCACATTTCCGTGCTGTCTGCTTATCCATAATGCAGAATGCTTAGGAAACTTGCATTTCACACGAATCGCTTTATTAAGTGAACATACATTAAAGGGAGTTGCGTATTTCTAAAAAGTATTATTGAATATTGTTACGAAGACAATTTGCTCAGGGGAAAATACTAGGCCGATCCGGGATACGAACCAAAATCTGGCGTTCCAACCGCTTCGCCAGAAAATCAAGCTTCCTTAGCGGGACAGTTCGGTCCGCTTTTATGTCAACCCGTAGCACATCCCCTCTTTAGAGCATTCTGCTATAGGAACAATACTATCCCAGGAGTCACACCTTCGGTGAACTAGTTGGCGGTAATTTCCTAATTACTTCAAAAAACCTTACCCCGGGCCACAAAAATTGAGTAGAAGAAAGTGTGACTTACAGCATAACGTTGCGAGCCTGTGTATATGTACTGATTATGTCTCCATGCAAACAAGCTGCACCGTAATCTTAGAGAAAAAAAAGTCATTGAATCTATTCACCAGATAGGTGTAAGTTTCAACATGTGTGTGTATCCGATCATGCACGGATTTTGTCTGGGAACAAATCATAAACAAATTAAATTTATTTACATAGAATGTTCAACTAGTGATGTAGTAAATACAAGGTATTCTTCAGGACTTGGATGGCGGCTTTCGGCAGGGAAGGGCGGAATCAAAGGAAACGGAGAAAACCACCGACCTTGGGTGGGCTACTACAACACACTCTCAAACATCACTGGAGATACGACCTGGGTCGCCAGTGAAGAGAGCCGAGCCTGTTACCAGTCGACTATCCTGTTCATTATATTGGAGAGACATAATATTAAATATTGTCACCGTTCGATGTGCTCGTATAAAAGACAATATAATTTTTATCGCCATTTCAATACCGACAAAACCAGAATTTCTTCACAGAGTCATTATGCACACTTGAAATTGTAATAAATGAATTTCAGTACCCCCCCCCCCCCCCCTTGACATAGAAAGAGTGCTTTTGCAATGCATGCTAGGACAAATATAACAGGATGTGTTGATATTTTGTAATCAGGCAGCCATCTTGGTCGCCAATTTTGATTATGACCAGGATAGGGTTGAATACCGCTTGGCCCTGTACCTGAAATTATTAAGTAATGGTTTGACATTTATAATACCAAGTTTGTTCTATCTTTCATCTTATGCACAACTTCTACAAATGTGCAGCTTAACCGCCGGTCCAATTGGGGAATTTATCAAAATCATGATAACAAAACAGTTAATGAATACCTTGAGAGGTTTTAAACCTCTAAAAAATGAATTCTTAGCCCCCCAAAAATGGTAATAGAGTACTTACAATGCTTTCTTGGGACATTTTAAGTCAAGTTATTGACTTTTTTAATCTTGGCCACCATCTTGGATTTTGGCTAAGATAATTTATTTTCGTTTAGCCCTCTATCTCCGGACGTGAGTCGCCTGACTCTGGCTTGTACTCGGACTCGTGTGGCCTGACTCTGGCTTGTACTCGGACTCGGGTGGCCTGACTCTGGCTTGCACTCCGACTAGGACTCGAGTGGCCTGACTCTGGCTTGCACTCAGACTTGGACTCGAGGGGCCTGACTCTGGCTTGCACTCAAACATTGACTCAAGTGGCCCGACTCTAGCTTGAACTCGGACTTGAATGGCCTGACTCTGGCTTTTACTCGGACTTGAGTGGCCTGACTCTGGCTTGTACTCGGACTCGAGTGGCCTGACTCTGGCTTGTACTCGGACTCGAGTGGCCTGACTCTGGCCTGTAATCGGACTCGAGTGGACTTTCTGTGGCTTGTACACGGACTCGGACTCGAGTGGCCTGACTATGGCTTGTACTCGGACTCGAGTGGCCTGACTCTGGCTTGTACTCGGACTCGGGTGGCCTGACTCTGGCTTGCACTCCGACTAGGACTCGAGTGGCCTGACTCTGGCTTGCACTCAGGCTTGGACTCGAGGGGCCCGATTCTGGCTTGAACTCGGACTTGAATGGCCTGACTCTGGCTTGTACTCGGACTTCAGTGGCCTGACTCTGGCTTGTACTCGGACTCGAGTAGCCTGACTCTGGCTTGTACTCAGACTCGAGTGGATTTACTCTGGCTTGAACTCGTACTCATGTGGCCTGACTCTGGCTTACACTCAGATTTTAAGTCGAGTTGCCTGACTCTGGCTTGTACACGGACTCGTGTGAGCTGACTCTGGCTTGTACTCGGAGTTTGGTTTGAGTTTTCATTTACGTGAATGGTGCTTGTCACATTTCCGTGCTGTCTGCTTATCCATAATGCAGAATGCTTAGGAAACTTGCATTTCACACGAATCGCTTTATTAAGTGAACATACATTAAAGGGAGTTGCGTATTTCTAAAAAGTATTATTGAATATTGTTACGAAGACAATTTGCTCAGGGGAAAATACTAGGCCGATCCGGGATACGAACCAAAATCTGGCGTTCCAACCGCTTCGCCAGAAAATCAAGCTTCCTTAGCGGGACAGTTCGGTCCGCTTTTATGTCAACCCGTAGCACATCCCCTCTTTAGAGCATTCTGCTATAGGAACAATACTATCCCAGGAGTCACACCTTCGGTGAACTAGTTGGCGGTAATTTCCTAATTACTTCAAAAAACCTTACCCCGGGCCACAAAAATTGAGTAGAAGAAAGTGTGACTTACAGCATAACGTTGCGAGCCTGTGTATATGTACTGATTATGTCTCCATGCAAACAAGCTGCACCGTAATCTTAGAGAAAAAAAAGTCATTGAATCTATTCACCAGATAGGTGTAAGTTTCAACATGTGTGTGTATCCGATCATGCACGGATTTTGTCTGGGAACAAATCATAAACAAATTAAATTTATTTACATAGAATGTTCAACTAGTGATGTAGTAAATACAAGGTATTCTTCAGGACTTGGATGGCGGCTTTCGGCAGGGAAGGGCGGAATCAAAGGAAACGGAGAAAACCACCGACCTTGGGTGGGCTACTACAACACACTCTCAAACATCACTGGAGATACGACCTGGGTCGCCAGTGAAGAGAGCCGAGCCTGTTACCAGTCGACTATCCTGTTCATTATATTGGAGAGACATAATATTAAATATTGTCACCGTTCGATGTGCTCGTATAAAAGACAATATAATTTTTATCGCCATTTCAATACCGACAAAACCAGAATTTCTTCACAGAGTCATTATGCACACTTGAAATTGTAATAAATGAATTTCAGTACCCCCCCCCCCCCTTGACATAGAAAGAGTGCTTTTGCAATGCATGCTAGGACAAATATAACAGGATGTGTTGATATTTTGTAATCAGGCAGCCATCTTGGTCGCCAATTTTGATTATGACCAGGATAGGGTTGAATACCGCTTGGCCCTGTACCTGAAATTATTAAGTAATGGTTTGACATTTATAATACCAAGTTTGTTCTATCTTTCATCTTATGCACAACTTCTACAAATGTGCAGCTTAACCGCCGGTCCAATTGGGGAATTTATCAAAATCATGATAACAAAACAGTTAATGAATACCTTGAGAGGTTTTAAACCTCTAAAAAATGAATTCTTAGCCCCCCAAAAATGGTAATAGAGTACTTACAATGCTTTCTTGGGACATTTTAAGTCAAGTTATTGACTTTTTTAATCTTGGCCACCATCTTGGATTTTGGCTAAGATAATTTATTTTCGTTTAGCCCTCTATCTCCGGACGTGAGTCGCCTGACTCTGGCTTGTACTCGGACTCGTGTGGCCTGACTCTGGCTTGTACTCGGACTCGGGTGGCCTGACTCTGGCTTGCACTCCGACTAGGACTCGAGTGGCCTGACTCTGGCTTGCACTCAGACTTGGACTCGAGGGGCCTGACTCTGGCTTGCACTCAAACATTGACTCAAGTGGCCCGACTCTAGCTTGAACTCGGACTTGAATGGCCTGACTCTGGCTTTTACTCGGACTTGAGTGGCCTGACTCTGGCTTGTACTCGGACTCGAGTGGCCTGACTCTGGCTTGTACTCGGACTCGAGTGGCCTGACTCTGGCCTGTAATCGGACTCGAGTGGACTTTCTGTGGCTTGTACACGGACTCGGACTCGAGTGGCCTGACTATGGCTTGTACTCGGACTCGAGTGGCCTGACTCTGGCTTGTACTCGGACTCGGGTGGCCTGACTCTGGCTTGCACTCCGACTAGGACTCGAGTGGCCTGACTCTGGCTTGCACTCAGGCTTGGACTCGAGGGGCCCGATTCTGGCTTGAACTCGGACTTGAATGGCCTGACTCTGGCTTGTACTCGGACTTCAGTGGCCTGACTCTGGCTTGTACTCGGACTCGAGTAGCCTGACTCTGGCTTGTACTCAGACTCGAGTGGATTTACTCTGGCTTGAACTCGTACTCATGTGGCCTGACTCTGGCTTACACTCAGATTTTAAGTCGAGTTGCCTGACTCTGGCTTGTACACGGACTCGTGTGAGCTGACTCTGGCTTGTACTCGGAGTTTGGTTTGAGTTTTCATTTACGTGAATGGTGCTTGTCACATTTCCGTGCTGTCTGCTTATCCATAATGCAGAATGCTTAGGAAACTTGCATTTCACACGAATCGCTTTATTAAGTGAACATACATTAAAGGGAGTTGCGTATTTCTAAAAAGTATTATTGAATATTGTTACGAAGACAATTTGCTCAGGGGAAAATACTAGGCCGATCCGGGATACGAACCAAAATCTGGCGTTCCAACCGCTTCGCCAGAAAATCAAGCTTCCTTAGCGGGACAGTCCGGTCCGCTTTTATGTCAACCCGTAGCACATCCCCTCTTTAGAGCATTCTGCTATAGGAACAATACTATCCCAGGAGTCACACCTTCGGTGAACTAGTTGGCGGTAATTTCCTAATTACTTCAAAAAACCTTACCCCGGGCCACAAAAATTGAGTAGAAGAAAGTGTGACTTACAGCATAACGTTGCGAGCCTGTGTATATGTACTGATTATGTCTCCATGCAAACAAGCTGCACCGTAATCTTAGAGAAAAAAAAGTCATTGAATCTATTCACCAGATAGGTGTAAGTTTCAACATGTGTGTGTATCCGATCATGCACGGATTTTGTCTGGGAACAAATCATAAACAAATTAAATTTATTTACATAGAATGTTCAACTAGTGATGTAGTAAATACAAGGTATTCTTCAGGACTTGGATGGCGGCTTTCGGCAGGGGAAGGCGGAATCAAAGGAAACGGAGAAAACCACCGACCTTGGATGGGCTACTACAACACACTCTCAAACATCACTGGAGATACGACCTTGGTCGCCAGTGAAGAGAGCCGAGCCTGTTACCAGTCGACTATCCTGTTCATTATATTGGAGAGACATAATATCAAATATTGTCACCGTTCGATGTGCTCGTATAAAAGGCAATATAATTTTTATCGCCATTTCAATACCGACAAAACCAGAATTCCTTCACAGAGTCATTATGCAGACTTGAAATTATAATAAATGAATTTCAGTACCCCCCCCCCCCCCCCCTCCCCCCTTGACATAGAAAGAGTGCTTTTGCAATGCATGCTAGGACAAATATAGCAGGATGTGTTGATATTTTGTAATCAGGCAGCCATCTTGGTCGCCAATTTTGATTATGACCAGGATAGGGTTGAATACCGCTTGGCCCTGTACCTGAAATTATTAAGTAATGGTTTGACATTTATAATACCAAGTTTGTTCTATCTTTCATCTTATGCACAACTTCTACAAATGTGCAGCTTAACCGCCGGTCCAATTGGGGAATTTATCAAAATCATGATAACAAAACAGTTGATGAATACCTTGAGAGGTTTTAAACCTCTAAAAAATGAATTCTTAGCCCCCCAAAAATGGTAATAGAGTACTTACAATGCTTTCTTGGGATATTTTAAGTCAAGTTATTGACTTTTTTAATCTG
This sequence comes from Sipunculus nudus, assembly GCA_026874595.1. Classification (NCBI taxonomy): domain Eukaryota; kingdom Metazoa; phylum Annelida; class Sipuncula; order Golfingiida; family Sipunculidae; genus Sipunculus; species Sipunculus nudus. The sequence goes on from CM049311.1 coordinate 78,827,853, forward strand.
GGCCACCATCTTGGATTTTGGCTAAGATAATTTATTTTCGTTTAGCCCTCTATCTCCGGACGTGAGTCGCCTGACTCTGGCTTGTACTCGGACTCAAGTGGCCTGACTCTGGCTTGTACTCGGACTCGGGTGGCCTGACTCTGGCTTGCACTCCGACTAGGACTCGAGTAGCCTGACTCTGGCTTGCACTCAGACTTGGACTCGAGGGGCCTGACTCTGGCTTGCACTCAGACATTGACTCAAGTGGCTCGACTCTGGCCTGAACTCGGACTTGAATGGCCTGACTCTGGCTTGTACTCGGACTTGAGTGGCCTGACTCTGGCTTGTACTCGGACTCGAGTGGATTTACTCTGGCTTCTACTCGGACTCGTGTGTCCTGACTCAGGCCTGTACTCAGATTTTGAGTCGAGTTGCCTGACTCTGGCTTGAACACGGACTCGAGTGGACTGACTCTGGTCTGTACTCGGACTCGGGTGGCCTGACTCTGGCTTGCACTCAGACTTTGAGTCGAGTTGCCTGACTCTGGCTTGTACACGGACTCGTGTGGCCTAACTCTGGCCTGTACTCGGACTCGAGTGCCCTGACTCTGGCCTCTACTCGGAATCGAGTGGACTTACTCTGGCATGTATACGGACTCGTGTGGCCTGACTCTGGTCTGTACTCGGACTCGAGTGGCCTGACTCTGGCCTGTACTCGGACTCGAGTGGACTGACTCTGGCCTCTACTCGGAGTGGACCTAGTGTTGCTTTTACTCGGACGCGAGTGGCCTGACTCTGGCCTGTACTCGGACTCGTGTGGCCTGACTCTGGCTTGCACTCAGATTTTGAGTCGAGTTGCCTGACTCTGGCTTGTACACGGACTCGTGTGGCCTGACTCTGGCTTGTACTCGGACTCGTGTGTCCTGACTCAGGCCTGTACTCAGATTTTGAGTCGAGTTGCCTGACTCGGGCTTGTACACAGACTCGAGTGGACTGACTCTGGTCTGTACTCGGACTCGGGTGGCCTGACTCTGGCTTGCACTCAGATTTTGAGTCGAGTTGCCTGACTCTGTCTTGTACACGGACTCGTGTGGCCTAACTCTGGCCTGTACTCGGACTCGAGTGGCCTGACTCTGGCCTCTACTCGGAATCGAGTGGACTTACTCTAGCCTGTACACGGACTCGTGTGGCCTGACTCTGGTCTGTACTCGGACTCGAGTGGCCTGACTCTGGCCTGTACTCGGACTCGAGTGGACTGACTCTGGCCTCTACTCGGAATCGAGTGGACCTAGTGTTGCTTTTACTCGGACGCGAGTGGCCTGACTCTGGCCTGTACTCGGACTCGTGTGGCCTGACTCTGGCTTGCACTCAGATTTTGAGTCGAGTTGCCTGACTCTGGCTTGTACACGGACTCGTGTGGCCTGACTCTGGCCTGTACTCAGACTCGAGTGGACTGACTCTGGTCTGTACTCAGACTCGTGTGGCCTGACTCTGGCCTGTACTCGGACTCGAGTGGACTGACAGGGCTTGTACACGGACTCGGACGCGAGTGGCCTGACTATGGCTTGTACTCAGACTCGAGTGCCCTGACTCTGGCTTTTACTCGGACTCGGGTGGCCTGACTCTGGCTTGTACTCGGACTCGTGTGTCCTGACTCAGGCCTGTACTCAGATTTTGAGTCGAGTTGCCTGACTCGGGCTTGTACACGGACTCGAGTGGACTGACTCTGGTCTGTTCTCGGACTCGGGTGGCCTGACTCTGGCTTGCACTCAGATTTTGAGTCGAGTTGCCTGACTCTGTCTTGTACACGGACTCGTGTGGCCTAACTCTGGCCTGTACTCGGACTCGAGTGGCCCGACTCTGGCCTCTACTCGGAATCGAGTGGACTTACTCAAGCCTGTACACGGACTCGTGTGGCCTGACTCTGGTCTGTACTCGGACTCGAGTGGCCTGACTCTGGCCTGTACTCGGACTCGAGTGGACTGACTCTGGCCTCTACTCGGAATCGAGTGGACCTAGTGTTGCTTTTACTCGGACGCGAGTGGCCTGACTCTGGCCTGTACTCGGACTCGTGTGGCCTGACTCTGGCTTGCACTCAGATTTTGAGTCGAGTTGCCTGACTCTGGCTTGTACACGGACTCGTGTGGCCTGACTCTGGCCTGTACTCAGACTCGAGTGGACTGACTCTGGCCTGTACTCAGACTCGTGTGGCCTGACTCTGGCCTGTACTCGGACTCGAGTGGACTGACAGAGCTTGTACACGGACTCGGACGCGAGTGGCCTGACTATGGCTTGTACTCAGACTCGAGTGCCCTGACTCTGGCTTTTACTCGGACTCGGGTGGCCTGACTCTGGCTTGCACTCCGACTAGGACTCGGGTGGCCTGACTCTGGCTTGTACTCGGACTCGAGTAGCCTGACTCTGGCTTGTACTCGGCTCGAGTGGATTTACTCATTCTTGTACTAGGACTCGTGTGGCCTGATTCTGGCTTGCACTAAGATTTTAAGTCGAGTTGCCTGACTCTGGCTTGTACACGGAATCGTGTGGGCTGACTCTGGCTTGTACTCGGACTGGAGGGGACTTACTGTGGCTTGTACACGGACTCGGACTCGAGTGGCATGACTATGGCTTGTACTCAGACTCGAGTGGACTTACTCTGGCTTGCTTTCGGACTCGAATGGCCTGACTCTGGCTTGTACTTGGACTCGAGTGGCCTGACTATGGCTTGTACTCAGACTCAAGTGGCCTGACTCTGGCTCGCTTTCGAACTCAAGTGGCCTTACTCTTGCTTGTACTCGGACTCGAGTAGCATGACTCTGACTTATACTCGGACTCGAGTGGCCTGACTCTGGTCTGTACTCGGACTCGGGTGGCCTGACTCTGGCTTGCACTCAGACTTTGAGTCGAGTTGCCTGACTCTGGCTTGTACACGGACTCGTGTGGCCTAACTCTGGCCTGTACTCGGACTCGAGTGGCCTGACTCTGGCCTCTACTCGGAATCGAGTGGACTTACTCTGTCATGTATACGGACTCACGGGCCTGACTCTGGTCTGTACTCGGACTCGAGTGGCCTGACTCTGGCCTGTACTCGGACTCGAGTGGACTGACTCTGGCCTCTACTCGGAATCGAGTGGACCTAGTGTTGCTTTTACTCGGACGCGAGTGGCCTGACTCTGGCCTGTACTCGGACTCGTGTGGCCTGACTCTGGCTTGCACTCAGATTTTGAGTCGAGTTGCCTGACTCTGGCTTGTACACGGACTCGTGTGGCCTGACTCTGGCTTGTACTCGGACTCGTGTGTCCTGACTCAGGCCTATACTCAGATTTTGAGTCGAGTTGCCTGACTCGGGCTTGTACACGGACTCGAGTGGACTGACTCTGGTCTGTACTCGGACTCGGGTGGCCTGACTCTGGCTTGCACTCAGATTTTGAGTCGAGTTGCCTGACTCTGTCTTGTACACGGACTCGTGTGGCCTAACTCTGGCCTGTACTCGGACTCGAGTGGCCTGACTCTGGCCTCTACTCGGAATCGAGTGGACTTACTCTAGCCTGTACACGGACTCGTGTGGCCTGACTCTGGTCTGTACTCGGACTCGAGTGGCCTGACTCTGGCCTGTACTCGGACTCGAGTGGACTGACTCTGGCCTCTACTCGGAATCGAGTGGACCTAGTGTTGCTTTTACTCGGACGCGAGTGGCCTGACTCTGGCCTGTACTCGGACTCGTGTGGCCTGACTCTGGCTTGCACTCAGATTTTGAGTCGAGTTGCCTGACTCTGGCTTGTACACGGACTCGTGTGGCCTGACTCTGGCCTGTACTCAGACTCGAGTGGACTGACTCTGGCCTGTACTCAGACTCGTGTGGCCTGACTCTGGCCTGTACTCGGACTCGAGTGGACTGACAGGGCTTGTACACGGACTCGGACGCGAGTGGCCTGACTATGGCTTGTACTCAGACTCGAGTGCCCTGACTCTGGCTTTTACTCGGACTCGGGTGGCCTGACTCTGGCTTGCACTCCGACTAGGACTCGGGTGGCCTGACTCTGGCTTGCACTCAGGCTTGGACTCGAGGGGCCCGACTCTGGCTTGAACTCGGACTTGAATGGCCTGACTCTGGCTTGTACTCGGACTTCAGTGGCCTGACTCTGGCTTGTACTCGGACTCGAGTAGCCTGACTCTGGCTTGTACTCGGACTCGAGTGGATTTACTCATTCTTGTACTAGGACTCGTGTGGCCTGATTCTGGCTTGCACTAAGATTTTAAGTCGAGTTGCCTGACTCTGGCTTGTACACGGACTCGTGTGGGCTGACTCTGGCTTGCACTCGGACTGGAGGGGACTTACTGTGGCTTGTACACGGACTCGGACTCGAGTGGCATGACTATGGCTTGTACTCAGACTCGAGTGGACTTACTCTGGCTTGCTTTCGGACTCGAATGGCCTGACTCTGGCTTGTACTTGGACTCGAGTGGCCTGACTATGGCTTGTACTCAGACTCAAGTGGCCTGACTCTGGCTCGCTTTCGAACTCAAGTGGCCTTACTCTTGCTTGTACTCGGACTCGAGTAGCATGACTCTGACTTATACTCGGACTCGAGTGGCCTGACTATGGCCTGTACTCGGACTCGAGTGGACTTACTGTGGCTTGTACACGGACTCGGACTCGAGTGGCCTGACTATGGCTTGTACTCAGACTCGAGTGGACTTACTCTGGCTTGCTTTCGGACTCGAATGGCCTGACTCTTGCTTGTACTTGGACTCGAGTGGCCTGACTATGGCTTGTACTCAGACTCGAGTGGCCTGACTCTGGCTCGCTTTCGGACTCGAGTGCCCTGACTCTGGCTTGTACTCGGACTCGGGTGGCCTGACTCTGGCTTGCACTCCGACTAGGACTCGAGTGGCCTGACTCTGGCTTGCACTCAGGCTTGGACTCAAGGGGCCCGACTCTGGCTTGAACTCGGACTTGAATGGCCTGACTCTGGCTTGTACTCGGACTTCAGTGGCCTGACTCTGGCTTGTACTCGGACTCGAGTAGCCTGACTCTGGCTTGTACTCGGACTCGAGTTGATTTACTCTGTCTTGTACTAGGACTCGTGTGGCCTGACTCTGGCTTGCACTAAGATTTTAAGTCGAGTTGCCTGACTCTGGCTTGTACACGGACTCGTGTGGGCTGACTCTGGCTTGTACTTGGACTCGAGTGGCCTGACTATGGCTTGTACTCAGACTCAAGTGGCCTGACTCTGGCTCGCTTTCGAACTCAAGTGGCCTTACTCTTGCTTGTACTCGGACTCGAGTTGCATGACTCTGACTTATACTCGGACTCGAGTGGCCTGACTATGGCCTGTACTCGGATTCGAGTGGACTTACTGTGGCTTGTACACGGACTCGGACTCGAGTGGCCTGACTATGGCCTGTACTCAGACCCGAGTGGACTTACTCTGGCTTGCTTTCGGACTCGAATGGCCTGACTCTTGCTTGTACTTGGACTCGAGTGGCCTGACAATGGCTTGTACTCAGACTCGAGTGGCCTGACTCTGGCTCGCTTTCGGACTCAAGAGGCCTTACTCTTGCTTGTACTCGGACTCGAGTTGCCTGACTCTGACTTGTACTCGGAATCGAGTGGCCTGACTTTGGCCTGTACTCGGACTCGAGTGGACTTACTGTGGCTTGTACACGGACTCGGACTCGAGTGGCCTGACTATATGGCCTGTACTCAGACTCGAGTGGACTTACTCTGGCTTGCTTTCGGACTCGAATGGCCTGACTCTTGCTTGTACTTGGACTCGAGTGGCCTGACTATGGCTTGTACTCAGACTCGAATAGCCTGACTCTGGCTCGCTTTCGGACTCAAGTGGCCTTTCTCTTGCTTGTACTCGGACTTGAGTTGCTTGACTCTGACTTGCACTCGGACTGGAGTGGCCTGACTCTGGCTTGCACTCCGACTTTTACTCGAGTAGCCTGACTCTGGCTTGCACTCGGACTGGAGTGGCCTGACTCTGGCTTGCACTCAGACTCGGACTGGAGTGGCCTGACTCTGGCTTGCACTCAGACTTTGACTCGAAAAGCCTGACTCTGGCTTGCACGCAGACTTTGCCTCGAGTGGCCTGACTCTGGCTCGCACTCAGACTTAGAATCGAGTGGTCTGACTCTGTCTTGCACTCGGTCCTGGACTCGAGTGGCCTAACGCTGGCTTGCACTCGGACCTGGACTCGAGTGTATCGACGCTGGCTTGTACTCGGACTCGGGTGGCCTGACTCTGGCTTGCACTCCGTCTTTTACTCGAGTGGCCTGACTCTGGTTTGCACTCGGAGTGGAGTTGCCTGACTCTGACTTGCACTCAGACTCGGACTTGAGTGGCCTGACTCATGCTTACACTCAGACTTTCACTCGAGTTTCCTGATTTTGGCTTGCACTCAGACTTTGACTCGAGAGGCCTGACTCTGGCTTGCACGCAGACTTTGCCTCGAGTGGCCTGACTCTGGCTCGCACTCAGACTTGGACTCGAGTGGTCTGACTCTGTCTTGCACTCGGTCCTGGACTCGAGTGGCCTAACGCTGGCTTGCACTCGGACCTGGACTCGAGTGTCCCGACGCTGGCTTGTACTCGGATTCGGGTGGCCTGACTCTAGCTTGCACTCAGACTTTGACTCGAGAGGCCTGACTCTGGCTTGCACTCGGATTCGGATTCGAGAGGCCTAACTCTGTCGTGCACCCGGATTCGAGTAGCCTTACTCTGGCTTGCACTCAGATTCGAGTGACCTGACTATGGCTCGCACTCCAACTTGGACTTGAGTGGCCTAACGCTAGCTTGCACTCGGACCTGGACTCGAGTGGCTTGACGCTTGCTTGCACCCGGACTCGAGTGGCCTGACTCTGTCTTGCACACGATTTCGGATAGTGTAGACTCGACTACACCATTACCTCCCCCGCCCATATTGTCTCAGAATACTGAGCATGTGTCAGTAAATACCGTTTTTAAAAGTTATACACAACACAGTTCTTGATATACTGCCATTCGTATTTTTTTCCATGTAATAGAACACCTCACGAATTTATATTAAATAATAACTGCTATGATATTAAGTGTAATCATTGCGTTTTCCTTATTTACATTGTAATCCTTGATTGAGCCTTCTGTATATCGTAGTTGAAACATTTAAAAGTATAAGTGAGAAAGGTTTTTAGCTCAGCTGACAGAAAGTAGCGATCTGACCGTCTGTATATGTCTGTCCTTCCGTCCGTCGTTCCGGCTGTTCGTTTGTTCGTGAACACAGCACACATCTTAAACGTTGGCCCCGGAATCTTCTAATTTAAGATACTATGAATTCCCCGGACAACTGAAATTAGGTCACTGGGACATATATTTTCTGAGTTACGGGGCCTGTTTGAGCATCCCCGAAGAATTCAAATTTTGATACAAAAGCCTTAGTCAGGCCAGTGTCTGAATAACTAACGCATTGAAGCCATGATTCCTGCCATGCATATACATTTTTAGATTTCGACTAACTATTTTATCAATCCTGACGACTGAATGCGCTTCATCTTTTTTTCTATTTTACGCATGTTTTCTCTATACATATTTTGGGACCGTCAAATGAAGATTTCATATCAGCTTCTCAGCCACAGTTTCATCTTGTGTCCTGTGACCCTTTATATTTATTTATAATTCTTGACTATTTTAATGAGTTCCCGAAAACTGGTGGCTCCACCTGAATGTTTTTTTTTTCCTAGCATTCTTCTATGATTTTTTAGAGTGCCAAAAAAAGCAACGATGTCAGTGTCTAAGATGTGGTTTCATCTACCGTCCTGAATTCTGGTTTGTTCATTGATCATAACCTGTTGCATCAGTTCCTGGAGACTGGTGGTGCCATCTGTATATATTTTATTTTTTCACACTTTTTTTCTTATTCTTTTTGGGTCAGCCAAATGGAAAAAATCATATCACTTTCTCAGCTGTCACTTCATCTAGTGTCTTGAAACTTCATATATATGCATTGATCATGACTAGTTTTATTAGTGCCTGGATACTGATGGTGCCACCTGTATCCTTTTCTGTTCTTCGTGCATTTTACTTCGATTATTGAGACTGTCATATTACAGCAGTTATATCAGTTTCTCCGTGGATACCAAAGAGTAGTTCACAGTCACCTTTATTCCATGAGTTATAGAGCGAAAAAGCAAAAGCCAAATTTCTTCAATACAAGACACAAATCACAACTCCACGTGCTGACAGGCCCCACCATGTCCTCTGCGCAAACAGAAAAGTAGGTCGCTGTGACGTTACCCATATCCTCCAAGTTATTGAGTGAAAACTCTGGTGGCCACATTCCGTAAAATAACAGAACAAGAATAGAAACCGCAAGGCCCCCAAATTTTAAACTTCACATTCTATCTGGCCCAGGTAGGTCTTTTGTGGCAGGTCATTGTGACTTATGTTTTCTGTGTAATTGAGCGAACGCCAACGTCAATCGAAATAAGATGTCAAAACGTATAAATATCCAGACATGTTCTGGTAAACTCTGGTAAACTGCTTGCAAATCCCGACTTTCGTCATTTATGACCCATATTTCTGCTATGGTCTTACGGATTGTGTCCGATTCAGCTTAGCGTCATGGCAAATGGGCCACATGTTATACAATGACAGAACAAACATACTCTAATTGCTGTTGTTTCTATTTCTGAGGCCTACTATCATGATTTAAAACATTTACGGGTGTTCTTTGTATTTTGTCGGGAAGATTGCTCGTTCTATTTCGTCTGAGTGCAGATTAACAATTAAACTTTTGTTGAAGTGGTAGATGTCCCACTGTAACAATACCAAAAGTTCAGAAAATTACCACATCGACATCTTCACCTGCGCGGCAACCCTTCAACCCTGTTGTTAGTCCTACAGCGTTGTCAAGCAGTAAAAGTTAACAACACAAAACCCATGCCGACCTAATTGATATTGAGACTTGTTAGTGATCGGCGAACGAGTTATAATTGTTCTCTTGAGAATATAAAATGTGGTGTGAGCTTCCGCTAAGCGGTGTCTCAATGGCTGACCTTAAGGAACCTAAAGAAGAAAGCATTGTTCTCACTTGTCTTCCAGCAAGTTTCTAACAAAACAGTGTGCGGCAAAGGAGCATTCCCTCGGCGTCATAAATTCCTCATTAAGGCCACGGGAAAAATTGTTCTACGCAATTGCTATTCCTGTTTTTCGCTCCTTTGAGCCTTCGAGCCCCAGGTACTCGATCGGTAATTAATCTAAACATATTCATGTAGAGATAATTAAAAAATATATATTTTATTGCTTATATAATTAACAGTTCAACATCTGAAATTATTTTTTGTTTTCTGAAAGTTGACAAAATCATGCAATATTGTCTCGAAATGAAAATAAACAAAATGTCCTTAAGCATTTAGGAAGGCAGAAAAAAAAATTTTGGTCAGGCCTATTCATCCCCTCTCTCTCTCTCTCTCTCTCTCTCTCTCATCCTTTTATTTCTAAACTGCATTAATTTGTTAATATTTGTTTGGTTTTTGTTATTATGAACTATATTCTTAAGAAGGTGTACAGGGATTCCCTGGAGATTTTGTGAGAAAGTAATCCCGGATGCAAGAAGCATTAACAATAAGTTTTTGCGTTATCCAGATTCATACGCTGATTTCAGAGTCTTGTCTGTTGACTCAATACATAGACACCCGCTTTATCACCGTTACTATATCGCCTGATGAAGAAGACACCATTAGTACTAACATTATGAATTCATGTATTTGTCACGTTTCGTATTCACTTTGAAAGGTGTTTAAAATAGCGCGCCCGGAATAGGTGAGAGCCAAAATTAAATAAATCAAGGCGGTCCCCAGTGTGATATCAGTGCATTTCACAAATTATTGTAAAAGACATTTAGGTTAAACTTAAGTTATGTATTATTAAAAATATAGATTTGAATAATTGTTTTTATAAGGAAATCGCTCTCCCTTTAATTTCACTAATTATTGTAAAACACATTTAAATTATACTTAAGTTATGTATTATGAAAAATATTGATTTAAATGAATGTTTTTATAAGGAAATCGCTCTCCCTTTAATTTCACAAATTATTGTAAAACACATTTTAGTTATGCTTAAGTTATGTATTTATAGTATATATTGATTTGAATAATTGTTTATATAAGGAAATCACTCTCCCTTTAGTTTCACAAATTATTGTAAAACACATTTTAGTAATGCTTAAGTTATGTATAATGAAAAACATAGATTTGAATAATTGTTTTTATAAGGAAATCGCTCTCCCTTTAATTTCACTAATTATTGTAAAACACATTTAAATTATACTTAAGTTATGTATTATGAAAAATATTGATTTAAATGAATGTTTTTATAAGGAAATCGCTATCCCTTTAATTTCACTAATTATTTTAAAACACATTTTAGTTATGCTTTAGTTATGTATTTATGAAAAATATTGATTTGAATAATTGTTTATATAAGGAAATCACTCTCCCTTTAGTTTCACAAATTATTGTAAAACACATTTTAGTAATGCTTAAGTTATGTATAATGAAAAACATAAGATTTGAATAATTGTTTTTATAAGGAAATCGCTCTCCCTTTAGTTTCACAAATTATTATAAACACATTCAAGTTATACTTAAGTTATGTATTATGAAAAATATTGATTTGAATCATTGTTTTTATATATGGAAATCGCTCTCCCTATGGTTTCAAAAATTATTGTAAAACACATTTTAGTTATGCTTAAGTTATGTTTTATGAAAAATATTGATTTGAATAATTGTTTTTATAAGGAAATTGCTCTCCTTTTACTTTCACAAATCATTATAAAACACATTTAAGTTATACTTAAGTTATGTATTATAAAAACTATTGATTTAAATAATTGTTTTTATAAGAAGATCGCTCTCCCTTTAGTATTATATCTAATGTACAAGAAACAAATGTCAGTACCTTTTTCAGGAATTTCATTCACACGGACACGTGACCATACCATCAGTAGGTACTGGTTATATCACTATAAGTGTAACATGATACGTATTGTTCTTGAATTATCAGCTCGGCCAAAGGTTGTTTTACACTCATATAAGACCTAATAAAGTATACATTATTTCAAACTTTATGTTGTGTTCTTTCTGTTGGTGCTCACACTGTAAAAAGTGAGGACGAGTTTCGTGTTTCTATAAAAAAAACGCCCGCTTGTCCTACTTTTCGAATAATGTCTCTGGTGATTTGCCATTTCACCGGGAAATAGGCGTTTCAGCAATGTGTTACACATGCATTTTTAGCTCAGCTGACTATAAGTCATCTGAGCTATAGTCGTGGTCCTTTGTCCGTCGTCCGGCCGTCCGTCCGTTAACAGGGCACGTTTTAAAACCGTTGGACCTACGAATCCAAAATTCTGCATACCAATAGATGTCCCCAAAATCTCCTACCATACCAAAAATTGGGTCATTAGGACTTCATTCCTTCGAGATATTAAGGAAAAACCTCCGTTTTTCATAAAAAAAAGCCATTGTTACACTTTAAAGCTGCCTAATATCAAAACCACTGATCTGTTTTTGATCATATTTAGTATTCATATTTTTCCATACATTTTCTGTGCACATACCAAAAATTAGGTTAGTATTGGGTATTATTTTGAAGTTATGGGCCCAAATATAATGCAGTTTCTTAAAAATCAGGAAATATATTTGCTCACTTAACATGATAATTGCTGAAGCTGGAGACTTTTTTTCAGGAATATAGCTTTTATTCAAGTTTTCATACACCATGTCAAGTGTTGTTTACATCTGGCCCACCTAGTAATACAGTCTTCACTTGCATTATGTAACCCACCCCAGGCAGCTTGCCTTGGCTTAGCTTGGCCACTACTAGCAGGCTTCCCCTCTGCCCTGCACTCCCCCCCCCCCCCCCCCCCCCCCAGCTGGTGCAAAAACTAGATGAATGTTATAATTTTCTGTATTTTATTTTATTTTAGCTATGCTACATTTTAGATTTTGTATTGTACCACCAGGGTTACAATGATTAAAGTGCACATTTAATTGTGTCCACAAAGTGATGTATTGCTATGAAAGTGTGGATGTTCATCCGAGTGCTCATTAAAGATTTTAATTTGTTTGACTTATAACTCATGGTTGTATCAGTTGTTACATGATACTGGCTAAATAATCAAAATTTATATTGCTGATCCTTTATTTCAGTTCATAAAATTAAACATTCCCAACTCCAGTTTGCTCCTGGTATAATATATTGGGTGTTTTGATCCTTGGATTAATTTTAACACATGTATTAGTTTCATAGTTGAGAATACTTTTCTTTTTTCCTGATACCATTTAAAAAATTAAAATATTTAAATTTTTCCTGTTAGTGCTGTGGATTTAATTTTCACAGCATGTACACATTAGCATTTCATCTGTTAAAATCTGAAATTTGAAACTAATTGATCAAAAACTGTAGATTTTATTCAAGTTTCCAGGTACCAAGTCTTCATTGTTTACATCAGGTCAGTATAAATGCAGTGTACTGGGCAGTTACATAAAACCTTCGGTTCTGACCTACTGCCACTGTGAGTGTCTGGGTCAGGCTGGGTCAGGCAGTAATTACCACAGAGCCTCTCTTTCTCTCTCTCTTTCTCTCTCTCTCTCTCACTGGCAGTCCAGCTCTCTCTTTCTCTCTCCCTCTTTCTCTCTCTCTCTCTCCTCTGCTTTTTCTCTTTCTCTCTCCATCTCTCTCTCTCTCTCTCTCTCTCTCTCTCTCTCTCTCTCTCTCTCTCTCTCTCTCTCTCTCTCTCTCTCTCTCTCACCCTTATTGCCTCCCTTCCTCCCTCCATCCCATTCTGTTGACAGGTACTATAAACTAAATACATTAGCTATAAATGTTGATGCAATTTAGAAATGTGATTCAACTGAAATATTCACAATCACATGTATGTTATACTGTAAATTTATAGTAACATTCGTAAACCTGGATAAAAATTATGTAATGAAAAAAAAAAGGAATAAATGCAAATATTGTTAATTTTTTATTGGCTCAGTAGAATGGGGAAAAAATTATTTGCTTTGTTTCTCCATCTTTCTGCCTGTTTTAAATATTTTATGTTCATGAATAAACTTTTTTTATAAGCACTGTTGAATTAAATTTCATATCCTGTATGTATATGAAACGGGTGTTGTAACCCTCACCATCCCCTTCTTCATCCCACTGAGGCTTTGCTCCTTGGCACTGTGAACAATAGTTCTATGGCTATAGCATAAAATTTAATAATTAAAGAAAATATCTACAGAGAGACAGAGGCGTTGTAACTCTGTTCATAACACAACACCCCCCCCCCCCCCCCATCAAGTCATTGCACCTGTAGAGTGGGGACGTGATGGCAACTGTATACATATCATAAAATTGATAAAAAAGGTTTGGATCTCATCAGACAAATGTGTAAACTGTTGACCTGTCAACAGCTTATCAAAAATTTAACCAATGGAAAGGCATGGTCAGATCTCAAATATTATTTGCAACATTTTCTTCAATCATATAAACCAACCATGGCCCAACTTACCTCTTCCTCTCAAACTTTATCTACATTTCATCATATTTTTAATATTTTAACCTTCTAGGTGGTTCAGTACTGTTGACCATTTGTCCATAGGTACTTATGTACATGCCAGAAATTATGTCAATATTGTGTAATATGTAGACGTGAGGGTCATCAAAATAATGTACCTTGTCATGACCGATCTTGTCAAGATATCATGTCATACAGTCACAAATTCATAAATCCCCTCATCAGCAAAGTTAATCATAACCTTGTATATGTCAAATTGAAAGCTTGCAGTTTTCCATACACTATAGATCCTTCAACAAATGGCCTTATCATCATTATACCACTGCTTAGTATACTGTCATTGCATTCATATTTGCTCAAATAAATTGTTTTTTTTTTCGACCCCTCCCAAATAAATAAAAAATAAACCACTATATTGTACTCCATATTAATCAATCAGTCAGATTATTTCATATATCATTTACTCACATATTACATTATATTCCTTTATAAAAGCCCAACATGACCATGATATTCATAAGCTTTTTCTACTCAATATAGTATAACAATGGTGATACATTTATAGTCCAATCATGATCAGCTGAGCGCCGTGACCCATGGGTCCCTTGTTTGGAAATATGTTTTAAAACACAGGTAATTTTCATATCAAATATGTTTTAGGAAACACGTTTCAAAATGAAACATGTTTAGTCGTCAAAATATTTATAAAATATGTATTGACACCCATGTTTCAAGCGTTTAAACATCAGTGGCTTGAAACCCCTGGTTGTTTTACTTTTGAAACACATAGAACAAGTTTTAAAAGTATAGACTCAGGTTCTATACATGATCTTTTTCATTCAAAATGTTCAAGATGCGTGGTGCATATTTTGCAGCTGTTTTAATATGTTTTTATTGCGCTATGATGTAAATCAGCATATATTCGAAATTATGTACCATTTTACACACGGTGTGAAACAAGCTCGTATAAGCAAAACAAAGTCAACTGTATACATGAAATGACAACTATTGTTACAGGTGCTCTTTTTATTGTGTGACAAGGGCGTAACTCGTGTTGTTGTTACATTTTATGTTTAATCCGTACTGGTTGAAATCTCGTTGTCATGAGAGCCTTGGGTTTTCACGCCTGGTCGTGGGTCACGCAATGGCCCTGGTATGTGGAAGTACGCACAGCGATGTCTTCTCGATAATTCCTGAAATGCGTGTTGTGCAAGAACTTATAGACTGTTCGAGAAGTGGAAAATTCCCGGCATGGGGTGTGAAGGTATATAAAGGGGCTGTGTTTTAGAACCAGAGGACAGACAGCAGAGCAGATTCCAGCAGACGTAGAAGCATGTGTCAGATTCTAAGACCTTATCCGAAGAATGCGGCAATTATACATTTTCAAAGACTTTCTTCTGGATTTTATACATTTGGACTTCAGTTTACTTTCTGGGTTGTTGAAAGAACTTTCCACAGGACTGTCATTCTCCGAGAGTTTACATTTAAAGGACCTAACGTGGTGACGGTATTGGTATCCAGGTATTGTACCATTATCTTTCTGTGTGATTGTATTGACTTGTTGCTATAACGCTGTTTTACTGTGTAATTGTATTGATTTGGTGTATTGTATTGTTGGGGTTGTTTTAGGAATAAATTATAGTTATTTGTTAACAAAAAAACACTGACTTCTTTTTTCATTCCCCTAGACATTTCACGCTGCCTAGTGTTACAGAATCTGATTTGTTTTTTATCTCCATTACAAAATTTGTGTTCATTACGCATACGTGATCTGTTTTTATTAGGTTCCGTAACATCTAATACTTATAAAAGGAATTCGGTTGACGTTTGTTCGCAATGTTCTCTAAAACCGCGTTGTGTACAATATTGTGCCATACATCTTTTGAAAGGTTATAATCCCCGCAGTGACATAGGCGATATGAAAATAAATAATTTTTAATGTACATATAATTTTGAGTGATTTTTCCGTTTTTTACCGAGCCCAGCCGAACTGCCTTCGGCAATCACCGGAATGCGTGCATCGTGGTCACTTAACCTCTAACACTAAGGACTATTGTTCATATGAATAATGCTTGCTTTCAATGATGGATTTTACCCACGTGGGTGGTCAGTAAAAGAGAAAAACACATGTTTCTCGCTTAATGAAATAGAGAATTCAACCCAGGAGGATTAATGACAAAACCTTATTCCAGGTCCCAATTTCAGGAACAGGGCTGGGGTGGGGTTGGGTGGTGGCAGGGGTTTCAGGCCTCAAAATTTATCTTATACGATGAAAAGAAGGTTGCGGTGGTTGGAAATGGGATACGGACCCACTGCATGGAGTCCCGCTGGGTCCGCTTCTGCTACTTACGATGTATGCATATTTCTGTTTCCTTCTTCAGGAACAGTTTCCTTGCAACGTACATTTAATTAATCTTTCATGTGTTCCTCACATCAACCTATTCTTTATACGTCCAACGATAGAAACCAGTCAAATATCAACGAAACACTGTATGCCTCCGCGTCTCATTCCGGTTCGCAATGTAAACCATCACTAACCAGGTCTTCAAAGTAAACATACCGGGGTATGTTTTGCCACGAGCACAGCGCCACAAAATAACAGTAAAAAATATTTGTACATATCGTATTCCGAGAGTACTCCACTAAAAATCCATATTTTCTTTTAACTTTTATAATAAAAAAATAAGCCAACATTCAATATCTAAGTAAATATATCTCCCAAAACTCGGTAAAAAGCCCGGTATACCGGGTTTATCAGCTAGTTATATATAAAAGATGCTCTTTAAGCATTTGTTTAACTTAACTATTTTGATTTGGTGTTCAGTGAAAACAAGTTTTTTTATTACTAAAATTGAATCTTTTGAATATAATTCTAGACTTAATGCAATTCATGAAAATAATTGATGATATATTAGGAACAATTTATATTTCTGCTTCTTCTCTCAAAGAAAAAATATAAAGATATCAAATTATAAAATGGGATTCTTTTCTGAAATGAACAGTATATAAACGCTAAAACGATTATATGTAAACTCACCATGATAAGGAATAATATATAAAATACTTTTGCCAACAAAAGTTATTTCAAAGTACATTTTTAGCGGAAGATGGGTAATACATATCGGCTTGCCAAGTGGTCTTAGTTAACATGTCAGGTAATACATGAATTCTATGTACACCTGATAACAAAGGGGACCTACTTTTATTGAGATCTGCCTACACTCTTAACCAAACTTTCCACAAAAAAAATATCGAGTTCAAATAGTTTAGCCCTATAATTATAGGTTTGCTTGCAATGAGTGACGCCTACGTTAAAGCCAATAACATCTACACTATATCAAAAGTGCAGAGAGTATTCATCATTATAAACTATGAACATGGTTTCTTTATCATAAATCATTTTCAAGCTTCAAATATTCTATACCAATACAATTATTTTACAAAGCCTAAGCCGTGTAAAAAAATAGAAAATATACAGTGGCGTAAATTTATCTTCCAGATTTGGGAGTATGGGCGACTCCTAAGCAAATTGAAAGAAATTGTTTTTGTGGTGATGTTTTGTACTTTAGCATCCACTTAACGTTAACTTAATAGTTTACCGAAACTGGACCTACGAAATGTTTTTCTCATTTTTTTTCTATAAACCCCTTAAATTCAAATACAGCAACCGTATGGTGAAAGATAAATGATTTATTACATTTTTAAAGGGGTTGGCAATTTTGAACTCCAGCTCGGATTTGGCACTAACTTGACAGCGTAGAGATGTCTTCATTGGTTCCAATTCTCTACCCTGACAACCGAGTGGCACAAGAAAAAATCACAACTCGTTGATGAAAAATAATTAAGTGGAAGATGGGTAATACATATGGGCTTGCCAAGTGGTCTTAATTAACATGTCAGGAAATACATGAATTCTATGTACACCTGATAACAAAGGGGACCTACTTTTATTGAGATCTGCCTACACTCTTAACCAAAATTTCCACAAAATAAATAACGAGTTCAAATAGTTTAGCCCTATAAATATAGGGTTGCTTGCAATGAGTTACGCCTACGTTAAAGCCATGCATTCTACACTACATTGTTCTTTAAAAGTGCAGAAAGTATACATCATTATAAACTATGAACATGGTTTATTTATCATAAATCATTTTCAAGCTTCAAATATTCTATACCAAAACAATCATTTTACAAAGCCTAAGCCGTGTAAAAAAAATAGAAAATATACAGTGGCGTAAATTTAACTTCCAGATTTGGGAGTGGGGGCGACTCCCAAGCAAATTGAAAGAAATTGTTTTTGTGGTGATTTTTTGTACTTTAGGATCCACTTAACGTTAACTTAATAGTTTACCGAAACTGGACCTACCACGTGGCCACGAATTACTAATTCGTGCACAGAAATTACTAATTCTTGCGCACGAATTCTTGGTGCGAAAAAATAAATTTCCAAGGTGGAAAATATATTTATTAATTCGTGCGCACGAATTACTAATCAGTGCGCACGAATTACTAATCCGTGCGCTCGAATTACTAATTCGTGGCCACGAATTACTAATGCGTGCGCACGAACTACTAGGTATGAAAAATATATTTCCAAGGTGGGAAAATATTTATTTTAATAGGATAACAAAGTGGCCGATAAGGCTAATGCGACTGCTCTCCTGCATATAAATTAAAAGAGAGTGAAAAATTAACATGAATGTATGTATGTATATATAAATGATCAGATTGGAAAAGTGCACATATATTCATACACAATAAGATGTATGTATATATATATATATATATATATATATATATATATATATATATAGATACATAATATACGTTAATACAGATTGACATTCCACATACACTGATACTTATACATATATTATTACTGGTAGGCGTAATACAACAAAATTAACGTCTCAGTCCATATTGAACATATCAATTAGATTAAAACCATCAGTCTTTCTAAATGAAAATATATATTGATTTAAGTAACTGGCACCTAGTCGTAACCGAGTATGGATAATTTCATGTTGACGATGATTGTCGCAATAATAACTGTATATTTCTCGGGAGGAAGGGTTTAAATAACCATTAACATTTTTTCTTAAAGGAATCGATTTAAGTAGACTGAATTATAGGAAACTGTTCCCCAGTTTGCAGTCTTTCCGTGTGAACCTCGGTATCTTTAGCAAATGCGATTTGCGCGGACTGCATAGGGCTGAGCTTGAGACAGAGTTTGAGTTAATATATTAGCAGATAATCTGGAGCTAGTCAATTAATCATTTCATAAAATGTTGATTGTATAGCCAGCTCTCTTCTTATTTTTATACTTGACCATTATAGCTCTTTTACCATAGCTCCAGTGCTGGAATTCGAGAGCGCTCCAGTACATGTTAAACATGCTTTCCGATGTATACTCTCCAGTTGGTATGACTGTCTGACAGAACAATTGTTAAATATTAAAACACAACACTCCAGTACTAAACGTATTAAAGATTTGTACATACGATCTAAAACTTTCATAGAGAAAAGGAATTTATATTTTTTTCAAAATTTCCAGATGCTTTCAAACATATCATGTTTATGTGTTCCTGTCAGGAAAACGAATCTCAAATATGACATGAGAAGTTCTGTGAAGTTCATTTCACCTAGTTTATGTGTAATTTACAACTTAGCATCATCGCCAAATGGCGATTGAGAACTGTAACTATTGTTACTTTGTGAAGCAAAATAATTGTTAAAAATTTCAGCCTGATCGGCTTTGTCTATAATAATGTTCCCAATATGCCCCAACGAGGATAAGGTAGGTTGTTGTTGTTTTTTTTACCAGAAAAAGCCTTAGAAATTTTCCACCATGCGCGGCAACTGGGTCTCAGAGTTTTATATTTACATTCTTTAAGTATCGCTTAAAGTCCTTTCTATTTTCAATAAACAGAGTTCGGAAGGCGCTGGGCTCCAAATCGACAACCGTGTGTGCCCGCTGAAACTGCCAGCCTGAGCCAAGACTGAGTCGATGTGTGCTTGCTTCTCATTGGCTTGTAATTCGTGCGCACGAATTAATAACTCGTGCGCACGAATTAGTAGCCAATGAGCATTGAGCCAGCAACATAAGAGAGCTGTTCTCATTGGTCACTAATTCGTGCGCACGAATTAATAATTTTTTTTTTCCACCTTGGAAATATGTTTTTCACACCTAGTTATTCGTGCGCACGGATTAGTAATTCGTGGCCACGAATTAGTAATTCGTGCGCACGGATTAGTAGTTCGTGCGCACGGATTAGTAATTCGTGCGCACGAATTAATAAATATTTTTTACCATGTCGTCTCCCGGGCTCCGTAGCTCTTCGAGCATAAATGGTATAATATTTTATTATATTCATATTTCAGGTGCATAGGAATGCGCTCTCTGATTAAAGTTTTGACAATACAGCGGATGTCTCTGAGTCGGGATGAGGTTAAACAAGGCTTAATTAAAAGAAATAAATCATTGCTGTAAATCTATTAGCAATAAACAATGGTTACTGTCAGTGGTGTCTCCATTAGTGTGGAACATGCCCCCCCCCCCCCCCGTATCCGACATTGTATATAATACTGAGGAAAAAATTTCCATGAAAATTATTGTATGAAGGATTTCAGGTTTAGGAATAGAAGTATCAAATACGTCTTGTATTTGTATATACCCTTGTGTTTGTTATGTCGTAAGTTAATCGACACAGCATATTGTCGCGGTGAACAGGCACCAAATTAAAGACATGTTTCAGATGTCTATGAGATATAATGACGCCACTACGCGACCCGGAAGTTGTTTCAAGATGTACCGCGGAGGCCTGTTCACAAACACGTCCTATTTCTTCAGCCAGCGTGAAGATTATGTGTTGGCCTAAATTATCATTTAAGAATTGAGGGATCTCCACTGTAACTGATACCAACGTAACTGTCTGTTACATCATTCTTCAAGGCAGGTTTTTCGTCGTAAAGATTCAGCC
The DNA here is from genome assembly GCA_026874595.1 of Sipunculus nudus. Taxonomy (NCBI): domain Eukaryota; kingdom Metazoa; phylum Annelida; class Sipuncula; order Golfingiida; family Sipunculidae; genus Sipunculus; species Sipunculus nudus. The sequence goes on from CM049311.1 coordinate 78,848,366, forward strand.
ATATAAAAAATGTGAATTGTTGCCATGGATACGGAACCGGTAAGACATTTTTATGATTTTTTCAGTAGTTTATTCAGCAACTTTCTTCGCCTACTCTGTTTTTTTTTCCTAGCTCCGAAAGGTCTTCCACTAAAAATATCGTGACGCCTTTCAACAATATCTTTGTCAGCATGAACAGTACCAAACGTTTACTCAGTTAATGGGTAGTAGTCCTGGAGCCAATATTAGAATTTTTAGTTTTGCTGCACCCCGTCATTATTTTAGTTTGATGCCATTTTCTGTTTAAGTTATTCATAGAGATCAGATTTCAAAACATTCCCCCTCTGGCAAAGTGTCCAAAAGGGTTGTATTCGGCAATTTTATAAACTAACCTTGGTACATATATTTTTGAAAATATTGGTTAATGTTATTTTGAATATGAGGAGGCAGGATTAGTCATAATCATCAATTTGATGAGCCAAATAGATAAAAAAATGTTATTTTTGTCATCCAACTTATTTCAAGCCCTTAAGTTTTCAATTTTAAGATACTTAAAGTAAGTAAATAAGTGATTATTGGTTTGTATGTAGGGTATACGTCAGCTTTTGCGGCCGAGTAAAAACGTTGATATACATTCTATAAACGGCATGGGGCAATATGTTTGTGATGCTTTAATTCGACTAAATGAAGTTAAAAATGCAAATTTTTTAGTTTCAATATGAATTGTAAAAAGGAATTTACAAAAAAATAAACAAGTGGCCCATGGGCCATGAAGCTCAGCTAAGTTTGATTGGGTGCTGTTACAGGTGCAATATTTATTGTGTGACACGGGCGGAACTTGTGTTGTAGTGCCCGCGTCTAGCTGCGCATTGCATTCTCAGTTGAATCCCTACTGGTTGAACTCTCATTGTTATGCTAGCTTGGGGCTTTCTCGCCTGGCCGAGCCGGGTCGGGCTCACGTGTGGACCCTGGTATGTAGAGACACAGCGATGTTTTTCTAGATGATTCCTGTAACGCGTGTTTACTGTGTGTTGTGTTGGATTCTTTAGACTGTTCGAGAAGTGGAATATTCTCGGCTTGGGGCGAGAAGTTATAAAAAGGGGGCTGTGTTTTAGAGCCGGGAGAGAGGTGAAAGAATATTCCAGCGGACACAGACGTGTGTATGTCAGTTTGTGGAACCTGTCCGATTATCCAGTAATTTCAGGGATTCTACTGTTACTAACTCTATACAATTTAATGCTGCCTGCCTCAAGTTTACTTTCTGGATTGTTACAAGAGCTTAACATTAGACTGTTTTTCTTCGAGAGGATTTGTGTGGAATTTTCATCTGGCATATACATTTATAAGGACCTATCGTTTTGACAGTGGTGGTATCCAGGTACTGTGCACTTTGTTTATTTTACTGTGTGATTGTATTGATTTGCTGTTATACTGCTGTTAAACTGGTACATTGTATTGAATTAGTGTATTGTAATGTTAGGGTTGTTTTATGAATAAATTATGGTAATTTTTTAACAAAAAAAAAACACTGACTTCTTTATTCATTCACTTTATTCATTTCACGCTGCCTAGTGTTACAGAATCTGATTTGTTTATCTCCCTGACAAAATTTATGTTCATCACGCACACGTGATCTGTCGATATTAGGTTCCGTAACAGTGCTTATTTCTTTTATTAATGTTATATATTGCTTTTGTCACCCGCTCCGTGGATGCGGGGGATATGGTTTTGGGTTTGTCTGTCTGTCTGTCTGTCTCTCTGTCCGTCCATGAGGTTTCGTTTCCGAGCGATAACTTTCCTAAATATTATCCGATTTCATTCAAATTTGGGGTCAGTGATTGCTTTCATGCTTACCTTGGTTGGGATTGGTTTTGGAGTGTCTGGCTTCTGTCTGTCTGTCTGTATGTCTGTCACTTTGTCTGTCCGTCTGTCAGATTTTCGTTTCCCTGCTATAACTTTCCTAAATATCATGTGATGTCATTCAAATTTTAGTCAGTAATTGCTCTCATGCTTACCTTGGTTTAGATTTGTTTTGAAGTGTCTGGCTTATGTCCCTCGGTCTGTCTGTCACTCTGTCAGGTTTTTGTTTCTGTGGGATAACTTTCCTAGATGTTATCCGATTTCATTCAAATTTTGGTCTGTGATTGCTCTCATGCATACCCTGGTTGGGATTTATTTTGGAGTGTCTGGCTTCTGTCTGTCTGTCACTCTGTCTGTCTGTCCTTTATCAAGCATGAAAAACAACAACATCCCAAAGTGGGGGACATTAATTCAAAGAATTTGCTTATTGAGAATAGCTTCTGGCTAATGTTACGATGTTGAAAAAAGGACGGAAAATAAAAATGTCAGGGTTGATAGGAAACCTGCCGAGGACACCCCTGGATTTCACAATAGAAGGTTCCATGGAAAATGGATACAATTTGTACCCTGTCTGTCTTGGTGCAAAAAATCAAGTTTCACCATGACCTAATTTTTGGTTTCCAAAGAGATTTTTCTTTAGAAGATTCTTGAATTAACAGACATGATTTGTGCCTGTCTGACATTCATGATGCTCATATGACATCTTTTTCCTATAGGTCGCAGAATATAGGTCGTCATGACCTAATGTCATGCTTCCAAAGACAACTGCCTAGTGCACATTGGATGTCATGATAGAAGATTCTAGGCCTATTAGATACAATTTGAACCCCATCTGACTGTCTGGGTGCTCAAAACCATTTTTTCATAACCAATATTTTTATAAAAATGTTTTTCCTATAGGTTGCAGAATATAGGTCACCATGACCTACTTTTTAAGATTTTCTAGGACATTTCCCTAGGACCTTCCTGAATTTATTGTTAGAAGGTTTTAGGCCTAATGGATACAATTTCTGCACTGGCTGACTGTCTGGGTGGTTATATGACATCGTGTTTATAGTTCTCAAAATAAAGGTCAAGGAGACCTTATTTCAAGTTCCCATGAACATTTGCCATGGACATCTCAGAATGTTAGATCAAAAGATGCTAGGTCTAACGTTTACGATTTGTGACCCGTCTTACTTTCTGGGTGCCCAAAATCATGTTTTCGGCCTGTAGGTGGCAAAATGAAGGTCACCATTACCTAATTTCAGGTTTCCAGGGAGTTTTGCCTAAAACCTCCAGGATATTGTATTAGATGATTCTAGGCCTTACATCTTCGATTTGTGCATATCTAACATTCAGGGTGCCCATGTGACATCTTTTTCCTAAAGGTTGCAGAATATAGGTCACAGTGACCTAATTTTAGGTTTCCAAAAATATTTGCCTAGAACCTCCCTAAATGTTACGTAAGAGGATTTTAGGCCAATTGGATGAAAATGTGCCCCGTCTGACTCTTTGGGTGCTCAAAATCATGTTTTTGGCCTATAGGTCGCACAATGTAGGTCACCATGACCTAGTTTCAGGTTTCAATGGAGATTTCCAAGACCCATCAAGAATGTTGCGTTAGAAGATTCTAGGCCAAACAGATACAATTTGTGCCCATCTGACATTCAGGGTTTTCTTATAACATCTATTTCCTTTAGGTCAAAGAATATAGGTTACAGTATCCTAATTTCAGGTTTCCAAAAACATTTGCCTAAGACTTCCCTAAATGTTACGTTGGTGCTTTCTAGGCATAATGGATACAACTTGTGCCCTGTCTGACAGTCTTGGTGCTCAAAATCGTGTTTTCGGCACGTAGGTCACAAAATATAGCTAGGTCACCATGACCTAATTCCAGGTTTCCAAGGAGCTGGAATTTTCCAGGATATTGTGTTAGAAGATTCTAGGCCTGCCGAATTCGATTTGTGTCATCTGACATTTCGGGTGCTCATATTACATCTTTATCCTATAGGTCGCAGAATATAGGTCACAGTGACCTTATTTTAGGTTTTAAGAAATATTTGCTTACGACCTCCCTAAATGCCATGTAACAAGATTCTAGGTCAATTGGATACAATTTGTCCCCAATCTGACTGTCTGGGTGCTGAAAAGCATGTTTTCGGCCCGTAGGTCACAAATATATGTCACCATGCATGACCTAATTTCAGGTTTCCATGGAGATTTTTACCAAAATCTTCCCAGGATGTTGCGTTAGAAGATTCTTGGCATAACAGATACGATTTGTGCAAATCTGGCATTCAGGGTGTTCTTATGACATCTTTTTCCTATGGCCGCAGTGACCTAATTTCAGGTTTCCAAAAACATTTGTCTAGACCTCTCTAAATGTTACGTTGAAGCATTCTAGGCATTATGGATACAATTTGTGCCCCGTCTGATAGTCTTGCTGCTTAAAATCGTATTTTCGGCCCGTAGGTCACAAACATAGGTCACCATGACCTAATTTTAGGTTTCCAAGAAGATTTGCCTGTAACTTTCCAGGATTTTGTGCTAAAAGATTCTATGCCTACCAGATTCGATTTGTGCCCATCTGACATTCAGAGTCCTCATATGCCATCAAGTGTCAACATAAACACAGCGCGTGGGACTTGGTACATCGCTGAGCCAAAACACCTGCCAATCGAGAGATGCCCTGACTGACTTTGCCCACAAAATGTAATACATGTTCCCGCAGGCTGAAACATCGTGTGCTTAGGCTCTCAATAGGACCTCCGGTCACGCGGCCTTTTTTATGGTAAACAAACACACATAGACTGTGTTTACTAACACACAGAGCCGCTTGCAAGTTACTGAGACCATGTGCTGAGATGGTTTTGGTGGGAAACTTTTGTATAAACCAAAACTAAATTGAAAGTGTGAAAGGACAGGAATAATATTGCCCCTGATTATGTCCCTTCAATTAAAACACTTTTTCTATATATTTTGTTGAAACCTCCAGACACCTGGCAAAGAGTTTCTATATTTATTAGGCAATGAGTATTCCACGAGACTGGTATAGATTACTTTTGTTTCCGCTTTCCAGTCCTTTTACATTTTGGTAAAAAATAGAATGTTGCATGAATATATTTTAATGGTTTTCGTTTAAAACATTTAAAGTTGATATTTTATTCTCAATATATATGTTTTAAGGTCTGGAATTCAACAGAATCCAAGCCCAAATCCTGATTTAGATTGTGAACATACAGAAAAACAACTAATGAACAAGCAGCTCATTCATTTGAATAAATTAAAAAACTATACGCCTGTTCATATCTCAGACAAAGTCATGAGTTGGATCAGGGAGCTGGATGGTTTGAATGGAGAGGCATTAATTGTTATTTGGAAATCGAGACTTTGGTGACATGATCGGGGCTGGTCAAACCTAGATCTCGATCAGAATTTGGTCAGGATGATAACTGCAACAATCTAATTTGATGAAACTAAACGTTGTCAGAAATTTCAAGACACAAATGATTTTTTTACATAAATTGTGTAAGCCAAGTTTAAAAGACGGGTTTGACGTACTTGTCAGTATGCATAGCGACTGATTGAGACAGATGCAGGTGAAGGTAATCCATTAATTATTCCTATTCAATGACTATTTCACTTTGCTGGATATATGAGAGAAAATGCCTCTTCTTAAGTCTCAAACCGTATTTTTTTAACACTTGGAAACAAGGGAAAAGAACTTCACTAAAACTGCATTACTTATTTTATATATATATATATATATATATATATATATATATATATTACCAGGATGGCCCATTCAGCATGTTCAGCTGTTTTTCGATGGGGTCCTGGAAATATCACAGAGAAATATACAATGACAAAGATATATACATTACATACTCATATTAAAATATTACATTGAAAATAAAATAAAATGTTTAAAACAACGATCTAAACATACACATATTTAAAACATATAGATTGCTACATATGACACAAATGTAATCATATACAATTATAAAGGTCGAGTAACTAAAAGTCTGAGTTTAAAACATCGAAATTGTCATAAAAAGGATTTATATAGTTGTTTAAAACGCTTAACATCAGTTACGTGTCTTAAATTATTGGGAAGTTGATTCCAGTAATGCGGGCCTGAGTAAAGAAAGCTTGATTTAAATCTATGAGTTCTCGGTTTTATAATGGCAAGATTGCCACTGGTCGTGTGTCGTGTATTGTATGGGTTACGTGCATATTCGAGACCATGTCTAAAAGTAGGAGGTGCATCACCAAATAAACATTTAAAAACTAAAAGATTTACAAAATAGCGATATCTCTGTTCCACGGTCATCCAACCTAACTGAGTTATTAATGATGCTGGAGAAGTATTTATATCGAAGTTTTTTGTAACAATACGGGCAGCTTTATTTTGGAGTCTCTGGATTTTTGACTTGTACGTTTTCGAGCATCCACCCCAAACAGAAATACAGTAATCAATATGGCTTTGAATAAGAGAATGATATATAAGTTTTAGAGTTGTTGTTTGAAGAAACTTGCTAAGTCGGTAAAGGACATGTAATTTTGTGATAATTTTATCGTTAATATAATCTACATGATCATTCCATTTTAAGCGGGAGTCGACGATTAAACCCAAAAGTTTCGTGTTATTTTCGGGAATTAATGTAACATTATTAATGTTAATGTTTTTGGTAAAATTAGAGTTATGGCTAAATATCACAATACTCGATTTAACAGGGTTGATACATAAATGATTTACTCTGAATCATTTTTGGGCCATGTCAATCTTGCTTTGTTAATGGCTGATTGCATTATCGGCGGAATCAGCACAGGTAAGCAGTGTGATATCGTCAGCATAAAGTATACACTTGTTATTCATAAAGCTCGGGAAATCATTCATATAAATAAGAAATAGTATAGGCCCTAGTACTGTGCCTTGGGGAGTACCGATGTTTACGGTAGAAGTTTTCGAAATTGAACCACAGGAGGAAACGAACTGGCGCCTGTCGGATAAATAAGAACTGAACCACGCGAGCTCTACATTTTCTATTCCATACTTCTGGAGTTTTTCGAGCAGTATAGAATGATCGAGGCTATCAAAACCCTTCCTTATGTCCATAAAGCACGCAGCTGTAATGTTATTATTATCAAGGTTAGTAAGACATTCATCGACTAGCGTATATGTAAGGCTAAATGAGTTGATCGATTTGGTAGGTATGCGAACTGTTTATCAGTAAACATTTGATTTTTATTAAGGTGTGCGACAACATGGCATTTTACAAAATGTTCTAAAATTTTCGGGACATGTCCAGTGACAGAAATAGGACGATAATTGGTAGGGTCACACTTGGTACCAGAACCCTTGTAAATTGGAGTGATACGCGCAGTTTTCCAGTCCTGAGGAACAATGCCAGTTGGAAGAGAAAGATTAAACAGATGAGCCAAGCATGGAGAAATCACAGATGAAGCTATTTTAAGAAAGAATCCAGACATCCCTAACACATCATCCTTTAATGTTGCATCTAATTCCATTGAACGAGAATGGACAAAACGCGTAGAAACACGAGGAAAATAGAACGTTTTTTGCAGAAGAATTGATAATAAACGAATTTGTTTCAATTTTCCCTTGGAAATCTTCGTTTATAAGTTTTCCCACAGAACTAAAGAAATCGTTGAATTTATCACAGTCGATATCAGTATTTGTTTTTTGCGTGTTCTTATTTGAAGGGATTACTTGCTTTAGCGCCTTCCAAATTGTACTAGGTTTAGAGACGTTTGAACGGATTAGGTCAGAATAGTATCGAGAGCGATTTTTGCGAATTTCACGAGTAACGGTATTACGAAGACGTCTATATTCATTCCAGTCAGAAGCACTGTTTGTCCGTCTTGCTTTTTTATTCGCAAATTCACGTGCATATATTAAATTTAGTATTTTATCAGTCACCCATCTATTGGGGGTAGATTTTACTCGTCGTTTATAGAACGGAGCATTATTATTGCAGATTTTTACAAATTCAGATTGCCAAATCTTCCATGCCAAATTAAGATCAGTCATGTTAGGAATTAAAGATGACATGAAAAAAGATGAACATATTTCTTGAATGAATTTATCCTTGTTAAAAAGTCTTAAGTTACGACAGTGTACATATTTTTGATTCTTCTTTCATCATTTTGTTTCTTTAAAATTGTTGCCGTTAAAAAGTGATCACTCAGGGTCAACTGGTAAACTTTAGAACTGTAATGCATTTCAGGATTGGATGTATAAATAAGGTCTATCAGTGTTTTTGAATGTTTGGTAATACGAGTAGGTGTAGTAATTAGTTGTTTCATCCCAAATAACCGTTCTGCTAAATCAAGTTTACTTGATTTTTACCTGTTAGGCTGCAAGTAATCAATATTAAAATCTCCTAACAAAATGACATACTTAGAGATCTTAAAAGCTTGACCAATAACATCTAGCAAATCATCAATATATTCACTTGATGCATTCGGAGGCCTGTAAACGGATCTTATTAAAATAGTTTTCATTCCGAGAGAAATTTTCACCCATACACTTTCAATGCTACCAGACACTGGCTGAAATACTTGCGGTTTTAGGGATGTTAAAATATACATAATTACACCTCCGCCATGTCGGTGTCTGTCGTGTCTAAAATGCACATAATGTTCTATGGACACCTCAGAATCAAGTACATGCTTGTCAAGCCAAGACTCGGTTAAAGCTAAAACATGTGGCCTGAAACGAAAGCACATTTGGCGAATCTCATCAACTTTCGGTATTAAACTGCGTACATTAAGATGCGCCAAAATTGTACCCTTAGCTTCTAATAAGCTTGGCAACTCATCAGCTAATGAGTACACGTTATTTATTATCGGAAGCTTTGGGTCGTTATTGAGTACGGTAGGTAGGTTGAATGACGTGGAGTTTTCATCGCTAAACTAACTCAATTGATTCTGTACCATTATGAATATGATAAGATTTGGCAAGCAAGTCTATGAGATGTGCAAAATTGCTCTGCAGAACTCTACATCCCCGTTTGTTCAAGTGTACCCCATCCCGACCAATGTGTGAACAATCAATATTGATATTGTCAAGATATGACCATTTGTTATTTATACACATAACCTGTATGGCAGCGTTAACTAATCTAATTTTCCTGGCTTCATATGATGCACACTTCCTAGCTACAACGGAACTGAATATGATATTTTTAACATTTGCGTTATTTTTCAAGATTTCTTCTAGTTTTCTGAGAGTCTTAATGATGTCATGAGCAGATTCACGTTCTATGTGATTTGTGCCAACATGTACTAGCACCGCATCATCAGAGACGTTAACTGCATTTCTCAGAGTCTGATCGATTGTGTAACATTTGGAGTTTTTACGAATAGAAACATGTGTGGTCTTTTGTATTGCATTGATGTCAAGTCTCTTCGTCATGGAATCACCAAGAATAGTGAGACCCAAGGACGATTTTGAACGAAGATGTTCTGTAGTCGTCGGGTTTCCACACTGGGCGATAATTGGTGTAGAAATGTGTGATGTATTCACTGGCTGAGGAGCACTGACTAGCTCACATTCCTTGAAAGAGACATCACCTTCATTATCAGATAAAGACGATTCTGATGTAGAACACGTTGTGTCATCAAGACATATATCACCAGGCCCATCGTCGTCGGAAGGTATGATGTTTGATGCGTCCGAAGTGCAATCAATGGTGATATATGATTGACAGGAGTTCGATGATTCATGGTGATGGGTTCCATTCACCATTTGCTGTTTAAGGTGGGAGTTTTCCTCTCTAAGTCTGTCACATTCATGAGTTTTATGGGATAATGCCTTATGAAGATCTGAATGTAATACCAAGAGCTGTTCAAGTTTGATGTTTATTGCGTTTACCGTTTCTGGAAGAACACGACAAGTGGGGCAAGTCCAAACGGTAGGGTATTCACTTTCTAGGTCGCCAGTGCAGTTCCAGTGGAACCACTTAACACATAAAGTACATTGCACCATAGATTGGTCACTATGTTTATTGCTGTAGATACACTTATTAGAACATTTCTTTGCTCTGGAGTCGAGGTATTGTCATTAGATTTACTCAGAATATTCAGAGCAGCACTGGCAGTATTTTGGTTCGATCCCACCGTACTCGAATCACTTGTGGATCTAGATAATACAGGAGATGATGATGTCTGGTCAGCGGAGATTAATACTTGACCAGCTGTCGACGGGACACTAGTTAAGGATTTTCGTTTTATCGAGCTGCGAGTATTCTTTGACTTTCGTTGACTGGCTGCAGAAGAATTATCATTTGTTCTAGGGCACACGGACTGCTTTGCTAATGCCTGCTTCCTTTCACTCACGGCGTTGGCAATTCCGTTTGCCATGAACCAACTATCACAATTTCTAACCTCATCTGGAACATTATTTAATTGTGAAAGTTTACTACGGATATCTCGTAGACATTTGTTTTATTGTAAATATGTTGGTTTCATGTAAAGTCATTTTATTTACTTTGCCATCCACTCAGCTTTGATTTTCTCACAAAGATCACCATGGGCTTTTAATAGTGAGGGCTCAACGGAGTCTCTTTTGAGTCTTGCAGCGCGAATGAGCGAGTTGTTCATGATCCCCCGTTCAGGCCCTAACGAGCCAACACGTATTGTGATTGACGCGTGAATGACGTCGTGGAGGTAAATATGCGGGATTAGGCGTCACAGGTGTTGTCAACAGGCTGGAATCCACGACGCAATAATTCCTTTGTGATGTGTATAACACCACAAATGTCCTTATATCTGATTGAAGTCTAAAATACACGGGTTATACCCTCATGGATAACATTTGGTTGATGTTTTAACTGATGTATCAGATATCATAAGTCTAAATAATAAATATCTTGATATCAGAATAAACAGACCAGCATTACTTATCATTCGGTCAATGTTGAGAAATATTTTGTATAAACTTTAAATAAATAAAGGATTGAATAGTAACATTTTCAGCTCATGGTCATACCTGACAGATGACACTATTTTTATGGTTTATTTGGTTTGCAAATAATTCTTTATTATTTATGATTCTTTTGTTTCCCCAGCAAAGACTATCAATTGTCCCTTTTTTATTGTAAATCCTTAAATATCCATCATCTTTTGCATGACCTGAATATCTGGGAACTGGTGACACACCACATTGCTTAACAATCAGTAAGCCATCGCACAGGAGCTTATCTCCTGTATAAATAATTTATTCAAACGTATCACTAAATTTTCAAACCAATAGTAAAATTCTGAAGGATTGATTGGACCATATATTTTCATGTGGCTCGTGACTCCTAATTCATGGTTGAAAAATGGTAATTTATCATTCTTGAGCTATACTGCTAGTTATATGAGCTCAAATATCTGTTTCCTTGCAAAATGTGCATGTCACTGACGATTTGTAAAGAAATCCCTCTATCCTTTCAAACGGCCGGAAGGAGATTAAAAAAAGGACCAGCCACGACACTAAGTCCGAGTGAAAGTCACCAGAGCCAAAAGAAATAAAACCAGTTTATATGAAAGAATCATTCATTTGTTACCTTTCAACTAATATATCTTCTTTATATGGTTAATAGTTTTACCTGAGACACTTCTAGGAACAGATGACAGTTTTTAATGTAAAATTACAGAAAATAGGATCTCCTATAAATTCCCAACCTAGCTCGCTATGTACAACGTGACTGAAATAACAGTTGTATTACATGAATCCATATTATTATCTGACTTAGGTATCTAACTCTTCAATAAGTCTAAACGTTTCATCTTATAAAAAGCTATTTTCATACCTACTGTCAAGTCTAAGTGTCAAGTGTCTAATTCTGAAATGGGTGGAACTCATGAACCCAACTCTAAACAAGGGGTAGTAAACAGATCCTTTAGTTATCAGATCACCTGGCTACCAATGCTTCAGTCTTTTACACAAATTACTATAAAATAAAGAAAACGTTTGATCATTTAAAAACTATAAGTTAATGGTTAAGGCTAATCATATTTCGTCATTCAATTTTAAACTTTGCTCTCTGCTTGGTTTCGCAAATTTTTTCACTTAAAACCTCCTGAAAATTGTTAAAAATCCGGTCCCATTCTAAATGCTTACTTACACTTTTATTTGAAATATCGAAATTTCAAGTCAAAGATTTGATAAACTATTCAAACGAAAATTAAAAATACAAATAAGATTTTGTTTCAGTGGAATAATCACACTTTAATTTTACTGACCTGTGGGACACATTACAAAATTAATACTTTTAATAAAAACGTGTATATCCCATATGTGCATATTTTAAATTTAAACGCACTATGTTTTAAGTTATAAATCCGAAATGTTATACACTTGCCATTTCATTGGTTTCTCTCCATCAAATTTTATGTTAATTGTTATTTATTAACATGTAATATTATGACTTATTTTATCACCTTTATTTTTGCAATATGACATTTAAACTTGCCCGTGCTCTCTGTGTCGAAAGGTAATGCAATGCTTCCGGTTTCAATAATGAAGTTAATGTGCATTTATATAATTGTATTTAAAGTTTTTAATTTTAAAAAGAGAAGCTTAAATGTACTATATTTTTATGGCTGTAAACAGAAATCTTAAAGTCCAGCAATATATATTAAAGACTTACCTCCTCGTATTATCTGCAGATGCCGTTACAACTGTAAATTTTCAAACTGACTTTAATTTTTTTAATTTAAAATAAAAAATTAGGGGTTTAAGTAAAAATATTTAATTTAAACTGGATTTCAATCAAATTTAGAAAAATAAAAATGAATCCCCCATGCCGTTTCAGTGGAATAGGCCCACCGAAATTTTAATATGCTTCAGCTCAAAAAGCTTATTAATACTCAAAATATAAATGTTATTCGATATATTTAATTGAATAAACTATCTTCAAATAGTGAATTTTAAATTCAGACGAGACTAAGGAATGACTTGGAACCTGATAATATTATTCGACTAAGTTGATCAAATTGATGATTAGAGCTTATCTTGCCACTATAAACCCAAAATAGCAGAGCTTTTTAAATTTATATGCCCTTTTTATATTTTCAACTTTTAATTTAAAATTTGAAGGTTAAAAGTTTAAATTAGGCGAAGTAAATGATTTCATTGCATTTAACACTATACATTTCCACATATTATTTTCAAAATGTGAGACCTAAACCTTAACCCGTTATATTCTTTAAAATATCTGTACCGAGGTTAGTTAATAAAATTGCTGATTCCAGGCCTTTTGGACACTTTCAAGAGGGGTAATTATTTGAAATATGATCTCTATGGATAACTTTAACAGAAGCTAGCATTAAACTTTATAATGACGTGGGTGCAGCAAACTTGAAATTTAGGCCCTTTATGAAAATTGGCCCTAGGACTACAGGAGTTACACAAGGAAATAGGTTTACTCAAACACAGATTAATGATTAGTCTCAACAGACTTGTCGCTAGGATATATTAACAGGAGTGAATTCTTGATAAACTGACAAGTGTCGATTGAAACCGGACCTGTGATTCATTATGCAGACTAGTTATCAATATTTTTGTTGTTAATCGGGTCCCACGGTCACGCAACCCGCGATAAATTGTCAGAGATAACATATGTAGCATGAAGAAAAACATAATTGCGATGTTTTACCTCCACCTGCCTTAAGGAAGGTGGGTGGAGAGAGTGGTTCGAAGTAGCAGGTGCCAAAAGCCTAACAAACAGGTTTTATACAACTGAAACGTTAACGAACACCTCGGCAGATGTGAGCAGACGTAGCATTTAGTGCATATGAAGTTACGATTAGCGGACGTTTGAACAGCATGCTGTTCTGTTCTGTGTGATCTGCCTGAGTGACCATATGACGCAATTTCTTCAATAAGTCTGCATTACGCTTCCTATACGAGGAAATCACGAATTTAACGGCGAAGCATTATACTTAATCATCTAGAGATTTCCATTATATACATAGTAGCTGCTCCCGTGGAAAATCCACGGCTCTATCTGATGCATATTAATGTAGGGGCTGATAGGAACTAAACAACGCATATTTTAATCCTAAGGTTTTTGCAGAAACATTTTGTCATGTGTTTCACCTATATGATATAAAGATTACTTCTGCTAGAATTCTCCAGGAACACTCTCTCCCAAAACATTTCTATTCCAGAAATCACACCAAAAAAATTTTTTTATCCTGATAACAACATACGTCCGACAGCTTCATGGCTTGGAAAATATCGTAGATACAACGATTGTATAAAGGAGCATTCTACTGTGAAATTATAAGAAAGATGCTTTGTATTAGTTGAAGCCAGGCGACATCGTGAAACACGATGTTTATTCAGTGTAGTCATTTGAGGGTACAGTCTAAGGCATGTTAATAGACACATGCGTTATTTGTATACACCCGCATACGTCGTTGAAGTCTCTTGTACGCGAAACGTATAGCTTCCAATGTAAAAAAAAAAGATAAGCCCAAATATATTCCAACAGTATTAAATTTTTTGTTTAAGTACTGTAAATTGTCATGGAATAAGCAGGTTTTGATGCAAAATGGACAACTCTCCCAGATAAAAAGAAAGCAGGTAGACATATTTCGATGAAAGCATTTAGCAAGGAAACTACTTCAGCCTTGGTTCGTTGCATTGTCTTTCAGCAAATTAACTCAAAATGTAATATACAAATTTTGCTGAAAACTTGTAGAGGGATAGAGTAAAACTGCATCCGTAATCCATTACATTTTTGGAGGTAATCGGAATCACCATAATAATTTTTTTAAGTGTCATAATCACAATTCCACAAAAGAATAATAATAAGGGATATTCCTTTGTCCCCGAGTAAAGCCGCCCATTCGTATACAGTAGTTCTGCTTCTCGCCTGGTGAACCCATGTTTCTTAACTATGACAATGTTTTACATGAAACGTGCACGTATAAACGAACGACTGATTAGTAGATTCTGGCGGGGATTTCAAAGTTTCCAAGAGACAGAGGATATTTTTTTTCAAACAACTCATAAATCAGCCGAAGTATTAAAACAATGGTTGTCATGGAAAGATGCTTCTGAATGTATAAAAATTAACATACCTGTAAACCTATAAAACGGTGATCGTGTAAAGGGTCTCAGCTTTGTGTGTCCACTCAACGGAAAGTGCTCCCTATTAAAAGAATCATGTGGACATGTGTTCCGCGCTTGAATTTAAAATCTTTACTTCCTTTTGACAGGGTAAACTGCCTTAACAGGCAATATAATGGAAATGGGATTCACTTGGGATTACAGGTCGTCTCCTGAAAAACCGTGACAGGCGAAAATGTTTTTGCTTAACATTTGTAAAGGTTTAGGGTAAAGGCATATCAATAGTCGATTTCATTTTGGGGGTAATAAGAATCACAACAATATATATTTTCTTATAAACCATTATGACAAAGGACCATTCCTTTCTCCCCGTGTGGAAGCCACCTATTCGTATTTATTTGTTCTGCCACTCGCAATGTGAACTCGTGTTACTAAAGCATGACGGTGTTCACACATAAAACGCATACACGTGAACACATGACTGATATTAAAGGAGATTCTGATGGAGGTCTGTACGCCATGGCTACAGATTCTAGTTTGTTATCAATTTAAAGATGTACTGGTAAAATTTTTCATGTTTCACCGTCCCTACAGACAACGGATCTTAACATGTATATGTAAACCCTCGACCCCACCCACACCCAACCCGAATGATAATTAAGTTGTTGGGTTTCTTTTGAAAAAAAAAAACTTCATAAAAACATGAATTGGCCGAACTTTTGAAACCATGGTTATCATGGAAAGATATTTTAAATGTATATAAATCAACATACCTGTAACCCACAAGAAATTTGTCAAACGATAGTCACACATCTCTGGAATCAGTGCCCAGTGTTGACCAAACTGAAAAGCTCCGCATTGAAAGCGGAGTTGTTACGACCCATTATGTAATAACCGGCCCATAATGTAATAACGGCCCATATTGTAATAAAAACGACCCATAATGTTATAAACATACCCTACCCATAATGTAGTAATACGAGAAGTGGGAAAAACGGCCAATATTGTTATAACACATGTTTAAGCTCAAGAATAATCCCAAATCTAACAGGCGAAATGTCGTTTGAGAATACCTTCTAAAATGACAGCCATTTTGGTTTCTCATTAGTATTAGTGCAGTCATAACGGAAATCCAGTGAATCAGTCAACATTTATGTTGTCTACGTAAATTTGACATGAATTTAATCATAATCTTCTAAACTTCATTTTTTACAATATCTTTCCTTTCTGCACCTTTTAGCCCCCACCATGCTGATTTCAGTAAAGGTGAGGTAAAGTCAGTACAATGTTACTCATTTATTATCACGGTATTGGCCATTATTATAATATTGGCCGTTTTTACAACAAAATAGGCCATTTCTACTACAATTATGACTATTGTTACGATATGGGACGGTTACGGTTATTACAATATGAGTGTGAATCATGAACGTAATAAAAACCGTCCCATATTGTAATAACGGCGAATATATATATATATATATATATATATATATATATATATATATATAGAGAGAGAGAGAGAGAGAGAGAGAGAGAGAGAGAGAATACTAAACCCCTAACAACAGGCCAACGGAATGGGGTGAGGCATATTGCTCAGATTCATTTCGTAAATGGCGACATTTCTGTATTTCTTTGAGGCCACGACATTTACATAATGATATGAATTGTAATTAGCAAAAATAGTAAATAGCAATATAGCGCATGACTAAGTAACTGTGAAGCAAACTTTACTCCTTTCCCACAAATTTACTAATACCGATCATTTGTGGGTAACCGGGGGGGGGGGGGGGGCTGGTGTTAGACCGTGAGGAGTGGGGTTGGGGTAGCGGGTAGGGTGGATCGAGAAGGCTGAGGGAGGCTTCACTTGCGATCCCTCGGCGATTGTAAACATCTGGTTTTACATGAATTGTACAAATAATTGTTATAATTACTGGGAGGCACTCTCCATGGCTCAGCTGGTGGCGTTCGGTCTTTATAGGTCTTTATAGTTGTTCGTCGATCCTTTAGGTAGACAAAATAACTGTCAGTCTTATAGTGCTTCAGTATAACATATCAAGATAGGTCTTGAAAAAGTTTTGTTTTGTTTTTATACTACACTACTGAGTTAAACCTTATCTGTAGAACGTTTCTGAGTTTGAAGGAATAAGGTATATATTTTTTTGTGGATACAACCGCTTCTTTAACTAATCTTAACCTGTTTGCATATTTGCATAAATCTATTTCGCACTGACATTTAAATTTTCTTTTTATATTTTAAACAAGAATTAAAATAAAATGTTTACAAAATTAGAGTTTTGAAGGTTTATCTGATAAAATTGTCAACATATTTACATTTTGGGGATATATATATATATATATATATATATATATATATATATATATATATATACAAGTATATTAGCTTTAATGGACTCCTAAATCCTAGAAATTTACCCTGGAGAAGGTGTTTTCTGCAAACCAAAATTACATTCAATACCTGTTTTTTGTTGGGTTTTATACAGACGCCAACAACCGTATATATATATATATATATATATATATATATATTTATATATATATATATATATATATATATATATATATATTCATTTTAAAAATTATCCTGTAAATACTTTATCATCACATTTAGACACTGATTCAACAAAAGGATAAACGTGAATCATTGCCATATTTCGCTGATATAAGCTTGGTCACAGTTTTAAACAGTTAGTTATTATGTATATCCATTGGTTTTTCATACTTGTATGTTCACTTACACATTCGTGTCACTAGAAGTCAATATTTGAATTGCCTAATTTATTTATTTATTTATTTATTTATTTATAATACATATTTAACCAGGATAGCCTATTCAGCAAAAGCTGTTTTTCAATAGGGTCCTGGTCTAGATGATATAGATAAGTACACAGATAAAAAAGCAAATATGAAAGAACTGAAACTAAAATACATGCATACATAAAAAACAGTTATACATACATGGTTTAAAATGATCATAGAAAAAAAATTCTTAAATGATATACACGAATATTGAGTAAATAAATTTAAATAAGAGGCCTGACTAAAAATTAAAACATGTAAGATCGTGATTTCACAATAAATATATTACATAATGACACAGTAATATAGGTAATGAATACAAAGACGAAAAGGCACCTGTGAACAAGCTATGAAAAATTATATGGCATAAATTGCTTGTACAATGATTTAAACTGGCAGAGACTGGTTGCAGATTTGACACTTACAGGTAAAGAATTCCAGTGGATGGGACCAGCATATGCAAGACTTGCTTTGAAGGATTCTCTGTTTGGTTTAGGTAATGATAAATTGAAGCCCTGAGAAAAACGAGTATTATATGCACTATTAACACGGCTGAACGTATGCGTAAGAGAGGGAGGGACATTACCAGACAAACATTTAAAGACCATTAAAGAAACAAAATATTGGTATCTCTGTTTAACATTCATCCAATCCAATTTTGCAATCAATGATGTAGAGGATATATTGGTATCATAAGTTTTAGTAACGATTCTAGCAGCTCTATTTTGAAGTTTTTGGAGTTGTAATAAATACGTTTTGGAGGAATTACCCCAGACAGATATACAATAATCAATGTGACTCTGAATTAAGGCATTGTAAAGTGTGTTTAAGCTAAAGACATCTAAGGTTTTACTTAATCTGAAAAGGAGACCTAGTTTTGATACTATTTTGTCGCACACCAGTTGAATATGTTTTTTCCATGTAAGACCAGCGTCGATGATAACACCTAAAAGCTTTGTGTGGTCAACCGGCATCACTGTAATGTTATCCATGGAGATGTTCAGTTGATTTCCATTGGTTTTAGACTTGGGGCCAAATAATATGAATGATGATTTTTGGGGATTTATACTCAGTCGATTCTCTCTAAACCATTTAAGTGCAATTTCGAGATTTACTTGTAATGACTCTATAGCTTTAGCGGCTGAATTCGCTGAAGAATAAATTGAAATATCATCAGCATAAATGACGCATTTCTCACTGAGGAACATTGGAAGATCATTTAGATAAAAAAGGAAAAATATAGGTCCAAGGACAGTGCCCTGTGGGGTACCTATGTCCAAGGTGCGTGGTTCTGAAAGCAATCCATTAGAATAAACCACTTGCTTACGATTAGACAGGTAGTTTTCGAACCACATAAGCGGTATACCTTTTATGCCATAGTCGCTCATTTTTGTAAGTAAGACAGTATGATCAAGGCTATCAAAACCTTTTTTTACATCGAGGAAACATGCGGCGGTAACATTATTGTTATTAAGACTGATTAAGCATTCGTCAATTATGCTGTGCAAGGCAAATGAAGTTGAACGATTAGGAAGATAAGCGAATTGTTTATCCGAAAACAGATTATTACTTTCAAAAAACGTGATGAGGCGCGATTTAACGAATTGTTCTATTATTTTTGGCACATGGCCTATAACTGAGATCGGTCGGTAGTTATTTGGATCATCCTTACATCCAGATCCTTTGTATATAGGAGTGATCCTAGCGGTCTTCCAATCTGCTGGAAACTCGCCGGTTTGAAGTGAGATGTTAAATATGTGGGCTAATGGAGCTGAAATATAAGGTGCGGCTATCTTAAGGATAAATCCTGACATTCCCAGTATATCTTCTTTCATACTGGAGTTTACTTTCAACAACTGTGATAAAACAAATTGACTCGAAACTGAATTAAAATCAAAAGATTCCAAATTCGGGTTACCAATATGATCGCAGGTAAATATTGTTTTCGGAAATTTATCGTTAATATTTTTTCCAACAGAAGTAAAGTAATGGTTAAATTTATCAGGGTCAATCTTTCCGCTTTCTTTATTCGAGGAGGTTTTCGAAGGCAGTATGTGTTTTAAAGCTTTCCACACACAACCAGGGTTGGAGCCATTTTTTTGTATCAGCGTGGCATAATACTGGCTACGAGTGGATCTGATAAGATTTGTAACATAATTTCGCTGATGTCGGTACGCAGACCAGTCATTACTGTGATTTGTTCTTAATGCGTTCCGATGTGCATAATCACGCAAGTGAATCTCATTAAGTAAATCATTATTGAACCATTTATTTTCGCGAGCTTTGGTGCGACGTCGAATAAAAGGCGCGTTGTTATTGGAAATTCTCAGAAATTCATAGCGCCACATTTCCCAGGCTAAGTTTACATCAGAAAGTTGCATAATTCTTGAAAAAAAATTGGATTTCGATAATTCATCGATAAATTTGTATTCATTGAATTTACGAAGGGTACGGTAATATCCGGATTTTGTAACTGTGACCCTAGGTGGTCTATTCAAAACGGTAGTCACAAGAAAATGATCACTTATACATAAAGGATGAACTTTCACATTTGAATGCATGCTAGGATGTGAAGAAAATATCAAGTCGATCATTGTAGAGGTGAGCTGAGTAATACGAGTAGGCTCTGTTACAAGTTGTTTAAGACCTAAGATTTTTTCGAGCAAGTCCAGTTTACTAGCAATATAAGTTTCAGAGCGTAAGCAGTCTACATTGAAATCGCCAAGTAATACAACACGTTTGAATGAGTTAAGGGCAGAAGCAAGTAAATCGAGTAATTCATCAATGTAACTGGAACTGGAATTAGGCGTTCTATATATAGAACCGATTAAGACCGGTTTTCTCCCCAAAATTATTTTAACCCATACACATTCAACGACATTTGAGTTTAAAGTGACCAACTCCGGTTTTAACGACGATAACACATACGTGAGAACTCCTCCGCCATGCCGATTCCTGTCTGATCTAAAAATCGTATAATCATCAATTTGTATCTCTGAATCAAAAACGTGGTTATCTAACCATGATTCTGTTAATGATAAAACATGAGGGTTTAAACTAGAACACAAGAGGCGAATCTCCTCTATTTTGGGTAGCAAACTACGAACGTTAAGATGACCTAATATGGTACCCTGGTTAGCTAGTCGATATTGCTTAAAATCAGAATATATACTTGGGTTTTGAGACAAAATAGAAGGAAGAGAGGGTGGAATTTCATTATCGGGTGTAACTGGTTTGGTGCTAGGTAATGCTTGATAAATATCTGATAAGTGAGAGCTTGTTTGTTCTGTAATACAAACGTTAGGACTTATAACCTGATCAGAGTACACATATACTGAATTCCTTAGTAAATAATCATCTGTTATATGGATGTTTTTGTTTGATCTCCGTGAAAATTTTGAGATTCCATTAGGCTGTCTTCACTAGTGTACATCGATTTTTGAAAATATCGAACGCTAGAGGCGATTTGTCCGGTCATTGCAATTGTGCCGAATTTACTAAAATGTATACCATCATATCGATAGTAAGACCTTTTCAAAGGTGGTGAGCAGTCACAAAATATGATATTCTCAAGGGATTCACATCTCTTTCTCAGTTCATTGTTTATAATGGTGATTTTTCTATTTACAATGCTGTCATGTAAATATTTAGGGATTGCCAAACTGACAATTTTACAGTTGGTGCTGCTTCTAGTGTTTTGCAGCATGTCAGTATATTTGTTAACAAAGGTTAGGGTGTCATCACGATAAACGTTGTTTGTGCCTACTTGAACCACTAAACAATCATCATTTGACAAATCTTTTGCAGTTTTTGGTAGTTTGGACAAAGCATTATCAAGTGTGAGCCCACTAGTACTTAACACAGAAATTTTCTTGTCACATAAATGGTTAGCCACACTGGAATAGGAGTCTCTCACTAAGGAATCACCAAATATTAAGACACGACTTTTTGATTGAATATCAATAAGTCCATTTGTATTGACATAAGCGGAAGAACTTGACTCTGCTGAGCTTTGTAGACCAAGGTCTTCTGTAGGTGTTGCTTTGTTAGTGTCACCATTTTTTTTGTTTCTCTGCGTGATAAGGTACAGGGAAGGTCTCGTTCAAAGATGGCCAGTCGTCACAAGAAGTGTTCGCTCTATTAGCAGAAGAATTATCACGTTTTCTGATAGTCCCAGTAGAGTGACGTCTTGAGTGGGATGATACAACTTCAGACCAGGCTTGTTTGTTTGATGAATCCTGCAGAGTTGTCGACATGTTAGGTCTCTCACTGGAGGTTTTGGATATACTATGGTTCAATTCTGCACATTTACAGGATTTGTCAGACAATTCTCGGAGGAGTTTTTCAGTAGTTGACTGTACTTTAAGACATTCTTGTAATTCTTCTTTCATTAATTTGTTTTCCTGTCTGAGGGACTGAAGTTCACAAAGAATATGTTTAAGTTGCGTTGGGATGTTTCGGCAGTTTTTACAATTCCATATCAGGCCTTCATCCCCAGGCTGTATGTTCATACATGTCAAGTGAAACCAGTTGTTACAAGAACAACACCTGATCATCTCTCCCTGTGAGATATTGTTGTGTTTACAGTTGCGAATATCACATATTAGATTGTTTTGTGAGTCATCTGTTGACGTATCAATGGTAATATCGCTGCTCTTGCACTGAGGAGAGGGGTTGTCAACATTTTGTGACGGAGCAGAGATTTGGTTATTTTTGTTGCCATAAACGTTTGGCCATTTTTTATTTGCACACTGTGAACAGTATAGATCATCATCGATTCTTATTCGAACACTGGCATTTTTCTTATTACAGTTCACACATTTGCTATGTTTGTTTGGCTTTGTCATGATTGAAGTCACGGGGAAGACGATTTGCGTGAAGTTAATTTGCGTGAAATTTTAATTTTAAAATAATTGCCGTTTTATCCACCTGCGATTTTATTACAATATGGGTCGTTTAACCAACTTGCGATTTTATTACAATATGGGCAGGGTATGATTATTACAATATGGGCCGTTTTTATTACATTATGGGCCGTTATTACATTATGGGTCGTTTTTATTACAATATGGGCCGTTATTACATTTTGGGCCGGTTATTACATTATGGGTCGTAACAGGAGTAATGTGGTCTTTGGATTAAAAATCTTTACTTCCTTTTGAGAAAGAAAAATCGTTTAGAGGTCTTACAATTGATATGGGGGATCAATGGGGATTATAGTGGACCCGCATGACCGCATATTGCACGGAAATGCCTTTTGGGCAGGACATGCGCTCTCGCCACGGTCTAAACAGGCCAGTGAAAATCCATGAGGCGCCACCTGAAAAAGCGTCACAGGCGTGGAGGACCTTGCAGCTCAACAGAAATAGGAGCACCTAATTGGGAAAATATTAAAATTATTAATTATTCAGTTTAATAGGGCATAATCCCTTAAAATAAAACAAACTTGTCCTAAAGGAGCACACCACCGATACGTCTGCCGAATTTGGAGAGTCAATCAGAACGGAAGCAAGTAAACCGTGGTCTAGAAAAACCCAACTCCGCAATAATTATATGGATTTTATTACACATCTTACATCACTTACAGTAACACTTTCATTTACAGACTGTTACTCTACCAATGTACTAGTGCAAATCCTAACAAATGCCTTGTGCTCTCGGGGATGCACTTAAAAGATATGAATAAAAAAAATAACGTGTACGATTCTACGTCTATGAAATAAGACCATGTGAAAATGAGTGCTTATATCGGTTAGCCTATTAAGGTGCAATAAATACTGCGATACACTTAAAGCGATATCGAAAACGTATTGACGATTATTCATTGTGTATCATTTTCTTATTAAAACATGTGTGGATAAAGTTTTCGTTAACAAAACGAGACCAATATATATATATATATAATTATATAAATGTATGAGTGTTTGTGTGGTACATATATACATGCATATGTATACACATGTATATATTCATATATATGATATAAAAACAATCAGAGTTCAAATAATGGATGATAAAGTGAAATAGATGCTCTGATGAGCACACAAAATGAAAAAAAACAAGCAATGCATATGTTAATGGTAGAAATATATAAAATGAACATAAATGTCAACAGTAATAAACGAGCATCGTTCGCAATATCCGCGTCTATCATCGCGCCGGCGGGTCATAAAAGCACTGACAGGTGTATATACATCCCTCATCTAGACAATCATACAACAATACATCGAATCTTATTTAAGTCCATAAAAGCCAACAAAAGAAACAAATGTAGCTGAAGTTTATAAACAGTTCATATTTAAGTGAGGTTGTATTAGTATTTTTAGCAGTAATTGTGTTTCATTGATACGACGAAACAGCATGCTAAGCGTATCGATGACCGTATCGATGAAGCGTATCGATATCTATCGATATATCGGTATATTGATACAACCCTGGTAAAAATGCTTACCCGCGAGGCATGGTGCTGGCCCTAACAATATTTTGCAAGGTCTCCTTTAAATGTACCGAAAATTCCGACGGTCCATCACTAATTACGAGCTTTTGGTATCAAAGGAATGTTGCTCATAGCTACAATTTCTTTTCGGTTGACCCATAAACCAGATTTCCAGAGCTTAAGATCCAAGCTTTCCAGTCATGTGTAAATTTGGAAGTATGGAAGCAAGTGAGAAGATAAGAAGACGACTATAAAAATGGAGAAATGTACCACGTGTCCTGTCCAGCTAGATGTCCCGTAATTAATTGAAAATATATCTTAAGCAACTCCTTTCATGCATCATATACCCAGCTGCAATAAATTTCTTAACCGAGCCTGACGTTCATCACACTTATTATTCTGCCAGGGTAATAATGTATTTCTCCTGGTTTAAGGACTTGGTTAGTTGGTAATTTTACTCTCAAAGCTATGGAAGTATCTTGATAAGATTGATAAATTTATTTAGAATGGTATAGGTAACCAGGCTCATTATTGTTCAAATTCTTTTTTACCATTGTGAAATGTGTTTATCCCGGCCGATCGCAAGAGTTATTTCCTTGTATTAGGCGTCTCTGTGCTGATGTACAGAGCCAACCTTTGATGCAACCATGCAACATTTTCCTTTTGGCTTTCAATCATATATATTTCCTATGCCTGTTTAGCACACACCAAAATTAGTTCAGGGTTTCCGCCGAGGTACGTAAGTGGTCTCCTGTCTTATTACCAATGACGTCAGTTCTGTCATATGATGTATAGTAATGATGATATGAATTTCTTTGTTAACAAACAGTTAAGGGAGGGCACAACGCCCTGGCACAGGTAAACACGTGCTAGTAGACGTCATGCAGAAGTGTAGGGAACAAAATAATTTGTGACCAAAATGTGGCACTGCTTTTTGTCATTAGAGTGGCCTAATCACCAATCTGACCTTTGTTAACTAAAGATTATCCCTTGGAATTTTTTTTTAATGCCAGAAAACGTGGATGTCATCGCACACAGACTGCTTGTTTTGTTTATATCAACGTGTTTGATAGGGGCCCGATAAAATAGCGACAATTTTAACAAGGGCATCTGCGGGCAAGAAAATAAGCCAGAACTTTACAAATGGCGATTAGCTACAAATGAACTTTCTACCTCCGTATATATGCAACCTACCACATTAGATTACATGTTTTTCCCTTTTATCAACATTGCTGTATTTACAAACAAGATGTTTATAAACAAGTTTACGCAGGCCGTATAAGAACCTTTCATAACCAGAATTACCCTAACATCATTAATATATACACAGAGGAAGCCAGAAATCACATAAGTTCCTTTTTAAATAGGAGAGTGAATATAGAATAATATTTCATAAAGTAGAATTTTAAATAAGTATATTTACTGAACACTGTTATTCATAAATAATTAAAAATGGTAAAATATACAATAGTGTTTATCAGTGTTATTCTTTTCTATGACATGATGTCATATCCTTTAACATAAATTATCACATATTGACAGAAAGCGATGGCAAACTTGTGTGTATTTATATGTTACTTACGTTATTTGTACTTTGGGCCATGAAACCTTTCTACAATAAATTTTTGTTGTTGTTGTTGTGAATAGGCAGCTTTAAGCGTATTTTGCCGTATTGCATTCTATGTCCCAGACGGAGGGGGCGCAGAGGGCAGGTTCCCCTTCTGAAAGTGGCACAGTTCTGCAACATTTATAATGTTCCTCTATTCTTTATGGTTTATTAACTTATCATTTGAATCAAGAATCGTTTCCTGTGAAATCCGCTCTGTAGTGACTATTTATAGAGTCAGTAAAAAGTACGTACTTGTGAAATATTAATAAGAACTGGCAATTAACGGGAATATGCTTATACATTTGAGGAATAATTCAAATTTACTTAAACTGTCGTCCAATTCATGTGGACCATAAAGTTTTCCATTCCGGATACCGAGTTCCTCGACATCTGAGATCCAAGAATGCATGTGCTGCATGCTCATACGTTTAATAGATTCGGTAATCATAATTCGGTATAATGAGTATTAAATAATTATAATAATTATTAAATTATCATAATAAACATTAGTTAATTATATGTGTATTTGAATACTGGAGAGGAAGACCAAAAATCAAACGGCATTTGAACAAGCAGGCAAACCATTTCATCCACACTGAATATATCCAACTAAAATGCACCCTTTATTTCTTATAATCAGTATCGCTTTTTCCTTTGAATACACGTATATGCAGATATATACACATATTTTCAAAGTTACATCTGCAAATAACAAATTAAAGTCAATACTACTATGTATTAAAATAACCTGTAAAATAATTAGCAAAATACATAATAAGGCTAAACTAGTCAAAGCATCAGAGATTCCTTCTCACAATATTAATACAAGAAGACAATTATTTTTTAATTATTTCAGGATAATTTTCTTTAGAAATATCAAGAAAACCCATAGCACAACTACATCATAAAACGGTAAAACCAAGCGTTAAGTGCCTAAAGAAAATTTAGCTCTATTTTTATATTTTTTTCATATATACTACTTAGTCAAATTTTCCGGAGGATTTGGTAAATATGTGAAAATAAAGTATGGACACACGTTGACAACCATTTGAATTAAATTAATTAAACATTTGGGCAGCATTAAATATTATACAGTGAGAGACGGACTACTGAGACTTCTGGTAATCTCCCAAAAACATCTTCTACTGCCTGTCAAACGTGAGTCCTTATTTGTCAGTGGTGAATATACCGCTACTCTTAACTTACCTCTCAATATTGGAGTTTGACTTGGGAGAAGCAGGTCCTCTTTCTTAACTCCGCCAGTCCTAAAAAGACGATATGGTGATATCTAGACAGGAACACAGATATTTTAATGTCTTAATGATATCTAGACAGGAACATAGAAATTCTAATGTCTTAATGACCGGTTATGAATTCTGAATGTTAACTTGCCGGTTATGAAAGCATAGCACGCTCTGTTTCCTTTTTGCAGGCGGATTGCTGGTGTGTGCTCATGCTCCCATCATTAAGGTCTTGGTATCAGTGCTGCGTTTTCTGGGTCTGAACTGGGAGGGCGTGCTGGATTTCTTCGCGCTTGGCTTTGTGTCTCTTTTACAAATATCTTCACAGACTTCGCTTATATTTCTGCTTACAACATCTGAAGGTCAGATACCTGGAAACAAACTTCTTCTCAGCTTCTGTCGTTGATAAGGCAGCCGATGCTGGCCCGGCTTGTTGGAATCTACGTGATCGGCTCGAGTTCTGGCAGTCATATTGGTCATTGAGCTGGAGCCTTCATTGACACCAATGATTCCTATAACTTTGCGAAAGATCAAATGTATTCTGTTTGAGAAAGATAGTTCCCTGATTGGCGACTTAAAGACGGACAGACATACAAGGAGATCACTACAGGGCTCCGCTTGAAAAGGGGGCTATAATAAAAAAACTATCAATACTTTTATTACTTTTATTACAGGTCCATCGCCTATCCTTTGAAAAGCAAAAAACAGATTCATTAATAAAAATTCCATCGTATGTTATTTCAAATAATAAAAATATAACAGCTATTCTGCAGACTCTGTATTTTATGTATTCAAACTCAACATCGGAGGACCACAATTTCTCCTGGGTTAAAATTTGCCGAAAGATAATTTCCTACTGTTAGTTTGAATCATGTAAAAACAACGAATCAATGAACACAGGAAATGCTTTGTATAAATGCTTGACAATTATAAAATCCACATTAGGTCACTAAAGTAATTCCTTCAATGTAGAAATACGACTCCATATGGTAACGAGTAATTATACAAACTATGAGGTTTCTCTCAGGCCTTTGTCTCATGTCTTTATCAATGATATTTTTTAAGTACTTGGGATGAGAAAACAGACCAGTAATCAATCCGCATTGTCGGTGATTGTCGAAGCGAGTAATATGAAACGAGATTTATTTAATTAAATGAGCGTCATCGACATTAAACTAGAAAAAAATTAAATTGAATATAACATAATCACTCAAGTATATTGCGAGTGGAATGATTGAATTTATAGTACCCGGTTCCCAGTTACTGATGACTAGAATAACCTTTCATTTTCTCATGAAACTGTGGTGACTGTTTATGAGAGCAAATTAATGCAACGGTTTGGTTTAAATTATTAGATAACAATATAAATATGATTTATATTATGTGACCATTAATCCATGAAATTCATAAAATAAATTACAAAATCAACTCGAATTACAAAAAAAAATCTAATCTTTTTATACTTTTTTTTCAAACCACTAACAGCCATTTTTCTCTGTGGATATTTCAATTTACAGGCACGTGCTATTTTTTGCCATATATCAGAGCAAAGTGCGAATTAATGGACTGAGAAAATATTTCATTTTATTTTTATAAGTGCCAATTGAAGTGTCTTCTATTAAACTACACAAATCCATTCAAGATATAGTTGTGTTGCACAGTTTTACTACTACCAGGCAGCACTACCTCTACAGCTCAAAGACATATATTGCTGAAAACAGGGCACTATTATTATGTGCATATACAATATTTATTAAAAGTCTGCCCCGCATAACAAATCTGTTCCATTGCAAGCACGGATATCTATATCTATATAATTAATACGCAGTTAGGTTTTTTTTCTAGACAAAGGTTTACTTGCATCCGTGGAAAATCCACGGTTCTATATGTGATAAAAAGTTTTGTAATGAGCTGGTAAGGACCGAATGTCGCATATTTTATCATGTGTTTTTCGCAAGGACTGTTGTTTATGATATAAAGATCACTTGTTCTAGGATCCTCCTTGAAACCCCCTCCCCTAAAAAGTAAAAAAAAACGGCAAATTATACTATTCAAGATATCGAACAAGGTTGTAGGTTATATAGGCTATACGAATTTGGCGTAAGAATGTTTTTTTCTTCCGATTAACTACATTGGCACGACGTCATCACTGCCAGATTGATGGCGTTTTGTATATATAAGCCATCTTTACTGTGAAAATAAGTAAAAGAAATTATATGACCCTATATAGAAAAGTGAAAATTAATGAAAGATAATTTATAAATTGAAGCGTAAAGGACATCACGAAACCTATGTTTTAGTTGTCAATTTATGGAAGTTTTGGGAAATAAAAACAAACACATATATGCCATTGAAAACTCTTGCAAGCAACAAAAGGACAGGCTCAGGCAAAACAGTTTTTAATTCTTGTCCTGAGCCTTGGTGATTGTCATCAAGTCGATCGGAAACTGATGATGCTCTTTGATAAACGGCAGGTTTACATTTTTCGGTGCAAGTCCGTGGCAAACAAATAAATTCGACCTTGGTTCGTTTATTTGTCTTAAGTAAAATTAATGCAAAAAAATATATCCCGATTTTTTTAAGAAAATTTACACAGGGTTACTGGAAAACCGTATGAACAATTCATAAGATTTTTCAGAATCAACATAATATAGATTTTTCTTGTCTACCATTATGACAAAAGAAGAAATCCTTTTAGAAGCCGCCCATTCGTATGAATTTGTCCTGCCATATGATGGGTGTTACTTTATAAACACAAAAGACATAACAGATATCCTTACACTATCTATATTATGACTAATTTTTGTGGCACTAAATCGTCGTCACGGCAACGCCTCGGAAAAGCACGTTCTTTGTATTAAGAAGAATGCCATGTGTGTCCTCAGTTTGGCATTTTCCATGTTCCCATAGATTTTGAGGAATTTGACACAAATTCACAAAAGGTCTATCGCAGCGCCATCTATCACAAACTACGTAACTGTGTGTACCCATGAGGTAAACTCGGCCCATGGTCAGACCGTCCCTCGGCGTGTACCTATAGACCCGTTCTAGCACAAGGACGGGTAATATGCTAGTAAAAAATACGTGTGAATATTAAATTGAATATAGAATAACAAATATTCATAAAAATATGTTTTGAAATAGACATAAATAATTGCTGTTAGAGGGGAGGTAATCTGAATATATTTATTACATCAGACCCGTGTTCACTTTTCTTATGACGTCCTCGTTTTACGTCCTCTAATTACACTAAGTAGTAAATCTTTATCTGAATTTAATAAGGTTTGTACAAACATATGTACAAGCCATACCTGAAAACGCATGGCTTAAAACAAACTTCGATAAGCTCATTTTTTATAAGCAAATTAATGTGCTAATCAGATATATCTTGTTTCAAAGGCATTCATAATAGCAGGGCTACAAAGACGTCACTTGTAAAATTGAAATTAGAGGATCAAGGTGCGGGCATTATGATATAACGTACAGACATCAGTCGATCGGAACTACTTCAATATAATTATGTCCAACTAGAGTTGGCTTTTCTCATTATAAACCAAAATAAAACTGCGAGTCGTTATGATATCCAATTACCGGCAAGTCCACTTTGGACCGAAAAAGCTACTGAGGAGTTTAATTAAGTGCTGCATATGCAACCAGAGCCCACTTAGAGAATCATTATTAGCTACGTCCGCTTGGTTAAAGTAGCTTTTGCTGTAAGTATTTTGTTATTAAGACTCTCATTTCGGGATGATGTAGTGGCCAATCAAGAAAATAGTCTTTTAGGACAGAGGAGTACATAATTGAAATTGTCATCTTGAGTGGACCTGTCGTCTTCAATTATTAAGAATAAGAATGTGATTGAGGCACATTTGTTATACTTTGAATAAGCTCCCCTTAAAATAACAATGTTCCTGCAGTTGTTGTCTAATCTTATTTCCTTGTGATTATCCACCATGGCCTGCCCACAGCCATTCAGACCGCGGAAACAACTTAACCACATGGATACGGCAAGCCATAAAGAAAAAAAAATACTAATCTGTGTTAAGGGCGGACTTTCTTCACTTAACTTGAACGAATTGGCTTTAATTTGGGAATGCTACGATGCACGATATATCTGATTTAAAGTAAGCTGTTGGTCGATTTAAAAATAACATATGGTATTGATCGTGTTTATCTAGTCCTTGATTACATTCTCAGCTATTAATCTTGGTAGTGACTTTGATATCGTTGGATCGCTGCAGTGTTGGTCTCTATTCTCGGAATCTAATGTTGCTTTACTTATTACCTATTGGAAATGATCTCGGGGAATTCGATTACTGACGAGTAATTACATATGGATCAACAAAGTCAGTTGATTAATTATATTACTTCTCCGACTTCTGGTTAATATCTACTCTTTATTCATCTAAGTTGAGATGTCTTTGTGCCTACAATGGTCTGCACCGGCACATAGTCCTTGAACCGTGTCCAAGAAAGCTGGCAATGCGGTGGCACATCTGAAGGCTATATCCATTAGATAACATAATTGTTTCCATTAAAACAATAATTTCAGGTGCATGTACAAGAAGACATAAATAACCTAAGGTTGCATTTTAAAGTTCATTTTCATATAATAAATCCTCCTTTAATGGCGGATGAGGGCGCGGTCACCGTTAGAGTGTTCCTCCCTGTTGGAGAGGGAGACTCGCGCTGTATCAACTAGCGCCGGGCTTATAGGTGGCATTTCTGTGGGCCTCTGGGCAGCGAGTTTTATTACCCCGTCAGCAACATTCGACACGGCCAAACTCTCAGTTGATATTCCAGTCTGTATACTCCGTGCTCTTATGCACACCGGTATCAAAACCAATTGCCGATTCACATGAATTCCTTTATTATTGGTGTTTAGTCGTTTAGCATTTCCTCAATGACCATTAAAATAAAAATCTTGAATATTAGCATGCTATTCTTGATTCCAAATTTTGGTTTCTGTGATGGGCGGGAAAAAAATCTGGCTTTAAGCACAGCCATGGCCCTGCTATAAGGTTTCATTTAAGATAATTATCCTTTGATTTTTTTCAGTTAAAACGGAAATTAAAAGACATTAAATGTAGGGTTTTCTGGGAAATAGATAAAAGTTCACACATTCTGGTTTAATGATCACGTTAATCTCTCAAGTGAAACATAAATATATCATTTTCTCTGTGCTATTTGCGCAAAAGCAAACACGTATGATTAAATAATGTTGTGCATTGACTTGATTTAAATTTGATACACAAATACTTCTCTTATATCCTTGGAGTTGTCATATGAAATCATTACGATTTTCTTTACATTTGTCATATTCAGAATAGCTACTATTAATCAGGTACTAATAAAATTCCTGAGCATAATCTAATTAATTTATGCCTTCATATTCCTTAAGCTGGTGAGTTTTTTCCGCAATTTAAATATATTTTTTTTAAAGCACTCAGTGACCCCAGAGAAGTTGAACGGAGTTTGTGTTTTCAACTATATCTTTTTCTCTGTTTCTTATCGGTCTGTTCCTCTGATTTTTGTAATCTACTCAAAGCTAGTTTACGATGGATTTTTAAGATAATAGGGGGATGTGAACCTTCAGATCTGGATCAGGATTAATATTAGACTCAGCAGTGTCAACACCATTACTTTATTGTACATTTATATCCCATAAAAAATACAATGGTGTCGACATCTGGTAATTTAAGTATGTAAATGAACAGTAAACTGGTAAGTCTTAGAAAAGGATCTTTCGAGGATAACTTGGATATAAACATTGATTCCTTTTCAGTATCTAAGAAAGCACGAATATTATTATCCGTTTGTACTTAAATCTGAATTTCTTAGTTTGGCCAGTCAACCCGTTTCACACTCCAGACACAAACTTGTGTATATATATATATATGTGTGTATATATGTGTGTATATATATATATATATATTGGTCTTGATGTGGACGGTGTCATTTCCTCGTTGGTTTAATGGTCGTTCTTTTCAAGTTAATGATAAACTTTAACATCACACCGACATTCACACGTCATTCGCCTGATGAAGCTCTCTCTCTCTCTCTGCCGCCGTGGTGAAATTCCCTCTCACTGCCGCGAAAGCAAACGCCTGATGCATCAAGGGGAAGTAAACCTTCCATAGCTAGTGTTGGTAATCGCTTAACACAGACGACTTTTCCATATCATATCTTGTAATCATCTGCCCGTGTGAACAAAGATATATGTGGTATTACAAGGTGTCGCGATTTCAGACCCCCCCCCCCCCCCCCACCCTTTCAGTTTACCGGAGGGTAATCTAAAATCGATTTCAGATTACCCCCGGTAACATGAAACCGATTTCAGATTACCCCCTCCAATTTGAGATTACCCCTCCCCCTTCTAGTTATTATTGGACTTACCGACAAATATGCCAGTACTATAATACGATCCGTTTATAAGACGGGCGTTAAAATATCTTAAAAGTATAAAAATCAATTAACTGTGACCAAAACCTGATCAAATGAGGAGATCAATAAGATACACCTGCCGAGTTAATTAATATGGGATGTAAATAATGTTTTTGAGATAATACATGTTATGAAGTGGTTACGGACAGAGAGACACATGTACAGCCGGACGCAGCTGACTACTATATCACCAGCTAGCTGAGAATGTTGTTAATAATATATCAGGTACGGTGAGCTCCTACTTACACAAAAATATAATCATATTAACTTGATCAGCTATAGGGTAATCTGAACAGTAGGGGGTAACCTGAAATCAGGTTCAGACTTCCCCCGGGGATAATCTGAAATCGATTTCAGATTACTGGGGTACCCTGAAAGGGGGTAATGTGATGTCTTTTCACCGGAACCAGCGTGGGATGGCTGGGAGAGGAGCGGCTGGTCCTATAGTTTATATGATACTCGCCTTTCTGCAAGAAATTTATCCCTCCATTGCGTTTTGTTTATATAGACCTTGGAGGATTTTTTTTTTCACATAACCTGTTCTTGGCTTTTTACATTTTTCTACAACTTTTCATGGCATTTAGAAAATTTAATATTAAAAATATAAAATGGTTTTGAAACGTTTACCTCTGACATTCACAATCTTAGTCTTATTGAATGGTCTTATTACTTTATAATACGTAAAGAAATTAAATATCGTGAGCACTCAGGTTATAAATAAAGATTTTTTATTTTAATAGGCTTGTTATTTAATACTGTTACGGTAACATCTGTTCCCAATATCCAGTAACTGGCAATGCGATTGTCAGAGTGCCTGTTACAGGTAAAACTCTTTAACAATTTATTATTCAATATCAACTCAACCTGAGCGGATTAAGAGGGGACACAAGAGAGTGCGTTTCAAATTCACAACCTCTGGGAAATTGAATAATATACGCTGAACACAGAATAGCGGCACAGGATAATTTTAGTCTGGTGCCGTTTTCATTTATAAGCTATTGCATGTGAGAGTTATGTATATGAAGTATACTATAATTGCAGTCGTGGCCCTTTGTTTTACCTTACCAGAGTGTTGCCCCCCTTTTCTAAGACCCTGTTCCTCTCTCCACCCCCGTCCACTAGTCGAACATGCACGAGCGGCTGTATCTGTCGAAATATCATCAGAAAAAGGCGAGTTTATAATTGTCAGCATCATAAGTTCAGATACATTCTATGTTTAGTCAGATTTCACATTTCACCATACATGTTAAGACATATGTTAGATTGCTTCAATGTACAACGTTATTTTGCTAACTTTTTAAAGCAAATTTAAAGTTTCAATATATATAGGAAAAGGGTTTCTCAATTCTTTATTACCAAGTCTGAAATATTGCTATAAATAGCGATACATATAAAACCAAATTGAATTAAATATTTACAATATGGTCTTGAGGGTCACATGGTCACACTGAAGTTTCCTCACTAACATCTATGAAACAGGTGATATCTTTGCCTGTCTGGACAAACTTTAAACAAAATTATAATATGAAATCTTAATTGAGTTAAGCCATAACAATTAGATCGCTTGGTCCGTTTATGTTTTTTAAGTCCAAGACTAACAGATATTTTACCCGTTTTAGTTGCTTTTATGCAAACTGAAATTATGAGATCATGACTTGCAGCCAATCAGAGCTTACCTGCGCATTAAACGTGAGCTCTCGCGTGTTCAATATGGTCACCTCAGCTTAATTTTCAGAGGGCCATTTTAAGCATTTTTAAGACACGTTCACCTCACCTTTTGCAAAGACATATATGGTTATATAATCCTGGTAGGCCCGTCTGTTATACTCCAGTTGACTACAATAAAAATATTAATCGTTTCGTCAGTTATAATGAGCAAAAACTGCGATTATGGCTTGGCATGTATAAGACAGGTGTCATGAAAATGCCGTGGGTCAATTATGCCAGGGGTCTCCTTTCACGGAGGCGGAATCCGATGAGAAAACGGCAAAATGAAGGTCCCGCTGTAAATGTACCCTGATAGGATAACCGGGTCAATGAAGATGACCCCAGCCGTCAGAAAAGCCGAATAAGGCTTTGTTTATCGTCCAAAACTGTTACCGTTAGGCGTAAAGCGGTGACTTATTTTGCCATCAATAACAAGACCATCGGATAAATAGATATTGGCGGTCATAAAGGCGGGCTCCGTGTGATTATATGTCGTTTGGTGTACACGTATCACAATATTAAATTTCGTCTTCTGCAACAGGTTCAAGACCTGCCCAACCTCTGTCCAAAGATATTTCCTTTAACATCATATTTTGATAATACTCTTAATTTACCTTACCTGTTCATTGGCGCAGCAATTTTACGTTTAAAATGGTTCTTCAGTGTGACATTTGCCAATGGTATTAACTTGTTTTTATAGTATCCTTTATATTACATGACTTAAGCTTATGAACGATGGTGGAAACTTTGGCACTATAGGAATACGTTTCCTCTATTACTGTCGGATATTTCTTAGGAGACGTGGTTGGGGTCGCAAATACTGAAAAGCAATTTAGTGAATTTATCAATTTTAAGTGCTTTCTATCAAATTTTATCCTCGTCGTCATGCGACTTCAGAGATTCAATATGAATGTCTCTTTCTCGGACCAGTCTCTATCATTTAAGAGTTAGGGTTACAGTTAAGAGTTAGATGCACTCTCTGTCGGCAAACTGCCAGGTCATATAATGTACTTATTACTCAATCTGGAAGTCCTCTTATGACTGCATTTTTTTCGAAACCTGTCTTAGAAAGGTTTTATATACAGAGGTTAAATAAACCACTTGATCTTAGTAAACGTCTTTCTTATCAAAACGAGGTTTGCTTCTTATCTTTCAAATTATAATGCGCCTAAAAATCGCAAACCTGATGATCCGTCAATTGACCTAATTATGCAAATTAACCTCAAAAGGAGTCCGTATAAAAAACAGCACAAGGTGGGCCATGGTCTCGTTAACATGCATTAACGTTGCATACGCGGCTTTAAGAATGGCTACGGTGGCTCGTATAGGATACACAGAAAACTATTTTTAGCTCTTTCGAGATAAATATAGATAAACAATACAGTAACCCCAATACTAAAATCCTTAAAGCAAGTTTTAAGATTATTCTCGATTTATTTGCGTGCATATGGAGCAGGTTCAATACGCTGAGACCTGAAAGTGTGCAACAGTGACTCTTGCAACACTCACGGGCCATGTTTTTTTAAGAGAATGTGTGAGCAGGGAAGGGGAGGGGGGCGGTAGTTTAAATAAAACATGTGCTATACTAAATTTTCAGAAAATGAAATACATAACTGAAATATTATTGTGAAAGGATCTGAGGGTGAAAAGGAACAATTTTCTCGTTAAAAAAAGGTTTAATTCTACCTCTCACTTTCTACCCCTCCTATATAATAAAATGTCATTGTTTACCCCTTTTGTTGTCAGCTTTTCCCTTGAGACATAACACAAGTCGACATTTGTTTCCCCTGTTCGGTAGAACCGAGATTATATAACCCTCACCCTAAAAAAATTAAGATTTTCCGGGAAGATAAAATCCAAACTTGTGTTTCAGTTTTTTTCTTATATTTAGTATACAAGGATTCATATCACCCTTTCCCTTACCTTAAAATTAGTAACCCTGAACAAACTCTATAAAGTTTTCCCTGAACACATAAAAATTGGCAAGTTGAACCAACGCAATGAAACCTTGAAAAATCGCAATAAAAGCCGCTTTAAAATTTACCTCAATGCATTCGGCGAAAACACACATTCAACAAAATACATACAAACAATTTAAGTTGCATTAACGCTCTGAAATACAACATACCACAGACATTCTTGTCCAAACGAGGGCTTTAGCTAGCAAGGCATACTAACGCGTGCGCACGCGATAATTATTGCGTGGGAACGAGATACTATCACGTTGGAACGAGTTAATTATCTTGAT
Organism: Sipunculus nudus; assembly: GCA_026874595.1. Taxonomy (NCBI): domain Eukaryota; kingdom Metazoa; phylum Annelida; class Sipuncula; order Golfingiida; family Sipunculidae; genus Sipunculus; species Sipunculus nudus. The sequence goes on from CM049311.1 coordinate 78,885,788, forward strand.
TTGTACAATTATCGTGATATCGCTGCACATACCGATATTTTTTTATGATTTGTCAAACGTGACCTAAGCTAATTTATGTGGTAAAATTAAGTTGTTTTTATAAATTTAGACATCTAAATATGTTAGGATTAGTGAAAGATTGATATTGAAATTAATAATTAATTTTTTATTTTGATACATAATGACTATTTGGATGACTTATTGGTAGCACGAAAAAGAATGGGTACCACGAACACGGTCGTAATAATTATTAATCAGGTCTTAATATTTTCTACTTACATCTTATAATAATTGTAATAATTTATCAAGAACGGCAGCTTGCGAGATTGTACACGGACACGATCCCTTTTCCTGTGTAACCCCAGCCCAGAATTATTAATTCGCATTGCTGGTTTTATAATAATTTATATTACCGAAAGCAGTTCGTCCAATTCAGTTACCGTGATTCTGAACTAAGAAAAATTAGTCCTTGGGTCGCAAAAGTCACGGTACTTGGGCCGATTCTGTTTTTTATTGTATCTTAACGGTTTGCCCGCCGATATAACAGACCATTATGTTCAATTTATCCTTATGGCATCATTCTCTACGCAGTCGGCTTCAGTCGCGATTTAGCACAACATAAGCTGCAGAGTGCTGTATAGACCAAGTAACAAAATGGCTGCATAGAAATAAGCTAGTTTCTTAATCCGCAAAATCCACAACAATGCTTTAAGTCCTAAACATACAAAACATCAAATTCATTACAAATCAGCATTGATGAGGATGTTATCCCGAGCTTGGATGAATACTGTCACCTTGGCATAATGAATGATTCACATCTCACATGGAAATCTTGCACTTCTGCAGTTTTTAAAAAGTTATATTGCAAAAAAAGGTCTATTGCACAGACTTAGCAAATTTCTTCCACAGAAGTAACTACTCAGCTGTCCAAGCACTTTCCGTGCCGCTATTCAGCGTATTCTGTGTCGGGCGGCGAGAATTATTAAAGGAAATATGACTCGTCACAAAGTAGTCTGGGATTAATCAAAGATGGTTTGAAGACATTCGAGCAGCGATATTTTTACCTTTCATCTGAAGTAACTTATTAATGCATAAACGGTTTAGCCACTTCGTATCTGTGTGATAATTTCGTTATGGCGAAAGACACCTACCATTATTCCACACGCTCAACCTTTAACAATAACTGTATCCTGCCTTTACCACGCATCGGATCTTTTAAGGCTGCTTCATTCTTTGCAGGCAGTACGCTCTGGAATGCCCTTCCTCTCGATATCAAGTTCACCCTAAATTTGCAGCGTTTCTAAAAGATATAACGTTCATACTTTTCCAGTCTTGCAGCGATATCTTAGCTTCTTGTACTGTTTGAAATTATTTTATCTAGCATAATATTGTGCCATCTTATCCCTCTTTTTTACTGAAATGTTGATGAAAACCTAATAATTGTAAAGTATATATCTATCACGTTGTATTTGTCTTAGTCTTAGTATGTCATTTACATTTGTACTGTAACCTGTATTTTTGTCGTCATGTTGATCATAAATGTCTTGTATTTCATATCTGGATCAGGGCCCTACTTACAACAGATGTGTACTCCTGGTGCAGGCTACCCTCCAGAATGTTGTAATTAATTAATAAATAATTAATACCAAGATATTCTCAAATGTAAAGCTTTCAAATAAAAAAGGAAGCACTTTACTAAATACTTTACTGAGTAATTTTGCCATATTTCCTTCGTGAAATGAAATAATCTGCATCTGCTTTTGGTGAAAAACACACTTGTTTCCTCAAAGTGATACAATGAAAATATCGCAATACGTATTACAAAACGCTACCATACATCACAATACATGTATATTGCTTTAGGAAAATTTTAGCTAATACCCAGCCATATTTATTACTGTAGAATATCAGCTAACATTCCCTCAGAGTCATTTCTGCCTTGTCCCCGACACTGGTGTTTAGCGTGAGGGTTCTTCAAAAATACAAATATCAGTTGACGGGGTACATTTGCAATTTATTGTGTGATTGGATGTCCACGAGGGCCGGACTCATGACCCGTCAAATTATGAATATGTGGTTCATAGTGAGGTCATTAATTAACACAGATCCACAAATGGTCCACTTCGTTAATAAAAGACTTGTATGTTAGCGTTATAATTTATTTCCTCATTATTAGCTTCCCGTTCCCGTAAGCACAGATAATTATAGTGGAAATAACCCGAGAGAAATTCATTCATTGACACACTTCATAGTCTTTTTATTACAAACCATTAATTCATTGGTATTCACTTGTGAATTCATCTGTAGGTGTCATCTAAGATGGACAATGTATGAAATGGGCCAATTGGATAATTCTGTTTAAATGGGTCAAATGGGCTGAATGCTGATGGGGGCCAATTAGCAGTTTTAAAATTTAAAATGGACAAGCCGCCTGAAACTTACTCGAAACCATACTCTTGACTGGCTGGCGTCTTTAAACAAATTAATATTACAGACTGAATTTCTTGAAACGTCATACAATGTCTCATGTGGGGAGGGGGCGGCGGAACATTTTCCTGCAAACTTACATTTCTACGGATAAAAAAGGACATTTACCTTTCACAGATACCCCCAGACTTCAATATAATATATCATCATGACATGAAAATGGCTTTAAGAAATCCCGAATACTGGTTCTGGTTTTGGTTTTTTTTATGAAATTCAATATTATTTATTATTCATCATATTATTTCCCTTGAAATATTCATTTCTAATGGATCAAAGAGTAACCATTTCCTCACCTGGTTTCACTTAATCGACACGTTCCTATTACACTGGGGGTGGGCGACTTCGGGCTGGACGACATTCCGAATGAATGACATTTCAAAATATGCGATAAACGACACTGGCATATTACACTTTGGCAGGCCCGCGAGTTTTCACCCAAGGTTTTACTGGTCGAGTTTTTCATGGCCCGAGTTGACATGTGCCGAGGTCACTGGTTCAATTTCTGAAATTCTGATAAATGGCGCTGTTATAAAAACTTCGCAAATTAATGTCAATTTCCTAAGGATTTACGAGGAACATATGGAACATGACCCCACACAGCACTCACTAGGAATCGTACTAGACACTTTAAGACAAAAAAACGAACATTTCCTAAACAAAGCCATAGAGGAGTTGAGTGCCACGGTTGGTTAGGTGACACCATCCGCAGTTGTAATAAAGATAAGAAAAGTTAATGTGGGTATAGTTGTTCCTTTTTCTTCAAATGTAAATAAAGTTTATATATGTGTCTGTGTATAGTGTATGCATTTTTTTGGTTATGTTAAAATGCAACCTGACACAAAAGGAAACAGGCGCAACGATCATCAAGTCACAGCTTAGATTCTTGAAACTTTGTTAATAAACATTCTACAGTTTAACCATTGTGTTTTTATTGGGTGTGTTTTGTTTTTATTCTTTCCTTTACAACCAAATTTTGCATCATGTATGAGAGAAGCGTTTAGGGATGATATTTCAGGATGAAATGTCCTTGGGGAGACACTCTTTTATACAAGTTTGACCATTTTCAGGTTTTTCTTTACTGATGTTCGTTTTAATCAATTAGACAATGTTTTATGTACGTAATATAATTTTAAAATATTAATATGATATGAAAACACATTCGGAGAACAAGTCCCCCGCTCACGCAGCTTTTATCCATTAACTAATAATCAAAGCCCCTTTAAAACCCATCGATGGGATAAGTGCATTAATGACAATAATCTGAATGGTGTAGGTTCAGCTGATAATCAAGGTTAACACCAGAAACAGTACACGCCGGGATTCAGGGGTAACATTAATACTTAAAATTAAAAAAATCCCTTTTTCCGATGAATGAATGAATGAATGAATGAATGAATGAATGGAATGACATTAATACTTAAAATAAAAAAAAATCCCTTTTTCCGATGAATGAATGAATGAATGAATGAATGAATGGATGAATGGAATGAATGGAATGAATGGAATGAATGGAATGAATGGAATGAATGGAATGAATGAATGAATGAATGAATGAATGAATGAATGAATGAATGAATGAAAATCGGAAGTGTTCGTTCTGTCTTTGTATCCAACAGTAACGTCGTATTTCAGAAGTTTTGATTATATAATTCCATTCACGAATTGAATTTTGCAAGAGAATGACAAGATAGGGAGAAATAAAGACAGAAAGAACGGAGGGAAGAAAGACAGAAAAATGAAAGAAGTGTTGAAGATAAAAAATAGCATATGAAAGTGAGCGAGAGAGTAAGAGGAAAGAAATGGAGTAATTTAGTAAGAAAGAATACGAGAACGTAAAAAAATAAAGAAAAAAAAAACACTCTAACACTTTAAAGGAAAGTATAGGAGAAACAGTCTATGTGAAAAAAAGAAAGAGAACACGAAAAAAAAGGAAAAAATATGCATAGAAATAAAGAAAGAGAAAATAAAAATAATAAAGAGAGGAATAAGAGGAAAGAAAGAAGGAGAAGCAAAAAGAAAGCAATACAAAGAGACAAAGCAAGCAATATAAAGAAAAAGGAACCTGGAAGTAAAAGATAAAGTAAAAATAAGAGAGAGAAAGAAAACAAATGTTCTTTTGTTTTTATATGTTCAGTGTTTCTTTTTTTAATTAAGTGTGTATTTTCAAGTGTTCCTTTAGGTATATCTAAGTAATCATATGTTAATGATGTTAATGTATAAGAATTAAGAATAAATCAATAAATTAGAGAGTTACATGATGCCCAATTAGAGGCATAGCAAATGTCCTTGGCGTCACGAACTGTTCAAATTTGTCATAAACAGTCCGAAAGATGTTAGACAAAACTTGTCTTCAATAGATCCTAGAAGTGCATGGACATCTTGAAGAGATGTTATTAGTGTTTAATCCTTGTTTCTTTTGTTAATATAATCATATAATGGCTCTCATCTTAATGAATCTTTTCTCCCTAATTAAAACCGTTCACCTTAATTAAACCTGATATAGTGCAGCGATATTAACACGTGCGTTTTAAAACCCGCACTGGTATTACGCTACGAGTCTCCGTGGGTAATCATATCTTTCATATTAATATCAATCTATATATGTGAATTTTAAGTCCGCTGTCGTTTTAAGGTCTCAAAACTTGTGCAATTTTGTAGTTGTCGTAATGCGAAAACTTTTATTTTTAGATTATGGATTGGGCAAAGACGTTTCTTGTAACGTTACTGGATATCTCAGAATCATTTATTGTATATGGTCAAATTGTTGAAAGAGACAATCGCTGTCTCATTAGTACCTTGGTAAATATATATTTAAGCAATATGTTTATATGAACAGGGACGCAGGTAAATTGAGCTTGAAAGCGGATCAGTCAAAAGTAGATCATGTTAAAAGTAGCAAAAAAAAGGACAGATTCAGCTGCATTATTTTAAAAGGATAGCAACTGAGAAAGTCGAAGACACTCGATTGTGATCATGACCATGTAATAATATTATATTTTGTATATTTTTGTTGAATTAAAAATTTTAAAAAGTCTCAAAACTAATCATGATAGAAGCCTCTGTTATCATTGTTTTAAGTTTCCCTTAATATCTTATCTACTAACTGCTTAATTCTTAATGAATTTCTGACATTTAACTAAATATGGTTTATTTTAGAATAACTATAATTGTCACAGAATACCTCTGAGCATCGTATAAAATAAGCTAAAACTCACTACTTTTATTTTTTTTCAAGTATTAACGTTCTAAATTATGATTGTATATAATATTTAAGTTTTAAAGGTACTTGAATAAAGCTGTTTATAAGGCTTCAAAATACATATTATAGACTATAAGTTTATAACTCAATATAGGGAATGGAATATTTTGAACCTTAAACACCTGAGGAATTTCAGATATGAATTTAAATATTATAAAAAAACTAATAAACTGTTTTAATTATTTAAAATTCAGCCAATGACGGAAATCCAAAGCTTTAACACATTTAAGAGGATATTTTTCCAATTTTTAGAATATGTAAATGTCAATTGGTCTTAGAGTAACAGTTTAGGCAGTATTAAGGAAAAACTGAGAGTGTTTTAAAAGACTGCTGAGACAGCCCTAAGAGAGCACTGAATATAACGCACGTGTTGTTAGTTTCCTCCGTGTCGAAATTTCCGCTCGAGGAAGGGACTTGACGAATAAGTTAAAATATTTAATTAAAATTAATAATGGTTATTTTCTACTTATCTATATTGCAATATTGTAACAAATATCTGTAACAGATAATGAAATTATGAATAAATCGTGCAATCGACTATAGCCTAAAACTAATCGTCTATTTTTACTTGTCTATATGAAAACTGTCCTTCAGTTACCGTCCATTTGATAAGTAACTATATTTATTTATTCGTCAATCAGTGCAGATACTGTAAACTCGGAAAATTTTCGCGGAAATTTCGCGGCGGGTCTTGATTTGCGTAAAATGCTTGCACATTAGTGAATTTAGATCTACTTAAAGTATGGACTCGTTATGTTACGCGTTATGGGGTTAAAAATGGCATGTCTGTATTAAAAAACCATCGCTGGAGTCCAGTGAAGAATTCGTCTGCTGGATTTTCTTTTGAATTTGCCTTGGGAAATAATATAGACAGCCTTAAAAACAATTCCAAATGTTATAATAACGAACTGATGAATGACAAAATGCATTTGTATTCATTTCAAATTGTTACACTGTTTATGCAAGAAGACATTACACACAGAGGGTAACATCTTGGCTATTGTCTTTTCATTCACAACAAGCCCGCAAACATAAAAAAAATAACGACCCTATGAACACCAAGGTGAGCTTATTGAGCATGACGGTTGTGACAAGCCGATAATAAGATTTTCTATAGGAGTAGTTAATAACGAGTGCATATAGCTGGCACACAAATTATACAGGCGCCTCCACGAAGCGCCGGTTTGTGTTAACGCAATTGAATACATCGCCAGCTTGACCAATAATCCGTTGTCAGCCTTGGCTCGAGTTAATACAATAGTTTTCTGAAAATCTTTAAATTTATGCAAGAAAATGTCCTTAGGATATTCACGAAAAATAAAATGTTCTAAAGTATACATACATACATTGAGGAGGAGACGTAAGCTTGCACGCCTCTCCAATCATTCTGGCAGCTTGACGTTTAGATTGTAAGTTACGTCGGTTCTTGCAATACTGAACACTTCATACTAGTATATAATGATACAAAATGACCCTAAGTAAAGCCCATGAAACCACGGACTCGAAATGTGAATTGTAAAAAAATGCTTCAAATAAAGAAATTAATTTAATTATTATCAGTATAAGTGACTCATCTTCATATATAACTCTAACTCTATCACTCTCTCTTTCTTTCTCTTAATATTATATACAATAATATTATTAACAATAATAATTTATATACAATAATAATTTATTTACATTATATATATATATATATATTTTGCAGAATAAACTTAACTAAGTTTTTTAAGCCATTTAACTACTTATTAGATTCGTTCCGCATGAAATGTCTTTCAAAATTAGTTTAGTTCATTCTACATTACATAGAAATGCTCTGGTCGGTCATCGAGCACTGCCATCATTTTTTTGACCCCAAAAAACGATGACTATGTACAACTTTATTATATATATATATATATATAGAGAGAGAGAGAGAGAGACAGAGAGACAGAGACAGAGACAGAGATATAAGTATTAGTATTTAGAGAGAGAGAGAGAGAGAGAGAGAGAGAGAGAGAGAGAGAGAGAGAGAAAGAGAGAGAGACAGAGAGAGAGAGTGTGTGTGTGTGTGTGTGTGTGTGTGTGTGTGTGTGTTCAATCCACCGAAGACCTGACCAGACTGTAAGAGACCTTGCCGGACTGTCACTATACTAGAGATCAAAGACCAAGAATGGGGGACCACAGGCCTCGCCCACAGTCTTAATTAAGGGATCACATATTTTCTCAGGGCCACCAGTCAGTGCAGTCAGCTCAGTGACCCTCACTTCGGCGACCCTGCAGAGTTTTCTGTAAACATCGCAGTCTAAATAAGACTAATAAGGCACAGCGTAATCAGCCATAGTGCTCCAAATTTATCCCGCATAGTCTCTCTATATTGAATCACAAAACAAGGCCTGACAGGTTTAAAGCTTCCAATGGGCAATAAGTGTGTACGTAATTATAATATCAACCCTACTGATACACAACAGGTTTTCATGTAATTCAATGTAAAAGACCCGGGATTTGTTACTGTCAAATTTGTGGAGTAAATATTTAATTAAATCTACATGCATATTTCCTGTTCAAAACTCGATGGTTATCTAAGATAAAAATACATTACGTTTTTCTTCTTTTCTAATGTTATACGCTTTACATCCCGGGTGTGACGTTCACGTGTGTAGACACGGCAGGGCCATTTATGACGTCATCTATATCTAGTACGACCACTCAGTGGCCATTATTATATAAGCAGTTTTTTTATTCTCCAATAAGTAATTTTGATGAAAAAATCCCATTGCAAAGATCCCGCTGAGACGAGGTCCGTTGAGACGAACCCGAAAATCGACGAAACGTTGAGACGACATGCAGGGGGCTTCAGACGAATGGCTTTATAACTAATCCGAGTCGTCCAAACGGAACAACTTTCAAACTTGGTTTACATTAATATATATATATATATATATATATATATATATATATACATATATATATGTATGTATGTGTGTGTGTGTGTTTAATTTTTCAAAATAAATAACTCCACTTGTTTGAATTTATCTTTTGTTGACACGATTCGGCATATAACTGGACATAGAAATCCCTTGAATGACGCCTGTCAAGTATGTTAAAAAAAAGATAACTCATCCCGATATTTTTATTAATTTATTTGTGTGCGTTTTCCAATGAAAAGGTATCATAAACTAAATTGGCGTGTCAGATGAAAATCCTATTAGCAGGAAAATATTACATCATGGAAAACAAGTTAAACGGCGCAATTTTTGGCCGTTTCGGACATTTCCTCGACATGGGAGCTATCTGCGTTATTCCGTATTCCACGTGTTTCCTCGTGTATTCTTATTTTTCTTGACATATTTTTTGTTTGGATGAAACTATAATATGAATTTATCTGGGACACTGATACTGAGCAAAATACAGGGATCAGCTCATCCAGAACAAGGCCGAGACGATCACCCGCCATTACAAGGAAACCTGATCAACAAGTGACAAAGGGGATCACCTCAGATTGACGCTGTTCAGATAGACGCCATTGTATCACCTGGACGATGTTCATTTGGACGCCATGAAAATGGAAGCTGATCATATAGACGCCTTCGTATTATAAGCCCTTACACAATTAAGACGCCTAAAAACAAGCCATATAGCCGCGTTTATATAGTGTTATGTATTTCCTTTAAGTGTGTATATGGTTAGATTGAAGATGGACGTAAACAAAGATGTCTTAGTGAACATCGTATTAAAGACGCCATCGTATATTGTTTCTTACATTTGAGACCTTATTTAATAAAATATTTATCAATACTTATGTGATGTTTTAGATTATTTTTTGTATATCGTGCGAATGAAAATGAACGCTGATCATATAAACGTTATCGTATTATAGACGCCATCGTCTGCATCCTACCTGAATACATGAATGAATAGGTTACATGCCAGTCTTCCGATTCCTACTCTGCCGAATCCAAGAATACCGAGTCCAGTTTGCCGAATCCCAGATTGCCGAATGTTAACTTTTTAAAATGAAATCGTCCGTTAATTTGATGTATATTCATGTTTAATGGCATCGTAATATTCATGGAGTAAAAAAACGATCAAAGCAGAGCAGTATAATACTACGTTGACGGAATGCTATATTCAGTGTGTACAGGTAAACCAATTGGTAACCCGCCATGCCACAAGTCACGCATGACTTGTCATGGCCGCCATAGCAGTCCTTTTGCCTCGTCCCGCACTGGCCGACGTTCAATAAAAGAACGTTTATGTGTATTGTCACTAATCTTGTTTATTGTAATAACCAACCCTATATACTGACGAAAAGCATACAGATCCCTGGGAAAAAAATGGTGTTGCTCCTATCGTAATCTCGTTCCTTTTTTGTCTCCTTTGCAACTGAGTGCCGTTGCAGTTAACAAACGACGGTAGCGGAACCTTGTTAATACCCAGGTTAAATCAATCGGCCGTACGACCGACTAAATGGGAATCGTTTGGCTATGACGAGATGTTTTATAATATTAGCAAAAAGCTATTAAAATGTGCCAATATAAATAAATTTTCAATTGAGCGCATGATGTTTGTCCGTTTAAAGGCTCGCATGCATGTGCATTTTATAATCGCCGATTTAATAATGCATGACACATGAGACTGGTGGAAAGGGACGGTGTTTCTATACCAGGGCGACAGCCCTTAACACCTATTTATATTGTTTTGTTGAAAATAACAGTCCATTTTTTTAATAAACTTATTAACTTTTTAACAATTTTCACATTTCAAGCTTTGGCCCTTGCTATTTATGGAACTTTGAACTATGAACTTTTCGATTAATCATTTACTCTTGTTGGGTTAAACGGAATCTATCCACATCAAACGCATGTGTAGAGACTGTTGCACACAGATAGTTTATGATCAAAGGCCTTTTGTTAATCTTTTGATGTAATTAATGCTGTAATAACAATAACCTGAGTCTACTATCACCTCATTACCCGCTTGGTAATTGAGTAGGTCTCTAATGAACAAACATTGTGTCAATAGCATTTATACGTATACGATGTGGCGACAGAGAGAGAGAGAGAGAGAGAGAGAGAGAGAGAGAACGAAAGTGAAAATGGTAAGAGAGAGAGAGAGGGGGGGGGGAGGCAATTAAGAGTGATATACATAAAGAAAGAAAATGCAAGAAAGAAACACATACAGTATAATCTGAGAATGAAAATGGGGAAAAGATACATAATATACATAATGTTGATACAATAAATTTACAAACGCCATGAGACAAACGCCATGAAAGGCCATGTTTATTATGGTACAGTTTGTTTTCCGCGTTGGATGAGAGGTTTCGCATGGGTAAGTAATTTATTTCATACGTTAGAAGTGTGAATATATTGTGTTGTCACGTTTCCACTTGTATGTTGGGTTAATGTTTGTGCAATATTAAAGACTTCATTAATAACAACATATATTTGTACACTTCCAAAACTGGCGCAAATATACTTGACGCTAATCGACATATAATTTTTCATTTAAACCAATACATATTCAAAGCTCAACACAGCTCGATCATGTACTGTCACTATTTTTTTAGGAACCTCTTTGTTTTAAGTGAATAAGGCTAGTTATTACGAAAAACAACAATACAAACCCAATAAAAAAACAATAAGCAGAATATAAAACGATCTTTACTAACAAACAACGAGATTAAGTCAGGATCGAGCGAGGGACCTGTCTGTTCTAAGTGTGTCTTGTTAGTTATTACTATAATCAACAATAGTAACCTCAAACAAAAAACAATATGCATAACTAAAACGATCATTACTATAAAAAGCAACGACATTACGTCAGCAGCACCAGGGGAAGATCATGGACCGTCGCTTGTTTGCAGGGACCTCAAAGTGTCGGCTATAACAAATCATGCGTGACTGGTTGCCAGCCGGGTTGCCGACTGGTAGCTGTTAAGACGCGGTAATTTGGGTGAGGGTTTCTTGTTTGTACACGCTGAAATTAGTATTCCGTCAATGCCTTTTAATACTGTTTTTGTCGTGTTCACTCCCTGAATACACCGACGCTCCAAAAACATGAATATATATCAAATTAACGGACGATTTCATATAAAAAATTTCAGATTCGGCATTCTGGGATTCGGCAAACTGGACTCGGTATTCTTGGATTCGACAAAATGGGAATCGGCAAACTGGCATGATACCAAGAGATTACCGTGTCGTGATAATTGTTATTGTGTACACGCATTAGAAAGTGGAATACAATTTGATGAGAAAAAATGAGAAAACAACAAATCAACTAGTGAATGAATAATCATTTATTGCATTCATTAATAGATAAGATTCGCAGCTTCCCACTAAAATCAACTGTTTTATGCTTTTATTTTTAAATAATTGAAAGTAAATCCTAAAAACTAATATCCATGTGTTTGTGAATGATCTCCAGTGTTATATGGTCGATTTCGGCCGCCGACGATTTCGGCCGCCGGCCTAAAATCGACCATATCGGCCGCCAGCGCCCACCGGGCAACCATCACGGCCGCAACTCCGACGATGCCACTGCTGGACCCTGACTCTAGTCAGTCAACCATATCGGCCGCGACTTGGGCGGCGGGACACCATTACGGCCGCCGGGCTACCTCATTACTACAAACACGGTTTCATCATAATGAGAACTAGCTTATTCAACCAGAAATATGATGGACTAGATAGAAATATATATTTATTCAAAATATGATTAGTCATATATATATATGAATCATGCGTCAATAAAAATTTCGAATTACAACACACGTACTTGCATTGAATAATAAAGAACAGTACTTTGTCCTGTAACTTCGTTCAAAATGTATATGAAAGGATAGTAAACCAGGTTTCAATTGTCGTTACGTATTTGAAGCAAAAGTATATATGTATATATATATATTATTATTATATATATATATATATACTTTCATTCTTTATATACATAGGTCTATATGTGTGTGTGTTTGTGTATATAGTTGCTGCATTTCTAATAAACTGTGAACCGAACCGATGTATGAGTATATATAAACATGTTTAATAAATCCTCTGATTTATACGATTAATTAAGTTTGATCAGTTATAATTTTACACTTTTCACTTCAATCTCAATGTTTATACATTAACATTAACATTAACATTAACATTTATATATATATATATATATATATATATATATATATATATATATATATATATATATATATATATATCATGATTATATCGTTTGTTAAAAACTACTTCAATCAGTACATTGTGCTATTTGTATAATGCATTTGAAATAAATACATTTAAACTTCACTTACTTGCTCGGCGATAATTGTTGCTGTGAATGAATATTCAGTTGCAAGGGCACCCGCCTCGAGGTGCAGCTAGATGTGAAAAACCAAAAATCCTTGACCTGGTATACAAAGAGCACACGCCTCTAAGAAGCCAGCGGCTAACACGCTGTCCCGTTTCCCTGCACGTTCATTTTGTACTCGACTATGATAGTTGGAATTAAGTTTTGGATTTTCCAGGAGTAGCCAAGTTTTTTTAGAGTTTACTTTATAATTTGTTAGCAAGGTGTTTATAGTTTTAAGACATAGTTGTATATATTTCGGGATTGAAAATTTTCAATTGTGACCTCTGTATATATAGTTATGATTTTTGTTAGATTTCTTAATTGCAGTTATTAATATTTTGTTTGAATTAAATAAACACATTTCGTTATTTATAATATATGCAATAAAATGAATAAAAAACATGTATAAAGTTTTATTTGTTTAGTTTTTTATGCTGTTTATTTCTGATTTTTTTTTAATTGAAGGTATTTGTGTTAATGTGTGTACTGAAATCTGTGCGCTTGAGTTCTTCCATCAATGATTAAATTCACATTGAAGGTTTTATCAGCTAGGACTTAATATGTAGCCGTGTATGTTGTAATTAGGTAGCCCAGAAGAACGGCGGCTAGTAATGAGGTAGCCCGGCGGCCGAAATATTACCCCGCCGCCCAAGTCGCGGCCGATATGGTTGACTGACCAGAGTCAGGGCCCTGCAATGGCATCATCGGGGTTGCGGCCGAAATGGTTGCCCGGTCGATATGCTCGATTTGAGGCCGGCGGCCGATATCGTCGGCGGCCGAAATCGACCTATACCTTTTAATTAAACTGTTCTCGTCACAGTTTTCTGTCTTGATTTGTTTGTGAAGCTGATCATGAGGATGCAAAGGAAACATAAATTTTAACACTAGTTTATAGTCAATATTTTTTTATGTATATTTGAAAACAATGATTAAGAAAACGTTTCTTTCAGTATAGTCACTGTCGCTCTGAAAAACAGCAAATGCAAATAAAGATCAGTTAAGCGGAATAAGCGATGATCTAAAATCAGCAAGGAACATCCACGCAATGTTTAATCAACAATACCTCAGAATAAAACACTGCAAGATTAACTTTCATATAAGTTTTTATGCCATATTTTAAAATTTATCGTGTTATTTTGTAATGCGATGAAGGCAATGCGAACATGTTTCAGCTGGTGTTATTTTTATCATTAATTCATAAACCAATCCAAAGATTTAAGACACTCATCCTTATTAATGTGGGATGTTCCTGGACACTCACAGAATTCTACACGAAACACAGAATTTGAATACCGAACACAATAATACCAAAGAATAAAGTTTTAGAAAGCATTCAACAAATGTCTATTCTAAAAGCCGTTAATTATTTTAACAGCAAAACTTACATTGTCTTTGCAATTGCTTTTGATTTTTAAATTAATAATGATAATATTATTATTATTATTATTATTATTATAATCATTATCATTATTATTATTATTATTATTATTATTATTATTATTATTATTATTATTATTATTTTAATTTTTATCATTATTATTATTAATTTTTTTATTATTATTTTTATAAGTATAATTATAATTATAATTATTATTATTATTATTATTATCATTATTATTATTATTATTATTATTATCATTATTATTATTATTATTATTATTATCATAATCCATCATTATTATTATTATTATTATTATTATTATTAGTATTATTATTATTATTATTATTATTATTATTATTATTATTATTAATTTTATTATTTTTATTATTATTATTATTATTCTGTTTATTATTACTAATTTTATTATTTTTATTATCATTATTATTATTATTATTAATATTAATTTTATTATTATTTATTCAAGTCTGTCTGACTGTGAAATCGGTCACCTGCAACATGCACAGGTCCGGAGAGATGATTGTTGTTACAACATTTAGCGTCTTGACAGCTGACAGCGTGCAAGACGATGATGACAGGGTCGGGTCAGTTAGCACCATGTTAAAGCGGAGCTAGGTATGTCACCTGGACCGGAACATGGGATACAGGAAGGGGTTAGGGTTATCTTAAACCATTAGCCCTGACCATGTTAGTGTCATCTCCATCAACGATTGAGCAAGAGGTAAATTAAGTTAGTGTCTTAAACCGAGTAGCCTAATGGTCATCATAAAATTACAACAATAACATCGTCCCATTGGAGAATAGGTTAAATAAACCACTTGTAATAGCCACCATATCATTATAAATAGGTCTGAAACATTAGACGGTCACATATCGAAAGAGTAACAGCTACTGAACAGAAGAGAATTATTACCTACAACTGTCAACAGCCATGGCCGAAACTGCAAGGGACAGAGTGGACAGACTAGCACGAGCACTGTTTACACCAGATTCAGGTGAATGATACATATACTTATATATGTATTTATATATGCTTCGTTCATTTAAAGGTAGACATCGATTTTTGGATACAGTTTTTATATCTGTTCCCAACAATTTCTTAATGATAAGATGATTAAGCAATGGATAAATCTTGTACTACCGCAACTAATAAACCATTATTGAAAAATCAGAGAAATCAATTAAATCTGTCACGACATGTTGACTGAAATGACTTGTATAAAAAAAACTTTTGGCATGCTTTGATTAGATTTTTTGTTGAGTTAGTACCATAATTATCGTAAAAGTCATATATTAATACACTACATACACCACCGATATACGAAGAGTCTTAAAAAACGTCGAAAGTATAAATTAAACCAAAAAAAGTTTAAAATATTCCATTCTCTACAGTCAGTGTTAATTCTGTCACTCTAAACAATTTTACAGAAATATAAATATTTCATAATTAATGCTGAAATTGTATGTCAAATGGGACATACATTCAGTGATATAAGTTGCTAGTAACACAAAAACGCAAAATTATATATTTAGGTATTATATATAAGGAAAAGTTCAGTCGCTAAAAAATTCTTAATAAATATGTTTTTACCCTATGTATAACAATATAATATAATAACATAATATCACCGAAACGTAATACCTAGATTTACTAGTGTCGGGACCGATGACAGATTATTTTCGATGACCGGTCGGCTGATGATCGATCTTACACGCCCATGATCAATTACAGAGTTTTCAATAAGGTTAGGATTCAAAATGACGAAAGGCACAATTTCATAAAAAAATATGCGAACAATCTGTGTTCACTTATAGATTTATGCCTAAGTTAACTGAATGCATATGTAAGCTTAAGAATTATCAGAAAAAAATAGCAAACATTAGGTCTTTATATCAATTGAGAGGGAGTACATGTCTATAATTGATGAGAAATTCCGTACTCCTAGAGATCCACCAAATTTTAATGATGATTGGTCATGAAATCAAAAATGATTCCAAAAAGCTACAATTGACCGATCATCGGCTGATTGTATGCTGTGGATGGTCGATTGTGATCAAGTGAACGACTCCTAGCACTAATTTTGACAGGTACAGTCTTACACAAAGGGGGAATTTTTTCATTATTTCAATCTAATATTTTTTTTATTAATCTATTAATTAATTTCATCCTGTCCATTAAAAACTGGACACCGCACGAACAGTATGTATCCATAATCGCACAGTAGGCAAAATAAACAGCTAGCAAATCTTGAAAACGGGATACTCACATTTATAAAGATATTGAAAGTAAAGTTTTATTGTTTCCTGAAATGTTAATAAATAATAATATCGTATAAAAACGAATCGTGCTTCAAAAAACTCATTTTATGTTTGAACATCATACCAGGGTGTCATTAGTGTACTTCTGGAATAGTTACATCGAAAATGCATACCATATTAATCAGGTAAATAGAACTGGGCTTTTATAATCGCATATATGAGTAAGTCAAGGAGGCCCTGTAAGAGCTTGCATGCAGGAAAAAAATAACTGAGTGTATGTCACAAGTAATCGGACTAATAAATAAATTTACACGAGAAACTTTGTTTATACACTCACACCAGTCTCAAACTAGGTCTTAGTCAAGCAGACGGTTTTATATACATTGGTACCCCGTCTTGTGGCGACCATCCAACAAATTAGACCACGTTTCTTGGTCCCGGATATTTTCATAGGTTATATCAATTTTGAATGACTTAAACTGCAACCACCCCTGAATTCAGTATCAAGGGCTTATTTTCTGGCCCAAGTGCTAAGGTGAATCCCGCATATATGACGGCAGCATAATAACAGTTTGTCAAGTCAGATGTCACGTCCGGTCTCACAATAGATCAAGCACCGCTACCTGATTAATTAGCCGCTGCATATAACTAACGGTCCTAGGTGGATTGTTAATTCTCCAACGGAAATGACCTGTGTTTCAACTGTCTTATGCGCGGGGGGGGGGGGGGGGGTTCGAAATATCGACCTTAATCCTTACCTACCATGGTACTAAGTTACTATGATATGAAATGATGTATTTTAAACTTGACTGGAAGTCTTAGTGTTCGTGTTTATAATTACTTGTTTGTAACATACCGGTACATGAAATATATTTTTTTTACGGAATCATAAATACCTTTTTTAGGATTCAAATAAATATTAAGTGAATACTACACAATACACATTCTAAGGGCCGCTCTGCAATATAAAGCCTTTTGTTGCCCTCTCACGTTCAAGCCTGGAATTTGACCGGTATAAGATTTTCATAATTAGATCACACCTTAATTGCGACCACGTTGCTCAGCCCCAGGGGGTTGTAATTTTGGGATTCCCTTGAACACTTTGCAGTTGTATGCTAAAATTTTTTTTATTTGTTCATGTTTAACTAATATGGACGCTTATATATAAGCGAAGCTACTTTTACCAAGCTAATGTGGAATTCCCTGTTTAATTTAAACTGTATCTATCTTTTAAAAGATGGACAACTTTACTATTATTAATAATTTTTTTAACAAATCCGTGTTTTACATCTTTCAATGTATGTCCTACATGGACTTTTGACCCGGTATGACCGGGATGGTTGTACCTGTCAGACATAACATTATTATATCGCCAACGATGTGTCAATTTTTAATGGAAAAAAATTGACAACTTTTCAGAAAATTGTATCACGGTGTTGCTATATTTTTAGAAAAATCAGTGCTATGTGATCTTCCATGTATTTTCCTGGCATTAATAATTCAGCTATCTTCTCTCAAGACATTGTCCTATGTTGCGTCAATGTATAAATTAAAGGACTTAGCGCAGCTCAGTCCATCTTGAGTTGATTTCCCTATTGTCTGGACTCTTCCTGAGTCACAGTTAATATTGTATGTTTGATCTTTGCTGTAGATCATATCAAACATTAGGCCTAGCTCCCGTGCTCTTTTTCTACGTTACGCTGTGCGATGGCCCTAGAAGATGATTTGAGAAAACTGGAGATATTCCACATGACTATTAAACTCTTATTTTTCGGCGGAAAAAATTCGTATTTATTTTGAAATAAAGATATTCTTATCAAATGCGCATATAACATACCACTTAACCAGTATGTCTCCACTTTCAATATTGATTAGAAGTATACATTGTCCTTTTAAACGGTGATACGCGGGGAACGATGTCTACTCTGGGTTTTCCCCCAGCAACGGCTGGCCAGCAGCCGCCTGTGTAATTAGTGGTAACCAGGTAACGGGCCGTGTTGGCCCAGAGAACAAAGGTCACGCGGTTCATTGTTTCAGATTCTGAAGCGCCAGGGTTGCAAAGTTAAAGCGAGTGTTGTTTCCATACTTAAACATAATATTTAGCTGAATTTCTTGGTAATTCGTATAAAGTACTATATCTTCCTTAGTCAAGTTCTCTTGTCATAAACGCATTATGTGATTTTACGCGAGTTTTTTTTTTCCCCACAAGGGTTTTAAGTTCTCCAGGTATGCTGGATCCTGGATATCGCCGCAAATAATGCAGTTAATCAATGACTTTCTTTAAAGCTCTGTTACTTATATTGAGCCTGGCTGTCACCAGGCTTTCGGATATGGTGCGTGTCATTTAGTGAATGGCTGAAACAAAGATGTGGGAGGGACCTAATGCACGATTGGTTTATTTATAAATGTTATTCTGCGTGTAGTCAGCTGATTCCTAACACTGCCACGGGATGTTGTCCTTTTCTGAAACGATTATTTTACTAAAATGCGGAATGCATATTATTAAGATATTTACATTTAAGCACATGAGCTTGTACTTTTTTGTGCGTAAGTTTTGCATACATCCAGATTTCATGCTGATTCCATTGATACAAATGTCAAATGAAAACTTGCTCCAGTTAGTTGACACCTTTGATATGTAGTTTTGACCCCTGCTTAGGGTTACGTTGCTGATAAGAGTGATGGTTAAAGATATTGAAGCCTATCAAGTATAAGTATTTTATCCTAATACTACTATTATTTAGAAAGAAGACATTGAAAACTATACATCCTGGATATTGACGTCATTGTTGACCATAGCAAACCATATAAGCCATTGAAACTAATATTACTTTCAACTTCCAGGATATTGACGTCATTGTTAACCATTGCAAACTCACGGTCATTAAATACCTAATCTTGTTGTAATGATTGCTTTAGACGTTGTAAGGATGAACAACCAGGGATCTGATACAATCATATTTATATCAGCATTTAATTTAACAAAATTTCTTCGAATACATTAAGAGCTTGTAGGTTGACAACTGAAACGTAAAAGGCATTTTGCAAAAAAAAAGCCAAGCTAATCACATAAACCCTCAGCTAAATATGCTCGCAGAGGTTGTGTATTTATCGAGTTAACTACCTGCGATTCGACCCAAATTACAAAATATTCATCTTGCATATGGCCCTTTGGATAATTTGTATTAATTCTATGAAACTTCATTTCCAATTTGTTGCAATCCTTTGAATGCAATTCATTTCATGGCCGCGTGTCCTGATTAAAAATTTACAGTAACAAAATGGAGCTGCTTTTCAGGTGCTAATCATGCTCATTGTAACACTCATTAAAGGCATCTGTTTGCCAAACGCTGCCTTGCCGATCCCGAATAAAAGTGGACAAGAGAAAATTTTAAGAAGTGAAACTTAGAAACCTTCGAGCTGGACCATTTGTTCATACATTCAGCTTAATTTATCTGAAACGAACATTGCAATGTCACTTCAATGTTATTTTTGCTTTATTTCTATCAATTTAATTCAATTTCAGTCCATACAATCCCCTTCAATTTCTCAAATTTACGATCGAGGGCACCTTTGCATGAGAATAATTTAATTACTCCGTTCAGTAAAGATAGAAAGATACTGAATAAAATTGATAAGAAAAAGACCACATAAAAATAACTCATTAAGTCAGTAGGCTATACTTTCATGCTTTATTTGCATGATGTATTTAAGGCATAAAAGTTTTATTCATTTTATTAATAAGAACCTTATGTACTAATTAGAAAAAAAAATGTTAGATTTGTCTCTCTTCCCCCCCCCCCCCTCTCTCTCTCTCTCTCTCTCTCTCTCTCTCTCTCAATCTATATATACTCAATGCTTTGCAGACTGCAGTCACAAAGAAGAGGAGGGTTTGAGTGACGTCGCCCACGTGACGTCACAGCTGATTCATCGTTCCCCGGAAGTAGACATGTCACTAAGCAACGAACCAAGAAGCTGCCTACAAGTGGACTGGTCTGAGGTAAGAATGGTGATTTGGTGCAAAATGGATTAACGACTGACAGTACGCGTAGACAGAATGATATGCTTTGTGTTTATGGTCACCGATTTACTGGCTTAATTTTGAACAATCATTTCCAGCATCACTAGCTTATCTGCTATCTGCTTGATTACCCATGTTCGATGTACCAGTATCTTCAGCTTTCACTTTTTGCATATTTGGTC
Organism: Sipunculus nudus; assembly: GCA_026874595.1. Lineage (NCBI taxonomy): Eukaryota > Metazoa > Annelida > Sipuncula > Golfingiida > Sipunculidae > Sipunculus > Sipunculus nudus. The sequence goes on from CM049311.1 coordinate 78,906,727, forward strand.
ATTTATTGTATTTCATATTTTCCCCTAAACCCTATCTCCATATTTATTATTAGCTGTTATAAACCCGTGCTTATTGAAATTTAAAGTATGGAATTCAACTTTCTTATCTTTGTTCACTGACGGTTAATACATTGAATATATTTGTGTAAAAGCAATGTATTATAATATTGTCATCAATTTTTAAAATGCAGAATTGTCCGAACATGTCAATTTATGATTTTCTGTTCTGAACGTTTCAGTCCGAACAAAATGGTGTTTCACATGATCCCGAAGTCAGAGACCATCTTTCCATGCATTCAGCGTACTGGTTTAGAGCCGAGCAAGATCAGGCTACAGAAAGAGACGCCCACACTCAAAGCCACTTTGCGCATGCGCACGAGAGTGAGACGCCGATGAGGCCAAATTCAAGCCAACCAGTCGATCTCAGTGTTCCAGCCGAGGAAAACAAAGTGACGGCTTCCGCGCAGGAGGGGTCAGATTCAACACCATCACCAGCTGAAAATGACCAGAAAACGAAGATTACCGATATCGCCCGACCTATCCCGAAGCATTCGACGGCGGAGAGTGGACTACCTTACCACAGACATGTTACTGCTGACGTCATGGATGGTTCACTTGGAGCTGACGTCACTGAGACAGGTAGCTATTGATTTTTTTTTTAAATATCAATATTTTTATTAACAATAATAACATTAATAACAAATGATTGCTATCAGTATTATCATTTGTAACTACTCCAATTCTTGACCGTAATTTCTGTTATTACATATATGAAGAAGAATAAACTGAAAGACTGAGAAGAATCAGATATTTATAAATAAAATATAAATAGTTAAATACATTAAATACATCCTGGTATCTGAGAAACCGTTGTATAACAGCATGTAGTTGCCTGTTGTTACTGTTGTTATTCACAACAAGTTTGTATTTGGAAAAATACGCTGCATAACTTTAATTTTTTATTGTAATATAATCCTTCAGCAAGCGCTGTTTTTCAATGATGCCATGCTAAAATTCAAAATAAACAATTTACATTCTACTTTAGTTCTACACAGAAGTAGATTTTATGCATATCATTAATCATCCAACAATCAAAGATATCTCATTGGCCTTCAGATAAAGCTATCACATGTTTCCGAGTTATAGTTAATCATCTATATTATAGAACCTACATTAAATATAAGGATTTTAAGTCGTATACATTAGCTAAATATATGTCTTGAAATTGATATAGTTCGCTTTGGAACAGGGACTTCTGGACTGAAGCGGAAGTTCAGCGATGTAGATACAACCCTTCCACAGATTTTCACAAGGAGCAATCAACTCAGCAGCCACGAGACCAGTCCAGTTGCCAAGGCAACAAGCCACCAGACAGCTTATTGGCCACAAGCTGCTCCCAGTGTACCAATTACATCAACATCCGGTCCGTCCCAAACCAGTCCGGAGCAACGAACGGTCCTGGAGCGAACTTTCGCCACTGAACAGTACCCAAACAAGGCCCTCATCACTCACCTGTCACAGACACTCGGCCTCACGCCCAGGTTTATCCAGGTACGTCAGTAAGACTCAGTGTTCCAACCGTGGAGACTTTTTATAATCATTAACCAAAACTTTTTCCAAATCATTCTGGTCATAACGCAACTTTCAAGATTTTCATCCACGGTGAAGGGTCGCGGGAGGAAATATTATTATTATTATTTTTACCAGCTTACTGAACCTGCTCATTATTTTTTATTGGATTTTATTTTTTTTTTTTATAAGATTATTTGTAAAATTATCAAGTATAGATATGGCAAAATTTTATTTCAAAATCGTATTCGGTGATACTCTAGAAACAACTGTCGATAAATCTTGTAAACATGTAGTCATACGAGAGCCAATAGGCCTTAACACGATGCTTTCTGCCTTGATATTAAATTGTAGTTGCCTGCCAGAGGCGATGCGATAGAAAAATAAATATAACACTTTCTTTAATGGAGAAACAAGGAAAATGACCCCCCCCCTTAGGACACTATGCATCGCTGACGACAGTTCAAGACCGAAAACGTGCATATACGAGTGGTGAATACAGGAGTTCTGTAACAGTGTGGTCACCGTCAATTATAATATATTATAAATTTTTGTTTTATAAACTTTTTTTATATATGAAATCACATTCATTAAAAATATTATTTAAACTATATTTTTATATGATTATATTTTTATTCGAAAAAGCAACGATGTTATATGTTTATCGAATGTAAAGACTTTCTGCACAAACACATGATTGTTCACATGTTAGATTTACATCCAAGTATAGTCTTTATTGTGGAATATAGAATATTGTGGTATCTGCCCACCTTTCGTTACGAAATCGTTTGCGTACTTTTGTTCACAAGTGGAAAAAAAATCTTGCCTCACATCAAGATTTTTCAAGCTTGCCACCGGGTTTTTTTTCCGCGATCCCGCCTTCATGCGTCTTCTCATTGTTAGGTTGTGGTAATGCATTCCTAAGGGCAGACCTCTGGTCGCGCAGTCTGTTATGATAAACCAACCTGATAGTACAAAGGCTGGCTTATGCCAAAAAAGGCTGGATTCTCAGTATGAATTTAGAATCAGTGCGCGAGGGTGATTTTTCTTTAAAACTTTTTTGTAAGTTTCGAAAATGGTCATATGGTCAGGAAGAAGCATGCATGATAATAACAACATTGTTTTGCAAAACAGACAGAAGCACTACATAACCAGGAAATCTGATCAATGTTGTTTTATGTTCTCAAAGGAAATGTCCGAGCGGCTGGAATCGGTAAATTTCTATTGAAAATAAAATTAAAAATTATTGATGCGGGGGATTCAAATTGACGCACGCGGTGCCTGGGAACCCAAGCTTTTTTCGGCCTTATAATACGCCACATGGCCTTCTGTTTCTACGTGTGTTTCTTGTAATACGCCACTCAGCGTAGGGTACTTTTGATATGCCACATTACGTTTATCACGTGTTATATTTATAATACGCTGCAACGCTTTCTTAACATGTTAGGCACGGCGACACATACCTGTCCATTTACAGAAAATCATATATATTAGGCATCTCACTCCTATATACGCACGGTGAGTAATTTGATGAGTAAATATGAGTTCTTTTGTGCTTTTATTCAGGGTTGGTTTGATCGTGCACGCAAGAAGTGGAGAGTCAGATTCGCGAACTGGGTGATGGAACAGTACCCAGCCCTGGTAACGGCATTCAACACCCACGAAAGCGGTCCATCTGTCACGAAGACGGTAAAGAGAGCACCCGTCATTCCTTCACAAACCTCACATCAGCTTCAGACCTCGCAGACCACCCTCGCTCCTCAGACCCTCCACGCCTCTCAGATCCTCCACGCCTCTCAGACCCTCCACGAATCTCAACAACAATACCAGTATCCAGGTGCTGACTATCTCCAGGGTTACAACTATCAGCAGCAAGCCAACCAATGGGAGTCGTCGAAAGTAGGTCACCCCATGCAGGATTCTTCATGGTGGACGAAAATGTGGGTCGCCTCCCACGCTGCTAAAGTAGATCAGGGTCAGAGGTCAACCACAGGCTACCACTAATTTCGTTCAATTACGAATTGACAGTTATTAAATGTTGAACTTCACTGAGATTCCGCTAGAAAAACATTACATATCGCAGATTTATGGACTGAATGGTCTTCGTTATAAATTGATGGGGAATGTATATCAGCTTTTCCTCGCAATTCATTGACACGAAGCTGTCTATGTTGCAGTAACAACAATTATTATATTGTTTGACAAGGCATTTGTTGAACATTTACTGTGAAACATTTTTTTTTTGCTGTTAAAAAAGCAACGAGAGTCAAATGATATACATGTATATAATATGCAGAGAAATCAGAAGAATGTTGAACATATATATATATTCTTTATATAAGGTAGTGGAAAGGTGAAAATTAATTGACAACATTGAATATGTTGAATATGAATGTTAATTCACATCCCATAAGAAAGACTGACACCATATATATTTTGCATGCCCAGTTGTAGTTACTAAACCGTGTATACTAAATCATTCGGGAGTTTCGCCGGCCGAAACATCTGTAATTTTTTTGTTATTTTGCACTCACAGACATTTCAATGTTATTATCATTTTATTAATAAAAGTCTTAAATTATATTAAAAATTGTGTCTTATTATTTAACAATACCATGTTTACTTATGATATTCTATCGAGCCCTAGATTTGGTCAACTGATTCATACTGGTATTCATATTGCCGGGTATTTTATGTATTTTTATATTTAATAAAAATATGACCTTTGGAACTGAACCTTATGTATCTTATACAGAGTTAATAAGGAGAGAAAAGAAATTCACCAAAATACATCATACACCAATAGCCGCGCTGAATTTCCACATCAGTCTGAGAAAATTTTTTTGACAAATCTTTTGAAATTTTATTTTTGATATTTTGACCATAGAATAGGTTCCGAAACCATGAGCCATGAGAACATGGGTTTGAGTAGTCCTGACTTTCTTACAATTTCAATATGAGAATAATTAAACATAAATATATATATATTTGTGCTTTGTTTGGAGGAAAAAGTATGTATAATTGATCATTTCACAGTGAATACCGTATCTTGAATGGATATATCTGTCACTGTGACATGTTCAGCAGTAGGCATTGTTCCTTTGGCACCAGTAACATAAATCTCATCTTATACATCTATTTACACGGCGGCAATACGGGTCGTAAAGATCTTTTTTTCAATATAAAGGTATATTCAATGAAACGTTGGTCATGCATTAAGCAGCTCTGCTAGTATTGCACTTTACTGCTCCCACCTGTACCTCGATTGTAATTAATTATAATACTTTGGATGTAATACAATATCGTTACAACCTGTCATGGTTTATCTTTTTATATTATATATTAACATTTAACATTGAATTTAAAGATATCATTCCTAAACGGCATTCCAAAATAATCTTAATCTTAATCACAATATACAGAACGGCACTTTAATATAATGACTTTCTGGACGAGATGTGCGGCTTTGCTGCAGTGTTTATTTTATCTTTTCTTTTTTTCCTACAGGTATGCTATTTATTATGAACCTCCGAGTGGCCTTATGCCGCTTTCCTTTAACAGGCGCCGCAGTGTGTGACCCCAAAATTGAGCCTCAAGCACAAAATTCATTAAATCGTTGAAAAAAAGCACAAGTCTATCCAATTGGTGCGTTTTTCGAAGTAGTTCAAAGAATACCGGAGCTTTAAATAAAAAAAATCCAATGGAAAAGCGCTGTCGTTCACCGACTATTGTTATTGGCGAGCCATGTTCGAGTTCTTTCGTCCGTCTCATGAATTGCCCTCTGTTATGTTTGCATGTCTCCTAAAACCGCCCGTCTTCTAGACCGGGAAACATCTGATGGTACCAGTTAATCGATTATATTTTATGTCTTTCATAATCGATTAAATCTATTACATTTTTACATCACGATCAAAGATTACAAACGATTATGTTTCAAGAGTGATTTTAGAGAAAACTTTTTTCCGACTTTCTTTAGACATTTATACTAACCATAAAAGAAAAAAGATAACTTTCGCAAAAAATTGAGATACAAACATGTTTTATCAATATTTAATTTCATTTTTTTTTTGGATTGGCGAATTTTAAAGTGACAAAATAATTTGACATATGAATTTATATAAGTGCATATAGGTGCAAATATGGCATATGGCATGTGCATCAGATCATATGGGCAACATTTTCAGTGTTTATGGTATTTTTATTCGTGCAGAAAAGAAACGAATATCTCGTAAAATCTTACATAATCTAATCTTTGGGTATTCATTATTGATTATTTATGATTGATTATTGCAACCCTAACTTTTTGTGCTTTGGGGTCACTTATTACAAAAGTCATTATTTTTATTTTATTATTATTATTATTAATATTATTATTATTATTATTATTATTATTTTTATTATTATTATTATTGTTGTTGTTGTTATTATAACTTCTACTACTTTGACACAAAGAGAACAATCAAGAAAAATCTATTTTCGAAATACTCATGCTCGTGACTGCATGTACTTGTTTAATGAAAGATACATCTTAGCTGGATATAATAAATACGTTTCAATTAATGGTATTTATAATAATAAGATTTTAATTAAGGATAGACCAAGTAGACAAGAGATAACATTTGAACGTTATTGTGTATAGTTTAATCATTCTTAAGATAGAGTAACAACTGCTCAGTATATAAGATAATACATTTCCAAGATAATCAATACATTACAATGCCAATATATATATATATATATTATATATTATATTATTTATTATATTTTATATATTATATATAGCGTTGTTTGACATTATTTTGTTAACACCTTGGGGTTTGTCCCCTATGAAGAGAAGGTTTTTTGTGTAACAAACATAACAATCATCAGTACACTTGTGTTAATGATACTCCTTCAGATTGTTCAAATTGTTTTAACATTTGCAAATATCGGTCTTGATCACTTTGGCATATATTGAGAGGTGACCAGTGTTAATGCCGGTCAAATCTATGCCTAAGGTCATTAACTAGAGATCATTAACTTGAGCGTAAGGTTATTATGTCCGGGGGTGCATCCCATTAAAGGGGAGGCATTACTGTTAATCCCCTTATTATATCTTCGAAATTCCTGGAGTGCAATTACAAAAGATTAAACAGAGCAACAACCTCAATGCTGCCGGCATTTCACACCACCAAGAAGGGTGTGAAGGCGTTCTGAACTTTGAAAAAATGTATTAATGTTCGAGTTGATCTTTATCCAGTGTAGGATGCTTTATCATCTTATTTGTTAATTTTGTAAACCGTTTTCTTTTCACACTAGGCACTGACATTTGGTGGCACCATTGGTATTCTGTGATATTTGGATATCGAGCAAATGAAAAAAAGTGACTCTTTCAGTGCTGTCTAGTTAATACTCTCTATTCAAATTGCTGTTGCATCTGTCAGTATCCGACAAGAATGTTGTTAATCCAGCATGATTCTACCGCTATTGAGGAGCTCTAGAACGAGGTTCTGTTTCAAATGATCAAATTTAGTTAAATCATGTTTTTCTTCAGGATTTGTTTCTTGCACCTTTAAAGATCTAGGTGTCTGTCATCTGAGGCAAGCCAGTTCTATATGTATTCACTGAAGCAGGCGTGTTAGGGTCGGATTCAAATGGAAATTATATCAATTATATGCCATTCTTTCAAATAAATCAAATTCAGATGCAAATCCAACTAATACATAATTGCCTCCACCAGGAGAGTACGCGTTCATCCCCGTTCGTGTTTGTGTGTTTGTGTGTGTGAGTTTATCACAGAACTCACGCAACAATGAACAGAATCCTTTGAAATCCTAAAGGGATTTCTGGAATGAGCCAATAAAGTTGTGTAGATTTTGATGAGTATCTGGCACCTGGGTCAGGAACGTCACCAAGATATATTAACAACTGTAAATCACTTATGCACGAATGAACCTGGGAATATGGGCCGAATAAGTGAGCGCAAAAGGTTTGGTAGCATCTCACAACATGGAACCCCAACCTCCCCCCCCCCCCCCAAAAAAAAAAAGTAGCCAGTTATATATGTACATAATGAGGTGCATCTATTCCGCAAGAAATATCAATTCACTATTTTTTATGATACTCCTTCAGATTACTCAAACCTTGGTTTGACATCATTTACATCTTTGGGTCTTTCTATAGAGGGGCCAATAGGGTCAAGGCCGGTCAAATAAATTCTTGAGGTCATTCACTTTTAAGGGAATTCCTGGCATTATTGAGAAAGTTAATTCCTTGATCTTGGAAATACCTGGAGTGCAATTAAAAAACACATTAACAAGATTAAACAGTGCAACTACCTTAATCCAGACAGGGTTTCAAACATCCAAGAAACAACTGTCGGCTTCATTTTCAGCTGGAGAAGGGTGGGAACACCTGAAAGCTTGTGACAAGAACACCGCCACCAGCTGGTCTAAACAAAGATATCATTCACTCACTCACAAACACAGACAGGACTGCAATTCAAACCCTACAGTTCCATGTCCAAAATAAAAAAAAATATTTAATGGTTTAACCGATACCTGGGTCTAAAAACTGACGCAGATAGGTTTTTACACTTTCGTTTTTCACGATACAAGACCGGGCAAGTTTTCTTTAAAACGGAAAAAATATTAATTCATTCCAGATGGTACCAGTATAATTGAAAACTTCGCTTTTTGATAAATAAAATTATTTATTTCGAGGGATTAATTATAGAGAGCACCAACCGGAAATATTTATTCCGGTGACCTTATGTTTATACCCCAAAGAAAAGTAAGAGAAAGGAGCGGCTATTCTGCAGAGCGATTTATGTTGGCATGAGGATACATCATGTATAGATTTCAAGTAAAGTTTTAAAATAGCCGCGTTTTGAACTTGGAAAGAAAGCATTAATATTCGATTTTGACCTTTTTCCAGTGTAGAAAGCTTCATCATGTTGTTTGGCATTTTTGTAAAGCATTTTTTACAAATAAGGCATTAACATCTGGTGGCTCTATCGGTATTCTCTGAGATTTGGATATTGAGCAAATAATTAAATAAAAGTCACTGGCGGAGGAATGCGCTCCTTCAGTGCCGTCTAGTTTTTGCCTTACATTTCTGTTGCATCTGCCAGGGTCCGACATAATTGATTATGTTATGTGTATATGAAAGATTGTGGGTTAGAGTTATATATTAATAATCAGATCAGAGAGTCTTTTTTGGTCTTTTATAATGACTAGAAATGCCGTGCTGGGCCAAGCGTATTTTGGCTCGGTTAAAAAGCAAACAAAAAGAAAATACAAATATCAAGCAAATTTGATCAGTGAATTTTTATGTACATCTGATTTGAAAACTGCTTGATTTCCCTGATTACAAATCTCTCAAGTAAGGTCTGTATGGTCACTTATAGGAATAGGTGCCACACACTGACATTCACGCTTCTGTGTCCGCTGGAATATTCTCTCACCTCTCTCTCGGCTCTAAAACACAGCCCCCTATTTATAACTTTTTACCTCCAGCCGAGAACCTTCCATTGCTCGAACATTTTTAAGAATCTAACACTGTACATGCGTTCATAGAACATACCAGAACAAAGAACGATGTGCATCCAGGGCTCAACCAATGCGGATTTAACCGAGCCTGCAACATCCGGCCAGGCGAGGCCGCCACAACACGAGCTACGCGCGGCACACAAACTAAACGCCAACAACATATTGAAACATCCTTGTGCACAAAAAAACAATCATCTGTAAGACCGCTGCACACAATTAAAAAGGGCACCTGTATCACTCCTCCTCCTGTAAGAAAAGAAAAGAAAATTTTCTCGGAAAACTTTCTTTTTGCGATCAAAAGCACTAAATTTTTACAACATCTCAATAATCATCTTATTTACAACATTACACAAACATCTCGTTTACAACATTTCATAACATCTCGATAAGCAATCACCAAGTACATTCCTTTCCCTTTAATGTGTTTGATTTCAAGGTTGTAATCTTGTAAGAACAAACTCCATCTCAACAATCTTTGATTTTTACACTTTAACTTGTTCATAAACATGAGGGGATTGTGATCACTGAAGACAATGATAGGCTTGACTGATGAAGTAACATAAACTTCAAAATGTTGCAATGCCAAAATCAAAGCCAAACATTCTTTTTCAATAGCGAAGTAGTTTTTCTGGTTTGCATTAAACTTTCTTGAGAAATAACAAATTATATGATCTATGCCATCATTGCCTTCTTGTAACAACACAGCACAAGCAGCAGTATCACTAGCACTTACAGCATACTTAAAAGGTACAGAAAAGTCTGGAGCTACCAAAATTGGTGAACTTTGTAGAATTGCTTTTCAAATTCTGAAATGCATTTTCATACTGAACATTCCATACAAACTTTTGTCTCTTCTTAAACAAATTAGTCGGCTACAGCAGAAAAATTTAGACAAAACTTCCTGTAGTTTCCAACCATACAAAGAAAACGCACTATTTGCTTTTTGTTTTCTGGTCTAGGAACTGCAGAAATAGCACTTATTTTAGCATCAACAGGTTTTACTTGACCCTGCCTTACAATATGACCCAAAAATGTCACTTGTGCATGAAAATACTCAGATTTTACTAAGTTGATGGTCAGACATGTTTCACTGAGTCTTTCGAAGAGGTCACGAAGAATTTGCAGATGTTTCTCCCAGGAGGACGCTGTACACGAAAAGGTCATCAATATATGCGTCGCATGGGGCGATGAGGCGCTGGAACGTGGCTGGCGAATTCTTCATGCAAAACGGCATAAAGTTTACTGGTACTGTCCTTGCGGCGTCACAAATACGACACTTCTTTCGCTCGTTCTGTCAGCGGAACTTGCCAGAATCCTTTTAGCAAGTCAAACTTGGAGACATATCTGGATCTACCGACTCTATCAATACAGTCATCACTCGGAATCGGGAACATGTCAGGCTTGGTGACAGAGTTCCGTTTTCGATAATCGGTGCACATACGATAACTTTGGCACAAGAATACATGGTGAACTCCAATTACTGTTACAAGGTTCAATAAAATCATTGTCCAGCAAATATTGAATCTCATCCTGTAGATACTTTTGCTTTTCTGGATTCAGTCTATATGGATGTTGCTTGACTGCGCTTGCCTCACCAACATTGACGTCATGGTACAATATGTTAGTTCGCGTTTGAATGTCACTAAACAAATGCTCATAATTCCGCAGCAGGTTCTTGAGGTCTTGTTGTTGTTGTGCGGTAAGGTATGACATTTTGGCATCCAGGTTGATAAGCACGACTGGGGTTTTTTAATGGCACTGTACAACACTGAATGTCTACATGACACTTACAATCAGTATATCTACTTTAACTTGGTCAGGGTCAGTGTTTACACAATTTACAGCAGTAACATAATGTACAACATCTGATGTGCTATTTCTGTCATAATATGGTTTCAACATGTTAACATAGCACAGTTGTTTCTTCTTACGCCTATCTGGTGTGCACAGTATGTAATTTAAGTCACTGACTTTCTTGTCAACAATGTAAGGACCAAAATACCTGGCTTGCAGAAATCTGTCAGGGATGGTAAGTAAGGCAAGGACCATTTCACCAGGCTCAAACGTCCTACTTACAGTGTGTTTGTCATACTTTGTTTTCATTTTACTTTGTGCAGATTTTAGATTTGACTTTGCAATCTCACAAGCATTGTGTAGTTAAGTGCGAAAGTCTGGGACATACTGCAGTAAACTAAGAGAATCAGGATTTTCACACAAGAGTTTTTCTTAAGCAATTTCAATGGAAGTTCAGTTCGCGGTCCTTGTCCGAAAACTAGTTCAAAGGGACTGAAACCCAAGGATTCTTGAAAGGATTCTCTGACAGCAAACAGCAATAGGTAGATTCTTTTATCCCAGTCTTTCTGTGTGTCATAGAAATAAGTCCTAATCATGGTTTTAATGTCTGGTGAAAACACTCGAGGGCGCCCTGACTTTCAGGAATGTATGGCGAAGAGCTGTACTGTTTCATACCTAGCTCAAGCATAACATGCTGGAAAAAGCCAGACATAAAATTAGACCCTTGGTCAGACTGGACGGATTTTGGTAATCCAAACGGTGTAAAAAAAACTTGGTCAGAGCTTTCACAACACTTTTGGCATTAATTTTGCGCAATGGTATTGCCTCAGGGAACCTGGTAGATTCGCACATAATTGTCAGCAAGTATCCATGTCCAGATTTTGTTTTGGGCAGTGGTCCAACACAGTCAACAATAATCCTACTGAATGGTTCCTCGAAAGCAGGAATAGGCTTTAGTGGGGCCTTAGGAGGATTCTGATTGGGCTTGCCTACCATCTTGTATGTATGGCATGATTTACAATATTGTACAACATCTGTCCTGAGGTTAGGCCAATAGAAGTGTGTATTAACTTTCTGATAAGTTTTATTTAAACCTAAATGGCCAGAAAAAGGAGCCTCATGTGCCATGCTTAGAATGTCATTGCGAAAGCTTTTGGGTATTACTATTTGATGTTTGATGGGCCACTAATCATCAGCGCATACATCAGGTTGTCGCGGTTTACGCATAAGCACTCCATTTTTAACATAGAAACAAACTGGGTTCTGAGAAGTTCATCTTTAGAAACTGCCCTGGGAAACCAAACATGAAATATCAGGGTCCTTATGCTGATCTACGATATGTTCTGTCCTTGAAAATGCTGTATCCTGAGTGTTATTATCTGGACCATTATCCTCATGTTTGTTTTTCTTGGCCACATCTCTAGTTACAGCACATAAAGGATATAATCCTTAAAGGGTAAAGTAGTTCTTATGCCCACAGTAATATTCCCAGAAATCAACTCTGACTTTAAATGTATACTGTGAAGCGGGACTGTAGTGTGCTTGTCTGAAAACACACCATTAAAAGTGCATGTGCACCAGTAAAAGACCTATTAGATAATGGCAAAGTGTTTGCTAACATGAGAGTCTGGCCTGAACCAGTGTCCCTCGAAATTCTAATAGGGGTAGAATCTGAAAAATCACTTGAAAGTAATACAAAACCATCATGTATGAATGGCTCAAATAACTCCATTTTCGAGTCAGGAGAGGAATCGACTACCTCAGCTTCAGCTAACAAAGAACTGACATTGACAGTGTCAGTCATAAACTCTTTTTCAGAGTCATTTAAGGAATCTACCTACTACCGAGCGCCAACATCCGAGCCATGGAGAGTGCCTCGTATTAGTAATAATAACTAGTTGTACAATCCACGTATAATAAATAAAGTTTATATATTTATATTTATATTATATCTACATCCTTTTTATCATCAAACTCCTCATGGGAGTCAACAGAGGAATTTTCCTCAGCAGAAACAATCTTCTATTTGTCATAAGAGGACCTGGCCTCATTTTTAATACTCTCGCAAGAGTCATAAAAGGACTTGGCCTTATTTAGAGAATACTCCTCGCAGGAGTCTTGAAAGGACCTAGCCTTATTAAATTCCTCGCAGGAATCAACTGAGGTTTTTACCCCGCAAGCTACGGATTCCTCTTTGGATTCAGACGGCACTTGGGCCACCGTAGCATCAAACTCTTTATTAGAGACAATAAAGGAGTCGTACCCCTTATTTATATGAAAAGAGCCTGGCTTTTGTACTATGCTATGCATAGACTTTGAAACAAAACCAGAAGGTTTGCTATTTGGTTTATTCGAAAGTTTCCAGCAGTCAGATACTAGATGACCTTCCTTCTTGCAGTAATTACAGATTTTCTTTGAAAATGACTCGCCTTGGTTGGACTTAGACACAGTGGACGTGGACTGAGATGTAGCAGTGGACTTTACTGAACTATCAGGACTACCAGTACTTGGTGACTGCGCTTTAAACTTCTTTTGACCTTACTGATTTACATTCTTGTTTGTGAAAGACTGGTTTGTTTTTCTAGTAAAGGACATTTTGTGTGTCAATGAATAATCATCAGCTAATTGAGCAGCAATGTCAAATGTTACAGGACTTTTCTCATCAAGAAAAGTTTTAACATCTGCGTTTATGCAGCGCTTAAATTCTTCAAGCAAAATTAACTGGCGCAAATTGTCATAATCTTTCATTACATTTTTAGAACTACACCAGCGATCAAACAACTGCTCTTTTGTCCTAGCAAATTCGACTTGGGTCTGTTCTTTGCGCTTTTCCCAATTTCTGAATTTCTGGCGGTAAACCTCCGAAACTAACTCATCACCGTTTAGGATTAACCGTTCTACAAGATCATAGTCAGCAGCAGCTTCTACTGTAAGCTCTGTATAAATTTCTCTGGCTTTGCCAGTCAATACACTTTGTAACAGCATAGTCCAATTTTCCTTAGGCCATTTTAAATTTTCAGCTACCTTCTCAAAGTGTAAGAAATATTTATCCATCTCTTTTTCTTGAAAAGGTGGGACAAGTGTAATCTGTTTAGTAACATCAAAACTTGAGTTGGGGCAGCACTTAGACTATGTTTAGAGCTTGAGCTGTTTAGAGCTGTAAGACTAGTTTAAGTCTTTCTAACTCCAGTCGTTTTAACTCAATTTCTTTTTCTTTTCTAGTCTTTCTCTTTCTAACCTTCCATGTTATTCCCTCTCTTCTCTTTGTTTTTCTAATTCCCTCTCTTTTCTTTGTTTTTCTAATACCCTCTCTTCTCTTTGTTTTTCTAATTGTAACTGTTTTAATGCCAGCTCATGTTGCATTTCTCACTGTTTTAATTCTAACTGCATAGCAAGGCTGTCATTTTTTTATGTTTCAACTTCACTCTCTTCAATTAAACCCTTGCTCACTAGATCTTGCATGATTTAGCAATAATATCAGGCTTTCTCAAGCTTTTTTCACACTTAGCCCTAAGTGTTGTCCCAAACGCAACAACTGTTCCTTTGTCAACTGTTCAAGTTGATCAGGGTCTGGATTGTCAACAAATGTCTCAGGTTTAAAATCTCCCATGTTCAGATGTTAAAACAATAACAAAAAACACTGAGATAAATCCTATAAACAATGTATTGTAAACAGTATGTAATCTTGTAAACAATGTATGATAAAACAACGTGTCTAGGTCAAGGCCTAATAAATTTGCAAAACTATTAAGCCTCCCGGACGAGCCTACAATTTTATGTTACGGAACCTAATATCAACAGATCACATATGCGTGATGAACATAAATTTTGTCAAGGAGATAAAAAAATCAGATTCTGTAACACTACGCAGCGTGAATGTCTAGGATAATGAATAAAGAAGTCAGTAGTTTTTTGTTAACAAATAATTATAATTTATTCTTAAAACAACCCTAACATTACAATACACTAAATCAATACAATTACACAGTATAATAGCAGTATAACAACAAATAAATACAATTACACAGTAAAATAAACAAAGTACACAGTACCTGGATACCACCACTGTCACAGCGATAAGTCCTTTAAAATGTATAAGCCGGATGAAAAGTTCACACAAATTCTCTCGGAGAATAACAGTCCATTGTAAAGCTCTTGTAACAATCCAGAAAGTAAACTGAAGACCAAATAAGATTCGTCACAAAATCCAGAAGATAATCTGAAGATAATCTATAATTGCCGCACTTATAGGAATAGGTCCCACAAACTGACCTACACGCTTCTGTGTCTGCTTGAATATTCTCTCACCTCACCTCTAAAACACAGCCCCCTATTTATAACTTTTCACCTCCAGTCGAGAACCTTCCATTGCTCGAACATTTTAAAGAATCTAACACAGTACACACGTTCAAAGAACATACCAGAACAAAGAAAGCTCTGCATCCAGGGCTCAACCAATGCGGATTAAACCGAGCCTGTAACATCCGGCCAGGCGGGGCCGCCATAACATGAGCTACGCGCGGCACACAAACCAAACGCCATCAACACATGGAACATCCGT
Source organism: Sipunculus nudus (assembly GCA_026874595.1). NCBI lineage: Eukaryota > Metazoa > Annelida > Sipuncula > Golfingiida > Sipunculidae > Sipunculus > Sipunculus nudus. The sequence continues at coordinate 78,922,180 of CM049311.1, forward strand.
GTGCAATCATCTGTAAGACCGCTGCACACAGTCTGAACAACTAATAACCATTGATCACCATGATTCTTTGCATGCATATTGATCAAGGACTATAACATAACTTCCTGCAGACTGGTGGCGCCCTCCGGATTTTTTTCTAAATTTTTAACCATTGTTTTCTCCATTTTTGAGACCTTTAAAAATACGATCGTCCGTTAACAGGGCAAAAATCGTAACCACTAGACCTAGAAACTTCTCACTTTGGAGATCCACTAAAAATCTACCTAGAAACCTGAAATTAGGTTTCCATTACTTATACTCTTCGAGCTATTGGGCTTATAAGTACCCCCAAGAATAATTGAAAAATTTGACCGAAGCAAGGCCAAATTCATAACCATGTTACCTAGAATCGTTTTCCATGGCATCCTGAGGGTTCCACAAAAGTTCTCTTCAGAAACATGATATTGGGTCTCTGCTACCCATATCCTCCTAGCTATTGGGCTTAAAGAGTTTTAAGATGCGGTCGTCTGTTAACAGGGTACAAATAATAACTATTTTACCTAGAATCTTTTAACTTGACATCCAGGGAGGTCCATGAAAAGTCTTTTTGGAAACCAGAAATTAGGTCTCTTTTACTCATATTGTCCGAGCTATCGACCTTATAATTACCCCCAGAGTAATAGAAATTTGATACGTAAGCAAGGTCATATTCATAACTATTAGACCTGGAATCCTGTTACTTTACATCCTGAAAGTTCTCAAAAGATCTCTTCGGAAACATGAAATAAGGTCTCTGTTACCCATATCCTCCGAGCTATGGGGCTCAAGAGTGCCCCCAGAATAATTAAAAATTTGATACAAAAACTTTAGTATCTGAACAATTAATGCATTGATCACCATTCTTCGTATGCATATTGATCAAGTAGTACTACATAAGTTCCTGCAGACTTGTGGCGCCTTCTGGATTTTTATAAATTTTTACGCATTGTTTTCTCCATTTTTGAGACCTTTAAAAACACGGTCGTCCGTTAACAGGGCACAAATCGTAACCACTAGACCTAGAAACTTCTTACCTTACATCCTGAGAGATCCACTAAAAAACTCCTTGGAAATCTGATATAAGGTCTCTCTTACCCAACATTCTCCGAGCTATGGGGCTCAGCTGTACCCAAGAATAATTAAAAGTTTGATACAAAAGCTCAAGTATCTAAACAACTCAAGCATTGATCCCATGCTTTTTGTATACATGTTGATCATTGAGTTTTTCATTAATTCCAAAAGACTGGTGGCGCCACCTGGATTATTTTTTTTTTTTAAGAATTTTTTTCCCTTTACTTATGAAACCTTTAAAGATGCGGTCGTCTGTTAATCTGGCACAAATAGTAATCACTGTACCTAGAATCTTCTTACTTGACATCCTGGGAAGTCCATGAAATGTCTTCTTGGAAACATGAAATTAGGTCTCTGTTTCCATATCCCTTAAGCTTTTGGGCCTATAAGTACCCCCCCCCCCCCCGAATAATTGAAAAAAAAAACTTATACCAGAGCAATGCACAAATCGAAACCAATGAACCTAGAATCTTCTCACTTGACATCCTGAGAGTTCCTCAAAAGTTCTCCTCAGATACCTGAAATAAGGTCACTGTGATCTTTATTCTCTGCTAAAAAGTCCATGTTTCTGAGCGTCATGACCCATGGGTCACTTGTTTTATACTTGCTCAATTTCCCAATGATACTTGTTTCTGTCTTTGGTCAAAGTCTGTGAGCTCTTTCTATTTAAATTTCTCTGTTGTCCTCATTTTCTATTTTCGGTTTCTCTTTCATGACCTGCCTCACTTTACTTTCTGACATTTGCCCAAGTTTCTCGACCTTTTGTTTCTTCAGGTTTTCCATATATAACTAAAATATACAAACAATTCAAATAAAAAAATTGGCAAATAGTGCTTAGGTGGCACCACTTTAACAGCATGATAGAAAAATTTCTACGAGCCTAGTCAAAGTAGACTTTCGGCATAGAATAAAATATTGAACCTCCCCTCAGCATGTATATGTAGAAATACTCTATTATTATAAGAATTTCTTCGGGACAGTGATGTCTAAGTAAATTTATTGAACCAAATATTGGTAAATTACACAAAAAAATTGACACTTACATAATAGTTTCTCCACATATAAAAATACAATTCATCTTTAAATTACATAACAGCTTTGTTTTTATCATGTCAAACAGACCCATTTTCAGTTAATTCTTTATTTAAAACCCAAGTCACACAAGTAGGTGAATTCTGACCTTACAAGGTTGTATTCAGCCAGCATAATTCTTTATACCCTAGGCTACTAGTACTAAAATAAAGTATCAGCTCCATCAGAGAATTGGAACAGCCCTCGTTGGAAGCTGGATCACCGGAAGTCGTCTGCGGCCCCATATCCTGCAAAGGTCGCTTGTAGTCGTTTGTGTGGCTGCATGGATTAGTTATTTAGCATATCTCACTTCTCGAGTAGCCATCATGCCTTATCTATTTGACTCTGGAAGACACTAATTTGACAAACACCGGACTAGCTCTGTTTTATCAGCTTTTTCAGATGACCGTACGGTCAGTAACTGTCAGCATATGTTTGGCGCTAAGCACTTTCTTGATATACAGTGAATTGTTAAATGCACTTGTGTGTATATATATATATATATATATATATTTATCAGGGGCGCAGCCAGGACTTACGAAAGTCGGCTAGGGATCGGAATTAGGGGGGGGGGGCTACAGATATATATATATATATATATATATATATATATATATATATATATATATATATATATATAAAGTTGACATTAATGATTTGAGGAATAAGTTCCCCGGGATAGATCGCATTTTGTGTGCGGATTTAAAACCCTTAAGATGCTACTATATGCAGTATTGAAACGATGTAAACATGACTGGTATTTTCTTGGGGTTTTTATTCTTATTTTAATTATTTCCATACTATAACATTCCTAGAAGATATTTATGTTACATAGAATTTTGGAGTGGGGGCGGGGGCATGACCTCCTGCGACACCCCCTGGCTAAGCCCCTCTATATAGTCATCCGGATTAACCTCATATGAGGTTTTCTATAGTTTAACTAACGTAGCTTTTTTTTTGGCGGATGGACTTTTTCATTTCCCCAAGAAATCAAATAATTGAATACAATTGTTCTTTTTCTTTCTGTGTTTGCGCTAATGGTCTTCATTCACATTTCAAAAGGGATATTGCATTTATATTATTAAAACTTATTATAGGTTTAATAAAAGCAAATCAAAATGACTAACGTTGCTCCAGTTAGTACCTTAGACGTATAAAATACAATAAACGTAATAATGAAATCCCTCAGGTGAGTAATCAAACCGATATTAAAGGAAGACTCCATCATCTGAATTTCCCTCGAGTCAACACATTTTTTTACAATAGAATCACCAGAATCGTTCCTATTTGGCAGGGAGTATAATATTGCTCACTTATAGATACTACATCCCCCATCCCCATCTTTGAATAAGTGGCCCATGGGCAATAACGTTTACCTGGATTTAACATCATGCATGCATTAATTATTGATGAAGGAATATAGGTCACAGTGACCGTACCTCAGATTTCCACTGAGATTTTACAGGGACCTCCCAGGATTTTACATAGTAGGTGACTAGATCCAACTCTTACGACTTGTGTCCACCCCTCCTTAAGGGAACCCGAATTATAATCTATTAAATAAATCGTGGAATATATGTTACGGTGACCTGATTTCGTGTGAGAAGGAGACTTCAAAATGACTGCCCTGTATATAAGGTATGCATTTTCTAGATCCAACGTTAAAGATTGTGCCCTGTCTGTGTGGTTGTTCTTAATTTTTTTTTTTTTTTTTTTTTTTTTTTTTGCTTTTTGTTCGAAGAATATAGTTTACCATGACTTATTTTCAGTTTTCCAAGGAGACTTTACCAGTACCGGTCTATCCCACATCGATGTTATGTTAGAAGGTTCAAGCCCCAGCTGCAATGATTTGTGTCCGTCTGTCTTTTCTTGTGCTAAAAAATGTTTCCCATTAAATCGCAGATTATAGGTCACAATAACCTTATCACAGATTTCTAATGAAATTTTACAGGGACCTCCCTGGATTTTAAGTGGGAAGTGTCTAGATCTTGCTGTTACGATTTATGCCCACCTGCCTTTTAGGGAGCTAAAATCATGCTCTTTCAAATATACCTTTGTATATATATGACGCTAATGTTATTTAGGATGGGAGGGAGACTTTACGATGAACTCCTTGAATTTTAAGTATGCATGTTTTAGCATTTCCGCACTGACTGTCTTGGTGATCAAGATCAATTTTCGTAGCTCGCAGAATATGAGTCAGTGTGACCTAATTTCAGATTTATATTGAGATTTGAACAGGGCTTCCTTGGATATAAAGTTGGAGGTGTTTAGGTCTAACCGTTACATTTTGTGCCTTGTTAACGGAGGGACGACTGGACGGACAAAGAGTGATCGCTATAAATCAGATGACTTACAGTCAGCTGAGTTACTAAAAACACACTCTGGTCGCCGTCATTTTGTTGTACATATGACCGCCAAAGCATTTTAATTTTGACACGGAACGTAATATCAGCAGATCACGTATACGTAATAAACATAAATTTTGTAATTGAGATAAAAAAAAATAAGATTCTGTAACACTAGGCAGCGTGAAATGTCTAGGGAAATTAATAAATAAGTCAGTGTTTTTTGTTAACAAATAACTATAATTTATTCTTAAAACAACCCTAACATTACAATACACTTAATCAATACAATTACACATTATAACAACAGTATAACAGCAAATCAGTATAACCACACAGCCTAATAAACAAAGTGCACACTACCTGGATACCACCATCGTCACAGCAACAAGTTCTTTAAGCCGTACAAGCCTTTAATGTATAAGCCGGACGAACAGTTTACACAAATTCTCTCGGAGAATAACAGTCCAATGTAAAGCTCTTGTAACAATCCCGAAAGTAAACTGAAGACCAAATAAGATTCGTCACAAATCCACAAGAAAATCTTTAATTGCCGCACTTATAGGAACAGGACCCACAAACTGACATACACGCTTCTGTGTCCGCTGGAAGATTCTCTCACCTCTCTCTCGGCTCTAAAACACAGCCCCTATTTACAACTTCTCACCTCAAGCCGAGAACCTTCCTTTCTCGAACAATCTAAAGAATCTAACACAGTGCACACGTTCAAAGAACATACCAGAACAAAGAACGCTTTGTATCTAGGGTTCAACCAATGCCGATTAAACCGAGCCTGCAACATCCGGCCAGGCGAGGCCGCTACAACAAGAGCTACGCGTGGCACACAATTAAAAGGGCACCTGTAACACGGGTATCCGTAAAACTATGTTTTTGTCAGCCAGGCACTAATAAGTATGACTGGTGTCTGAGTTCTGAATAGAAAAATGGAATACGCTGGTGATAGATTTCTGTAAACAATGAACTGGTGTCCAAGGCACATTGGTAAATTTTGCAGTGATGCCGGTATTTACATAACTTGCCATGTCTGTTTACGGGGCAACTTAGGAATAAGCTGCATTAAGTTTACTGTGTCAGTGTCACCAGAGAGCTGTGACTTTTTTATATATTGTGGTGTTGCATTTTTACGTAAGTAAAGTATAACCAGTTGATTGTTTCTCTAAACTGATGTTTCCTGTAAAATAGGTATTTTAAGTGTGGAAACTTTTTAAAAAAAATAACAAGATATTCTAGATTTTTCTATGTTTTTAATAGTACTTGATTTGCATAACTAAATTATCCAATTCTATATATATTCTGATATATATAATTTGCCAAATTCAAAGTTCAAAAATTGTAAATTGTGATGAAAAATCTTAATACAGTTGGTTTCTCGTGGATATATCCCTATCGTAGGGAGACCTGTGACAAGCAGATGTAGAAAAATTATTTTCCACAGTGCATCGGCCCCTACTGATTATTACGGGTGTGCGAACATGAGATAACCAGAGCAAAAGTAATTTAATGTCATATTTTTAAAGAGATTGAAATATATATAGTAAAGAATAACATATAACAGCAAAGCTAAAATGTACATTTGGTAATATTGGACAAAATAAGGAAAAATTTATGACAGAGAGTAACTTTATATTTTATTATAAATGCTATTAACAGGTGAAATATGTGTATTTTGATTGGATCACTAGAGTATTTATTGTATATGCAATTACACATTTCTCGATTTATTGAAGTATAACTGAATAATATCCAGGATATATATATATATATATTTAAAACACTGAAGAAAAAAAACACTGTCAATTCAGTACCGTCTGTTTCACGGGATGCGACCCGATCACCAGGTGTATAATGTGAGAATGAAGCTAACAGCGTGGTTTTCAGCGTTATATCGCTCTGGCCTAGTCTGTAGGCCATTGAGCACTTTACAACGGAGGGTAACTCTACCTTTTACATATATGTATATATACACGTTTTGCAGATATATGTAAATGTTGTGTTAGAAAACTGTTCATGTAAGAAAATTTTCTCAGTTTGTTGAATCTCACTGTTTATGTTTATGTTAATTTTCTAAATAGGGACATATTTTAATTATGAGAGTGACCAATTATAGAAGCCTTCGAAACTAACTCATATGTTACAGGAAGCTTCCAATTTGCTGCATTTCGTTGTTTATGTTAATGTTAAATTTCTAAATAGTCAGGGCCATTTATTAGCTCAGCTGACTGTAAGGCATCTGGCCTATAGCGATCACTCTTTGTCCGTTGTCCGTCTGTCTGTCTGTCCGTCTGTCCATCCGTCCGTCCGTCCGTCTCTCCGTCCGTCCGTCGGTCCGTTAACCAGGCACAAATCGTTAACGCTGGACCTAGAATCTTGTAACTTTAAATTCTGAGAAGACCATTAAAAATCTCCTTGGAAACCAGAAATTAGGTCTCTGTTACCCATATCCTTCGAGCTATGGGGCCCCAAAGTACCCCCAGAATATGCAAACATTTCATACAAAAATTTCAATATCCCATTAACTACATCACTGATGGTCATGATTTTTTGCATACATATTGATCATGAGAAGTTTCATCAGTTCCTGCAGACTGGTGGCGCCACCTGTATTTTTCGATTTTTTACGAATTTTTTTCTCTATTTTTGAGACCTTTAAAAATGTGGACATCTGATAACAGGGCACAAATCGTAAAGACTTGACCTAGAATCTTAATTCTTGACACACTGAGAGACCTATGAAAAGTCTCCATGGAAACCAGAAATAAGGTCTCTGTTACCCATATCCTCCCAATTACCCCCCAGAATAATGGAAAATTTGATAAAAACAAACTGCAACATCTCAATAACTACAACACTGATGGTCATGATTTTTGGCATACATATTGATCAAGAGGTTTTCCAACAGTTTCTGCAGACTAGTGGTGCCACCTGTATTTTTTCAAATTTTTACAATTTTTTTCTCTATTTTTGAGACCTTTAAAGATATGAACATCTGTTAACAGGGCATAAATCATAACAGCTGGACCTAGAATCTTCATTCTTGACACACTGGGAGATCCATGAAAAGTCTCCATGGAAACCTGAAATTAGATCTCAGTTACCCATATCCTTCCAGCTATAGGACTCCGAAGTATCCCTCAGAATAATGGAAAATTTGATACAAAAGCTGAAGTATCTGAACAACTAATGCAGAGATCACCATGATTTTTTGCATGGATATTGATTATGGAGTGTTTCATCAGTTTCTGCAGACTGTAGGCACCACCTGTATTTGTTCGGGCTTTATTACGAATTTTTTTCTCTATTTTTGAGACCTTTAAGGATGCTGTCATCTGTTAACATTGCACAAATTGTAACAACAGGACCTAGAATCTTCATTCTTGTCATGCAAGGAGGCCCATGAAAAGTGTCTGTGGAAACCTGAAATTAGGTCTCTGTTACCCATATCCTTCAAGCTATAGGACTCCGAAGTATCCCTCAGAATAATGAAAAATTTGATACAAAAGCTGAAGTATCTGAACAACTAATGAAGAGATCACCATGATTCTTTGCATGGATATTGATCATTAAGTGTTTTTAATAGTTTCTGCAGACTGGTGGAACCACCTGTATTTTTTTTAAGTTTATGCATTTTGTCTCTATTTTTGAGATATATAAATACAGTCACAATCTTGGCCTGTTGGTTAATCTGTTTGATGCTTCAGTTGAATGGGTATATACTACCATTCAGATGATAAAATTTCCTTTGGCGAATCTCTTCCCAGTCAGCTGAGCCTCATGACCCATGGGTCGCTTGTTTTAAATAAGAGAGTGACCAAATATAGTAGTCTTGGAAACTTACTAATATGTTACAGGAAGCTACCAATTTGCTGCATTTTGTTGTATATGTTTATGTAAAATTTCTAAATAGTCAGGGCCATTTATTTTAAATAACAGAGTGACCAAATATAGTAGACTTGGAAACTTATTAATAAAAAAGCTAAAATTTTGTGAATGAGATAAAAAAATCAGATTCTGTAACACTAGGCAGCGTGAAAAGTCTAGGGGAACGAATAAAGAAGTCAGTGGTTTCTTGTTAACAAATAATTATAATTTATTCTTAAAACAACCCTAACATTACAATACACTAAATCAATGTGTTTTAGGTTTCAATAAAGTTTCTAACATTTGAAGAAGCTTTTGGTCAAGCTTTAGATATGTCATATTCTAGTAAATGGTGTGACGCTATCCCTGATTTTATCTACACCTTTGCAACGCAGTTTGACCATTAGTTAATTTGCAAACTCAGATATTTTATATGTTAAAACGTTTATATTAAAATGTTCCTTTTGTTTTAATTGCAACCAAAAATATGTGATGGTTGAGGTCTTTATCTATTCCAATTTGTGACGGAAATTAAATTAGCTAAGTTGATATGATGAGAAGTAAAACTATTTTAAAAAGCCATTCACAGGGCAGTTGCCGGTTGGAAAAAAAACTACTTCGCAGTTGGCAAATTGAACCACTTACAAAATTAAAATCTTGAGTTTTTTCATTCTTCATTGTTTCGTTTTTACCCTGACTAGCAATTTAAATACTACAATGAATATATATATATATATGTATATATGAATATTTTTTTCGTTTCTGTTCTTCAACCTTTCCCTCAACCCGTTTCATATATACTTCATTAGATTAAGGGGGAACATGACACTTTACTTGCGCCCCCTACTGATGACACTGCAAATTAAAAATATCTGGTTTAATTATATTATCAAGAGGCTACATATTTTGCCGTTTGTGACTTTTGTTGTCATAAACAACGTCATCGCTTCAGGGCATAATTTGAGAACAGTAACTACGATAACGAACAATAATTGTAGGAATGCTCAGTGTGACAGCTTTATTTAATTATTTTTTTAAATAGTACCAAAGTTATACGAAGAAATTTTCATCATAATATCATCAGAAGAGGCTCAAGTGCAGGAATATACCAACGGCTAAGTTGTCAACTGTCAGTTTTGACAGTTGCAAGTAGATGACAAAAAAGAGCATTAATATCATTTTTAAAATTTATATTTCTTTTTATATAGGCATCTTAAAAGCTGATCATATATTGCTGACGCCAGAAGCCATTTATGTGTGGACTTGCTCTCTGTCTCACAACCACCAGCGCCACCTTTGGGGGGTTTTTCTAAACTAATAATGTCCAAAATTTTCATATTTTGGCCTAATATTTTAAAAATTAACTCATTGACATACACATTTTTGTCTATAAATAAGATGAATATTTAATTCTGCATGTTTATTTAGAATATTATGAAAAATACATTGGTCAGTTTTCTAAAATATGTAATTTTTGTTTCCCCCTTAGTTATAATATCATATAAAAACCCACCACAAGTGTCAATTTTCAACTTCATATACTGCAAAAATAAGCTCATTGACCCCCAAATTTCATTTCATAATTTTACAAAGTATGTCTTGTAGATATCATGTGCAAATTATCTAAGAAATTCCATTGGTAGTTTAAAGTGTCATGTTCCCCCTTAACCCTGTATACCTGTTGTCTCGTATTTTTATTTTACAGAATGCCATAAGGCTGATCTTTATTGACGGCAAATCAAATGTGCCGATTATCTAACAACAAAATAAATGGTTTGAAATAAAATAAATGTTCTATGTATGGATTCCATACAATTAAATGAGAAGAAAAATAACTGAGCATATGTACGGACTTGCGACATATTAGTGACGACCTAAGCTGACGATCTTAAACAGCATCCATTTGACGATTCCTAAAGATGACGTCAGTAGTGGTATTTGTACGTCACACTTTTGTTACGTCACACATACGTTCCTCCCATAGATCAAATATCATATATATATATATATATATATATATATATATATATATATATATATATATATATATATATATATAGGCCTATGGTTCCTCCTATGTAACATTGATGATTGATATGACGTCATCGTTTTGACAGCTCTTTCCAAGCAGGTCAACGCCGTCCCTACCTTGCAACGTAAATATGTTTATTTCATGATCATATTAATCAACAAAAATCGCCGCATAACCTCCTTTGATAAAAGCTAATGTTGAGTGACAAAAGAAATCGATTTCAAAGAAAAATTAGGTAGTCATGGGTGTTGCAACATAGTATAAATGTCAACATTTATTGCAGAAACCTTTTTTAACTATAATAGACCAGTTTCAGTCACGTTTAAAAAAAATAAAACAAGATGCCCATGGGCCATGACGCTCAACTGATTTTGACTGGATGCTCATGTTTTTTATTCATGTAATATATTGTCTGTGAGAATCGCCTATGGCTAAAGTTACAGTGTTGAAAACATGGAAAGAAAATAAAAATTTCATGATTTATAGGAGACCTGCCCAGGACCCAACTGGATTTTACGATAGAGGGTTCCAAGGAAAATAGATACAATTTGTATCCTGTATGCCCGGGTGATCAAAATCATGTTTCTGGTTCATAGCTAGCAGAATATAGGTCAACATGATCCAAATTCAGGTTCCAAAGGAGAATTGCCAAGGATTTCCCTGAATGTCATGTTAGAAGAGGGTAGGGCTAATGGATACAATTTGCGCCTTGTCTGGATGCGCAAAACCACTTTCTTTTCAGCCCATGGGTAACACAATATAGGTCACAGTGACCATGTTTCAGGTTTCTAAGGACATTTGCCTTGGATCTCCCAAAATGTCAGGTAAGAGGTTTCTAGGCCTAATGGATGGAATTTATGCCCTGTCTGACTGTCTGGGTGCTCGAAATCATCATTTCGGCTCGTAGGTCACAAATATAGGTCACCATGACCTTATTTCAGGTTTCCAAGGGGGATTTGCCTAGAAAATCCTAAGGGTATTGAGTTAGAAGAATCTAGGCCCCACATATACGATTTGTCCTCATCTGACATTCAGGGTGCTCAAAATCATGTTTTCGGCCTGTAGGTACAAAATATAGGTCACCATGACCTAATTTCAGGTTTCCAAGGAGATTTGCATAGGAGCTCCCTAAATGTCACCTTGGAGGTTTCAAGGCCTGATTGATTCTATTTGCGCCCAGTCCGACTGTCTGATGCTAAAAAGCCTTGTTTTCGACCCGAAGGTCATAAAATATACGTCACTATGACCTAATTTCAGGTTTCAAAGATGATTTGCCCAGAAACTCCCAGGATATTGTGTTAGAAGATTCTAAGCCTCACAGATACGATTTGTCCCCATCTGATATCAGGGTGCTCATATGATATCTTTTCTCTATAGGTCGCAGAATATAGGTCACAGTGACCTAGCTTCTTGTTTCCAAGGACATTTGCCTAGGATCTCTCCATACAATCAGGTTAGAGGTTGCTGGGCCTATGGATACAAAATGTGCCTCGTCTGACTGTCTGGGGGCTCGAAATCATGTTTTCGGCCCGTAGGTCACAAAATATAGGTCACCATGACCTCATTTCGAGTTGCCAAGGAGATTTGCCAAGGACCTCCCTGGATGTACAGTTAGAAGTTTCTAGGTCTAATGGTTAAGATTTTTGCCCTGTTAACGTATGGACGGCCGGACAGCCTGACGTCCGGACTGACGCCGGACAAAGGGTGATCGCTATAGCTCAGGGGGTGTTATAATAACATTGTAAATGACTTAGGAACAGACTCGGGACTTAAGCCCGAAAACCGACTTGCCTGAGTCCAAGAGTTAAGTCCGATTCAATAACGCGGGTTTAACAAAGCCGGACTTAAGCCTCGGAAATCCCCTTTTCAGCGCCACCTAACGGCTTACGGAACAGAAGGGAACACATTAACAGTGTCACTTCTTTTATGTGGATACAGGAATTTAACCTCAATGGTTCTGGGTTAGAAAAATCAGGCTTAATAACATTTGTGTGACTAGATGTTTCAAGTGACATGTCATGGAAACTTGTACAACAACAAACTATTAATAGTATTATATATAATTTTAATCCCTTTAAATAGTTTTATACCATTGGCATTCTGTTTTTCCTTTGCAATATATAGTCTTTGAATAGTGGGGGGGGGGGGGTGATAACAACGACCATCCTCCCCTTGCCAAAAATTAAGCGGGGGATATAAACCCCCAATCCCCCAATACTGACGCCCCTGTTCAATGAAGAATGTTAAATGTTGAAGTGTAAGATTCTAGAAATTCATTTAAATGAAAGCTTTTAATTTTTATTTTAATTCATATCGATTTATATTCGTGACACAGACCATGCATTAGCTAACAAAAAAAATCAAAAACGTGTTTCAAAACACTTTCTCCACTTGTGATGGACTTAATTAATTTCACTCTATTTTTTACATGTTATAGCATATATGAGTCAGGATGGATAGTTAGTTCAAAGATATTAGTACAATGAAATATTTATAATAATCAGTATCATTAGCCCTATTTACACTAGAAAAATGTGGCGCGCGCTAGACCGATCCAGAAAAATATGGAGCGGGCTACATTTTAACCTGCGTTCACACTGTGCCGGACCAAGTGACCAAGTAGAGCGCGCTATCCTGTCAAATTAGGCCGCATTGCACATGGACCGGCCTAGAATCTGCATTGCGTTTACTAGCAGATAAATACTGCAATCTAGCGCGGTCTAGATTAGAATCCCCCTTGCGCGCATGGCTAAATCCTAGTCACATGACAGCCGAGTCTTGCTGGAGCGCGCTATAAAGATAGCGCGCTCAATTTCTGTTTACACACATTCGAAGCACAAATGTAGAACGCGTCAGACTCTGGCGCGCGCCAGAATGTGGAACTGAGTCAAACCGCTGGTCAAAATGCAGCGCGCTCCAGACCGAAAATCCTCGAAATCTGGCGCGTTTAGAGGAATTTGCGCGCGCTAAACGATGTAGAGCGCTCCACAAAAAGGTGTGTTAATTGGGCTATTATGTAGCTATAAAGCCCCATTTACATTTAGGTTAAAATTCCCCCGTTCTGCCGGCCGTAAATTGGCGCTGAAAAGGGTATTTCCCAGGCTTGAGTCGGGCTTTGTTAAACCAGCGTTATTGAATCGGACTTAACTCTCGGACTTAGGCAAGTCGGTTTTCGGTCTTTAGTCCCCGGGTTTGGACTTAAGTCAGTTACAATGTTATTGAAACATCCCCTGACGACTTTGGGCTTAAGCCCCCAACGGACTTAAGTCATTTTTAGTATTTTTACTGAATCGGGCTTAACTCTTCAGCTGGGTGGCTTAAGTCAAAATCGGTCATTTTCGTGCTTAAGTCAGTTTATTGAAACACCCCCCAGATGACTTACAGTCAACTGAGCTTAAAAAATCGTTTCTGTAAACCATATCGCGATACGCATTTTTGGAGTTACCGTACACGATATACCGATATATCCATACTGTCGCACACCCTTTCCGAATAATATTGTTCGCATATACTAGACGTCTGACTGTAAGACTACAGTAAATGTGCTTTTAAATATGCACAATTTCTGCAACCCCATTTACCCTATCTGCATTCATGGAAAGAGGGAAGGCCCAGCACAACACTCAGAACGTCAACTCGTGCTCATGTTTTGACCGTGCTTATAGACGGGTCAAAATATGACCCCCCCCCCCCCCCCCCCAACAAATTGCAAGAAATTGTTTTATGTTGAATTTCCGTACTTAAGGACTAGCTTTAAAATATATCAAAGGTTTATTAAAATTGGACCCCAGGAAAGTTGTTATTTTCAAGATGGCTTCAAAATTGGCCACCAAGTCCTTAAAAATAGCCATTTAACATTGATTTTCCATCACAGAGTTGTACTTTTGGTATCTACTACCATGTGTTTGCGGTCCAGTAATCATTTGGAACCAATAAATACTCTTTCCATATTTATATTACTGGCAAATCCAGACCAATGCAGTAGACGGCAGGTTTGGCTCTGATAGTTAACTAATCCCCACGCTGTCACATTGGAGGATTATACTCAGGTCCAGGGGCGTAGCCAGGATTGAGGGAGAGGAGGGGGCTGGCGGATCCTGAAATTCGAAAAACAAGGAAGGGGGCTAGGGGCGCTTATATACATGTATTGGTACTATGAAAACTTTTCTATACATAAGTGTATATATATAAATATATATATATATATATATATATATATATATATATATTACATATATATATATATTAATATCATTAATATACGTTATATATTTTAGTGTATGAAAATATATTTATGTTTATTTTCAAATATGAACCCTGGTACCACTAAGGTTAGTAACAGCTACCTGGGGAGGATATGGGAGGGGGATACACCCACCAATATTGGAACATTTGTTTTATTATGCAATGCAGAGAGGACATTTTGAGGCAATTTTCAACATAACATGCATGAAAAACTATTCTTTTATATCTTTGCGTTATGTAGTCAAACTGTAGAGAGGTTCAATATTTAATATTTATATTTCTTCTAACTAAGGATATAAAATTTCAATCGTTTTCAAACAAGTCAATGGCGCAAAAGCGCATTTACGTTTCTTACTTGCAAAATGTGATCTTTTAACACAAGACTGCTAAGACCACAAATCGCGAGTTCGAGTACTGGTATCACCAGAGGAACCGTGAGATTGTTCACGGTCGACCACAATCAGGGCCTGGTGCTCTACAGTTGTACTGCAGCTGTTCATAAATATCCTTATACTCAACAAATAAATTTGAAAGTAATAAACCGAAGATAACTTTAATCAAATCTAATTGCTATTTAATTAAAAAGAAATATGAAAAACGAAAATAAATTACGAAAATTTGAAAATTAGATAAAATGAGAGATATTACAGCTCAACGGGTGGCCGCGCGCCGAAGGCGCCCCCTCTTGATCCACCACATATAGCAAAGGCAACCTAATGCATATATATATATAATATATATATATATATATATATATATATATATATATATATTGGTATAAGATTAAGTGAAATTGCGAAAGGACGGGGAATACTGGATGCGATGGCCCCTGCGCCCCCCCCCCCCTCCGGCTTCGCCCCTGGAGGTTAAATTCATTAAATCGCACAAAAGAAATTTAGTATACAAACAAACAAAAAAACGAAATTTTGTGATAGAAGAGGTCAAATTTTAATAAATAATCGAGCCTCTTTGCATGGGTACATCATCCACTCTTCCTGGCTATTCACTACCTTCTATAACCAGTTAATTGTCCCGTAAATCTTGCTTTATGCCTTAAATGAATTAAGCTTTATCATTGAACACAATGGTTGCATTATACAGGTCAGCTCGGCCGCCGTATCAGAGGCGGCTCACATTAGGCCATATCTGTGCACATCACAGGCGGTAGAAACAATCAACCCATTTGGAAGTGACTAAATGTTTCCTATAATATTAGTGAATTACAACAAATGGTAACGAATCCTTAAAAAAAAAGCATAAAGCCAAGAAAAGTTTTCTTTCTGACGTAAATTTTTTATAAATCAGTTGCGGTATTAAAATATACTTGCGCGCTGCCAGAGACTTTAACCTCTTTTGCCCTTCTTATGATCAAAACTAATTTCAGCATTCAAAGAATTGTTCCTTGCATGTTATGCCGTACAATTCCTCAAATGTCAACTTTAAATGTCCATGCAGTAAACAAAGGCTGCAGTGATGCAATTAAGTATGACATTCTGTCCCGTTTTCACTTCGCTCCAGGAGTGAGTTATTACATTTTTTGCTTAATTGGAAGTCGTGTTTTTTTTGCTACGTTTCCTGAAGATGAATTACCATTCTGAACAGCTAAATGCGCATTTATTTGCGAAATGCGGCCTTATCTGGAACTCCCTCTAAGCTGACCAGGGGCCTGCAGGTGTTATAAACAGTGCCCAGTGCCCAGAGGCTGTGACCCACAGCAGTAGGCTGGACACAGGGCTCTGTGTGTATAATCTAGGTAACGTATCAAGTTAGATTTATCGATGACTTACCACGGATAATTAGAATTTAATACTCACATCTGGATAATAATGTCAGCTACTATTACCCCACATATATGTTAGTGCCAGAACAGTACACTTGATGGACAATTCCTCCAATGTTAGGGGCGGAACCAGGATTTGGGAAAAGGGGAGATGTCAAACCCTGAAAGACTAATGGAAAACTCAAAGGGGCCCATTCACCTACAAAGTATGTTGAATTAACACGAAAAATAGCTTCTTCCCTTTCAAATATATCCGTCATTGCCAAAATATTGCCGTACAACTGTTTGCTTACTGCTGTAGACGAGTGTTAAAAAGTGGGCCGGGCGAGATCACAGAAGTAAACAAAAACACAGCGCGTGGGGCTCTGTGAATCGCGAAGCCACAAAACGTGTTATTCAGGAGATGCCTTGACTGACTTGGCCAAAATAAATGTAATTCTTGTTCACGCTGGCTGAAACATCACGTGTTGCGGCTCATATTCGGACCTCCGATCAAGTGGCCTTGTTATGGTAAACAGACACACGTGGACTCGCAAACTCATAACAAGGTGTTAACAGCCGGATGCAAGGTACTTGCACTGTGTGCTGGGATGGCTTTGCCGGAAAACTTTTGTACAATGTACAAAATGGGCGGGGATCGGGCCGAAAAAATGTGTCTCACACCCTCTAAAAAGGTTGCTTCGGATGAAAAGGGGGGACGGGAGTGCGGGGACGTGGGGACGGGGGTGCGGCCCCCCCCCCCCCCGATCCGCTTCTGACTATGCCAATAGAATGTGGAACAACCTTACAGAAGTTAAATATTTGGGAAAGAATTCACCTCCATTTTCATAAGCTTTTGTGAAAGAACCCAGTATTGCATGGCTGCGGTTAGGTAAGTTTAACATCTGACTTCCCGGAGTAGTAAAAGAACAGAAAAAAGTGAGAATACTGACGCGGTATGTACCACCTGTGCTGAAGGTTGTAATAAGTACCTCAGACGCATTAACCATGATTATACTCTGATAATGAAGTTTCTGGAGCAAGTGAACAGATTGCCAATGGGACCAGTGGTCGCTTCTCCTTCTTCACCGTCCCGTTTAGGGGATTGTCTTATATTACCCTGTATATCATACTCTTTAAATTTATAATATTGCATCCAACAATGTCAGTCTAAGGTAATTTTTGTGTATAGAAACTATTACATTGAGTGGATATTTCTAGTTATTCCTGGTTGTAGCATTATATTTTGGATCTCGGGGGCTAATGACATATAAAATCATATATTTATTCATCAATATGAATTGTTTATTAGAGTTGTGGCTTACGTGTTTAAAACAAATGTTAAGTATGACAAAATCAAATTTTTAATGTGAAATATAATACAAGATATGTGTTTAAAATATATGAATAATCGTTCAACAGCTGGCATGAGATTAGATTTTATTTACAACAGATTGAGGAAGAAATAAATATAAAAAAGCCACGAAAAAAAATTCAATTAAATGTGCAATAAACAAGGCGGAACGAATTACATTGTGAGTAGCAAATTACACTTCTTACTAAATTAAAATCTTAAATATGTTTTTCTAGTTCTTCGGCATTTTATTTTTTATTTTTTTCACATTATTAAACTAATTGCTGCGAGTAAAAATCTATATTATTTCGTGCTGTTAGTGGCATTCTTACGCAAGTCTTCCAGAATAACATATCTTCCAAGAGATAATGGCGCAGAAAGCATCGGATCGTTCGCGTCACACATACAAATATATATATAAATATATATATAAATATATATATATATATATATATATATATATATGGAGAGAGAGAGAGAGAGAGAGAGAGAGAGAGAGAGAGAGCTCTAGATCTATGGTAGGACACCAGAGCTTTATAATTATACAAATATAGAGGAATAAAATTTTGTCAGACATTTTAACTACTATACGTAGTTTTGGGCAACATGTTGCTGTACTCGTGAGGTTCGACTTACTCCTACATGAGAAACAGAATCCTTCGGGTGTACATCTGTTGATCAAGACAGCATAAAAATGGAGGTGGGTTCCTAAAAAAATAAATAAAATCATACTCTGTATGAGCTTTTACATTTCTGCATTTATTACTTAATATTTACAATTTAGCAGTAATGATTTTCTTATGTTATTCCTCATGGCTCTCATATTAATCGTAAGACTATACTGAAACCCTGGCAAAGTGAACACTTTTAATTCATTTGACATATTCATGACCAGTGAAACATTCTTTGATAAAATTATCTGTTCCGTCATTCACATCTTGAATCAAATTTACTTGATAAATAATGGGACTATTAACAAGAAAATCGTGCGGATATTTGAAATCCAGCATTTTATTGTCAATTTGCAAATCCACAACACAATATAATACGGTTCTGCTCAGATGTTTGTTGCGCAGTTTTCCGAAATTTTGTAATTCAACCTTATCATGACTTTCCTATTCTTTATTAAAATGTAAGAAAAGAAATGTCGACATGTCGTTCACATTTACAGTTAAAAGACCTTGATGGGTTCATGATATTCTTGTTTAAAGTAAAATAGATCTATAAAAATCACTTATATTCTTCTTTTCCCGCCTGAAATGACTACCGTTACGAAAGAGTACACTGCATTAACCTAATCAAGGGCACTCCCTGATAATTTGCTCCCGGCTATAAGGCACTCAACATTCTACGTCTTAGCAATAACTGCCATGCACGTAACACTAAAACATTACTCCAGGAAACAAAAAGATAAATGGAGCACATACAATTAGTTTGTTCCATATGGACCTGGATTTATTTTCATTATCTTTCTTGACATTATCTCACTATGTTCCTATTCCGTAAATGCTTCCACTGGTGAGAAGAGGAAATGTCTTTGGCTGCAATGTCGATAGCAGCTTTCAGTTCCCTGTAGTGAAACCCCGGGAATGTCTATTTTAGGGAACCATAACAAACATTCTCAATAGCTGGAAGTACTATTTCATTTTTGTCGGCGAGAGAGCGACAATTGTCCTTCATACGGATAATGGCGAAAAAACGATTTTCATCAGTATATGTAGTCCTCGCAAAGGACAGCGATCACTTCCAGCTTAATGGAAGAGGGTTCCAATTACAATCTCTTCGTTAATCCTTAATACCTTCGGCACCCGGATTTACCACTAAATATTCTGTTAATGCCGGTTCCATCCATCGTCTCGTGTTACTCCTATTATATAGTATTAAGGAACCACCCTTTGCAATGTGAAAAGAATTTTTTTTTACACGATGTTATTATAAATATCACCTTATGTCCTAGCCGTGACAGCCCGACTCAGTAGGCAATCGGATTATTGCGCTGGTAAGCCTACTCGAGGAGTGACACAAGTAACATTGAGAAATGTATCGCAGTGGCCATGCATCAGGTTGCATTCATATTTTGGTAAACGGCCCGTAATCTCAATATTATGCTGAAAATAATGAATTAACACAGTAGTATACATGTGAGCTCACAACCCAAACTGAAACACTATCTCCATGGACATACCTTGTGTCACCTGCAAGCTGCCTGCGTCCTGTTATCCGTGCGAGCCATGCTTGTGTTCATGCGGTCATAAATTCAACAAACATCCCGAGGGGTTTACCAATGTGCTGGGTTAAAACGGAATTTTTCTCCCTCATCGGTATTATTAGAAAGTACACAAAAATTGCTGACGATTGGTCTGGTTTATGTTTATTGACATTGTACTTGTAAGCCAGGAAGCCTTGAAAGAAATGACGAAAATATTTGCATCTTCATAAGGCCTCATAACGCGTCTCTCAGACTAAGATGTAAAGACACACTGGCGCAAGTAATCTGGTCGTAATGCCAGAGGGTCGATTTGACGCTACTAATGTCCAGAAGCTTGTTTTTTTATTATATGTTTTTATATTATATTGTATTATACTTTCTTATTTTATGTTATATTATGCTGTATGACACTTTTTAGATGTTATAAATTTTTACTAATTTTCTTTGTCACCTAGGGCTTTTTTAATGAATATTTTAGTTAAATATAAGAAATGAAAGCCACAAATTTCTATGAAAGGATGGGTTGAACTATAATTTGCCGTTAAAGTGAACATGACGTTGTCTTTTTAGTTTCCATTAGGGAACAAACCATAATGTGAAGCACACAGTGGCGACGAGGTAACAGCCTTAATCACGTGACCTGATACCCCGCCTTCTTCACTTTACAGTTGGGATTAGCATTTTTATCCCGAAGGAGTAAAATTTTAAGAAAGTGACATAGGACGTGAAATCGCTAATCAGAGAAGTCATTGATTCATAAAGTGCCTCCCGGTGTAATGAATTTAGATCCGCTTCAGATAACCCCGGTAATCGCATTCAGGGTACGTTCAGATTACGTCCCTGGTAAACGTTGACATCAGTGATCCCACTGCGGTTTCAGATGACCCCTCAGATATTATAACAAAATGATGATAAAATAATTATTGTTTTCTTTCTTCTAGAAGGGTCATATTATGTTGAACCTTTGTACCTCATATTTGTATATATGTTCCGGCGAAGTCAACATCAATATGATTAACAATATGATTATAACTATGACTTTTTTCTTCTCAGATATGGATTATAATTTTAAATATTGTATTTCATTCAAACATTTCATGAATTAAAATATATATTAATGTATCATTTAGCTTAATCGAATACCCAAGGGGCAATTTGAATTTGATTCCGATTATCGGGGGTAAATTTATATGGAGTAAGATTGGATTCTTTACACCGGCAGGCGAGAAAACATCGGTATGACTTGGAGATAAACCTGCTTAATACAAGCTATGCCATGCAGCTTTTTGTCTGCATTTCATAAAACTTATGTACTGCTATCTATGGATAAGTCAACATTGCTGCTGATGAAATGTGGTGTTTATGTGGGTATTTTATCAAACTGATTCGATGACGGTCACTGATTGTTTCGATCAAAGCGAAAAACAGCCATGCCAGAGTAATAAATCCATTTTATTCTGAATAATTATAATTCACACGTTCACAGCACACAAAACAGTTACGTGGTAGAAATTAAAAAAACCTTTGTAAAAAAATCCAAACGTGTCTTGTCAATATCAGATATACATAGGAGGAACTTTATTTGCCCAGAGTTTCTACTTTTTTATCATTTCACTATTGCATTGTGTCCCTGAAACATTCGAAATGATGTTATCGTCATTTTTATTTTCAATCATTATTAATTATTATTATTATTATCATTATTATCATTATTATTATCCCCCACCCCGCCAGGAGGGTATGCTCTTATCCCCGTTGGGGTGTGTGTCTGTGTGTGTGTAATTCTATTAACAACATAGCTTACGCATTCATGAACTGAATATCATGAAATTTTCTAAATAAATTAAGATGCGATGAGATTGTGATGTGGATCCAGTGAATGATTCGGATTCAGGAGAGTCATCTAGGGATTTTCATAAATAAACAGTCAAGAATGAACCTGAAAATATAGGCTGAATAAGTGATTGCAAGGACGGATTGGGGATCATCCCACAATAGGACCCCCCCCCCCCCCCCCCCACACACACACATGGCTGACATACATTCCTTGGAGTAAAGATTTCTAGTTAATGGTAGTAGTAGTGATGGTGGTAGTTGTAGGAGTAGTAGTGATGGTAGTAGTAGTAGTAGTAGTAGTAGTAGTAGTAGAAGCAGTAGCAGTAAAAGTAGTATAAAGCTGTGCAAGAAAGCCAAAGCTATCGAGTCCAAACCATATGAGTTCGAGTGCAGGTCCGAGTCCAGGCTACTCGAATGGAAGCCAAATCCAAGTCCCTGAGATGCGAGTCAAAGCTCATTTCCTTCAAGTATTTTTCAGTCTGAGCCAATATTAACATCCTTACTAAAAGAATTTTTAAAAGAAACTTTGAGGGTATTATGTTTGTTTTACGTTAGTTTGCACATGCCTATTACTTGTATGTTCATTTACTTTGAGCTCACAATGCAGAGCTAGAGCTACAGCTTGGTATATATAGTCTTTTTTTTGTGGAAAATTTTACATACATACGTCTTTTATTAGAAAGTGACAGAGTTTTTTTTCAGCTGGACTTCCGAAGTTAGTTTACATCGGAGTATAGTGTGTTTTCAATGTCTGTTATTGATGTCAATAGGGTTGCACTAGATCATCCAAGGCTGTGCAGTCAAAGTAGTGGTCAGTTACACTTTCATAAGGTTTTGCACATAGTGGGCAGTTCTTTTCTATCCCTGGCTGGATTCTGTTCAGAGCATTCAGTGGTGGGATCGCAGGCGAATGATGATGAACTGTTCACGTCTCGAGAGGATTTTTATGCTGTCTTTTGCTGTTGGGGTTGTCATGTGATTGAAGATAGTTCTACCGGTTTTTCCCATCGCCCATCCATTCATCCACTCATCTTTTTTGTTGGATTTGATGGTTTGATTTGCTGTGTTCATTGATACTGGAAGTGTTGTGATGATCCCTAATTGGCTAGTCTGTCTGCACGTTCATTGCCTGGTATATCTGTGTGTCCTAGGATCCACAGTATATGTGTGTCCTAGGATCCACTGTATTTGTGGGTCATAGGATCCACTGAAGTGTAAGTTTGACAGCGTTGGTGTTGATGAATTGGCTAATTGTTTTAGAGAAACTTCTTATTGAAGTATTTTCTTGTTTTCCGCTCTCGAGTGATCCTAGCACAAACTTTGCATTAGTGTACATGTGAGCGTAGTCTTTGTCAAAAATTGACAGTGGTTCTCTATTTTCAGGGATTCTGTGTTTCTCTTTCAGTTTTTCTGCAATATACAGAATTTTATTTCATTTTTATCTCTGTAATCGTCTCCATTTTTCTACAAGCTTTCTGATAGGATGTTTTTTGTCCTTGCGTTTGTATCTTTCTATCGTCTCCAAAAGTGCTGCTTCTCTTCTCAGTTTGAGAGGTTCTACATTTGTATAGATTTCACATGCCGCATTCGGTGTTGACCTAAAGGCATCCGAGACAAAGCGCAATGCAAGGATTCAGAATTCATCAATGCCTTTCAAGCTTGACGCCAAGGTAAGTCGGATTTGCTTCCCTTTCCAGTGGTCCTCCTTTGAATGTGATACCTAGTTTTTGTTCTGTATTTTTTTTTACTTTTAGTGAAAACAGAGTATATCGTTCTGGAGCAGTTGACTTTAAGCTTCCAGTCTTCAAAGTAAATTCCTAAAGTGTCCAGGTCTTCATTAGGTCTCCTAGCACTGAGTGTTTGCTGGGATGCCACATCTCCAGGTCGTCTGCATACAATGTTTTTTCTGTCTATAGGATTTCCTGAAGGTAATTGAACAACAGGAACAAAGACAGCTCAGCGATAACCCCTGTGTGTGACCTTCTTCTATGGCCTCCTTGGATGACACGCCATAGTTAAGAATTTAGGAAGAATTTCATCCACTTACACAGTTTGCTGTGGATTCCGCATTCATCATTTTCATAAGGAGTCCTTTACGCCATGCCTTGTCATAGGCCTATTGTAGAGCGACAAAGATGACAGTTTTGTGTTGCTTTCTTTGGAATCCATCAGGAATTCTCTGAGAGAGTCGTTGGTTCCTTGTCCTGCTCTGAATCCTGCTTAGTTGTTGTTCAGCAGTCCAGAGGTTTCAAGCCACCAGACGTTAGTCTTCCATCCTTTCATTCTGTTTTCTAATACAGGATTTTAGGGAGATTGGACGGTAGCGTTTGAGTTCTTCTGGCACTTTGCCCCTTTTAGTTTCGTAGTTAGGATAGCATTTTTCCATGACTTTTGGATCTGGCTCGTTTTCCGTGTTATATTTATTAGATGAAGAATCGTCTGCTTTCCTGTTGTCCAAAGATGGGTCAGTATTTCATTGTGGATTTTGTCTGAGGTAGGATATTTGTGGGCTTTAAGATTCTTCGGGGCTCATTAGTTGTAAAGTTTTTCTCAAAGATGGAAGTTTTGCATTGGGTGCTTTCTCTTTTCCGTTTAAGTCTTGGAGTTTTTCCCTGTTTTCCATGTGTTGGGTAGTTCCGTTGATGGATGCAAAGACAGTCTTGACTGTTTCAGCTTTTTCCTGTTTATCGGCAATGATGGCATCCTCATTTGTCATTGGTTTAGGGTTTTCTCCGGTGAGACTGTTGAAGAGTGACCAGACTTTGGCTCCACCTCGGGATAAATCCAGTTCGGCGAATGTGTTCGTGGTTAGTTTTGCCGCCTTAACGGTTCTCAGCAAACAAGGCTCATGCTAAAGATAACATGCCCGACTTCTTGCACGCCCTATAGGTAGGCACGCTCAAGAGGTATGCCACGGGAAGACAACTCGATAGCCGATGTACTTGTGTTTAAATTCACGCAGCAGATCATACACTGTACACTCACTAGTCTAATAAAAAAAAAGTTTAATTAATTGTTACTTCACATGCGGAATTTGAGGTCCCTAATTCCATGAGGACATATATACATGCTGTGTGTGTGTTGGTGATGGTGTGTGTGAGTCATCTGGAGTGTTACCCCTGTTTTTCCTGCTTTAGGCTTGCTGGCTTATCCTACCCGTTCATTATTTTCACTTGAAGACCAGTTTAGTTTTACCCCAAATACGACAGACCGTCTATCATATAAAGTAGAATTTTCTTACCTATCTTAATATTTATATATAACACAAGAATACACGCTTGACAGTGAACAGTTAATTTTACAGGTCAAAGAAATACATGGAATAACGATAATTTGTAAATTAATAAACAAATAAGACAAAAATTAATTTGTTTCCCCTACTTACACTTGATATTATATTAATATAATAAAATATTACATGCTGATGCTCCAGGAAGAATGAACATTTTGAATTGTCTGGCTCTATGAGATGATCATGATTCAGGGACTATCCTTCTCTTCCTTGATACACAATCGTAGTGAAAAAGTATATATTTGTAATGCTGACATGAGCAATGTTAACAAGCAGAATAGAAGGTCGGAAGGAATTTCATAAGCTGCAGAATTTAAGTGTTTGCCAGTCGATACCATCGGGTGTTAAATCTGGGGCCATTACAGCCCGTGGTACATCTGTTCAGTGAAGTGTGCTGATATGATATCATGTAGGTCTAGCAATAAATGACTTGATTAATACACCAAAGGCTACTTGTCTTCCGCGCTATTTGTCTGGAAATAAAGAACCTCATCTTCAAAGCGAAAAAGGTCCAACCAGACCATACCTGAAGTTCTCACCCTCAGGAAACCATTATTGCACTTATCGCTCCAGTGTTCCGATCATTACCAAGTCACATACACGGTCCCTTGCTTATTCTGTTAAGTACATGTAGGGGGCTCTAAGGCATGCAAAGAAGACATGGAAACCAACTTTTTAATTAATGATTATATCCCATAGATCCCTCCCCTCTCTCTCTCTCCCTCTCCCCCTCTCACATACACACACATGCACCGAAGCACGGCACAATACACGCACGCACATGCATTGGCAAGGTGCATTTATGTGTATCTCTCTCAATCAATATAGTTTATTAAGGGAAATCAATATATATATATATATATATATATATATATATATATATATATATATATATATCAAACTACTTAACTGGTTATACATTTTCATTCATTCAGGATGGCCTTATCAAGGATAAACTGTAATCTGCTCTGTCACACAGTAATGTGTCATTCCGTACAAATGGAGAGGCTTTAGAACATGTGGTGCCCCCATCGGCTAATCTTCCCAATAACTTCTTTTATTAATTGACGAGAATTGGGTTATGGAAACTTTAAAAGCTTATTTCAGCTTTAAAGACATGTTTTAAAGGTGCAAGCTGCATTTATATCTTTCCCTTGTCATTCATCTATCACAGTTTACTGCGACAAATGCAGTTTTACCACCATTTCAGAGAGATGACTTTTCTAGATACTGAATACTTCTTAAAGATGAGGTAACTTTTGTTTTATGTTTTACCTTTAATCTTTTCTTCATCCGTCGTTAATGGACCGTCTTCCCTGTGTCTTAACAAAAACCCAACGAGATTCTGGTAAAACTCAATCTGTGTCGCCAGTACAAGTACGGGTCATTGCTGCCTGGACTCCTGTCAGGTTAGCCTAGCTTTTAAGCCATGGCCTCAGGTGAATGGATTAAACAGCTCATAATGGGCTTCGATTGTGGACCAAAATGCATGCAATTTTTTGACAGGTGGTGGATAGGTGGAGATCCGTAACTGTCCCATGACAGATATAAGCAGTCTAGTTTTTACTCGAAAATATTACAAATAGGATCTAGGAAAAATATTTAAAATATATGAGCGAGGGTGCAGCAAGCACACGACATAATAATCGACGATTACCGACACAGACCTAAGTTTCCTCTACGTTTTATGTGTATCTACAGTTTGGTTTTGTTGTGATGCGATCAAGCATTCACGGCCAAGGAGCGTCCCAAGCAAACAGTTCGAAATCCTCTACGAAACTCTTTAACCCGAATTCATTTCGACGAAGTTAGCGTGATTTTTTTTTTTAGTTGGGCCTTAGATTGCAAAGAGGTGCTAGACTGCTCTTCAAATCAATCTGCTTCATATCAACGATTCTCAGCCTATGAATTCGTTCTAAAATTTGCGTGCGAAGAGGGAAAACCAGAGAACCTTGCGATAGCAAGCAGGGGTTACACACGAAAGAATGTCTAGGACGACTGCAGTGGATATTCAAATCGCATTCAAATGAATCCTGATAAGAGTATCGTGTGCACCAGGGTGCGCACAGAGCCAGTGTCGCATGTTAATAATTTTGGCTTGATGCACAATGCAGTATCAGTGGTACGATAACGATTCTGTGGTCTGTGCGCACCCCGGGGTGTTCCTGTCCATAGAACCATCCCATAGCAAGCAGGGGTTACACACGAAATAATGTCTGGGAGGACTGCAGTGTATAAACGTTGCGTGAGGAGCTTACGTGTAACCCTGTCATGACAAACTTGTACCAATGGACAATAAATCACCTTAAAGGGGGGGGGGGGTTCAACAAATTGATATAGACAAGTGATATAGACTTTACAGAATGATCTAATTCTAGTAAAAAAAGCATATAATCGTCAAATCCAGTGCTTCTTTCTTTATTATGCGAGTATTATTCTTTTTCCACAGATTTTTCGGTCGCTTTGATGTATCTCGTCCCTTTGTAACAAAATCGTATATTTATTACAGAAGTTTATTTATTTCTTTATAACTATAAGATGCATATTTCTTCAATGCAAATTGTTCTTCATACAAAATGAGTATAAATTATGTATGGGCTGGCATTTAATTTAACAGATTTGTCAAGTTTATCCGTGTTTTTTTCCACATTCGTAAAGGCCGTAAAGCGATAATCAAACCGTCGACACGACTCACTATTACAGCAGGTGATTCAGTTACTCTGACACGCACGGATGTTGTTAGTATTAGCCTGCTGAGCACGACATTCAAACTCGTATCAAATGTCAACACTTAGGGAACCTGCATCATTTTCTGTCTATCTGTCTACCCACAGTTTCATCGGCTGAGGCACAACGGGGCCGATTCACTGGAGATATCTATGTGTCTAAATACTTCGATCCGCTGGCCGAGTTAATAATAAGCCGAGCCGAGTTTATCAGGAAGCGCCGCCGTTATTTCATCAAGCCGATATGAGCCAATTTTGTGCAATTCAGTTTGGCTTGAAAAAAAAATTGATACAAAAAAATCTTTCACATTAAAAACTGCCCGAGAAAAATGTTCAGTTTTTTTTTTGTTCTTATCGCTGATAGGAAACGGTGTGATTGTTTAAGTAAGGAAGTGTTGGCTTATGAAATCACCAGGATAAACTCTTCTCGATATTTAATCGCAAACTAGTTAAATGTAACATGGATGCAATATGTCACACGAAATAATGAAAACTTACTAAATAAAACGGGTACTTTGTAACATTGTCAAATGAATAGGCTTTCAGGTCAATGAAAGCTAGTCGACATTTCGCAAGCCGAATGAGCCATGAATCTCGGCTTACTACTAAAGTCAGCCGTCTTTGTCCAAACCAGCCGCATTTTACGGCTCCGGGCTGGGAGAATTCAGAATTCAGCAACCCAATTCAAGGAAGGGTAAGCTTCCTTGAATCCTTTAATCTCATATTGAAGGGAAATTTCAGATGCATAATCAATCAGTACAGTCTTACCGAAGGAAAAGTAATAAAGTAATAATCTATCTTAGATATCGTTCTTGTGCGGCGTCAGTGCACTACGCCTTTAACCATTAAATGGCGGCAGGGAGTTACGGCTTCTGATATATATAACGGCTTCATCATATTAAAAAAACTCCCCGAAAGTTGCTAAGCAGGAAATGAAGGCAGACATACTAAAAACACGTGAAAAACGGTTTCGTAAATCAGTTCTTAATGGAGTTTTTACTTCGTGTGACAATCATGTCCAGGTCCCTTGATAATTCAGTGGAAATGATGTAAAATATTATTTATCTCTCTACTGCAGACCAATTAGTGAACGCTTTAAGGCTCCTATATGGAAGGCACTTTAGCTCTTCTGCTTACTTTTTTTGTAGATGGACTCTATAAACGTTTGAAGAATTCCGTAAACGGGTCGCTCGTGATAAAATGCAATTATGTGTTCTGTGAACATTCAGTGTTCTGTGAAAAATGTCTATACCAGAAGCGGTTTTTAGCAAAAATAGACTACATCATCACTGAAAATGCTTACTCTGAAGTCTGAATATCATAATCTGTGCTAATATGCTTTATGACTCATATTGTATATTCCATAGTGGGTGTGAATATAGAACACATTGAATGCAGTTGTTGTGTTTTAAAATGTCGCCTTCTAGACCAATTGACACCTAGATCTCAATGTCTCAAATCTTCCTTTTCTATTATAAAATATACCAATAGAAATAAGAAAAAGTAATGTTTGCTGAGAGAGGAGTAGAGGCTTTATACTATTCAGAGGGTAAATCGATTGTAGCTGGCTGGAACTTCCACAAAATGGATCATCCAAGTAAAAAATGAATTTGCTATGTACAAATATTATGTAAAAGTATAAAATAGAAAGCATTTATTCCAGATTTTGATTATTGCTGGGATCCAAACTCAGGCGCAAGAAATATGTAAATCCGAGCTGAGAGAAGTGTAAGTCAGGGTTCACAAATCGATTTATTTTTTATCACACGTCTGCCAGCCGGAACAAAGACAGTCCCTAATACCACTGTATCCAAAATTTATACAAACCCATGTAAATCTATTTAAAATGGAACTGGGATTTTGGAACGGAGAATAGAGAATCATTATTTAAAGCTTTTAGAAGAATAAAAAAGTTTGCAGAAAAACTCAAGAAATTTCAATTCAAGTCATTTATAGGTGTATATCTCTCAATCCACTCCAGCATGTATTGTGTAAAACTGATAGTTATAAATGTTCCCACTGTTAAAAGGAGAAAGAGACACTTGATCACTTTTTTATGAATGTGAAAAAGTACAAGCATTAATATCTGACTTGAAGAAAAGGTTATCATATGAGGAATTATTAACTATTAATAAGCACTTTGATGTTAATTAAGTTATGTTTAACAATACAAATCATGAAGTATTGAGTATAATTATTCTCCTATTTAAGAGGTAAATCTATGTTTGCGAGTGTAAAGGAGGCAAAATGAATTTTTCGGGGTCAGAAAGTTTTATTGAACAGTTTTAATAATAGAGAGAAACATTGCAAAGCAGAAAGATAAATTATATTTACATAAACAGAAGTGGAAGCAGATGTTTCATATCTTTGCAGAATATCTTCTTTAAAATATCAACCGTTTGTGGAAAACTCTCTGCCCTTTTCCAATTCTACCTATTCTTCTCTTGATTATTTTCTGTGTGTGTGTCTGTGTGTGTCATATCAAATATCTGAGTTGCATAGCAAATAATGACATATTAAACGATATGTCGGTCAATAATTATAATGTACAGTCCCAGTATTGTTGCCTGCCTTAACCTCTTTTCTGCGCCCCCGGGTAGTGTAACCAACTCTGGGATTAGTTAGGTTTTCTTGAACAAAGCAAAGGAACATGTTCGTGAACAAAATCGGTCTTTGTTCATGAGCAGAGGTATGAACAGGAACATGTTCATGGAACAAAACACGGCCCTGGTAACAGTAATTTAAAGCAACGACAAACAGACGTCTCCTTTGTAGGGGTGGTTATTGTATTCTAAAATCAAGATGGACAGACATGATGTAATTACTCAGATACAACTAATTACTACCACGCATATCATTCTGGTATTTATCGTATTAATCAAATAATGGTGACATTTAACACCAATATGTACAGAAAATTTTATAAAAGTAGATTTTGTATAGTTCTGAATGAATCATTAAGTTTGTGTGATGTGTTGTTATTTGTGAAATTTGATAATTAATTAAAATAAAGTTTAATTTAAATATCGTGGTGTAATGTCTTCACCATACACTCGATTCATATCGGGATTTTTGTGGAAAGTTTTATTGATCAATTATACACAAAATAATGAATACAATACAGATATACGTAACCGGGATTATGTCAGGATGCTGTCTGTATAGAAGCCACCATTAAAGCCAACTACTTGCCCATCCACATGGGGAAATCATGCTAAATATCAGTAAACTGCAGGTAATTTCTGACAAGAAAGTTATTATAACGCCCTTAAAGGGGGCCAATCAGCTTTATGACCTTTATAAACCAAAGGTAAACCCCTGGAGCTTTTATAAAAATAGACCGGAAAACGTGGATATCACCACACACAGATTGCTTATTATGTTTTTTATACACGTTTGTATAATTTATTGGGGCCTTCAAAATTAATCACAACAAATTCAACAAGGACATCTAGTGGCGAGTCAGATAAACAAGAGCTTTGCAAATGGCGTTTTGCGACAAGTGCATTTTCTACCTCGGCATATATATAATATACCACCTAAGGTTAGGTTTTTCTCGTTTGTCAACATTGCTGTGTTAACAAATACGTTGTTGATAAACGAGTTCATACATCCTTCATGAAGGCGTTATAAGATTTTTTTCTTAACCAGAATTACCCTCAGATCATTAATATATACACAGAGGAAGCCAGAAATCACATAAATTCTTTTAAAAGGGTAGGTGAATGGACTTGTATGAGCTTGTTCATCTTCAAACTGTCAGTAAACATAGCACACGTGCCAATGTTGACAAACATAAATACAATAGAATACATTAAATGTATGCGGTTATCACTTAGCTGTGCCAACAATAAAACACCCACAGTCAAGTAGAAGAAGTGAAATGCTACATATAGTAGTGAAGAGACATGGGGGAAATCATAAAGTCTGCTTCATATGAATGGGTAACCTTCTTGGGATCCTGTTAAACTCTGATAGTCGGGGTTTTTCTTAAGTGATTTTTAAGTTTAATATGAAAAGAAGACACCACCAAAGATTTTATTGTTTAACTCCTTTAAGTGTTTTAGGTCTCGGTCTCCATTTTATTAAATCGTTACAGAGTTATGCCTCATATGGTAATATAATTACACATTTTACATGCAATTATATAGGTTTTATATCAGTTTATCGAGAAGACAAGACGCAGCTTTGTCAGAGTCGCCAGTCAGATACCTCAGCATTCACACAATCTGTTGAACCAGATGGCGAGACAAGGCTGGTATGTAAATTTATCAGAAGCCACACATTGCAGTACTAAACATATTTCACTCACCTATTGGCAAAGTTAATCATCTGTGTATAGAATGTTTGTTCTCTCCTGACCAAAAATGGAAAAGATTTGAAGAAACTTGCATCTGTTTCAGTGAAAGCATATCCAGTGTCAGACAAAGCAGAAAATAGATTTCTCCGGCAAAAAAAAAGTCAAAACCTCACTTTTTCTTGTTAGAAAAAAAATGTAGCGATATTGAACGAGACTAGAAATAATTGTTTCCTGGAAGGCTCATCAAATGCTACTTAGTGAATAAATTTAGACTTCTTTAACATAAACAGTGAAACGAATTTAAAGCATTTCGCATAACCTCACGTATTCACGTATGGTGTCACACGTACCGAGATTTGACGAGACTTCCACTTGTTTCATCGACAGTTTGTCAAATGCTACAGAAAAGAAAACTTCTCTGGAATAAAAAGTGAATGAAATGTGAAAAAAACTTAAATCTATGTGTTCATAACGTTGTTCCAAAATACGTAACCCTGGTCATTGCAGATCATAGCCATGGATATAGTGGGTTATCATATGCTCCCGATGCAGCGGAAATCTAACGCGTCTATACATGGTCCCATTTTAGATATAGGTGGTATAGATAATGCGCCGAGCGTAGAAATATCAGATCATCAAGTTTGTATGTTCTTATTTGTATTTGATATAGATCTTTGATCACACTTGTAATAAATTATAGTTATTTGTTAACAAAAAAAACTGACTTCTTTTTTCATTCCCCTAGACATTTCACGCTGCCTAGTGTTACAAAACCTGATTTTTTTCTCCATAACAAAATTTATGTTCATCACACATAGGTGATCTGTTGATATTAGGTTCCGTGACAAAACTTACAAAAAACTATGTAATAATGAAGAAATGTTGGCTCCTCAAATCTGCCTATTTATCGTTTCACCAACAGCTAACAGATGTCGCCACCTGCCAACAATGATTCTTGTGGGCTACCTTGCGGTTTCCCCAGTTTTATAATTTACTAGCAATTACCCGTGCTACGCACGGTATGTGGCGAACACGACAATCTGTACGGTGGTATCGGAAATCCACAGGAAATCCGGAAAATCACACAAAACGCATAACGTTATTTATATATAGATCCATCATATGTATGGTGATGTGGATAAAAATCTTTCGGAACAGCGTTTGGAACAAGTTTCGGAACAGCGTACAGTCGCACACGGGCACCCCAAGCCAGTGCCTGACATGTGGTCGGTGTTTTGGACAAATAGTTACCTATACATGTACCATATGACATGAGAAACGGATCAACAATATCACATATACATACAAAAGAAACCGTACATGGAATAGACCTTAGAAGAAAATGCAAAAATTCCAGTTTTATTTGTGAAATAAACACTATGGTCATGACGAATACGCAATAAGCATACATATACTGAATGAAAGAATTAAAAGTCTGTAAAAACAAAGAGTTTTACTTAAACATTATTGAAAATGAGATAGAAATTTACATTTTTACAGGAATATAACATTTGTAACTGCAGTAATCAGGGAAAAAAATCAGAAGATTATAAGTCAATATAAGGTGTTTACAACTTTGGTGGTGCCACTCCAAAGGTGTAAAGATCACACTGTACCAACCACGACGTGAATTTGGTTAACATTTTCTTTACATTTGTAACATAATAGGCCTACATGTGTTGGTGAAATCTATCAAGGACCTCAATTGCATGCAAACCCTGGACTTCCTGAGACCGTGTGCACCATCACGGATTGCTGGACCCGGCAGATTGGCGCTCAAGCATATCAGGTCATGTGAGCGGGTTCGAAAGAAGGAGCCCTCATCGTGCGACGCCCCGGTCGCAGGAAGGCCTGCAAAACAATTCTTTCATAGAGCCCCCCTTTGAGAAGGGATTGCCGAAGGAGATTATTTTTTGGCCGGTCACCGTGAAATGTAGGAAACCCCCAGAACAGTGGCGTACCTAAGGGGGGGGGCACATTTTGGGGGGCGGCATTTCTGGGATGAAGTTTTATCAGTGGCATAAGAAGTTCCACAAAAAGTACAAATTTGACCTTTTTGTCCAATGTTCAAGTATTCCATGGATTATAAACTGGACATTTGAACCTACCAAATGATTAGCGAACGATATGCACATTTTTAGGGGCGGCATTTCTGGGATTTAGTTTAATCAGTGGCATAAGGAGTTCCACAATAAGTACAAATTTGGCCTTTTTGTCCAATGTTCAAGTATTCCAGGGATTATAAACTGGACATTTGAACCTACCAAATGATTAGCGAACTTTGCACTTTTTTGGGGCGGCATTTCTGGGATTTAGTTTAATCAGTGGCATAAGGAGTTCCACAAAAATTACAAATTTGGCCCTTTTGTCCCATGTTCAAGTATTCCAGGGATTATAAACTGGACAGTAGAACCTACCAAAAGATCAGCGAACGATTTGCACATTTTTGGGCCGCATTTCTGGGATTTAGTATAATCATTGACATAAGGAGTTCCACAAAAATTACAAATTTGGCCTTTTTGTCTCATGTTCAAGATTCCAAGGATTTTAAACTAGACAGTGGAACCTACCAAATTATTAGCGAACGTTTTGCACCCTTTTTTTTTGGGGGGGGGGGGGCTGGCATTTCTGGGATTTAGTTTAATCAGTGGCCTAAGGAGTTCCACAAAAATTACAGGGATTATAAACTGGACAGTAGAACCTACAGAATGATTAGCGAACGAATTGTACATTTGTGGGGGCGGCATTTCTGGGATTTAGTATAATCATTCGCAGAAGGGGTTCCGCAAAAAGTTCAAATTTGGCCTTTTTGTCCCTTTTCTAGAATTACAGAGATAAAAAATCTGGCGGTGGAACCAACAAAATTATTTGCGGACGATCTCTATAGAGGCAAGAAATACATGTCTGTAGTTATTCTTTGTTAGATCTGTGGTCTTGCAATGTCAGAACGCCATCGATAAACTGAGCAATCATGCAAAAAGCCTGCATTTCAGGGCGGTCGTCGTTTACAGAAATCCCTAGCAGCATCTGATAATCACCAGGGAAAAACTCTGCCAGAAGACCAATGGCACCAGGTAGTTGGGTGCCTGTCGTACATATCGTGCGAAAAATATTTTGACGAATTGCGTTGCTCTTTCTCTTGAACCCTTGAATTTCCGAAATTCCAGGATATTTGAACAGCCTGAAACAACCTGAAATGCCCTTTTTCCATGATTCTTCACACTCTAACATCAGTCTCGTTAAAATACAGACGTTTACACTATCGCGTATATAATGAGTACTACCTAAATGCCTGTGTCTTTTGATTAACCAATATGACCTGCATGATCTTTTATGTAACGTGAATAAAACCAATAAACACCCAGACCTATATAGGAATTATTTTAACTTTAAAATATAATTCTATTATAACTGTTATATAATTCTATTATAACTGTCCGGCGGGATGAATCCCCCTGGCCACTTAGCCACACGTTCAATATACGTACCAAGTATCAGTTTTAACTTTAAGAGTTCAAAACTTAAATTAAAGATATATTTACCTGTACTGTTAATTCTGTTATTAATAGTTTCATTATCCACTACCTACAGACAATTGTTGTATATTGTGACAAATCATTTGAAAATTAAATTAAAACATATATTTAAATTATATCATTACTTGAAATTTATTTAAATACTTTATTGAATAAAAAATAGTCATAAGTTTATAAATAAAACCTCTGAAAGTGCATAATGACTATAATTCTAAAATGATTTTGATGTAGCCTTGAATTAAAGTATGCTTTTAACTTTGAGGATATTTTAATTAAACAAGTCAGTTTATCCAAACATTGGATTTTTTTATGTGAAAAAAAAAATAAACATGCCCTGCCTACATATATATGCTTAACTCATGAATTGCGCTGTTTTAGTAAAGACTAAATGACTTGCATGCAGCAGTACCATGCATATCTCAATAGCTCTATTAGGTGTACCTGCTGTCATATGCGATAACAAGAGGAGGAATTATAGATGTGACAAAGTATTTGTATGCGTCGAGAATGAAATAACAGTTTTTTTCCCAAGTTGAGTATAAAGTAATCATGAATCGTGTTTACATGAATGATGAAAGATTAATTTCCCACACTATATGTGTATCCTGCAGTGTAATCTGCTAATAGTTACAATTAATTCGTTTTATTCCTTTCTGTTCACTTCATAATGAAATATACTTGTTTGAGCTTCGAGCGATCTTTTGATTTACATTAGCAAAGAGATAACTGCTCTTTAATATGTGGCGGAAGAATTCCCTGCCAGTGAATCCATATAATTGCGTTGTTGTCAAATACAAGTCTGTAACAAGGACATTTGAAACGATATGTTTTTATATGTTATCCAGTTTTGTAATGATTTGTTAGAGGGGCGGCGATTTCTAAGACCGCCCATGGCGGCAGTGAGGCTAGGTACGCCGCTGCCCCAGAAAGCCCCCCCCCCCCCCCCCCCCCCCCCGAAAAACTGAGTCAGAGTCACGCCAACACCAACTCTATGGCCATTGTGTAACCGAGCCCGTAGCAACAAAGAAAAGAGGCGCCCGCGGGGGAGTAAATATTAAAATTATTAATTATGCACGTAATACGCATATATTGCAAATAAAAGTTGGTGGAATCTCTTCGGACTTACCCGGAACATATGTGTGTGTTAAATCACGGCAATCCGTATGGTGGTATCAGAGGAGATACGGAAAATTACAAAAATCGCCTTACGCTATTAATATATAGATTTAAGCAAGCTTGACCTGAATTAACAGACCCGGTTGCATTGTCATTTCTGATCTCTTGGCTCTTACTTGTTATGACGGTAGTCTGTACTGGAAAATCCCCTCTCCCTTCATAACAGTCAAGTAATCTTGTTGCATAATGTCAAACTGGCCATTACAGGCATCACTAGATATATTCATCTTCAACAAATCTAAAAACAGATATATCACGTAATAACACCAAGTAAACACATGAATAAATTTACTTTATATTTACAATGCCTATAAGCTTGTTTTATTAAGATTGTAAAGTTGTCAAACAAGGCCATGCCACATTGTCTTAAGACGGAATTGAACCTAAAATGTTGTATAATACAAAAACTGATTCTTGTAACGACCTTTTTCATCTAATATCTGGATCACTCACTTTTATATATTCACTTTAGTTCCCTATTGTGGAAAATATTTGAGAGACTAATTTATACACCTGACTTTTAATTCAGCCAATGCAAAGCAACTCTGTGCCGAATTGTACTCACAAGAGAAGGTCTCCTGTAAGGGACTGTGGAATTAATTTTCCAACTGAGCGTGGAAGCTTCTAAATACACAAATGGTGTAGGAATACATGTTGTGAGAAATTAAATGTAGTCCGATAAAAAGTGTTGGATTAGAACTGTTTTGGTTCAAATTACATGCACACAATTTCTTAAT
Organism: Sipunculus nudus; assembly: GCA_026874595.1. Taxonomy (NCBI): domain Eukaryota; kingdom Metazoa; phylum Annelida; class Sipuncula; order Golfingiida; family Sipunculidae; genus Sipunculus; species Sipunculus nudus. The sequence continues at coordinate 78,959,769 of CM049311.1, forward strand.
TTTTTAAAAGACATATACATGTCACCGAAATACACTGAAGATATACAAAGATTTAATCTAATTTGGGAAATCAAGCAGAGAGAATAAATGTATTTCACGTGTTTTGGGCAGTTCCCGTGTACAATTAAAACCCAATGGAGGTTTTATCTACTTAGAGATGGACAACACTTGAAATGGGCCCTGACATTTTGCGAGACATATCGGCATCGTTGCGCAAAAAAAATTGTAATGTCGTTTGAAAGTAAGAGAGACAGGGCCGACACAGATGTTATATCAAAACATGATATAAAAGATATGAAATTATTTAAGTGTCTGGCAAACTGCCAATGCATTTTCCAGAGGTAACGGGGTCAAGGTCATTGATCTCATTCTGAGGAATCATGTGTGATGGACGTTGATTTGTTGTCGTGTCATAAATATTATAATAGACGTATCCACTAGACCAAAGGTTGGCAGCTCTTCTGTTACATGACACAACCCGGTCACAAGGCCAGGGGCGTCAGTGCAGGTGGGGGGATTGTTGATATATATATACCCCCCCCCCATTCGTAGCAATGGGGTATGATGGCCCATGTAATCATCCCCCTGTTTTCAGGGGAAAATATTTATAAATTGGAATGAAATATAGTAATAATTATAAATATAGACTGTACATTTCTTCATTTTTAAAACCTTTTACTGAATTGTAATATTTGAAAGGTGTTACAGATATAATAAAATGTATATATCATATGTCCAAACTTTGATTATGTGAGTCATCCCCCACGCTTGAAGTTCAATTGACGCCACTGCACAAGGCTGAGAAGAGTCTAGAGAGATCGTGAAATATTGGAATCTATTACATCGACAAATTCATTTCATGCTCGGTCCTTGTTCACTTAAGTTCCATATTGTGGGTGAAAATACAATTTTTTTTATAGTATATGTCAGATCCAACAGGACACTTTCATACACAGACGAGAGCTAACAAACAACCAGAGAGAAATTATGACCACAATTTTATTTTCAAAATATACTAGCTGGATATTTGTGTTCTCGTACCTTTTATGGGTAGAAGGGACACATTAGACATTAAATGGCATTTCTATGACTTAAAGCACATACAAAACGGAGAAAAATTCAAATAAAGAATCTTTTAACACATTGTCAGTTGTGTGATCTACACATTATCGATTAAATTGAAACGACAAGCGGCGATTGAGTGAGATGCCCAATACCTCCTGAACAGTTAACAACAAACACATTCAATTTTCATTTGTAAAGATTTGGAATGACGTGTCAGTGTTAAATACACATACATCCCCTCTTACCTAATTATCTCATCGTCCCAAGAGTAATTTGCGCCACATATGTGTGTTCAACAAATAAGAATACATAAATGCCACAATTAGCTCGCATAACAAACAACGGGGATGAAAAATAAACAGGATGCTGCTGCACCAAGTACCAGGAAACTCCATTATAGCGCCAGGGAATGTAGATTACTCGGGATATCATTTGCACCGGTTTTAACTTGGCTTGAGATCCATGGAGGGGACTGTAAAAACAAGACCTAGGTAAAACGGGACTGCCTAAAATACCGTTGATGTTGTATTGGAAAATAGCTGAGTAAAGCCATGGAAGATATAATAGGATCAAGGGCTACTTTGTCCCATTGTACTGTTTTACTTTTATTTTTAAACATCGGTAAGTTCTTTTATTCATTTTCCTGTTTTGCACGTATTAAACATGTCGTTTTTATAACAATTTACGTCATAACTGTATTAGTAACGTTCTTCAGACGTCGTTCCTGATCTCCCTCCTTTTACCTCTGCTTTTTAAAGCAAGATTATCTGGGTTCCACAACCAAGGTGTGCACAGAGCAAGACATTGTACTGAGAGCAAAGATAACGAGGTATCGCATTGTGCATCCAGCTCTAAATTTTATTATTTAACATGCGACACCCGCTCTCGTTGGGCTAATTTCACCGGTTTTGGCACAGGACCAGCAATCAAACAATGGGAGAGGGTGGTGCACGTTTAAAAATTGGAGCTGGATGCACAATGCGATAACTATCTCTCATTGGTCTGTTTACAATTCTTGGCTGCGTGCCAGCCCTAGTGGTGATATCAAGAGAATCTTGCTAAGCAAAGATAAGGGTAAAACGAGGGAGATTTTTTTATGACTCCAGTGTATATAAATGCTGTTTGAGGAGCGTAGCTTCGGTCCGTGACAAAATAGAAAACTTAAATGTATAGGGATCTACTTGATGTTTATACACATTACATGGCAGCCCATATCCAATTTTAAGTCGTTAATCCGGGCACCACTGAAGTCTTGGTACCTGTACCTCTCTGAAGGCTGCATTTGCTTTTATTGTGAGAGTATAATATTGTTGCATCCCATGTCATATAAGTGTATTCCATATGATATCGGTGTATTCCACATTTTCTAAGAGTTTCCGTTGTGATATTTTAGTGTACTGTATTCTAGAGTGTACAACATCAATTAATTTGTATGATACCGATGATTTTCAGATTGCGAAACAAGTATTCAACAAGGACATGACCGATTTTTTATCAACATAAAAAAGTCTTCGGAAACAATTATTTCCTTATTGTTTCCTAATTAATAATAATCTTTTGGGTACTTTTTTTCATTAATTCTGCACGACGTAAAAAAAATAATTTTTTTTTTATTTCCACAAGAAGAGGGTTTCATGGATACTGAAGATAAAACAAGGAGTGATTGGACTTTTGAAACTGTTTTAATCCACATTAAATATTATCACCGTTAGAGGGTACCCGTTTTTGGTAGCATTGAAGCATTCCCTTCTACGTGTAGATCTGATCATTTCGGCTTCTCGGAATAGAGGCTACGACCATCGTCCTATATCGTCAGATTTAGACTTACCAGGCCATGTATAAATGCAGACTGGGTCGTGTATTCAGGGCTAGAACTAATCATGTACTGTAAGCGCCTACGAAGCGCTAACCGTGACGTTTTCTGGATTAAGGAAGTAAAATAATATTTGCGCCGCACACTTTATAGCTCAGGCGGCATACAGCACGACGAGGGGTGTTGATGGTTGTGTGTATAAAATTGAGGGCAGCCACGTGAGAAGTTGTGCAAGAGTTGAAGTAAAGAAAATTTTCGTATTTCAGCGTTTTATTGATTTCTAATTAAGAGACTATCCTGGCAAAATGACATCGTGTAAGCTATGATTCAATGATTAAAAAAACTTTGTAATCCTTGACTAGAAGGATCAATTTCTAATCAGTTGTTATATAACTTCAAGTCTTGGGGTTTATTTCTGGTAATGAGGCAATAAATCCTGTACAGTTTAACACACCAGATGTCCGCAATCGTCGATCGATCGCATTGAAAGCCTCCCCTCGTCACTCCCCCCCCCCCCCCCCAAGACATACTCACACATACATCCCCCTTAAATGAGTATATAGGGATAGCATGAATAGACTGTGTAGTGGTCCATGTCCAAAAAACACAAGTTGCAATATATTACCTATAACTGTTACTGAGCCCAAAGGTCAGTTTCTGAAAACAAACTATATTGGAGATCTAGCGTAAACAGGGGCAGAAGAAAACGAATGTAAGCCTAGGTCACACTCTCAGGGATGAGGGTACGGACCTCGAGGGACTGTCCGAGATCGACTGTTCACGGTCCATCCGTCTGAAACGCGCATTTTTTTTCGATCGCAACCATGATATAAGGGGAGCTGCTCACGGTTTGAGTAAGCGACCGTGCTGTTGTGACGGATTCCTACGGTCTGCGATTGCGTCGGCACGGCTTTAATAATACGGTTTCACTTCGGCAAAATTAGGACATGGGAGTAGGATTGGGACGGTTACCGGTATTCGGTATTTTCACGATATCTGACAACTACGGTAATCGTTCCTCGACCTTTCCTATTATCGCGATATTACGATACGCATTTATGTCAACAATTTTGGTTCACAAGCAAGCCCTTGAAGTGTATTTTCTGGACAAACTGGCATCATTAGGCTCTGTCCATGATCAAAATAACATTTATTTTTAAGAATCATACTTATTTTCATAAACTGCTTGCATTTGAACACCTGCGTGTGTGTGGAACCGTGTGCTTACCGACTTCGGGATTAGTCGGAAATGTCTGGAAGTAGCAGGAATAATCAGAGAGGACCAAACCGGAGCAATAATAAAGAGCAATAAATAACAAATATCCTTCGAAAATGGAAACGAAATGGAACGAAAATTTCAACGTTAAAGTGTCACCGGATACAACAATCCTGACGGGTTGCATATTTTGTCATATAAAACGGGGGTTGGAATATTTAGACATGATGGTTATGACACGCTCTCCAAAAACTCTCTAGGATTCTCCGGCTTTTATGTAGTTAAAGAAAACACGGCGGAAAGTTCTGACAAGCGTATCATTAATTTGACGATAGGGACAGCAGTTCCCGTGCCTCAAGCTCGCATTCCTGCGGCGCCTTCATGCAATTTACATCAATTACTCAGTGATTCTGTGATAATGACACAATGGGTATTATGATATTAATGGTTAACCCCTTGTATAAAAACAAGACCTAAAGGTTTCTGCTGTTATTATTATTATTATGACTCATAAATGACACTATATATTTATAATGATATAAAGTGATGTCGCGATAAAATTTAAATAATTATCATGATATCATTAACTCATATAATCCCAACACTACATAGAAGGGACTTCTACGGTCAGCCAAGGAGAGCCAAGGTTCTTAGCGGCCCATCCGTGATGAACCGTGGTGAAATCCGTTACAGTATGACCTAGGCTTATCGATGGCTTTGCACTCGGGGGGGGGGGGGGGGCTAAGAAAGTTCACCCACAAATACATTTTGACGCAAATGTGGTTATAGATAAAAACTCGTCAACCCCTATGAGCCCCCTCCTTTTGCTGAGAATAATTAATTAAATACTGCATGGACTTTTAATCCTCCCCCTTACAGTTTTCTATTATTATAAGTTTCAGGTGAAGATACTAACATAGGAAGGAAAACAAATAGATTGAACCTCCCGCATACGTGCCGACCTCAAAATCAGACGACAAGCAGCGACCTTGACCCTTTTGACCTGAATGATACATCCCATCTAATGGATGCCATATGGGCAAATCTGCAAGCAAGCAAATGGAAAATTTCTGGTGGTAAGATAAGTTCTATTGTTTGTGAAAATGTGTTTGTTTCACAGACCAAAGTATAAAAATTAAAGAGTCTTTCAATATTTAGATATATTTTATCAATATCATTAATACTGGGTTGCCTTGTATGAGAGAAACAGTTTTTTATGAGTAAATTAATAAAAAATCAACTAGGATTTTATATGTCCTTGATAATCTTTATCTAGCAATTATACTGCTTTAGGTTTGAACGATACGCGGTGTAAGGAAGCATTCGTCGATACATTCGCGATCATGATGCAAAGTTGAATATTGTATCGGCATCGTCATGGGTCTTTGTATCGAATAGATATGTTGATGATATTTGAACATCCCATGGACAAAGCACATCCGGCAATTAATAAGAGTCAACAAAAAGTCACATGAAACGTAAGGGGACATTAGTTCCGAACCTAAACTATAATATTCCCATATGTATAGTCTGTACTGTACCGTGTGCGAAGTATCGTGGTACTTATCGTATCGTGACATAATTTATCGTTTCAACCATGATTTGTACAAACCTCTGAGAAGCAGACATTTTTTTCTGTTATAAATACATATCATGGTCATGGAAATGTAGCCAACATACTGGTCTTCATGTATAGCCACCAGTGGAAACCCAATATGTCATGTGACCTTGTGATTTAGCACCACTTTAGCCGATAACAACCTGTTTCCACGCATCCGAGTAAGCGATAATCGGATCATGACTGTAAATAACAAAGTCACAATGTGTCAATACCGATTTTTCTCATGCGATATTTTCATGTGACCACCCACGATTACTGAAATCCTGTGAGGGAGATCGGGGATAAATAAGCACTTTCTGCACGACTTGTTTTCAATTCATCTTCTTTTAGGCGTTGACTCCGTTAACTCGCTCGTGCTCAGATATTCCCACAAGCTGTTTAAGGAAAACTATTAACTTATTCTCTTTATCAATGTCTGGTCGGGGTGTAAATGTACCTCAACACGTAAACGCAACAATTACGATTTCACTTACTGACCAATATAATAAAGCAGGCAATTACATGATTACATGTGAAATATAAATAATTAATGTCGTTCAAAGTAGCATCCCTGGTAAAAAACCCTTAATTTAAATTAAATTCAAAGAGAATTTCAAACATATATTTACCATTAGAAAGAGTGCGCTGCCACCTGTAAAATGATATGAACTAAAATTTTCTTTTTTTTCAATTTTGATTCAATAAAAAAATTTTTAATTTCATTTTTACACATAAAATAAATGTGTCTACTAAAAGGCTGTTTTCTGTTACTAGTTGCTTATACTTGTGTACCATTTAAAAATCTAAATTTTCAAAAATTTTATAATTTTACAGGTAAATTAATGTTAATTTATTAAAAACATGTACCATCAGAAGGGACACTTAACCAGGGTTAAAATATTGTGTACTTCATGGATCTAATGTTAATGTAAAATGACTTTTCGGTCTGTTATTTATGCATAAGGGATTTTGCTAAGGAAGCTACCTTAAGGTCATGTAACAACGATAGTTCGTCAAGGCTTATATAAAACGTTCTTTACTCAAAACTTTTTTGTAAATTCCCTATTTATTTTTAACCTTTCATGATAATGACCATTCAGGAAAACCTAGTAACCCGGAAAAAGAATGCAACGGTGTTTCTATTTTAACTTTAATATGACCTAAGAGCAAGTAAACCCGATTGTTAAATTGGTTCCTTTTTTCCAATGACATAAATTAACCTTCCCGTATATACGGGTCAGCGAGGTCATAACGATTGAACTTAATGTGTACTGGCTGCCTCTCCCCGGTGGTGTGTTTTTATTTTAACAGTGCTTAAAACCATCTGATGACAACATTTTAGAAAATTGTCTGGAAATACATATGTTATCACAACAGCAGTCTATTGAAATCACAACGAAAACACTATGGTCACGCGCAGGAAATTATCAAAACAGTATTGAAATTAACCATTAGGTATATATGCTTACATATATTTGTTGGCTGTGTTAACATATAATTAAACGGTGGCAATAACCATTTCTGGCTATCAAAATATGTATTAAGTACACTAGGATGTAACTTTTAATAATCCATCCCTAATTATTTGTCTTTACTTCTACTACCTGGTACTTGGTAATTACTTGTTGTTTTATACTAAGCTGATCCGAAGAAAAAAACATTGATAATAATAATAATTATTATTATAATAACAACAACTATAATAATAATAAAATAATAATAATATAATATAATAATAATAATAATAATAATGATAATAATGATGATAATAATAATAATAATAATAATAATAATAATAATAAATGATAAATAATAATAATAATGATAATAATAATAAAAACTATAATAATAATATTAAATAATAATAATAATAATAATAATAATAATAATAATAATAATAATTAGAATAATCAAAAATTTGATTAAAAAGTTCAAGTATCTAATTAACTACTCCATTGATCACCATGACTTTTTTGCATGAATAACGATCACGGAGTGTTCCATCAGTTCCCGCGAACTGGTGGCGCCACCTGTATTTTTTTTTTTATTTTTACGAATTTTTTTCTCTATTTTGGGACCTTAAAAGAAGCTGTCAACTGTTAACAGGGCACAAATCGTAACCGCTGGACCTGGAATCTTCAATCTTGACATCAATTGAGGTCCATGAAAAGTCTCTGTGGAAACTTTAAATAAGTTCTCTGTTACCTCTATCCTCCGAGCTATGAGGCTGGTAATTACCCCTCAGAATAATTAAAAATTTGATACAAATGTTCCAGTATCTGAATAACCTAAGCATTGATCACCATGATTCTTTGCATGAATATTGATCATGGAGTGTTCCAACAGTTCCTGCAAACTGGTGGCGCAACCTGTTTTTTGTTCTAATTTTTAAAAATTTTGTTTTCTCTTTTTTGATACCTTCAAAGAAGATGTCCACTGTTAATAGGGCACAATTCGTAATCCTTTAATCTTCTAACTTGACATCTGAAGAGTTCTGAGGAGTCTCCATGTATACCTGCGTTTAAGTCTATGTAACCGATATCCTCCTAGCAATAGGGCTCATATGTACCCCCAGAATAATTAAAAATGTAATATAAAGGCTCCAGTATCTGAACAACTAAAACATGATTCTTTGCCAGTCTAATGATCATGGAGTGTTTCAGCAGTTCCTGCAGACTGGTGGTGCCACCTGTATTTCTTCTAATTTGGTACAGCAATTGTTACTACCATGATAATGGAGGAGTTCAAAAATCGGTGACCTTGACCTTCATCTTCAAGGTCAAATCTGCAGAAATGTGAAATTTTTGTTAACCCCATACCTTTTGAAGTATTCCTCAATTTGTCCTCAAGATTGGTACACCAATTGTTCCTTCCATGTTCTCGGACAAGTTTGGAACCCGATGACCTAGACCAGGAATATCAAGGTAAAATCGGTCAAATTATAGGTATTGTCTCGTTAACACGATAACTTTTGAATTATTTCACATTTTTTTCCTCAAATTTGGTACATCATTTGTTCCTACCAAGCTCTCGGGCGAGTTTGAAACCTTAGAACCTTGACAAGGATCTTCAAAGTCAAATCAGCTGAATTATAGTTATTTGAGGACAAAATATGAAATACTTCAAAAGTTATCTCGTCCATGAGACAACTTTTGAAGTATTTTATATTTTGTCCTCAAATTTGGTACACCAATTGTTCTACCAAAATTTCATCGGAGTTCAAAACCAGGTGATCTTGACCTCTCTCTTTAATGTAAAATCTGCCTTTTGTGAACAGCATAAATTTTTTAGTACCGGTATTTCCAATTTTGTCTTCAAATTTGGTACACCTATTGTTACTACCAAGTTCTCAGATGAGTTTTAAACCTGGTTTTAATAAGGATCATCAAGGTCAAATCAGCCAAATTATAGTTACTGTCTTGTGAACGCAATTACTTTTGAAGGGCTGCATATTTTCCTCCAAAATTTGAAACACTCAACGTTCCTACCAAAATCTTGGATGTGTTTGATATCCCGTGACCTTGACCTTGATCTTCAAGGTCTAACCTGCTGAAATCTAGATTCATTGTTTTGAGATACTGCATATTTTACCCCCAATGTTTTGGGATGGCCCATAGGGGGGACATATATCTGTTTTGCACTGCAAAAACCAAGCCTTTCTAGTTTCAAATTTGGACCCAGAATCTTCTTACTTGACATTCTTAGAGTTTAATGAAAAATATCCTTGGAACTTGAAATTAGGTCATGGTTAACTATATTTTTTGCAAATTAGGGGAGAAAACATGATTTTTAATCACAAAGTGGGTCAGATGGGGCACAAATTGTATCCATTTGGCCTAAAATCCTCAAACATTACTTTCAAGGAGGTCCTTAAAAATCTCCTTGGAAACCTGAAATGTCACTCTAGCCCATTTTCTGCAAGCTGTTGTGAAAGAACTGGATTTTAACTCTCAGTTATTCAGGAAGACACAAATGGTAGCAGCTGCATGAAGATTAAGGTCACTGTTACGCTATTTACACAGCACTTTTACTATAGGCCGACTTCCTATATCGTAAGCGCTGTTTGTTATGACCTTGTATCCTGAATTGCAACACCAGAAGGGAGCACTGTATTTTTGTCTAATCAGATGAGACCTTGTGCTGGAAGACACGGCCAAGCGAGGAATACACGGAGCCAATCATGTTCATTTCGTTTTGAGTGACAGCTCATCGCCCCGGTAACCGTCTGTACAGGCTACAGGCTCAGAGAGAATTGCCCTAGACGTGGTTTGCTTAGGGCCTTGGGCACATAGGATGCCGGCCGGTGAGCTGTAATTCAAACGAAACATAACAACAAAGGCTGCGTGCACACCTCGCTGGCTGGTTTCATTTCTGCAGACAACAGATACATGTCTACGCTAACACAGCCATAATGTCATAACCGAATCGGTCGATGATGCGAGAATGCAGAGGGAGCAATTAAAATTTGACCGTAATCTGATATAAAGCGGGGCTTGAAGCGCAGCTATGGGCGGAGCCAGGATGCCTGTCGAGTGTTTGATTATTGGCATCTGGTTGGCTGCTTGTCACATCATACGCACATTTCTTTCAGCGGACAACGAAATGCCATCTGGTGTCAAAATATATCATAAACGGTCAAAGCTGGCAGCGTGAAAATCAGTTGCTTCTTTAGAAGCGCAGATTTCTGCTGCCTCGGGAGCGTAGGTAACTGTAACCTATATATCTAAGGGATATTGGCAAAATGCATGATTTTGAGCACTCTGCGAGTCTTTTTGCCCATTGGTCAAGGCTCCTTTAATTCAGCTGAGCGTCATGGCCCATGGGCCACTTGTTCTATATTGACTTCCGGTATATTGTAAAATTTTATCTCTAAAATTAAAAAACAGACTGTTTATATGTATATGTTGAAGGTTTTGGATATTATAATGAGCCGATGGAGAAAGTAAATTCGGCCGGCTTAGATCCACATCGGAACAGGAAGAGCTCATGCGTGGTCTTGACATTTCACAGGGGGACGTCTGGAATTGGACCAGAGAACTGCCAGAGGCGGCATAGTTTTACATGTGATAAAGGTCCGTCAACAATTATTCTATTATGTTTTCTTCTTTCCTTTTTATCTACAAGTATAAAGCATCTTTCAGACCTAAGATTGACAAATTCAAAGGAAAAAATTGAATCTCTCGGTAATATCTAATATAGTGGTATTAATTGCGACGTCGAGTATACATTTTTGTGAGGCTCTGGAGAGGGTTAAAATAACGAAAAGTATAACCTTTTAGACTCATTGCATTTATTTCCTCAAATACAGACCTGATTTCAATTATTTTTCTTGCCACTCAATATGATGTTTATTTCTTCATGAACAAATGATTTCTATAATCTGTAGCAGCACTGGCAGATGCACCCACAGTTCGGCGAACCGAGCGTCCCGAGTGGACCCTATTCAAAATAGTAATGGTGTCATCACTAGGGGTCGTTACTGTCTTATGTGCAAGTCTGTCGTTCTATCTGTGGCAACAGCTGAGACAAACACGGAGGTAAACCTTGTATGTCAACAAATACTTTTTTACCAGATCTATTCCACCTCAGTTATCTTAATATGATTATACCTTCATCGGGAGGCGGGGAGTTTACGTTTTGCTCTTGTATCGTTGGTTATTTTGTCTGTAAGCAACTTTACAGCATTTTTATCATATTCTGCTAAAGAAAAGGTGTTGACGAGTTTGTACCAAAAATGATATCTGACGTTCCTGTTCATACAAAAAACTATGAAAAAGAAAGTAAACCTCATATCCAATGTACTCAATACATCAAGAACAGACTCTGTGTTCAACATCTAAACGATGATATCTGCCTGTTCCAATACACCCATTCTAAACTGAGGATATTTCTTTAGAAGAAAGGTTCAAATTTATATATATATATATATATATATATATATATATATATATATATAACTCAGTAATGATCGACTTTATGTACAACCTATAATTCATCAGTTTTGGTTTTCATAACAATTTTTCTCAATCATTCAACATTCAGATCGTTTTCTTGTTTATTGTATTCTTTACTCATTGAACATTCTGTAATATTTTCACAATTAGTTTTACATCCACAACCTTCAAAGGTGTCATTAAAGGTGAACCTTTCTGATAAAGCATAATCCAATAAAATGTTTGTGTGCATTATCTATTGTCATTATTGTGAATATAACCCCGGGGAAAAATTGAAGCCAATTGTCCTCTTTACGCTATCATATTTTGGTCATGCTTGAGTGATTTTATTATTACACCCTCAATGTGATCTGTCTCGGAATTCAGGAGCCCCGGACTACTCTGTGATCAACTCTGTCCTCTGTCCGTCCGTTCGTAGTTTTACGTTACAAACCTTCAGTCTAGAGGAGCGTTAGATTTTCAATAATTTAAATGTTTTGAATGATTTTCCTATTTTTATGTTTTACAGGGAATTGATCAACTTTATCATAGGCCATTATTGAAATGTATCACATTCCAACAATTATATCAACATATCTTCATCATGGTTGTCCTTTTCTCTCACGGTCACTGCAGGTTGCTGCCACAAGATGTCGCTGATACGCCTGACGTCATGAAGCGAGAGAAGGGGGACGCGTGTCTTCCCGGAAAATCCGAGTCCAGCACGTTTAATGATTGTCATTACGAAAAACTGGACGAGGTCACGGCATTATCAAGGCAGTCAAAGGAACCAAACACAGTGGATACGGCTGGTACTAAATCAACTTACAGTGACGTCACACAAGAACAATACATGTCCATGAACGGAAACCAACCTAGGTACGTAGTTTTTAGCATGCATGAACATGTAGTGTTTCCCTCTATTTTGTTTAACTAGGATGATAAATGATAAATGAAATTTTGGAATAATGGATTGAAACATTTCATATTGATACGTTGGTCCTCAATGCCAGAGCTTCCAACTTTTTTCCCAAGGGTTTCAGACCTTAGGTTTTGACCTCTCCTTTTCCTAAATCCTGGACTCGCCCCTGCAAACTCGAAATTAAGTCAGAGTGGCGTTTAATCTTTCAGCTTAGGTGGCGAAAACTAAATTTCCACCAATTTAAAACCAACCGTTAAAGGAACTTGTCCAGTAGGGATAAGTTTGTATCATTTGAAATCATGACTGAGTTGAAAACAAAAGACTCGTGTGTCGATTAAAGTGACGCTTGGTGAAAGGATATGTAGTATGTCATAGATAAAAAAAAGTAGTAATACTGTTTGTACATGATAAACGTCTTAGTAGGCTAAATCAAGGAGATAAAAATCTATCTACAAAAAATGTGTAATTTTTCGTCATGTTTCTACTTAATAATCTTTCATTTCGTCCAGGTTGGATTCAATATTTTTCGTATAAAAACTCGTTGATTCTGGATCTGACCAGTACAAGTTTCTTTATATTTCACAACGATACAAATTGATATCGATATATAAGATTTCAAATAAAAGTTTCATTATTTTAGTTAAAATGATATAGTTTTTGCGAGCAAGCTATGTATGCGTTTTCACCTTAGTGCTGTCACTGTATTTTATGAATATATAAATTCTTACAAGAAAAGGTATAAAAATGCTCGCACACATATATGAATAAATTATAAATCAATGCCTACTGCGTAACTTCCATACTATCTTACTGCACGTGAATCGTCAGTATTTCATATTTCCAGCCATGCATGTTGTCGAAAACTGGACGGCAAGGTCGCATCAAATCTTTGTTCAATAAAATGCTACTATTTTGAAACATAATATATATATATATATATATATATATATATATATATATATATATATATATATATTGTCCATACCAAGTTCTAAAATTATTTGGGAAAACAAATAAACTGACCCTCATAAAGCCGATTATTTGAGCGGGAAATTTTTTTAACGTGTTTACTCATGAAAAAAATATTAGCAAATAGGAAGTAGTATTTCCTTGTAAAAAATGTTTTGTTTTGTCTTTTTTATTTTTATAGAATAGAAGAACAATAATTGACAATAATTTTCTGTCCTATTTTCACCATGCTCATAATTATATCATGATTATTACGCGTGTTTTAGGCTTCCTCCCATCAAGAAATCTGATGTCAACCAGCGACAGAGTGATGGCAGTGGTTCTCATCATAGTAACCTGTACGAGCAGGTGACAATCATGGGGCAACCTCCAGCGCCATCTTGTAGCAGCCGGCAAAACCTGTATAAATCGAAATCGCTGGACTTGAGTGGGACCTGTTTGGACCAGGATCACGAGTATGACGACGCTATAAGCCTTTGTAATAAAAGAAAAAAAAGCTTGGCTGTGTATAATATGGAGCAGGTTCTGATGGAATTACAGCAAAAGAGACTGAACGTTATTGCTACTTGCTCGACAGATGGCGCTAGTGATCTCACTCCCGTAAAGGTCAACCCAGAACAGACATTTTAAATTAACATTACCACTTCTTTTATATCTTTGTAGAGGCTTCCTTCATGGTATTTTTTCAACAGTTGTTATGATCTGTTAGTGCTTATTTTTTACGCTTATTTTAAAAATGCACATGTAAATGCTGGATATCAAAAGTGTTCATGTAAACTTTGCCTAAAAGCGGCGTTTACTTGGTGCGCGGTATACAGTATTCGGATTGCGGCAGCGAAACGCGGTATACGGAATGCGGTATAGATTCGCGTGGGGTATTTATCGGGCTGGCGGTAAAGTACTGTTTTATACATCAACCCGGCTGATTAACCATTTACTTCTGTTGGCTATGCTGACATAACTTAGGTCACATTGAAGCCTGATCAGGCGGTATACCGCGCTTGGTATGCGGATCGAATTATCCCCTGATAATTCCATGTTACCACATGTCTCATGCCGCATACCGTATATCTCATACCGCGGGCCCGGTAAACACTTTGTGACAAAATAATTAGACAGAAAATAATCCTTCCCGCATACCGCTTACCGCATATCATATACCGCGCGCCCGGCTGCGTTTACATGGCGCGCGGTATCGGATATGCGGAGAGCTCTAGGAGAACCCAGAATGTGGGGGGCATTTACTTGACGGGCGTGGACTTGTAATATCACACCCGGTAGATCAGGCCACGTAGGTCTAATACATGATGACCAGGTTCTGTGGTCGGTATACCGCCCGGCATGCGGATCCAATTCTCCACTGAGAAACCCATTTTATCACTGTCTTATACGGCATTCTGCATACCACATACCGCGGGCAACGTAAAATGGTTTATGATAAAATATCTTAAGCGAAAACAAAATCATTTGATCATACCGCGCCAAGTAAATGCGGCTAGTATGTTCAGAAGGGTTAAGGAAGCACTTCTGTCTACACAGCCTTCGGCAGGCATCTTACAATGACACAATTGAAGTGCATCAATGCCTGGGAGCCAACGAAATGTGGTCTGGAAAAAGAAATAAGCGTTAGCATAGGTGGCGGAAATGTGTTTTGGGAGGGGAGCCTGGTCCCTGTTAATTTAATCAAAATATATTTGTTAGAATGTTACTTAAATGTAAATAAGGTTTGAAGGCATATATGATCCTAAAGGACGTATCTAGCCCTGCCTTGGCTTTGGTATTAAATTTTGCTACTAAATGCGTACAATAAAACGTGATTCAATGAACCGATAGCCGTAACTCGGTGCCAGCTCTTGTCACAGTCGGCCAGAGAGCCGTAATTTAGTTATATTATTTGCCACGAGGTGGCAGCACCTGTTCTAAGCAGTGCGGCACAATAACAGAAAATTTGATGCCTATTTTTTTTTTTTTTTTTTTTTTTTTTTTTGTGGAGGAAATAAGTCTCCGTCATTGCATCGACTGGTCTGTCTATGAAGTGTCATCAGTTGTTTCACCCTTGTATATATGTGACATGTGTTGCCGTATATATGACAGCAGTCCGTTCCTCGTATGCCATGCAATAAATAAACGAAAAGCGATAAACACTGATATATGTAGCTTGGCCTATGTCAAATATACGTTTAATCCAAATTAAAACGTTGGTTTGATTGCATGAATTTTCATTATACATGCATATTCATACCTACAAAGGGGACTTGACACAAGGCTATTTGAAACCGCTGTGAGTACCTGATGTCATTACACTCTTGCAACATACAAGTGTTTCCTTGCGGGCCTGTCATAAATTTTCTCAGAGAAGGTGTAAATATGAGTATTCTAATGCATGTTCATGCAGTAGTTCTTTAATTATACTTTGGACTACATATGTGCTTGTCGTTCCGAATTTTTTTTTCATCTGAACAAACAATTTGATACTATGTACTTTTATTTCCTGCATATTCCTTATTCGATTTCCAGATCATACGCATTGATAGAACATGACATAGAAATGTAACCTCCTTTCTGTATCTTAAGTGTGTCTGTTATCCACATTAACATGTGGAGCATTAATACAGAGAAAAAGAAAAATGTTCGCAAATAAGAATAAATGGTATTTATTGTATAACAGGTTATTGTAGTTTTTATTATTATTATTATTATTATTATTATTATTATTATTATTATTATTATTATTATTATTATTAAGAGAGAGTAAAACAGAGACAGAATTAGAATAAGGGTAGTCGACAAGCGACTACGCGTATCTGCTGAACCACAAGGGAAACTATTAATTGAGGGACGGAATTTCTCCTGGCGTGAGAACCCTCCAAATTTCTGGCATCAGAGATTATCCCAAGAGACATGGACAGACACCTCAAAAGAATTATTGGAGATGGCGCTACAAAATGAGACATGCGTATTTCTACAAAAACAAAAATAGAGGCACAGATGGACAACATACAAATACAGTTGTTGGTCGAGTCGCCAGTCTTGCTAAAGCAATACAGATTCCAAAGATCTATTGACATGCAAACGTTCAGGCTAATACGTCAAAGCACACCTGAGATAAGTATGTGGATGTATTATACAAAAAGGTTGATTGTAGATGGCGCCACCAGTTTTGTGTAGGAGAAAGCTATCCAAGATGGATGGACATGCAATCTTTGAGACTTATACATTTAACCACTCCTTAGATATTTGTGATTTTCACTAGAAACAGACCCAAGCCTGGATGTCATGTGAAAATGAATGTAGGTGGCGCCACATTCTTCGTATAAAATCATTTTTTTTTAACTATTAATATCTGTCTTCCACAGTGCTATTGAGTGTTAAACTCGAAACTTTGCTTTTTCTTTCGCTCTGTTGTCCATATTTTTTCTTGTTCGAAATTTTATTTACTCGAATTGGGGTATGTTTTTGGCAATTCTGAGACATTTTTTCCCCTTTTGGGATACTTCTCATGTTTTGTATGAAAACCCAACTCGTTTTCCTTTGGTTCTTGATTTATATTTAGGGTGAATACACTCTCGAACGCTCGATTTGTACAAGCGTCTCTCCTATCAAAGATCTCTAGGTGTTCACAATATTAATGTACTTATATGCGGTTGGGTGCGGTGCAGAGTACCGTGAAATAGTATACAAATACAACCGCTTATCACCGATGTGAGTTGCTATCATTAATTTTTTTACTAGAGCAATGAAGAATATTTTAAATTATTTTGATAGCATATACATCTACTTTAAATTTAGTTTAGAATATGGTAAATTTATCCTTTTGATTGGTGCTTCCATATATAAGTCTACATGTGAATTACTAAGGGGTTTTCGACTCGATTTGAAAATATTAATTTTGTCTTTTGATTTTATTCCTAGCTCGATTATTGGAAAAAGTGGTAAATATTCAATTGGTGAGGTATCTATGTTATAACTGACGGTTGTCCGCTCTACTCCTGTCACGAAACTCCTCAGTTATCACGCCTCAGTGGTCACGCCTCTGAAATGCACCTTTTTTATCTTGAAATGTCGGGAATGAAGCCAAGAGTGTCCTAAGCGGGGACATTTTCCTTATTTCTCAACATATCCACAGATATTTCAATATATTTATCGAAGAGGCTATCACAGCGCCATCTGTCGGCAACTACTATAGTGCATTAAGGCAGAAATCAGTTGGTTACTCTTATTCGAGGCAAGAAACCTGAGTTTTCTTATATAGTCTGGAGTACATTTATACAACTGTTCGATTGAAAAATTAAATATAATAACAAGAGGTTCACTTTTTTATGTTCCTAATTTTAGTGCAGTGTGATAAAACTTTAAACCCATCTTAATTACTTTTAGCATGATCAAAATAAAATTACATTGTCAATAGTCAATTATCACCATATGTTTGAATAATAAATGTATACATTACAAATTCATCATGACATTATGAGAAAATTTGAGGTATTGTAAAGAATCCTACCTTCTCCCTACTAAAATTGGACCGTAAGGCGGCCATGGTGAGTGTTGAGTGTTTACGGAAGTGACGAAGCGCGGGGCGGGAACCAATGAGTTGATTGACAGGTGATCGTCACAGTGCCCGTCAATTTCAAACGTGATGGCGGCCTATGTGAACCATGCTCTTGCATGTACACCAGTGGAAGAAAGCTTTGAAAAACGGATTAACCACCAGGATAGAGTACCAGGTATGCACACACAAACATATATATCATCTCCACACATCATATAGCATGCACAAGAGTATTGCTTGTGGTTTCGATGAGATTCCTACTGAGATAAGAGTAAACCATTTCATCATCACTTCACAAACACAACAGTCAACAACGGGTACGTCACAATAAACATAGTCAACAATCTTAACGAGGTCTTGTGGTATCCACAAGATAATTATCCTGAATCATCTAAAAAAGCAGAAGTTTTCAGTCAGATCTAACTTGCAGTAATTTTTCATACAGGGATTATAAATGTTGAGGCCAAGCTAAAAACGTGGTCCCGCAATCAGAGAGTGGTTGTGAACAACTTTGGCGTCATGGTTGATCAAGTTACTCTGCATGTTGTATTGTTGGTGGTCGTCTGACCGTAAATCTCAGCTGTCGAGGTGACTGCTTCCGTGATCTCTGATGGTCACTTGATAGAGTACAATTATTTGAGGTTAAAGGAGCACACATATAAATAAACCCTGGGCCTTATTTTGCTTGAAATTAAATATAGGCTTAACAACTTTATAAGTTAAACCATAAGTTAATTTATATAAACAAGACTATACAAAATGTATGTTATAAAAGTATTGAATTTAAAAAGCAATGTATCCCCAAACTTGTATACACCATAGCGTAATAAACAACTATGGATGTTCATGAAGAAAATGCTGCTAATTTGCTAAACATTATTATTATAATTTAATGTATGTACATGATATGTATTCTCATGGAGTAGTGCAATTACACTGTAACACATTTAACCAGTAACTAATTTCATAAGATCTAAATAGCAAAAAAAAAATATCAAAGCCTTGTTTCATTTATATAAATTGTATGCAATATTTTGTTAAATAATATTAAATTTCAAAGGTAGACTTGGTAATATTTGCAACCAACCAATAAACTCCACCACACGTTTTCACTCCTTCAGTTGCATATAGTCTGTGTCAGGATCAATGAAGAATTTTATTTCTATTTAATAACAGACAGTCTCAGAATTATACAGTCATAACATTGAAGAGAACAGTTATGAAATTGCAGTGGTCAGTGTTGCTTTCAGCAAAAAAAATTACACCAAGGCTTGCAGTGTTATATGGAGTTATATTAAATTATTTTATGTAGTGACATTCCTCTTTCACAGCTGTTTGTGTCAGTTCCCTAGCTTATAAACCACTGAGTGTAACTTCACACCATGATATCAAAATATTACATAATATGTGAAGCAGATCCTCATATAACAGGTCCCCTTATAGAAAAACCTGTACATGATTACTGCAGTCAGAAGATTCACAGTCCCTGTCAACACTGTATAACAGACCAACAGTCCAACCCAAAATGATTGATCCTAAAATAAAACTGACATAATGGCTTGCTGATCATTAGTGGCTGTGACGAGAATCAGTTACGTTATCAGTGGCCTAGTCGAGATTTAAAATCATTTTCAAAGATCAAATTAAATTTAAGAAGCTGGTACAACAGACAAATCAATCCTTTAGATTACTCTTAATGTGTACTGACAGGAGAACTTCAATGGGAAAACTATTGTGGGTTTGCCAAGATATTTAAGGACAAAGGCATGACTGGCAGAATCATTTCCTGTTATTCCAAGGCAAACTGTTTCTGTTCTACTCCCATGAGCAGGATTTAAATTTAACAAGTTTCCTTTTTAAAAAAGTCAATATTTTATTGTTAGTCAATTACCAATCCTGGGGTGATAATGATAGAATTTCTCCTGATAGACTGACGTATTACTGTCTATCAAACCTCTTATTGATTGCTCGTCTGCAGAGGATTACAAATTATGTCATACTGCAACAAATCACCAGTCCACCCATATTTATCACAATACAAAATCAAATATTGTATCAGTATCGTCAGGTTTACTGGTATCGAGACATTTATGGTTTGTTACGATCCAGCATGTACCAGAAACTACAGGCGTTAAATAATAGTCAGAAACCATATTTCATTATTTATTTTTTGAGAAGCAGTTGAGGCAATGCTATCAAAACCTTTTATACAGAAGAGAAATGACTGGGAATCTGAATTCTCAAACTACAGCTACTTAATGTATTGTATCAAGTGTTGTGTCATATTGCAGTTGGATTGATCTTAGAATGTATCATTTCGGGGCTATAACAGACATTGATAATTTCCAAAAATCCAGCCCTATAATCATATCATGGGCCTCATGTCCACATGTATCATATCATGATTGAAGTATCATCAAAATATCATTTGAACTTTCACTGAAAATCATATCATGACCCTCATATCTGATCCATATTTTTTCTCAAAAATTTTAGAATTCTTCTGAAGTTTTGTGCATGATTTTAACAAAAGCAAAGATACAGAAAATTACAGACACACAGGTGAATGTGCAGGCACAGTAACCCATGAATGCTTGACTCATTATGCATTTAAATTGGACTTCATGGGGCCGATTTCATGATACCACAAAGCAATTTTGTTCTAGTACGACGCAGATCTATACGACGCATGTGTTTTCAGAACATCCGCAGAGACACAGCTCAATCAGATGTGGTTCATTGCTCATGCCTAGAACGCCCTCAAAGACGTAGCCCAGTATGACGCGGTTCAGTGCTAATGGTTGTGTAATGCACCACGAGGCGCGTTGGGCAAGCTTTATTCTGCTTATGATTTACTCGCTGTTACTTGGTTAATAGAATATAACACTGTGGTTCATTAACTTGCATAATTTATTCATGTTAGATTTGAAATTAACTATTTGTATCTCTGAATCTTCCTAATGGACAGGCGATACACACCTTGCCCGGGTTACGTCTCGCCGGGCTACGTCTCAATGAGCACCGCTGTGGTTAACTGGACGGCGCGTCTCAGCGAGCTGCGTCATAACGTGCAGTGAAAACAGCAATACTTCCTATCAAGATGCCTCGTACTGAGATGACACCCCGCAGAGCAGTGTCAACTGTCATTTTAAACATAAATTTGTGCCCTTGAACCAGCGTTCATTTAAACTAGTTTTAGGCACTCTACTCATAAAAGTGGCCTTATACATTGTAAAGGCAGTTTGATAGATGTTAAAATAACAGTAACAGGCACACATACCGTAATAATCCTTAAGAAATTTGAAAATCTTCAATCTTGAAAAGACATACTAGTAACTTTACCCTTTACACATTTTCATAAGCCAAGAAAAATACATTTGTCTCTTTTCCCAGCCCTTCAGTGTCCAATTGCTCTTTGGAGCAACATTAAACTGATAATTGTGTGTCCACTTTAAATGTGTTAGCCTATGGAGATTTTCTCGCTCTGCAGGTAAACATTGTTACAAGGATTGATCCCTTGTAAGTGACAGCCTCAAGATTAATTTGACCAGATAGGGGTGGAGTCTGCTAAGGATAATTACCCAGCATGCATTGTTGACCCAGCATGCATCTCTCCTATCTGCACACCACAATGGGTCAGATGGTGGTCAGGTGGCAGATCTGGTACCTGATAAGTTCAGGGTACTCTGTGTTAATTGCCCTTCACTTGGCCTGATGATCATCTATATTCTTCCTCAGTTCATAAGACAATGAAACTTCCCCACATATGGGAATCTCCACTTAGCAACAGACATGTTGAAATGGTCATAATTGAACTATATATGTAATAGTGTTGCCCACTGATATAACCTTTGGCAATGATGCAATCTTGAAACACAGCAGATACAGAGTATTGGTACATAAAATTTGGTCCTGCAAAATTTCATCATATATAAAACCTGTCATAGAGTTGTTATACAAATACATGGGTTTTTGAAATTCGTTTATTTTTTGTAATTTTTTTTGCATAAATAATAGCTTAATGTGAGATTAATCAAAGACTTCAAAGTCATTTTTCAGCAAAACAGTTTTCATTGTTAAAAATAATTAGCAACAATGCTTTGTTGAATTATGAGGCATATACCAATAATCAACTCATACCAACATTAGCAGTTATTTTTCAATTGAATTATTGCATTAATGTTTTCTTATAAAAATTCATATAATTATGAACTTTTTTTAGTACCAGTTTTTAAGATCTAATTCATAATCCTCTTTTTATCTCGAACAGCTGGCCCATTTCGCGTGACGCAGATATGGCACGAACTGATCTCAAGCCTGAAACAGGGTGTGGAGCTAAAGAAAAGAAGGGTTAAGATGAAGCTGCATGATGACTGCTTTAAGGGTTCAGAGGCGGTGGACATCATCCATAAACACCTGCTGCTGAACACAGATACATTCACCAGCAAAGACCTAAACAGAGAGAAAGCATGCAAGGTAAATTGTGATGTTCCCTAGAATCAATTCATTTATCAGTTCTATTAACCTTCAATTCTTAATTCAGCTCTTTACTTGATTGGTAAATTTCAGACTTTTGAAAAGCAATTCCACCATAATGGATGTAACTTTGTAAGTTAATTGAACAAATAAAAGAAAAATGCAGCTCACCCTTTGCTTGTCGCTGCCATATATTTCTGTAAATGAGTGGAGTGGTCCACCAGCGAACATTTAAATGGATTAAGGGTTCAAATGCAATAAAAAGCTTCAGCATCGCAAACTGCTCTCCACTTTGAGAGCTCACAGAGGACTTTGAGGGGGAAAAGTTATAATCATATAATGAATTGATTCACAGGTTGATAATCAATTACAATTTAATTGAGGGCTTACAGTTTAATGCATCGATTCTTCAATGCCTTGGTACACCCCTAGGGCAGAGGTTTCAATCTTTAGACAAACTGCCTTTACAGCATGGAATTTTGTGAGGGCCAAGCCTTGTTGCTGTAGACTAGTTGTAATATATAAATTTGAAGTGCAAACTGTCTGTATTTTTAAATACTTAAAAAAGTGATGAGATTAAATGAAATGGTCACAAAGTCGTGAAAAAGACATGAAAGGGGATTTTCTGTGATTATGACAATTGATCTATCAACATTCTCACTTTATTGAAGAAATCAGGTCTGAAAATTAAAGTCTGTATTTTTCATTTTTATGTTGAACATTTCCCCATATATTCTTACAGGTATGCCAGCTTTTGATGGATGACAACATCTTTGAATCTGTTGGAGGGCATGATATGTTTGAGGACAGCGGTGGGAAGTTCTTCAGATTTACTGACAAAGAAAATGACCTTGACCTTTGTACCAACAACAACACGACAGCCAGTGATAAAAATAGGTAAACCTTGTTTATGAATATCATTTGTTCTGAAATCACCAAAATAACAGTTATAAATGATCATGGCTACTGGTATTGTGTGGTTATTTGTCACGGAGATGGAGATATATATTCTTGACAAGAGCTACAGAAACAGCTTACATTAAGCAGAGCCTTGTGTTCTACCAGTTGTTCACTAAAAATCATGTAAAGTAATGAATGTTTATGTCACAATGTTTTTGACTAGAATCGTTTGGGGATGACCCTCTTGATGAACATCTTTTGTGTGTTTCAGTGTCCTTTTCAGGGTTTCCATTTGACCTGGAATTAAGTATTTTACCCATGTTTTACTAAGAGAAGTCATTCAAGACTAGTGCTTTAATTCAAGTATGGCAGAGCACAGCAGACCGATCAGTACATCATTAAGGGGTAAAACCCCAGAACTCTGGGTAAAACCTATATTACCAAGCCCGTGTTAAACTCAGGCTAAACCCGGGTTTTACTTAAGTGTTAGATAAAACGTGTGAACCCTGGACCTTTCATTTTGTTTAGAAGATACTTACAGACCATAGGAAGTTTCAGTATTGGAAAAAGCATCACTGATAAACTGTGTGCATCCAGGCTCTGTGTTATCAGTAGCCATGACAACATGACACTCAGGACTTCGAAAATAAACTGTTTGGGGTGACAGGGTGTCGCTATGTCATCAACTGATCAGCTGAGCCAGTCCCAAACCTCCGCATTAGACAGGGCTCACACATTGCTTGTTTTATCCCAAACGTGTCCTAATGTGAATTGATTTATGGATTAACATCAGGGTAACACTGGGGTAAATTGGGGATAAAAAAGAAGATAAGGGAGACATTAGGAAAATTTTTTAAATTTTCAAACATTTTTACAATCAGGGTGACACAGGGACATATATTGGGGTGACATTGGGAAGATATTGGAGTGACACAAGTGTTGCACATTGGGTTACATTAGGGTGGCATCAGTGAGGTTTGGGCAAGTTTTTAGCTGTATCATGTGCAACCTTATTGGTCCAACATGTTGTCCTGACCTCCATAGACAAAAACACAGGAAACTGACCCAAGTGCTTTTAAAATAATTTGATGTTTAAATGTGTATGAGTATGAGCTATAATACCAGGGTGATCTTACCCATTTATCACATATTTGTTTTCTTGAAGGGTTACCAGTACTCCATCAAGAGTGATCAGTAATCCATTAGCCACCAGCAAACACAGTGACATATTGAGGTACCAGGAGATCCTGGATCTCACAGGAGCGTGGAGACGAAACAGCTCACAGAACCTGAAAACTGACATCACGCCCACAAAATCGTTCCCCAGCAGTCCATCCCTACCATCATTCTGTCAACCCAGATCACCGTTTGAAAAAGCAAATCCTGCATGTACGTTTACTTGAAATCTTTGTATCAGAAATGATTGTAAGATCTCTCAGTCTCTTAGCTATATTTTAAATATAAACTGACAGTGTTTATCAAAAGTTTTACAGGATACCATTATAGGTGTCTCATTTTAAAGGGGCCCAATCACCTATAAAGCATGTTGAATTAACAAGAAAAATAGTTTTTCCCCTTTAAATAAATTTGTACCTGCCAAAATTGTTACGAAGAGAAATTTTTCAGTGGAGAATTCTGGGCCGATCTAGGATTCAAACCCATAAGTCTAGCGCACAAGTCTGGCCTTCCAACCCCTTCGCTAGAAAAGCAAGCTTCACTAGTGACACAGTTCAGTCCGCTTTTATTTCATCCCTTCACACACCCCCTCTTAAGAGTGTTCTGCTATCAGAACAAGACTAATTATCCCAGGAGTCACACTTTTGTGAGCTTATTCCTTGGGCCACAAAGTTTACCATCACGTTGGACGAGCCCCCATTTTGTTTTGAAGACAAATTTTTCAGGGGAAAATTCTGGACCGAAACGGGATTCGAACCCATAACAGGGGGCACAAGTCTGGCATTCCAACCACTTGGCTAGAAAAGCAAGCTTCACTAGCGAGACAGTTCAGTCTGCTTTTATGTCACCCCGTCACAAAATATTGTCCTGAAACCGTTTGCTTACTCCTGTACATGAGTGTAAAAACAGTGGACCGGGTGTGATCAAAGGTGTCAACATAAAATCAGTGTGTGCATCGCTCAGCCACAACACGTCAATCATGAGATACCCTGACTGTCTTAGCCCAAAAAATATAATACATGTTCCTGCTGGCTGAAACATGGCCTGTTAAGGCTTACAATAAGACCTCTGGTCATGGGGCCTTGTTATGGTAAACAGACACACATGAACATACCAGCAGACAGACCCATAACAAGGTGTTAAACAGTCATATACTGTGTACTGAGACTGTGTGTTGGGGTGGTTTTGCTTGGGAAACTTTTGATTGAAGCAAGACTGAACTAATAATGAGAAAGGAAAGGCATTAAATTAACTCCTGATTATTTCCCTTTAATGGATGATTATCATGAGGTTCATATTTTGTTTCATCTGGAAATATTTGAAATAAATATATCATCATTAGTAACAAAGGATTTTCATAGAACAATATAGGTGTTTATGTTCTTTTCTTTCCTGCTGATTTTCAGTCATTCATATTTGATGAAGTATTTTCAATTTTGCTTAACTCTGAAGATCAAATGATTTATCAACAATAACAGTGGACAATAATAGTGGATATTGTGCATGATAGCACCAGGTCTTTAATGGATATTATATATCTTGTTAACTACATTGTATGAAATAAGGTCACTGTGACCTAGTTCACCTGTAAAGTAGGTTAGCCTGTCTGTATTATTCTGTTTTTATTAGTGTTGCATGACCAGAATTATACTTAAAGGGACATAATCAGGAGCAATATTATGCCTTTTCTTTCACACTATCAGTTCAGTTTCGCTTTATTCAAAAGTTTCCGAGCAAAACCATACCAGCACACAGTCCCAGTACCTCACAAACAGCTGTTTAACACCTTGTCATGGCTCAGAGTGTTGGTAAACACAGTCCACATGTGTATGTTACCATATAACAAGACTGCATGACCGTAGGCTTGATTGTGAGCGGCAACCCGAGATGTTTTATCCAGCAGGAATATGTATTATAATTTTTTGGGCCAGCTCAGTCGGGGCATGTTCTGATTAACACATATTGTGGCTCCATTATGCACACGGCCCCGGGTGCTGTTTTTATGTTGACACCAGTGATCGCGCCCGGTCCCTCTTTTACAGGAGTAAGCAAACGGTTTCAAGGCAATATTTTGGCAGATACAGATTTATTTGAAAGGGGAGAAGCTATTTTTCCTGTTAATTCAACATGTTTTATAGGTGATTGGGCCCCTTTAACTAAACTAATTCATCATTTCGTATATGAGCTGCCACTTTACAGATACCTTCACCTTTGGTCTCAATTTCATATAACAGTGAACATTAGCCTAAACTTGCTCCTTATTCCAACTGCATGTGAAGTTTTCCTTACATTTCAGCACTTTGCATATTTACAAATGCAAATGCACATTCATTTTGTTTAGACAAATCACATGGCTATTCTGGTAACTCTAGGTTTCAGCTTGTTTACTGATTGCTTATATATGTTTCATACTTGTCTCAAGTTGTCTGTGACATAGTTCATATTTATTTTACAAAATTTATCAAAATTTGTTTGTTTAAAGTATTTTCTGAAGAGATAAGACGAGAAGTAGCCCTGAACCAATTACTGATGATAGTGGAGATTCCCATGTTAGATGGAATTCTAGGTTATGATAGCAGTGCAGTGAAGTCATCAGGAAACCATTTTACCATGTCTAATCTGGCTTTCCGCCGGAAAGATAGTTCCTCCTGTGTCACAATGGAAAGGTGAGAGATTTTAAGTATTATATTGTGCATTTGTATTATCATGTTATTTAATGTATTATATTGTGCATTTATATCATCATGTTATTTAATGTATTATATTGTGCATTTATATCATCATGTTATATACAATGTATCATATTGTGAATTTATATCATCAAGTTATTTTATGTATTTTATTGTGCATTTACATCATCATGTTATTTAATTTATTTTATTGTGCATATATTGTTTTATAAACAGTGAATTGATATCATTTTGTTTTTTAATATATCAATTATATTGTGTATTTATATCATCCTTTTTTAAATATGTTTGCTCATTAACAAAAATATATTACTATATGTTTTTTAAAGTGTATGATTTTAGGTATCTGGGTTTTTAGCCAGTTCTGCTACCAGAACTTATCCATATCCATATTTTGTTTGAATGGCTTAGTTTAAACTTTATAATATTATTATTGTCATTATACTTTAGAGATAACAAACCATATTTAATGTCTTAATCTGTGATTTAAAGGGTCACCCTGGAGGACACATGGGTAGAGAAAGCACTGAACTGTCTTGAATGTCACCCTCATGGAATGGATATTCTGGACCACTCATTGTCGGAGGACACCAGCATGTCTCAGCGTCTCCGGATGTTTCAATCAATCTGTGATCATTACACCAACACCTCGGAGCCGCTGTGGTGTGATAAATTTGTGGATGTCCAGTTAAGCATTTATAACCTGTTGATGAAGGGAATCCCAGAGACAGCGGTTAAGGCGCTGCAGCTCAGTATGATGCTGTTATCATGTACGACACAGGAGGAGGTGAAGCGGCTGCTACAGTTCATGAAGGTTGCTGCAGAAGACACTAGTCTACCATTGAGCATAGAAGTAAGTAGTGCTGGAGCAGTATGTTAATACAGTGGAGCCTGTGTAATAAGACCATCCATGGGACTTGTAATAGTGGTCTTAATTTACAGGTGGTACAGGGCAGTTATAACCAAAGTGAAGGCTTTCAGTTCACTCCAGGGTGGTCTTACCAGACAGATGGTCTTACAAGACAGGTGGTCTTTCAGACAGGTTCCACTTTATGTCAGTATGTCAGTCAATGCAATATGAATGATAAAATCATTAATGGTTGTAACAACAATCTGTGCAATTATCATTAGGACTGACAGGAATAGATAAGGTGCTTACCTGGATATGAATTTTATTAAGTACTATCATCTTAAATGTTTTATATTTGAAATCAAATAAGCTTTTAGCTCAGCTGTTTGTAAGTCATTTGAATTTTATCAGTCACTCTTTGTAAGCCACCTGGTTGTCTGATAACAGGGCACAAATCTAAACCTTTGAAAAACTTGATATCTGGAGTGGTTCTGCTGAAATCTTCTTGGAACCCTGAAATTGGGTCATGGTGTCCCATATTCTGTTAGCTATATTCTGTGCCTAAGTATAATCTTTTTTTAGCACTTTAGTGTTTAGAGCTGCAAAACAAAAAAATTGCATTCAACTCAAAAGTAAAAGGTTATGCATAACATTGTCACCATGAAAATATCAAGGCAATCAGCCAACGTGTCCTTCAGAGGTGTTGAGGACATGATTGCAAAACATTATAATATTTTTCATACTTGAGAGATCTGGATAATTGATTGTTTTGTAAGCTTAATGCTTATGATGCCAGATGGCACCAGTTACATTTCCTTTATCTTGAAACACCTTTAATTATATTTTCAAATAAATCATGACAGCACTTTGAAATGCTGGTGGACATGGTGCAGTTGGAGCCCGGCAAAGAAATTCTTTATAATTTATGTACAAATTGAAAAAGTACGGGTCATTTACAGATATGTGTGTTTCACCATGGAAAACTTGAAGAAAATCTGTCTACAAGCTTCTCAGCTGTTCTGCTGTGGACACAGTTGCAAATACAGATTTTATATCCTAATTCTGCCCAAATTTCATATGTTAAAAACATTTCAGAAATGAATTTATTAAAATTTGGTAAACTTATTGATCATGGATAAATGTTTCAGTTTTGCAAGGCACAAATCTAAACTGTTATGGCCAGACCTAGAAACTTCTGACTTGACATCTGGAGGGGTCCTGCTAAAATCTCCTTGGAATCCTGAAATTAGGTCATGTTGACCCATATTCATATTGCTTCACACATTTTTATTTATTTTTAGCAAATCAGACATAAGTAAATGTTCAGGGCTGAAAAAAAAGTTTGATGGTCACTATGCACACTATGAAGAAAATCATACCAGCCAGTTGTCCAGAATTGTTGTGGACATAGATGCTAAACATAAACATTATAGACTGTTCAAGTCCACATCATGACTCTTTGGGTCACTTGTTATTAATCTTATATTAAACCACACAGAAAATATTTTTACAAAGAGAGTGAGAGTCTCTCATGATATTTCAAGGTAAGTTAAGTGCAATTAATTATGTAGGCCTTTTATTAGACTTCAGACAGTGCAGAACCTCTTCTATGCTTAAATGCATGTGTGTCTGCTGCCAGGCAGACTTAGTAAAAGTAAATTTTACAGACACAATCATCTTGAAAACTTCTGGTATTTTATTGGTTATCCTTGCTGATAATAAACTGTAGTAAGTATTAAAACCCTGTAATTGAAAGTCGTAGAAAAACCTTAACACCAAATGAATTAATATTCCAGCACTGAAAATCAAATACTATCTGTCTTCACATCAGTGTATGTTTGTTTGTATTGCAGCAAACTAATCGACAGACAATCATTAAAAAATTCACGTCAACTATCATTAACAACAAGATGTTAGGAGCACACCAGGCAGGTCAGCTTGTGTCCTTCATGATGGATCATTCAGAAGAGATCTTCATCATCCCTGATATCATTGAACAGATGGTTGCTGTCAAAGTCCGCAAACTGCTGGAAGGGAAAGGGCCTGCTTTAGGTAAGTGTAGCTTTGATACCAAAATACTGTGCATTATACCAGTAAATTTCTGGTAAAGAATACTAAATATCCTGTAAGTTCTGTGGTTCAGATTGTCTGTCATGTGTATCAGACTGGCAAAGTGCAGAACTTTCAAAAGGCAAAAATTTAAGAGAGTTTTCAGGTCAAAATTGTAGAGTCAAATTATGGTTGAATCATGACTGTAAATCTGCAAAGTGTCTGGTTAAATTGACCAATAATGTTTATTAAACCTATAATATGTCTGGTTAAGATCACCAGTCATCTTTCATGTATCACCAGACAAAGTCGGGAGATACTTATATGGTTTAGGCACGATTGCCCCACCGCCACAGAGATTTCTTTTGGACCTGATAACTCAAGAAAGATTTCATGGATATTTACCAAACTTAATATGTGCATAGATATGGGTAGGAGCCTGACACTTTCACTGAAATGGAGGCTTGAACATACTCATACTGATCTGGTTACATCAGTGTTTATCTGGTAATTAGCTGACACTGAGAGAGTCACAGGAACAAAAGAGACTAATGATCTGGGAAGGCTGATTTCAGAATTACCTCAAGTCAGTGGCCCATGAGGTAAACAGAGATAGGTATCAAGATAGCAGGGCTGTCTCAGTTGACATTTGAACAGTCTCCACTGTTTCCTGTGCCAGGGCAGTGTATACTGGTTTTACAACCTGTCATACATAAGATGCTAACTATGTTGAATGCACTGGATTTTCATTACCTTTTCCTATAAATAATTTCATTGCATCAAATTGTAATATATATTGCTATTCTTTTACTATGAGAGTGACCTTGACCATGAATATTTCCATATTTGGTGAAAATCACACAAAAGCTTAAATATCTCAGTAGGGGTGCTTGGATTGATAAAAAAAAACAATATTACTGAAGATCTTCGATAGCTTTGTTGTGTACAGAAGACAAGTGGTGCCACCTTGTGCTGTTTTCTTGCTTTCGCTCATTTTAATACCCCCACCATTGCTACTTGACAGTACTGTGAGCATTATAAGTCAAAAACTAATGGACACATTTCTTTGATATCATGCATATATATAGATATGGTTATGGAATTGGGTATATTTAAATTGGGGTCATGACCTTAACTATGAAAGTGACCTTGAATGTTTCCATATTTGGTAAAATCACACAAACTCTTAAATATCTTAATAAGGGATGCTTGGATTTATCCAAAAATCAATTTGACTTAAGATCTTAGATAGCTTTGTCTTCTGCAGAAGACAGGTGGCACCACCTTATGTTGTTTTCTTGCTTTCATGCCTTTTAATACCCCCACCATTGCCACTTGACAGTACTGTGAGTATTATAAGTCAAAAACTAATGGACCGATTTCTTTCATTTTATGCATATATATATAGATATGGGTTATGGAATGAGGTTTGTTTAAATTGGGATCATGACTTCTCCTATGAGAGTGGTCTTGACCTTGAATTTTCCCATATTTGGTGCAAAATATTGTTTCCCAAGTTAATAGATAGAAGAAACCATGGTGGCTTGCCAAGTGTCAGTCTAGATGCTTCTGAAGATGGAGGCATGGAGCCTATTCTTCAAGGTTGGGGGGGGGGGGGGAATTAATTGTCTGGGGATGCAATGGCACCTGCTGTTCCAAGAAATGTCTAGTTAAGCCTGTTGTGTGCCTGGTAAAGATTACCAGTCATGTTAATAAAACCATAATTGTCTCAGGTAAAAATTTCCAGTCAAGATTATTAAACCTGTAAAATGAACATGTTCCCTGTAACTACAGTGTTTATTGTTTAGAATGTCAGTCAATTTTGTTAAACAAGAATGTATCTGTTTAAGGTTACAAGACATGCTTATCAAACCTGCTATTTCAGATTACCAGTAACTGTTATAAAGAGGTGTGTTTATTGCAGAGGTCAGCTATTGCCAGAAAATTTCCATTGATGAATTCGAGAAACAGCAGAGTGAGACCACGGAGAGTGCCCTGGTGGCCCTTACAAACACTATCCTTGATGACCGCAAGATGCAGCTCAAAGAAAAGAAAAAGAGACTCACTCAACTGCAGAAATATCATCCTGAGCTGTATGAGAAACATTTCCCATGGCTAAGATTATAGTCACAAATTATATGTACAAAAAAAAACAGATGTGCCCAGCCTGCATATAGCAGAAATGTGAGTGGGACAGGAAGTATGCCCATAGACCATGATACCATGCAGGTAAATACTTGCATGATAAAAATTTACAATGTCAAAATACACATGCACACACAATTCTCAGTTGTCCAAGACATATACCATTAGTAATACTATTGATCTTAAACATATATGGACATTTTTGTATAAATATAGAAATATATATTATACAGTGAGAATTTTGCCTGATGACCACCCTGCTATCACAACCACCCCACAAAGACAACCACTGTTTTTTAAACCAAGATTACTATAAACCATAAAAAAATCTCCCGCCAACAGGACCTCCCCACTAACATGACCACTTTGGCTGGTTCGGCAGGTTGTCATGTTAGTGAGTTTTCACTGTGTATGTATATATAAAGTTGTCATAATACCAACCATGGGACTAACAAAAAGTGGTCTTAATTCACAGGTGGTCTTATTACATAGGTCAGTTGGGACCAATATGAATGCTTTCGCATAACCAAAGGGTGGTCTTAATAGACCGGTGATTTTCTGACAGGTTCCACTGTATACATATATATATATATATATATATATATATATATATATATATATATATATTTATATATATACACACACACCATATTTTTTGTGTAATGAGCGCCCCTTCCATAATGAGTGGCCCCGATGGATTTTTAGTGCTCTCTTTGAGAAAACAGAGGGAATGTGCCATCCTCTCCTAAAAAGCTTGGGCAGTACTTGAGGTTACTGTTATTTTTCCCACCTCGCTTGATGCTTTTGATGGTGTGAAATTATGTTAGGGTTCCCAAGCCCATTCATATTGGCTAGGGAAAGGGAATTTTCCATTAATTAGCATCAAATTGTTCTCCAGAATCCTCTGAACAGGTCATATCATAGCTTAGAACAGTATCACATTGATACCATGGAATCGTCCATACTGTATTTACTAGTCACACCATCGCTTTCCGTCTCAATTATATCCAAACAATTACCGTGAAAGGGAATTTCTTGGGCTTATAAGGGTTCAGGCAGGTTGCCTTAATTTTTGGTAAATTGTGCCGTTTTACATCAAAATATGAGTTTGAAGGCTTTTGTTGAAAGAATAAAAATCGGAAAACCTTTCTTGTCTTTAAATATTATAAATGATTTGATCACATAGTACGTGTCCTGTACTTTGAGTTTGTGTGGCATCTCTGCACTCATAGCACTGGCATACTCAGTGCAAATAAATAATCTGAAATGCTAAAAATAGAAGCAGGCTCTGTATGTCAAGTTCAACAAGGGGGAACAAAAATTTCCTGGTTGTTGTCTCTTTAAATCTACATAATGCACAGGGGAAAACCTTTGTCTCATTTTCAGCACCCATATTGGAAAAGCTACTTGCTAATTTGCTGTGGGCAGCAAAGACTCACAGACTTCGCTGAATTGCATTTGTGACTTGTGAGAGGTAGTGACACATATGAAAGTGTATTCATTCAAGGGGTATTTAAATAATGACTAAAATAAATTAGGAGGACAGGTTTTTAAGGTTTTTGGCATAGAAAACACTAAATATTTCATTTGGATTATTATTTAATTCATACTTTTATATAATTATCATTTGGGCTCTTTGGTTTCCCAGGATTGCCGCGAACATGCTGCGATGTCAAACAAAAGTGTAGAATTTAGCAGATCATAAGACTTGACACAACTGGAAATTAGAAGAATTGGAGGGGGGTTCCTTTTTTTAGGGTATACAAATAATTTATAAAAAATTTAATTTTTAGTGGGCCCAGGGTGCTCATTATGTTGATTATATTATATATATAATTTGAAAT
Source organism: Sipunculus nudus (assembly GCA_026874595.1). NCBI lineage: Eukaryota > Metazoa > Annelida > Sipuncula > Golfingiida > Sipunculidae > Sipunculus > Sipunculus nudus. The sequence goes on from CM049311.1 coordinate 78,993,966, forward strand.
CTATTTGTAATGTACTTTCATTGTTTGTATTATATGCATCAATCGGTATATCTTTGAATCAAAGGTATATTGATTATATTTATATAAACATTATTTTATAAGCCATTATCACAGGTTGTGTAATTTACAGAACATCACTAGCTTGTTTTGTTCAGTTGTGGATAGTGGCATGTACAGTATTAGATTACATAGCTTTTGCTCTATATGATAGCTTTATGCAAAATAGATACTCAGTAGCTTGTGCCACAGAATATAGGATGTACATAAGATACTTATGTAATATATAATCTTCGGAACATATTAGCCACAAATTGGTCTCTTGTGTACAGTCAGACTAGAAAATAAAGATATCTGTAACAAAAGAGTAAACTGTTAATATTTATAGGTACACCTAATTTTGTAAAGAATGTTAATGCTGGTATATGGTATGGATAATATATTGTTATATATGAATTATTGAGAAATATTATGATATTATAGTAATAAAAGTGTATTATGATACAGTATATACTAAATAGGACTATATAGTGTATTATGAACAATATACTGTGGTTGGCTTTATATTCGCGAGGCTGTAATTTTGTGATTTTTTAATTTTGAATGTTTCGCGAGGGTTTCATTTTTGCGATCTTACTAGAACCTATGTCAAATCTTTGGTAAAGCCATACCTGTGTGTATTATAAAATATGAATAAGTCATGAGTTTGTGATATTCTACTCGTATAACGATGGTCCCGAACACACAGCACAGGAAGTTTAGTTCAAATTTAAGGTAAGGTTTTCCCTATACCTGCATGGATGTAATTTATTATAAAAATTGTTTCACTGTTCTAACCTATTCACATACAAGTATTGGTTTCACTCAATAAGATGAACATACTCAATTGACCAGTAATTCCATGAGGGTTTCATTTTCGCGATTATTTCCCATTTGCGAATATAGTGAAATTAAAACCCTCGCAAACAAAAAGGCAACCACAGTATACTAAAAAGGACAAATGGCATAAAACCACATGCACACTTTTAAAGAATATTCAACCTAATAAATTGGGTTCCTTTGACAATACTGAAAAGTTTACTCAAAGTTGCATATCTACAGGTAAAGCGAGTTTTGTACATTCAGGCTTTATTGCTTTAGCAGTTTTTTTTTCAAGCCTATCCCTGTAAGTACAATATTTAGATGTGACATGAGCAACCATGGTATACTCATGTTTAATGCAACCAGGAGTGGACATCTACAAGATGTTGGGGGGGGGGGGGGGGGCTCATCATCCTTGCATAAATAGACAAGTGTGCTAGTACATTTATGACAGAATCAGTGTAAGATTTAACAGTTTAGAAAGAGTGTGCAGGCCCCCTTTAAATTTGCCCCTGGCAATAGGCCAGTGCATTACAGGGTGGCCAAATGTTTACAATTGTTTAATATAAGCCACTGCATGTTGGCATTATCATTTAATCATCCTAGTCATTGCATTAATTTGTAGTTAGCAAAACTGAGCAGTCATTTTGCATGCATGTTAGTTTGCTCATTAAGACTTACATTTTCTTCTCTGTTTATTTTTATTTTCATTTTTGTATTTACTATTAAGTAAGCCATTTTCTAAGATGAAAGGGGATGATAGACCAACTTAACTCATTAATCATTATGTAAAATATCTTAGGTATTAAAATAAGTATGTATGAACATACATATGAAAAATAATTAAGAAAATATTGCAAAAGGCTGTAAGTTCAGTTTAGGCAGGATTCTGTTTATGCAGTACCAAGTGCCTTTCTGCTTTGCTATATAAAAGTTAAATAAGGCATACCAGAATATAATGGTAGGGAAAAATTTCCATTTTTTGTTTATTTGATCTCAATGATCTCATTTTTATGAAGTATAACCTGTTTTATTGTCATACATGTATTTAGATTAACTGGAGCAAATACTAGTATTCTGAGAAAATATATTTAATGTTTTATAGTCTTTAATTAATCATTTCATTTAATGAATGCACTGGATCTCAGGTTGGAATACTTTGTTTCATTCCAGGATCTGCAGTTTGAAAGATTAATTTTTAATGATTTTTCCGTTTTAAAAAAAATTATCTTTGTCACTTGCTTTTCCACAGGTATGTCACCTAAAAGCATTAACTGTATGTACATATGATTATCTCACCATGTCACATTTACCTGAATAGAATATTTCCAGAAACACTCTCTAAAATTATTTTATATCAGTTATATCATACATAATGTTGATGTTTACACTATTTTACACTGGATCACATTCTGTCAAATCTCATAATATGGACCAATTGTATCACTAGTATATGTTTTATTAATATATTTGAAAACTAGTGCACCTGGTTTATTTACAGCACAGGCACTGTATAAATACTTAAAATGTTAGAATTGGTCATACACAGTTTCCCATTTTTGGAGCCGGGCAGTGTTCTGTTCTGGCTTTGTGTGCACGCGATGGAAATCATCCTTTGGTTACATTACATTTTTATTACATGAATAATTTTGTTTGGTAGGATCTATGGCTCACCATCATGGGTTAAGTCCCCTGAAATGAAATAGTACAATTTTTGCATGCTGAAATATATGGTTGTATTTCATATCATGTTCAGTTTGTTGACCACTTCAATAAACGCTCAAATGCTATACACATATATGCAGTCTGTGAGTCGTTGTAAGGGAAAGCCAAAATATCAAAATATAAAATAATGTACTGAACTCAAATCTCCCCTCACCTTCTATTCATCTACACCTACCTTATTGGTACACACATGGGGAGATCGGTCTAGCATTTAACATGCCACAGGCGTAACGCAAATTCCTTTTTTTAAGGTATTTACTTGTTTTGCGTCGCATGCGTTTTCGTAATTTGCATAAATCGACTTGTTTATTTGAATATTATTCTGGTTTGTGGTTTTGTCATATTTCAGTACAGCAATCTGAGATCAACATGCTGAAACTTCAAAGTAATCAATTAATCAGTACATAAATTATTGCATGGAACTTGACACCCGAGAGTACGACTCTACCGGTCGGGGTTTCGCTGCTGCTGAGAAATTGATACAATCGATGTAATTAAGTCATACAACTACCAGTAAATCATTTAAATGAGTTAAAATACGGAACAGTAACTCATGGCAATAGTTCCATTAGAACAAGAAACCTTTCCACGGTGAACCTACATGGCACATTCCATGGTAGGCCTTATCCCTTACATTAATTATCCATATCATAACTCATTGAGATATTTTGAGCTTTTATATGAAAATTTACTCAACATTGAGAAATCAGTTATAGTGAGCCCCTCTGTACTAATATCATACGCACGCTTATGGTATGGAGCAAGATTTCGTTTTTACACAATTTGTTTTGTTTTTTTCTTTGTTTTTTTTTTAGACCTGACAAACACCAGTCACTGGTCCATTCATTAGCAGAACACACATCATACAGCTGTTCGAAGCAGAGTCCTAGCTTCACATGATGATGAGATTAAGCAGCGTTTCCATGTGCGCGTATATGCGTGAAAAAAATAGGTGTGTTTCCACACACGCGCACATTGAAACAGACTTTTACTGAAACGCCCTGTCAATGTAACTGCATGTGGCCTGTAGTGTGTGTGTGTGCACACCAAATGTCTGCGGTGGAGCTGGGCAAACTATTCTTATAGTACAATCTTTCAATCCAGACTAGCTTCGGTTGCATTTCCTTGAAAACCATAGATTTAGTAAAAATGTCATCTACTTTTGTGCCTTAGTAACGTGTCAAATTCAGCGTGGCTAAGGCCAAAAAAAAAATAAGGTATGGTTCTCAGGCACTTTTTTTTCAGAAATCAGTGCGGGCGGGCGGTATTTTATTTTTGACCTTTTTTTGGATGTTTCGATAAAAATGTCATATAATCAGGAAAAAGCATGAAAATAACAAATTTTTTGCTAAACACTACATAAATTGTATTATTTATCTTCTTGAAAGATAAAAATCAAAATAAAAATTTTTGATGCGGGGTGTTAAAATTGACGCGGGCGGTGCCTGAGAACCATACCTTTTATTTTTTTTGGCCTAATGGGTGCAGCTTTAAAATTTAAAGTTTGTTCCATTCACAGACTAAAACCCACTTATGCCCATGAGCAAAAAAAAAATGTATTAATATTTATAGATATTAATATCAATGTCCGTCGAAGAGGCCGTTGGAGGGGACAGAAATGGTGAGCGTCCGTCTGTCCCTCCGTCCGTCCGTCACAATGATGTTAACGCAATATCTCGAAAAGAAATTGAGGCATGATCACCAAACTTGCAGCCAGCATTGATGCGACTTATCAAAGGCTAGGTAAAAATCGAACATGGTTGACCTTTTTTGCACTTTTCATGGTCACAGCGACATTAATGCTAAAATGATGTTAACGCAATATCTTTAAAAGATTTTGAGGTACAGTCACCAGTCTTGCAGCATTAATGCACCTTATGAAGGGCTAGGTCTAGTTCGAATATGGGTGACCTTTACGAGGTCACAGAGGCGATAATTCTAAAATGAATTTAATGCAATAACTTGAAAGGTCACAGAGGTAATCTTAGTGGATGACATCGACCCATCTAAAATTTAATACAGGTATTCTTTTTTTTTTTTTTTTATCTATTCCCATAACAGGTCGGGGTCATACTTGATCTGTTCCACAGATGAACTTTTTTCTTGTTTTAAAAATAAAACTTAATTCCCTACCGGAGTGTCAACCGCTCAAGCTTAGTTACTGCGTATGGCCTCGGGGTGTGGATAAGATTACCTTAATTGTCATTATTTGTATGCAGTACTGACTGGATTTTCGTCTGTCTGCTTGTTAAGTTATGATCATCTGGTATGGTTTCAGGGTGAAATGGTGGCATCACACACTTCGTATCAACTGGCATTAGTTCAACCATAAATTTTAAAGGTTTCTGTCTGGTCTTTAAAGATAAGGGCCCCTTGACGGTCGACCGATTTATACTTTGGGCCCTATCTGTTTCTTTTTATGCTGTCTGGTGAATGCTATCTACAAAAAAAACCCCCAAAAAATCAGACTAAAACTGTATTTTATATTTTTACATGCCTTCTTTTCAAGTGCAAGCAATAGATTTACTATTTAAATGTTATCAAGAGTGCAATAAGAGCACATCAAGGCTCGGGGTTTTGCCGAAAATCCTTTGAATTTTACTCTTCAAGTGGCACAACGGGCTTGTCTGGGAAAGATGTCAAGCAGCTGCGAGGTCACACGCCCATGGCGATCAAGAACGACTTCGATTCTGCCATCTATTCAACGGACAAGGACCGGTTAATCCAACGGTTCTGTCTCCCTCTCCATCTCTGCGGTAGCTAGGGGTACGTCCATCAAAAGTAATAGAAAATCATGACTTGTTTTACATGCAATATAAACAATGAAATAACTGGTCATGTGTTACAACAAATACCTTCATTCTCATGAGTATTGCACGGAAATATCCAAAGGTTAATTAAAAAATTGCTGCCTCGATAGCGCCACGTCATACAGAGAATTTGTTCTCGTGTCAAGTGGTCAGGAATTCTCGATAATCCTGTGCGCCTGTCCCTGCCGTGTTGCTGTTAAGGGTTGGCCATAAACACATTAACACCAGTGATTAGCTTAATCGGCTTGGGATAATCGGGCTTTAGATCTACATACCGGTAATATGATCTGATAAGTTTGCTGTACGCTATATGTCCCCTCATTTCCCTGTGAGGACGCCATATAGGTCAAACAGGGAAGACGCCACCGGTATATTTTTTTCTCATAATACGTACAGAAACGGTACATATGTAAGTATTAACACCTACTTACTTCTTAATAAATCAAGGTATTAACTGCTTATATAGGGTGCATCACGATAACCTTGCTTTGCTTTCATTTTTAGTCAGGTATATATTTTTCACTGACATTGATAATCCAGTAGAATTACTTGGTTATATTAGCTCTAAAGGAGTAAGCAATTGACCATTGTATTAAGAATATATATGAGGGCACTAATCATAAGTATAGCTGCGTTCAACCTACCTATTGTATAAGTTGCCTAGATTGAATGCAATGTACATAATGTTTCATTATATTGTATACATTTCCATAGTTCACCATAATCTGTGGAAATGTTTTCTGAAACGGCAACAAATCCTGGATTTTTCAATAACAAAGCATTGATTTGAGAAAGATATTTTTTCAAACAGATGTTTCGTGCTGATAAGGATGCATTAGGTAAAAGTAACGCTGCTTCAATCACAATGTTTCAATATATTTTTAATTTAGGTCGTGTTGTCATTTATACCTGTTCTGTTCTTCCCTTTTGTTTAAATTACATAAAGTTTTGGTTTAACCCATTTCTCTCGCATAACTTGGTTTTTGACTGCACAGTGATAACATTGAAGGCATATTTTCACTGACCCAGTTAATGGTCACAAATATTTGATAAAGAAACGGTTCTACCTGTAGTGCATCATCAGCATGTTTCACTTATTTACCAAACTGATCATGGGTAAAGATTTACCCATTCAATCCAGAAAACTACACGGTCAATTCACATTAACACAAAAAGAAGTTTTCTGTAGATTCCTTTAAAGTGCAATTAACTTTCACAATCAACCATATTGTGCCTTTTTGCCGGCAAAATAATGTCGCGCAGTGTCATGGTCACGTGGTATCACGTGGTTAACCGGTGAAAGAACTTCGCAAAATCTATCTTCCTGTAATGTTTTCTATTATTCGACATATGGTTAAACAAAAATAGCAACATTTGAAAGGAGCCTTTGCACTGCAATTTGAATATCGTTATATTTTATATAAAAAATTACAGAATGCCAAATATTCCTGTTGCCAAGATATATTTGTTGTTATGTATACATGACACCAGCCTACTGAAAATGCTGTCGTGCAGAAACCGTCATTATTAATTGTGCTCCGCTTTCGTTAGTGGACACAAAGGAGGGCTGTCTCTAAACTTGTGATTTTCATATGATTCATATGTATTTTCACATAGAGCATATTTGTACGAAGGCGGGGCACAATTAAGAATGACAACAGTCCAACTGATCAATTCCTACAAACATGCACCAGCCAGCCTCAAGAAATATCACCTGGTATTTTTTCTTTCATGTGTGGTCGGCGTAGAGAGATATTCCTGCAGGTAATTAGGGGTATTCATGACATGTGATAATGCAGGGGCATTTGTCAGCTGTTAGTTTACACCGAAAAGCTACAAAGGTATAGCGGTCGGCAGCGTGACAGCTTTAGAAGCCCACGCCAATCAGCTTTGTGGTGCGTCTGCACAGTCAACAGAGTTTTCGCGGTCATCCAATCAGTCAGAACGGTTGCTGTGGGGATCTGACCCACGGTGAACCTACTCATAAAGCTTGTGTCCTCAGCCCTGTTTGCTTTTATTAATCATACCGCACGTTTGTACCCATATTATCGCAGAATTTGATTGTGACACCTAAATGACATGCCGGGCTGTCGTCGGATTGTCATATTGGTTTTCTGTTTTACATCTTTGTCCTGTGGCCCGTAACAGCAGTAAACCCTCCGGAAGTACTCGACTTTGACGGTCCATACGGTAAGCTCTCCGGATTGACAGTTCATTAGATGCTTTTGGGAGAAGTTAAATTGCTCAGTTCGTAGTGAAGAGTAAAGTATTTTCAATTTGTTGACAATGACCAGCAAAGGTTTAGTATATTAAATAGTTAATTTATTATTAATCTCCGTTTATTAATTAAATCATTCAGGTACTTATGTTCCTTGCTTTACTATATTGTTATATATATATATAAATATATATATATATATATATATATATATATGATATTTTTGTTGTTTTATTAGTGCTCAAAATTTCCTCTGGTTTCTACAAATTATCTCGTGTTTTCTTAAATTTTCTAAAGTCTATATATGTTTATTCATATTTCTCCGCATTATCCAAGCTTGACGGGTTTTTTTTAATAAATTCTTTTCATTTCTCTTTATGTTCTCATTGACGACGTAAGTTCCTTTTATTGTGTGTTTTTTTCTAATACTTGTAATTCTATCTGTAGCTTTGACCGTTTCTGACGTTTCACCTTGGTCTGAATTGGTCAGTTTCTTTTATGATGTTATTTTCCCCCTTTAACATATCTTTGCCATATTTAGGACCCCGCTTGAAAAGCGGGTGCCCTATAGTAATCGACCTGTCCGTCTGTCTGTCCGTCCGTCCATCCGTCCACAAATTCTTTTCCGACGGATTGAGTTAAAACCTGAAATATGTATTAACAATCAATTATGGAAGATCCCTATCGATTTTGGGGTCCGGAGGTCAAGGTAAAAAAAGTTATTCACAGTTTGGTGTTAAATGTTAGGTCCCTCTTTCAGCAGGGCAGAAATCATAATTGTAACCATAATTGTTTGTTCCACCTTAACAGTAGGACAGGTCCTCATGTCAACAGCAACGAGGCTTGATATATGGTCATAGTCAGCCATTTTACTGCATAGTTATGCGGTAAAAACCATTGCTGAACACCTAGTTAGGTTGCGCTCTCTTTGCAAATATGCATGCAAAAGGACACACATTGTTAACACAATAACTCGTAAAAAGTATTTCATGTAAGGTCCCCAGCTGGGCTTGCACAATTCACAAGGTACAGGGTGCAACATCAAATAAAGTTGTCATTTCCTTCAACAAATTCCAAACCAAAGGGCAACTATATGTAGCATTCAGTCGTGTAACCTCACTATAAGGCATTTTTCTCTCAAATTTCAAACCACATTCCATTAAGACAGATTGTGCAGTATCAGAAGAAATACTAAGACTGCAACAACACATGCAAGCCACCCTCATTAATTACAAGATCCATCCCTTGCAGGAAACTTTCATCCGTTTGTGCTTTTTCAATTCCCAGTCACTCGGTCCTGCACACATTACTGACTTTATTCATGACCCGTATATCCAAACATCTTCTGTTTTTGGGGTAACTGAAACATGGCAACTCACTGATAATTTCACCATACCTGGGTATAGAAACTCAATATCCTGTGCCAGAACATCACATCATAGTGGAGGTGCAGTTCTCTGCTCAAGTGGAAGATGTATATTGCAGAAATTACCTCTACAGACTTTCTCCACAATTGATGCAGTAGCAGCAAATCTTATCATACAAAAACAACAAGACACAACTACGATTCAGTTGTTACTCATGTATTGTCCACCAAGAACTCTATTATATGAAATCAGTGATTGCGTTAAAACTTTATCAATATGCACGGAGGATCACAAGTTATCATTGCAGGTGATTTCAACATTGACCTGACAAAAAACTTGTCAAAGAACACTGTCATTAACCAGTTGCAATAAACCTTAGGGTTCATATAGGTTACAACTGGCCCTACGCACCACAGTGGCTCTCATTTAGACCGCGTTTGGACAAATCTATCTCCACTTCCAACATCTCAAGGAATTCGGACCTATTATAGTGACCATCAACAAGTTTACATTGATATTCATATGTAGCCATTCTACACAACACAGCGCATCTGTAGACCCAAGAACAGTTCAAGAGAATGACCATTTTGTCACTACTAACCAGCAGCTGACACTCTCTCTAATACTACAAGGTTCATGTACAGACTCAAGCCTCACATATAATAAGGCCAATTCAGCATACAAATACTGGAAAAATATTTGACACAGCCCAGCCAAGACTTTAACCAGGAATAATTTGCACAGGTAATACACAAATACAGAAACTAAAAATGCATGCAATTCTTTTATATCATTATTTTGATAGCTTTGAACATTTTCACTTTACCATATCTTTTTTCCAGTTTATACAAGTGGTGGGCCGATCATCGAGTTTTATCGAAAGTCAGTCGGTTTGCTGCCACTTACAAGCGCTCGATTACCAAAGGCAACTATCGATTACATCATAATAATGATTGTTTTCTTACCAGATTGCCTTTATGTTATAGGCAAAAATTATTCTTCCATTTTTTACCACATTCCGCGCTTCATATAATGAGTCTACGTTCCAAAATAACTTCCGTATGTAACGGAGTATGACACGGTAGATGCGAGAACGGAGGACTTATTAAATTTATTATCTGTGAACTCGCAGGGAGCTCCAGAATTAGCGGAGAGTTTCCTAACGATATGTACATTGCAAAATATTGGCGGGAGGACGTTAAAACACTTCATAAATTCTCCAGGTCTATGCCAATTTTGTGAGATTCTCTTAGAAATAATATACTCGAATATACTTGAAAAAAATCTTTGTTGGGGCTAACCCGGCCGGTCGAGTATTTGGATTTCGGCTGGAGGGGGGGGGGGGGGCTAGTCTGCATTTTTTTTTTTTTGGGTATGATCTGCCCCAAGCGCACCTGGGCCCGTTAAATTAAAAAACAGCCCCTCTATAGGCCTAACATTCTTAGATGCTCTTAATTCCCATATAGAAAGATATTACCCGACATTGACGTTCGTTTAATTTGATCCTTAAAATTAGTCTGATTGTATCTTTATACGCGGAAGGATCGTTACACTCGTGCGCGACAGGAGAATACCTGCCGGAGAAACGCAGGCAGAGTTTCACAGATAATTGCATATATTGCCTGAACCGATTAATAATCGATCAACAGTCGGTTTGCTCAAACCGATGATCGATTATGAAAAAGGAACCAACTTTCACCAATAGTTTATACATGTCAGCTGTTCATTACAGGTTCTTTAATTTTCAAATAACACTCTATCAGCCCATGCAACCAAAGTACACCTAATTCTCACTACTTCAATTTATAATGACTGCATCTTTTGCGGGGCCCTTCTTGACCTGTCAGTTTTCTAGTTTTACTTGCGTTGATGTATTATTCGGGATTATATGAAAAGAAATTGTTGATTTATGAAAGCGTAGTATTTGGTAATTTACTTAAGACCCCTCTGTAGAATAATGTGTTTCAACCCGACTTTGTTACTCTAGCTAGTTGTGGATACCTTTTTAAATCTACCATTTTTATTTAAATTTGTTTTCATTAATGTATTCGTTTATAAAGTTATTTATTGACTCTTTATTTATCATTATTATAATCCATATTGTGACAGGCGATGTAGTGGCATAAGTATTAAATCAAACATGGTTTACAAGGATAACATTTTAAGCTGTTTGTTTTCAGTTAGGACCGGGGTCCAGTTGTTTCGTATATGTGATAAAATAAAAGATAAATCTTACTTTATACAGATTGGATTTAATACATATAATGTTCAAAGGAATACATATAATATATCATCGATGTAAAAAGTATATAAAAAATAAAATGTTATGCTGCTAGATACATAGTAGTTACAGAGAAAACATAAACTGAAATATAAATTACCATGTAAATCTAAATCTCATGTAAATAATAATGGTGGTTTATCTCGAATATGTATGAACGATTATCAAAATTGCGCAATCGCATCAAACATCTATATTTAAGCGCTATCTGTGGCAGACTTTTGAGTGAAAGGCAGTTGATTACATGGATAAGGAACGGCACAACTAAAACTGGACTTAAACGTTCACGCCCGGTCATGGGTAATATCAAATTAAGAACAGGGTTTTTTTATAAGATTTTTTTTTTATGGAGGTAACCGCCTCTTTTTTTTATGCTCTCTTATCCAGTTCGTGATCTAAGTATGTACATTTGCAGAGTTCCATTTCGGTTTGACAGGGCGGTACCACTCGCTTTCTACCAGATTATTTTTGTATCCTGGTCTCACCAAGGCCCGTTGTCTGTCGCGCCTGAGGATCCTGTGTGTATAATCATCCCTGTTGCTGGGTCATAACACCGAGGAACCCCCAAAGACGCACTCGTTTATGAGTAATACACGGCTGTGGGGCGTATCCTTCCCATAAAGCCTGCAGAGCGCTCACCCTGGGCGGGGGACAACCGTGAAAATCACGGCTGAGGTTTGAACCCACGACCTCCCGGCTTCGAGTCCAGTGCTCTACCCCTGAGCCACAGAAGCCGGTTGAGAACATGTTTCGTATCGCATTCGTGTTAACCTAAGAGCCGCCTTAAATATTCGATACGACTCTAGAAGAACATTTATAGGTAGGAGAAAGAAAAGGAAGAAAACAGAAGCAGAAGAAGGATAACTAGTGGAGGACGGGGAGAGAAGGAGGAACAATTAATATCTGTACAGATCCAGTTAACTGAAGTTCAAGAAGTGCTGTGACCAGTCTCGTTGGAGGCTTGTATTTGAATTCCACTATTAATACCATGTTTTATATGTACTCCAACTTGATTATATAATTTCACATGTTTATTCCAATAAATGTACCCAACAATTCCAAAATATTAACTTCACAATAACAATAAACAATCTAGCTATCCCCTTAAAGCAACAGTGCCCCTGAGTGTCGATGTTTTAATCATCAAAAGCCTGATAAGAAAAAGTAGCTTATTTGGCTGAAATCTGCTATGTCAAGTAGTACCAGGAGATGTTCATAAAACGAGTAGAAGTAATATTGTGGTCGGTGACGTTAATTAATGTTATACCTTCAAGAGTGGGCGGGTGTAATATCACATGCTAAAAAATTGTAAAAAATTGTGCAATTCTGCATTGATTTAAACATAATTTATACTTTTTCATACAAATTGAATTCTTGTAAGATTTTATCATTTTCTCTTAAAATCAAGAGGGGAAATGGGCAATAAATAGCGCTTGTAGCAAAGGTAAAGGTACCAGAAGTATTAAAAATAATAATATCAGCACCAACAGAAATAAACTTTTAATATTATCGGCAATGTGAATCGAAAATGGTGTGGCGTTCCTTAACCTGAATCGTTCACAGACTCTGTCTTACACAAAAAACTTATAGCCTACATTCATTTTAACCACTCGGCCCAGAGCTTGCATACTTCCCCGCCATCTTAAAGCTCCCAGGAAAAGATAGAGCAATGACATACGATTGACCCACTGTACAACATAAATACTTATCCGGTCATAAATACACAACTGTCGTCTCTCTTTCCACAACAGGGAAACTTAGTGTGTTTGTTGTGATAATCTTGATTGTGTAAATATCCTTGCTGAAGGCCGCAAGGTATAAAGGAAGCTTTTTCTCTTGCGTATGAATTTGTATCAATCCTTGATTTGTACCTCAGTTTGTTCATCCCAGTTCAGACGCTGTCCCGGTGTCTCTGCGACGTGACCAGCCATGGTGTACCAGTATACAAGACCCAGAGGTCCAATCGGCGCCGACTTCAAAAGCCCTGGACCAGCAGTATACGTGCTGCCACCTTTGTGCGGCAACGTGAAGCACGACCCCCGCAGCACTCACGCCAAGAAGCCGGCCTGGCCTTTCGGAAACAGATGCCCATTAAAAGAAGAAAATGACAATTCGCCAGGACCTATATACCCGGCCGTATCGGATCAGGGCCGTTTTGGACGAGCAACGGGGCCAAGTTTTTCCCTCCTTGGAAAAAATCAAGACCTGTCACCCACAGGTTTAAGGGACCCTGGCCCGGCTGCGTACAATCCAACGAAAGCCTTCGAGACCACGCAAAAGAAAAACCCTCTGTTCAGCTTTGGGAGACGTGTACAGCTACGACGAATCGACGACAAACCACGTGAGTAGATGGAAATACCAAATTAAAAACACATAGACCACGTTAGTAAACCGAAATACCAAACTGAAAACACAGCCTCCCAATTAGAGTAATACCAAATTAAAACCACTGACCACAGACCACTAGAGTAGAAGAAATACCACGTACAGTAACCCATTGAGTAGAGGGAAATACCAAATTAAATAAAACTGACGACAAGCCATGTGTAGAGCCATATTAATGTAAACTTGAGAACAAAAAGAGAAAGCGCACAAATGCTGAGCGATCTGGTGATACAATTTTTTCATTCGCTTACACACGTCATCTTGCATGAAATTTCATTGGAAAAACATTAAGAACTGTTTGAGATCAGTTGTGGATAAACAGGTGCGGTTCAAGATCCGCACCGTATTTTATTCCTCCTTGCCTTATGGCTTCTTGTTTGCACTTTGACATATTGAATGGTAAAAAGGGTGATCCGCATCCAGATCTACACCAAAATATATCAAAGCTCCATTTCCTACTCACAAAATCGGAATTCATTAAAAAAAGTTTGTAATTATTGTGAAGGCGACCGAATCGTCAAACACCGGGACAACATAACTTACTAGCGTGCTTAGGTAACTTCTACAAATATTGCGTCAACATACAATAAACAAATATAATTCTAGTAAAGGGATGGACAACGTAGAAGTTGAAATACTAAATATAAGTGATTTCAACTTATTTTAATGTTTTAATCATTCTATAACTTTGAAAACATGTACATTACTAACTTATATCTTAATGTACTTCTGTTTATACGATTAATTCATCCTACATCCATACATTTTGAATCAATCGATTGTATATTCTCAATAAATAAATCTGTTTTATATTATTTCTGAACAGCGCCCAATATTTACAGCCTGGACCCAATGTTAGGTCCGGTTGTCAGGGGCGACAAGCCGAGAGCTCCTTGCCACTCACTCCACGGCCGACTGGAACACGGAAGTTTTTGTGAAGACACAAACAAGGTCAGAGGTCGTCAGATACGTTTAGTAATTTAAATAATAAATAAACATGACAAAGCCTGATAATACTTGTACAAGAATGTCTTTGGTTACTTAGTCTTTCCGTGTATTATTTGGTGTTTATAGAGACTACACAATATTAACGTTTATATTCATCTAAGCATTTACGGAAACGTTTAAATCTTGTATATACATCTTCTTAAGCTAGTGGGGGTTTGCGTTTGTGGAGAAAATATACATACTTTGAATCCAATGTGCGGAAGAGACTGTTACTCCGAAAAAAAAAATGAGGATTCTTGCATTTTCTCTTGATCGGTCTGATTGTAAATGAGGGACGGGTATGGGAGAGGGGTACAGAAGTGTTGGGACAAATAGGAAATCTTTTTTACTCCATGCAGGAATACTTCATTTCATGCTCACCTCTCCTGAATTTATCCGTTCTTTTTGTTTCAAATTGCCATGTTCATGTTCAACTAATAATATACAGTAAGAGCCCGATGTCTACGTGTTAATCCTACTTGAACACATCTTCAACAAGCCTTAAAAATATTTCCTATAGACATTTACTACATGAAACGAGGAAAAAAGAAAAGAATTTAATTTGCTGTCCTTCACAGTAAAACCGCCAATGATAAATTACTAATACAGTGGACTATGCATTTGTTTATCGGGAATTAGCTCTTACATCTTAGTACACTTCATGTACACCAGGTGTCGCCCAGTGAGGCATCGTCGCAGCGTTTTGAGCATTTTAGTCCTCCTCCAAGTGGTGTGATTACTTTTTTACTTGCTTTTTCTGTGAGCAATTTTACGCTAAATGTTAAGAACATATTAGGTTACACTTTGTTGAACAATCCTTTATATTTTTAAGGCAATTTTAATGTCTCCGTGGAGTCCCAGAGCTATTGACATAGAGCTAACCATTTCTTAAACTTTGACAACCATTTCCTGTATTGCTTTGTAATTTGATTAGTATCCTGATTTAAGTCGTTTTGGTCTCTTACTGCTCGTTTTCTGTGTTTGAATCATCCCCGTCCTTAGCTATCCTCCCTCCGGTGACGGCTGTCTCAAATAGAAAATTAGTTGTTTTCCCCAAGTATTTTTTTTTTCCAATTTATTTTTTTATTATACAGTCCAACCTGTCTGAACGACCACCTCTGAAATGCGGGCACCTGGCTATTACGACCACTAAATATCAGTCCCTTCCGAAATTCTGCTATATTACCTACAGGTAAAACCTGTGAAATACGACTACCTGGCTATTATGGATTACGGGCAGTGTTTCCTGACCAAAGTGATATATTACTTGTTAAATGACCTGCCTAATGCGAGCACTCTTTGTGCTACTCATTGGCCAGCGCTGACCGGTCTGTTGATTGACCATGCGTGAGGCTGCGGTTACTTGCACCGCTCTCCGTTTGTTTTACCGGTGTGAGTGCGTGCGGAGCACAGACTGGTGATTATTGGGACCCTGGGTCTATCCTGGGCCTGGAGCCCCAGGCGGGCAATGTGACTGGCTCACACGACCTATTAATCCACAGGAATAGAGGTCCCCAAAAGTTCTTTGATCTGTGCCCTTGTGAACTGTCTTTGATCTATTCAGTGCATTATATGAAAGGCTTTATTACAAAGAGTGGATAATCTATGATGTTCCTAACAAGCAAGTGATGTTAGTAACCAGTGTCGTCAGCAAACAATTTTGAGTCGTTAATTTGAGCACATTCATCGTGTCAGAAGAACCTCTATAAAAATATGAGTACGTAGAGTACCTACTAACAACTGTGTGCAAATTCATTTTATTTATCAACACATCAAATTACACATATAAGTACATGTACATTTGTGTGCAATTACAAAATACGTATAACACCAAGATCGTTCCCTTCTGCAAATATGTTGTTATTTATAGTCATAAAGATGTCCTAATATATATATTTCCGTCATACATGTCATCTAGATTTGTGCAGTTCCTTAATGTTCAGAACCTGTCAATTATTATTACGACCACCTGTCAATTACGACCACTTGTTCCCAGTCCCTTGGGCGGTCGCATTAGATAGGTTCGACTGTATTAGGGCAATGGGGTACTAATATCATAGTGCAAAAGTATACTACTTGACCAATTATCTGTTATGCAGACTCCAGGGCCAGGGACGTATCCGGTTGGGAACTATGACGCTGTACGGAAACAAGCTCCGGCCTTCTCTATCAAGAGTCGAGTTGAGTTACCACGCTTCAGTCACACGCGGAACCCCGGGCCAGGCTCCCATAACCCACAGAATGTAAGGGCTTCTTAACACATGTATACACACAATCCAGGCTGTGTGTTTTTTTTTTTTTTTTTTTTTTTTTTTGCATTCATTTATTGATTTTTTTTTTCGATTCATATGCAAGAAATATTTTACGTAAATATTTAACACATACTCAAATAATTGTTCACTGAGTTTAAGACTTTGCTAGATTATCGAATATCGAAAATAAAAGTATTTACTTCATTTTATATATCGGTAATAATCAGTTTGTGATGGCAAATGCCAGGTTGAATTTGTTTCACTGCCTGTTTTTCTACTGCACAAGAAAAAAAAGTTTATATTTTACTTTTAGGTACTGCTTCACATGAAAGGTGCTCCACGGTTCAGCTTTGGTATCCGCCACAGTGAGCATGAAATGCCCGTTATTTCGGATAATTACGACTGAAATAGTAGTTCAGAAACAGCCTGTTTGGTGGTGCTGCTGCAACATCCTGAGAATATATATATGGTCAACTGTTAATAGGGTCTAAAAAACAAAGATGAAAATTATGCGCTGGGGATCGAGTTTGCAGATGAATCTGTGTGCAACGTTCACATTCTTGGTTTGGTATTAACCATCACGTAAAGTCAAACAATACTGTCATGTTCAAAGTTGCGTTGTTTGGGCGAAATATATTTCCGGAGATATGCTGGTTTCTGCTTTCTTTTATATATGGATAAAACAATGAAATATTCAATATATCGCATTTTTAATGATTGGTGATTTAGAATTTATGCCGCATATTTAAATATATATATAATATTCATCTCACATACATAGCATATTCACAGTCTCATTTTAGAGAATAGGTGAAATTATTTATACCCTATTATGTAAAAAATGCTTTGATGTTATATACCTGTATGGTATTATTAAGATATTTGATTAAATGCTTATAAAGCCAGTTATCAGTGTTTTGTGAATATTCGTGACAGAAAATTAAATTACAGGATCTTTTACAAAGTTTATAGATGTTTCCTTGTGGTCTTAAAAAAATCATTTTATGTTACAGAAGAATCAGTGTTATTTTATTAAAATAAATATGTATTTTAATTTATTAAAATCCCAAAACCTCTTGATTTATTTAAATTACTTTAAATAATTCCTTAACTACAATAAAAAATGATCATTTTATGTTAAGGGCGAATGAGGTAACCTCTTATGAACTTAGTGTTTCTGTCTCGTACTTCTGAATATATAGGCCTACTCAGAAAACGATGTCAATTGTGGGAAATCACCAACAACTAGCGCCACCTGGTGGAAGTCATGACACACGCTATCTTACCTGTGTATTGCCTTCTTATTATCATGTTATCTAGTAACTGGGAAACGTGATTGTTTATTATGCAAGTGTAGACAATACAGCCGCTTTTATGTATCCTGCAAGGGCAGAGGTAAACAAAGGACGATTACAGTTGAGATCACATTAAGCGTTGTCTATGCATAGTTTTATAAATATAGATATACATAATTATATTCTTATGAATATCGTCTTTTTTATACATTTAAAACAGATTGATGTTGAATGAAGAGCCTTTAAACATCTATTTAGGTATACATTCGTACTCGGCAAAATGTTTCTTTGTTGTTAACTGTCATGATGCTAAAAGTATTCTACAGGTATTGTGAAATAAGAACAAGATAAAGGTTTATTCGACTATATGAGGCCATACGTAGCAGCGTTAATAATATTAATGTATATAGAACAAGACAAAATATCTCTCTCTCTCTCTCTCTCATCTATATATATATATATATATATATATATATATATATATATATATATATATATATATATATATATATATATATATATATATATCATGCATGTGAGAGTATCAAGGGGACGCTGAAGACTTTAATTTATCCAGATGACGCTAATTTCACCAGAAATTGGACAAGCTGCACTCCCAATAAGCATTCTATGATTTCCATACTTCGAATTACCTATCGCCATTTCCCGCAGTCACCTGGCTTGAACTGTTCATAATTTTTTTTGTGAATTGGGAATATAAGGGAATTATTTATGGTTTTGGAGCTAGTGATAATAAATTTTTAGACAGACACTCCAAAACCAATCCCAACTAGGATATGCATGAGAGCCATCAGTGACCCAAATTTGAAAGAAATCGGATGGTATTTAAGGAAGGTTATCGCACGGAAACGAAATCCTGACGGACGGACGGTCAGACGGACACATCCAAATCAATGTCCGCGGAACAGCGGGGGACAATGCAGCAGACGATCATGCACATTTTCGATGACGTTCACTTGTTTTTATGCTTGAAAACTGGCCATATTTTGCACGTCAGGGAATTAGGTAAAAAAAATGGAAAATACCTTATGATTTTTAGGGTTGACAAAACTCTCCCCTTCAGAAATTTATCATGATTCGTATCAAACATGGCACCTGACACAATTTTAGCCGCGCCATATTGCACTTTAACCAGCTCTTTTGAATACTGGAAATCATTAATGTGTTACGGAACACATACAATACATGCACCTAAGAGGAAACATTAAAATGTGTACGGAAACGCTGTAAATGAGTATGATAGATCTAATGTGTTCTGAAACACATTTACGCATTAACTGAAAATCAGAAATGTGTTTGGGAACACACCTAGGTGTGTATGAAACTTGTATCGAAGCATTAAAATGTGTAAGGAAGCGAAGTAAATATGTGTGATAATTTTAATGTGCTCTGAAACGCGCTTAAATATGTTCTGCTTCTGCGCTTGAAAGTTTTATTTGGCTTACACGTTACATGGTCTGGTACACCCTCACTGCAGGACATCTGTAATACATATATTTATATTTGGAATAATGAAGAACCTTTTACCACATACAGTCACCAGGAAATTTTTAAAGGACAAACCTGTCAAAGCAGAACAACCAGGAGCCATACATGCATATTTTCACACGTCAGGGTTCGATAGTGTGGAATGAAAAGAAAACGAATTAAACAAATCAATAATTTTATTTAATATTCTTAGAAAGGTCGCACTTAACGCATACTAAAAATTTCAGTATAATAAAAGAGCATATGTAGATGAAATACAGTTTTTAATTTTAATATATAGCAACTGCATTTATATTCTTTCCTAAAAAAAATCCCAAACATCTCTTATGTTTGCATACACGCGCACACATATATATATTAAGGGTGACTCTTAGAAGAGATTCTTATATCATTCTTTAAAATTATCCTACTGTCATAAAAAAAAATGATAATTTTCCTTAAAATGTAGTGATGGACTTTCAAATCTTTGCCGCAGAGTGAATGAATCATAATAAAATAACCTAAAACTGGTTAATCTTGCTGTACCAGGTTGTAAAATCTATATTTATCCTGATAACGATTCTGGTGAAGAACATCGATGTTCACATCGTCCTGTTCCGTCGAATTAGGTAAGAAAATTATACGAGATACAACTCTGTCAATATTAAAACGATTCATAACAGACCGTATACACCAACTTTCAGTTCCTTCTTGTCCTGTAATTTTTAGGATACCCTTTTGTATAAATGTTTTTGTATTTCTACGTTTCTACACAAGAACCGTATTGGCGAGTGTACTAGGGATGTAATTAATTAGATGTGCTCCAATATGCTCAAGTATAACCCAGAAAAATGAAGTACCTGCTCACTGGAAGCCCTTACAATTCGACAAGAAAAGATCCCTTCCACTATACGTCTCGAAAGATCTGCCGTTGAACATAGCAAATCAGTGCGGAATCTTTGCGTCATCTTAGATTCAATAATAAATTTAGACAAACATATTACATCGACTTGTAAAACTGCAAACTTTCACCTGCTAAACATTGGTAAGATAAGAAAGTATACGAGACAGGAAGTAGCAGAGCGTGTAGTTCATGCCTGATTACATAACGGTTGGACTACTGCAATGCCATCTAATGTGGTCCCCCTTCAGTGCAGTTGGATAGGCCACAACGCAATCAGAACAATGCGGTACGTCTCGTATACAAAGGCAAAAAGACGTGAACACATTACTCCAGTGTTACAGTCACTACATTGGTTGCCAATAAAACAGGGGATCTTACATAACATTTTGATGTTCACCTACTGTGTCATTAAAAACATCGGTCCTGAATACATATCCGAATTTATATCTATTCAGCAGCCAACTTGTACTCTCCGATTCAGTTCCAGTATCGTTCTTGTGCAGTCACGAACCTTTTCATTTGGTGATAGAGCATTTGCATGTGCTGCACTATCACCAAATGAAATAAGTAGCCAGCCAGTATCAGAGATGCTGAATCCTTCAACTGCTTCAAACAGAAGTTGGAAAAAATCTGTCTGCATGTGCTTACTTGTAATGATTTAGAATATCTAGGAGTTTAGTTCATATCATATCTTGTGCAATTTTATGTAATGCGCTTTGAAAGGTTTTATTACTGGATATCCTGCGCAATATAAATAAATACATGTATGCTGATATGTTTATATGCTTATTATGGTAACTTCATGTTAAAAAATAAATAGGAGAAAATATAATAGGTACATGCCTGAATTATATCCAGTGGCTTGCAGAGAATTTCCCCTTTCCGCATGGAGGTTTCAGCTACAGTTAGTTTTTAGTGGGTCCCTATATAAGAGGGGTCTGACAATCATTCGGGGCACTATCCGCTTCCTTCGGTACCACATAGACACGCTTTCGCCAAAGTAATCAGGCAGCTTCACGAGTACAGTGGCAACAAGAGCATCTACAAGATAAATGAAAACAAATCCGATTACAGGATCAAAGTTTGGCGCAGCAATTTATACTTAGGAGGGACCATACTGTGAAAATTCAAAGAGTTTCTACACAAGAATTATATTCTATATAAATTCTTCCAATTGTTAATTCATTCAATTAGTATTCTCCATAATGGTATAAAAAGGATTGAATGATACCATGGGGTCATTTATAACCAGTATATGTACAGAACACGTCCAAATGTGACGCCATGTATAAGATTCCTATCCGAATAAAACGTGCTGGAGTGATATATGAACGAATTAATTCACTGATATAGATATTCATCTCGATGGTCTATATACCAGCTGCTTTCCAATTGTCATGCGGAAAATAAAGACACATACAAAATGATACAAACAGTGTAACACAGTATTTAAATGGCCTTACGTCATCATGTACAGTAACAATACAAATATGTGCTTAATAATATATTTCCTTAAATTTCTAGAATGTTATGAAAATCTTGTAAAGTTGACATTGATTATCTGGGGCATAACTAACATAACACAATTTACTCTTCTGGTCTGTTTCTAGAGTCATCAAGCTTGCTTCTTGTTTAAAAATTCTTTGCGAGCTTCTTCGATCAGTGGCTCCTTTAAGACTTCCTCCAAGTTTGGCATAACATTTTCAAGAACTAAAGCATCTGTCTCTATCTAGGTTGTAAGTCTTGTGAACTCCCTTGTCATCTGTATCCAAAATGAGAAAAGGAAATTAATGGAATTATATCCCCTCTTGAGCCTCTAAAAGTATAACACCTGTATCAGTAAAATTTAGCTGGCAGTTGTACAATTGTCAATATTATTTAAGCATATTAGGCAAAAGTCTAACAAATGATTTATAAATGACTTATAAAGTATTTTGACCGAGACGACGTTTCAGGTGAGTCAGCCGGCAAAGGCTTCCCACTCGCTTCATGCGTGTGATGGAATAAAGAAAAATCATGTGAAAGTGTACACCTTAAGGGTTTATGGGTGTTTACCTCAAATAAAGGAGTTCGGTTCAAGTAGAGTTCTAGGTAAGCATGCAGGAAGTGACGATTTTTTGAAGGAAAAGGTCATGCAAACAGCTTGGGTTGGGTCTTTGTCTTTGTCCACATGTACATAGACGGCAAAGGTAGAAATGTAGTGAAGAATGTGAAGTAGTCTATTCAAATACGTTGTAATAAGAAATGTTTCAATACAATTTAGATAAACATGGGTATTTTTGTGGAAAGTATTTCCGGTATAGGTAATATTTCATATGCATGTGCATGTGATATGTAAGCAGAATGTGTTTCCCAGCTTAAAAACAAATTTTGATTTTAAAGTTTGTCAGTTCAGACAAGCAGTTCCTGCCGTCCGACAGTGCCAAACTGGAAGAGGTTCGTGATGAGGATGGGCGCACCAGATGAGATGTGTAAGCTGCCGAGGGGCCTCTTGCCAAACGATATGTTATCATTTTATACTTTTCAACTGGCCGTAAATACACGACTCAATAGGTATATTATGTAGATAGATAAGCTTCCTTCGATCCGGCCCCTCCGTATTGACAAATGTAAGAGGGACAAAACTGACCCTGTGTTATAACCAAAATAGATATAATGCAGGTTCATAGAAAACAGAGAGAAAACACCACCTACACCTATAACGGGCGGTGGAACAATGTTAAATGTTAATTTTCAATTATCTCAGGCTAAAATGCAAATCTTAAAAAAATAATCAACGGTACACATGGTAAATTACATATGTACACTGTTTTGGGGTAAAATGTTTCGCAGTTAAACAGTTTCGTGAAAAACGACATTTCCTTTTTCCTGTAAAGGTGACCCAGCCTTGACTTCCCATGGAACCACCTTTATAGTTCTGAGGATAGGAGCCAGCAGAATTGACCTACTTATTATGAGTTGAGGATTATGATGGATCTAAGTATAATTTGAGCGATTGTGTTGAGATGTCCTTAGGCCGATAACGTTGAAAATAGTAACAATTTGGGGGGGGGGGGAACTTAATAGATTTCGTGATTGATTTTTCTAGTTATTGTGATAAAATTCCTTGTAATTGGCAGACTTTTTTCATACACAATTTCAATTTTAAACACATTTCTATATTAACCCTTGTGAGTACTCTTGTCGGTCCGATTCTGCGCATTAAGCAGTGTTGCATGCATGCTAAATTGAGGGTGGCAGGCATGGTCCCCCCTACGGCATCAGCTAGCTGCATGCGCCCCTGAATTACTATATAAATTCCATATTTTACTTGATACCTTCTTTGCCTAGAATTGGAAATATTCCTTTGAAATCGATATAGACACATGGCGGCGGAACGGATCATATTCATTGCTGACCCAAGGAAGGAGGAAAGCTTTTGCATGTGTTCAGCATCCGTTGTGGGTATTTGAGTTTTTTCGATGTTGAAAGTCTGTCACACATTGGTCCCTCTTTGCCCGTTATACATATTACTTGGCCCAGGAGTTCAAAGACTAGCTAATAAAATAACCACTTTCTCCTGTTATGAAGCTGAAAATATTGATAAAAGCATCCCTGTATAGGTAAGTTAAACCGAAACATGTGTACGCTATCGAATGTCTACACCACCGTTGCTTTACTTCAATCGAACAAGATCAGCTTTCAGAAACCTTATTCATTGGATTTTGGCAGACTGTATTTTTTTAATTCCGTACTAGCTTTACGGGTTGTTTGGGTATCATGCTCATGCTCTAAATAAATTAGACACCGAGTTGTCCGTCCTATCACTAAGAAACGTGGTGTCAGGGTGTGCCGTGAACAGATACTGGCGCTACATAGGAGGACAGTGATTATAACTTACTTCACCAGATGGCACTCGAGTACGCTGTAAAATGAGACACGGCCACGCACTGACGTAGGCCTAAATACCCCGTTTAGAGTTTTTCCTTCACACGAAGGAGTATGGCGGTGCATTTTTCATCCTGTTCGACTAGCACGATGTTTAGGTATAACGTTACATATCACAACCACCGGCTTCATTCTAAGGAAAGCAAGTGCTATAAACTATGATAATAAAGGGTGTTAAAATGTTGACACCCGTAATAACTTTGTGAAGTGCAAGTTCTTCATGTATCAAATTGTTATAATTCCTATTACTAGTGTTGTGTCGATTTTTCGATTACATCTCTGATTGATCATTTTCTTCAATAAAAAATTTAATTTGATGTATCTCTATCCAATCGATCACAAACGATGATGTATGCACATCGTGGAAGTCATTATTTATAGGGAGAAAATAAAATAGCAAGATAAAAACTGTACTTCTAGAAAACCTACCCCTAACTTGTCCTTTCAGCGCCCTTTCCCTTCTGAAATTAGGACCACCTGCCTGTCGCTGTTTTATACATGTATACAAATGGGATGACATCTCCCGACGTGCACCACTACTTAGATAACATGATTTATCGTGTCTTTACGTAAATAGTGATCCAAATTAACATATTTTACATGTAAAGTATAAAAAAAATCGGTAAGTAATCGCTCATCGGTCTTTTTTCTCACAATCATTGAACATGATTTAACAACCAATCTAAAATGCCAGTATCACCTGTGGAAATCGCGGCACAACGGCCAGATATTCTTCCGCAGTCAGCGTATTTTGATTGGCAGCTGAACCCCTTGCAACTCCGGACAGTTCGGCGGTGTACGGCAGTGACTGATGAGGGGCAAGGTTTTCTCAGAGTTGAATCAGGGCGGTGGGTCCAACATTCCTTAAAATATGGGTAATCTGGGAATGCTTACTACTCATGAATGGTGGACGCTAAGCACAGATGCTTTACGGCCGAGACGTCACCCAGGTGTGCCGGATTATGTAGATACAATTTATCGTAATTAAGGACGTTGGTCGTCGGTGATGGTGCCGGAGTCCAGTGCGGAATTAGAACTTAATCGAATAATGGAGGGAAATCCGTTTTCAATAAATTTGCCTTATTTTGCCGGATTATCAGATACTTTGGTTTATTGGGCTGAAATGTAGATAATCATGTGATTGGTACCCTGAAGATATGATGAAAACAGATTAAAAGGAATTATCATTTTTTTGTAAGCGGGGTTTGGCTCCGCTACTGTCTTTAGACTGTACCTATAAATTTGTCATATACTAAGAAAATACAAATAATTAATATTCATATATGAAAATATATATATATATATATATATATATATATATATATATATATAGATAAACGTTCTTTCCTAACAACATGAATTGGCTTTGGTTGATTCTGAATATACATAATCGTTTTATTTTCAACAACCACCAGAGCTGCACGGTTAAATAATGGCTATTCGGACATATTTGCCTGACACAATTCATCAGCAGGTTAGCTCTTTTAACCTGCGCTCAGCCTCCCATGCTTATGTAAAATGAGAGTTAATTCACCAGGCCTAAACCTGCGTTCAGTAGCAAGTTACATCCAGTGCACTCAGCATCTTGTAAAATTTAGGCTCTCTCTTGTCACACACGTTTCTTTTTTTATTTTAATTTTATTTATCTTACATGGATTGTACAACTAGTTAAAATACCAAATGCGAGGAACTCCACATGCATGGCTCAAATGGTGCATTGCGTTCGGCATGCAGTCAATAAAGATGGAGGAAATCGGAGAACCAAGAGAAAAGCACAGACCTTTGTACGTATAACCTGCTCTCATAGACAAGTCAGAAATCGAATCCGTATAAGATTTTGTTTTGATGTGGTTGCCTTTTTGTTCGCGAGGGTTTTAAATTCGCGATATTCGCGAATGGGAAATAATCCCGAAAATGACACCCTCGGAAAAAAAAATGGCCAACTGAGTATGTCCTTCTTAAGGCAGCATTAAGTGCACATGTAGCCAATACTTGTATGGGAATAGGTTAGAACAGTGGGAAATCTTAATATTAATTACATCCATGCAGGTAAAGGGAAAACGTTCCCTTAAATTTGAACTAAAAAACCTGTGCTGTGTGTACGGGCCCATCCTTATATGAGAAGAATATCACAAGATAATGAATTATTCTCATTTTATAATACACACAGGAACGGCTTTACCAAAGATTTGATATAGGTTCTGGTGAGATCGCGAAAATGAGACCCTCGCGAAACATTAAAAATGGAGAAATCGCGAAATTTCAGCCTCGTGAATATGAAGCCAACCACAGTACTTTCCCCGTGAAATGAAAATAGCAAGGTTATCATAGCTTATTAAAGGACTGAAGTAAAAAGGACTTCCTCCCCTGACAATTACACAGGTATTGCCTGAAAACATGCTTTGTACAAAAAGTAACTGGAATATGCGATATTAAAAAAAAGTCTAGTTTATTCCTAAGTAAATTAGTACTGACGTAACTGATAACTTCAGTTTTCCTTTCAAAAAGGGCTGTAGGCCACAAACGCTACCTTTGTACCACAGGAAGGTATCTTTCATTATCTATGGCTCCTCTCACTCTTTGACAAAAAATGTTAGTTCTCTAGTGGGAATGGAATTTTTTCAGTTATGGAGGTGACGATGTTCTTTGATTCGCTTGATTTTAGAATTATCCAGAAGGCATTATCGAGATACGATCGGCGTTTTAAACTTTATATCCGATTCCCTAAAAGTAATTTTACCATATATTTATTTTGGTTAAAGTTAAACCTCTAGTTTAGCCAGACATGCGATCTATACATGACAACTGTTCCGTCACCGTTAATTTCAGTTCCTGATATTACTATTGCATATATATATATATATATATATATATATATATATATATATATATATATATATATATATATATATATATATATTAGCACATTTTACCATGTATTTATATTACTGTACTATTACTTTAACTGGGATATTTATAACTATTACTATTGCAATAACTTAATTGAAGGATATGGTATATAAGTTAGTGTTTTTTTTCAGATAGAAAACTTAAATGGTATATTTAATACAGAACTGTATTACACTATATACTTTTACGAGTGGTGAAAACACCAACTTGTCATGCACATTTCGGGTCTGACCACTCTCGCGTCCTGTTCAGTATCATATATCATATATCATATACATGTCACAATAATAACCAACCATCTAGCAATCCCTGAACAGCAATCGTACCTCTGTTTATTCACGTTTACTCATGAAAAGTCAGATACAGTTAGGTAGCTTATGTGACTGAAACCTACTCTTAGTCTTATGTAATTAGCACCAATTATCATGCACCACCATGCATAGCTTGCCCAGGCAATCACTGGACCTAGCTGAACAAAGTCAGTTGAGCATGATTTGCTAATATTCTTAATGACTGAGTAGAAAATGGGAAGTAACAGAAAGTAATGGAAAGTTATAGGAAGTAATATGTATTACTTTGCCCATTTAATATTAAAGCGCACGTTTTGGGTATATTATAATCAGAATTAGTATCAGTATCAGCATTAGTATTAATTGCAAGATCAGTATAGTAAAATATACTTTTACTTATTAAAATTAGCCCATGTCTGGTTATAACTGATTTCATGACAGATATGAATTCGGTATACGCTAGCTGAAGGCTATATGGAGTGGAAGAAATGTGCCTTGAGAAACTACCGACCTAGGCCCGACCTCAACAACCCGTCTGAACAGCCACATATACATGATGTACCGAGGCCGTAAGGGGAGTGTATTAAAGAGGGTGGTTTAGAAAATATTTGAACATTAATTTGTAATGCTGCTGTCTGGAGTGATTTTAAACGGCGTGAGACGAAATATTCGCCGATTAATTTTGCAGGATTTGGGGGATTATGCGTGTATGTATGTATGTATATATATATATATATATATATATATATATATATATATATATATATATATATATATATATATATATTTATATATATATATATACATATATATTTATGTATTTATATATATGCCTAAATATATAAAT
The DNA here is from genome assembly GCA_026874595.1 of Sipunculus nudus. NCBI lineage: Eukaryota > Metazoa > Annelida > Sipuncula > Golfingiida > Sipunculidae > Sipunculus > Sipunculus nudus. The sequence continues at coordinate 79,022,510 of CM049311.1, forward strand.
TATGTTATTATATATATATATATATATATATATATATATATATATATATATAAATTATGTCATTCCCTGTAGGCTTACAAATGGAAACATTTATTTTTATTAGGCCTATAGTTATTTCATGATATTGTGTAGCTTGAGAGAGGACGAAATTTGTAAGGTGGAAATGGAGACTGGTCGAACTTCATGCATGTATTACATCTTGTAAATTTAAATGTATCAAAGGATAGAGCAAGTACAATTGAGTAAAAAGTATTTAAATTGAACCTGAGACACTCAAGCCAGGCGCCTTTTATATGTCAGTATCTATATACATTAGACAGTGACGCCATCTACCGGTATTGTTACGTGAAACGAGCGTATATACTAAAATTAAGAAAACTGCTGAGTATTTATGTGAGCAAATGTGTACCATAAGTGATTATCAATTATCTGCGCCTGTGTTATGGCTCTATTGACATTCCGAACGCATAAACTGAAAAAAAAAATAATATGATAAATAACTTATGTTAAATAACCTCTTTTGCGTTATATAACATCAATTCCACGGGGTGGATACGTTATTATATAGGCCTAGCGTATTCATGTTAAAATATATATAATACAGTTGTGATTTTATTGTTATGCAATTCAAGAAATAACGCTCTTATTAACCAGATTATCCGCCCTTGCATCAAATAAACATTAACCAGAAACTAGCACCATAACCCAGCAGCTTATATGTTTCAAGGACAAACTCTAAGATATTGTTTGTGTTTGAGATTTAAATCAATATAACACAAAAAAGACCTAATTAAATCAAATTCCCAGGATATGTAGGCAATTTATGAAAATGCAGATAGAAAAATCTCTAAATTGTTAAGTAAATGGTTTGATTTAATGAGTGATGATTATTTGAGGAAGCCAGAAGAACCCCAGAATGAAAACCGTAGCGCAGCCAGCGAGGAATGACAGTATTTCCAAGAAAACTGCAATCCTTCCCAGTTCTCATATACCCACAATCCGCCCCTGCCAACCAATCAGCTGGCGTGCTGTCATGTGACGGTTACCAGGACAGCGGTAGACTCTATTGCAGTTTTCCTGTCGAGTCGTCAGGGTGGTGCAGGGATTGAAGACAAAAAATAGTGTTTTGGGGTCGTAAATACGAGGTAAGCTACTGTAAACTGGGTTTAAATGTTGTTTTAGAACCACCGTACAGCAAATATGTTGAAATTGTGCCCTGACAAGGCTCGTATCTACGGTGAAATAGACTGAAACGAACTTGTCACTATCGCGCCACACGTCGCTAAGCAAACAAACACGTGTTTTTGGGATTGATATTCAAGATTTAAGATTCAGATCAGGATAAAACAATAAGGAATACAACGAAGAATAAATCATTGTCCCAGACGAATATCATTTCTTTAATAAAATGGATGTCAGGCACCCGTTAAGTATGGGTTTTAATACCGTCGGTCGTTATGCTGCCTTCGCATGCACTTGTTGATCGGTCAAAGGGCGTTTTTCCATCCATTGACGTATTGTTATTGTTAAGCCGGCAGCCTGGGAGTAATTATGCATGGCGGGTTTATCTTTCGCCTGGTGAAGTCTTCGAAAACATAATTATAACGATATTTCTTTTGTCCCTTTAATATTTTTGCCTATATCTGTGGGTGACAATATTGTTAGTCCTCTACATGGTTGTTACAGTCTGTAAAGCCAACTGGAAATAACTGTTCTTAACTTAAGATACCGGTAACTAATACAGTCTTTACTATAGACAGTAATGTCAGTATAGTACTACTACTATTATTAATAATTTGGCAAGTGTTCATTTTTCCCACAATGTTTATTCCCTCTGGTTTTTTCTCCTATTTCCAGGAGTTCAAAAATTTGACTCCTGTAAGTATCCTTTTTCATTGGCTGATGCTTCCTCTACCATATACTTAATGGAAAAAATCCTTATCGACAGTATTTGATTTTGAAGTTTGTCAAAAGAGTTCACAGTCTTAGAACTGCAATTACAACCAAGAAAAAGATTTGGCTAAAAATGAAAATTTTTGCTTAATCATATCAGTTATTTTTTGGTACCTGAAGTCCAGTGTTTCTGTTCAATTGATGAAAAGGCATGAGGAGTTTTTTTTTCCTGAGCGTGACAAATGGCACTCCTAAGAGAGCAATGTATCAACAGGTTTGCAATGCCTGTCCAGTAGACTCCCCAATTCTTTCTGAAAATCCTGAAATAAGTAATGTGAACCATGAGGTAATATTCATTTACACAAATTGGCATGAGTATTGTGTAAGGTCAGAAAAATGTGCTTCCTAAAACAAAAATATTAAATGTATGTGGCATAAACCTTTAAATTATTACAGTGTTATTTTCATTACTTGGTCTTATTCATCAAAAAATTATGCTACAGGTAATTAAAAATGTCCAGATACCAGCAAGTTAGCATTACCTCAAATCCAGCAGTTTTCCCATTTTTGCCAAATTAAAAAAAACCTTCAAGCGGTGTGTCAAAACTAAAACTTTTACAAAAAGGAACCCAAACCCACTAGCCTGGCAGGTCTCAATGTTTGGCCAACATCTGTGGCAAGTCTATTTGGTCATGGACTAGTGAATAATCCCCTTGAACAATACTCTTGGTGGGAGGGCAGGTGCTGGCTCGCCTTGAGCAGTCAGAAGGCATTGATCAATAGTAAGGCAGGCGCCCATGCGCAAGAACACAGGGTTTTGTTTACAGTTGCTATGCAACTGCTCAGGTCTCAGTCAGTATATAGAGAGGGTTGGTAGTTGTCAGGACTAGGGGAAAAGCAGTCAGTCACACACAGTGTGGGGTTAAAGGGAAGCAGGATTTATCAAGACCAGAAGTAGGTAGACTCTTAAAGTTTAATTTTGTTTTCTTGTTTAATGTGCAAACATGTTTTCATGTTAGTTGACATTAAGCTTGTCACTTTTATCAAGCTTTGACACACAGTTGGTCAAAGTTCAGTCCATGCCTGCCATGACTTGGTTTATCAGCTTTGCAGTGTGGCATTATAATGTGGGTCACAGAATGCAAATTCCAATGTTTCCAGGTACTAAGAACTTGACTTGTCAGATATAAATTTAAGACAAGCAGGTATCAAGTGTTAAGTTCTCCCTATGTTAGCATGACTGCAGTACTTTTGACTTTAAAAGTCCTTCCCATGTTGGTGCAATTTACACAATAGAAATAATTAAATTCTGAGAATAGTATTTGCACATTTATAGAATTCAGTTAAATTTTTAAGTCTAAATATTCCAGTGCCTTGCCTTAATTTAATTTTAACATGGAGATCTCTTTTACAGTTTTAATTCATTTGCTGCTTTGTGGTCTTTGTAAGTTCTAATCTTTATAATGCCACAATGACACCCTGTCACTTATGAACAGTAATAACTAGCTGTTAGAAAACTTGGTCATTAAGTTTCAAAATTAAATATTTAAGAGCCGAATCTCTACTACTTGTTCAGTGAAATATTATTTGCGTAATAGACTGCTCACTTACCTATTCAATTAGTACCTTTTCCACACAAACACTTTGAGGTAATTTTAAAACCAAAGACATTCATAGTTGGTATTTTTTAACCAAGTTTTCTTTATTCCAGCTTAAAACTTGTCGAAATGGTGTACAACTACACTAAACCCCGTGGCCCCATCGCTGCCATGTACAGCAGCCCAGGGCCATGCTACGCCCTCCCTGGTTTGGTGGGACAGAAGACCCATGATCCCCGCAGCGTTCACCACAAAGGAGCAGCTTACCCATTTGGTATCCGCCATGGAAAATACAAGGATGACTGCAGCCCAGGACCATGCTATTACCCTAATGTCAAAATCTACCGTGATGGCCAAGATGGCACCCCTCAATACTCCCTGTACTCCCGCCCCAAGGATGGTACCATGTTTAAAACACCAGGACCAGGTGCCTACCAGCCCGAGAATGCAGGCCCATCCTCCTGTCAACAGGTGAGTTTGCATACTGAACGGTTTTGTACATTACATAAGTCCATTTTAAAGGATATCATTCGTTAATAAGTTTCAAGCCTTCTGTTAAATGTCCATTGCAGTTTTCCATTGTAACTTTATTTTACTTTGTAATGTTTGGTTTTTTTTTGTGGGCAGAAGTGTTTTGCTTTTTATGATTTTAGTTTCCTTTGGTAAACTACATTGTTTTGTTTCATTTCAAATATGTTCTGTGCCATGCTAGAAAACACTTCAGGTTTTAAATTTACAATTTTTTTTCATCTTCAGGCCCCTAGATATAGCTTTGGCACAAGACACCGACACAGGAGGACTGACAATACACCTGCTGCTAACAGCTATACCCTGCCTAACATGCTCGGACACACTGTGCAGAGTTTGAAACGCCAGGCACCTCAGTATTCCATGACTGGTAGGAGTAAGACTGGAAGTTTCCACGAGGACCTGCAGAAGACCCCTGGGCCTGGAGCCTATAATACTGCTGATCCCAGCCTGTACAAGAACAAGGCCCCCCATTACAGTATGACAAGTCGTAATGTCATGCCTGGAGATACCACAACCAAACCTGGACCAGGTGCACACTCCCCAGAAAAAGTAAGCCATTTTCACTATGTGCATTTGTATTTCCTTGTGTTGTTGTTTTGAATGTCTCATCAGGTGCACTTACCTTCCCATGTTAAACTATCTGGCCACTCATATAAGTGCAGTCTTCTTTCAATTTTGATAAACCTTTGCAAATATTATAAAAGTAATTCTTAACAAGAATATTGTATCCAATTCTTGTTTTCATAAAGTCCTTGAAACACTTTTGCTGCTTTTAGGATCCTTCATTACCAGTTTTCACCTTAACAAGATGTAGCACATAAAAAATTGTGCATTAAATAAATTTATGTAAATGAAAGTTAAGGGATGCAGTTGTATTTGTCTTGGTGGTCAAGTTGTTTGTACAATTGTTGTTAATATTGCAGGTGTGTAATAATCCACTTTTTTTTTCTTTTCAGCAATGGTACCACAAGAAGATGGCCCCACAGTTTTCTTTTGGAATCCGTCACTCCCCTTACATTTGCCCTCATATTGTGGAAGCCCAGGATTAAGATATCTCAAGGATATTTCTCATTTGGTATCTTTTACGAAGTCTGACTAACATGTTATCAAATATCAGATTTGAGAAATTAGTGCCTATTTATGAGTAATTTAACATATTTCCCTCATCGCTATCACAAGTCAGTTTTGTTGCAGGCATTTGTGTATTGTTTTTAGTTACAAAAAACATGTTTTAGTATTATTTTATTTATACTGTTTTTTAATCTAAACTGGTGGTTGTTATTGCTGTACTTAAAATTACTTACCAGATTCTACTTAATTTTTTCTGTTATTTCATGCTGTTACAACTTTATACTGAAGGATATATATTTATACAACATTCAGTTGACCACTGGTGACAAATCTTTGCTCATTCTGGGGTCTTGACATTGTCAAGATGAGTTGTTGACGGTGATATTTTGAGGCAGGTTACAAGCAAGTGTTGTGTGCATAGGGTTGGCTAGATATAGATATATTTACAGTGTATATGATGGCCAATGTGTACAGATTTATTATAATACTATACAATTCCTGTGCCAAATCTTAGGTATTGTTCACCTTTCACTTGTATTTTAAACAATTTTAGTCATGATTTAATGATTTTCACAACTGGTCACAAAATCAGTGTCAAATAACTCCACATCAGTAGTATTTGAATGGAGCACAACTCCACTTTCGAAAGTATTTGGATGGAGCACTATTCCTGTGATGTCACTGTTTATCAGTATTATTTTTCCATCCCCATGGTTTGACAATGTGCAACTTGTGAGTAGGAGGCAAGAAAAGTCTGTGATCATTTTATTTACAAGGACAAGTAAACCATGGAAGTTGAATTGTAAATATATATATACATGTGTGGTAATATATATATCTCATAATAAATTTTGGTATTTCTTATTCTTTATTGTTATCAGTAAATCTGTGCGAGTGCTGTGAGAAACATTGACAGCTGGATGGTAAATGGTTTTATAACTGTCGAGCAGATGTCTAGTTGTATCAGAATATCCATATTAAATTGTAAACAATGTGGTTTAATCTCTGGCAGATTGTCCTCTGGAAGTTCGTGCATAGCCAGCTGGCATTCACTTCTGTTAAGTTTCCTGCACAGACCTCTAAGAATGCTTTGTATAACCCCCCCCCCCCCCCCCAAAAAAAAGTCTACCAAATTAATGTTCCTGTTTGCGAGGACCAGTCCGCTTGTGCAGAATTTTTATGCCCCCGCCACAAAGTTGCCGGGGCATATAGTTTTACCATGTCCGTCATTCCGAAATCAAACAGTTGTACGGACTTTTTTTCGCAATGCCTGCAGACATTGGCCTGATTTTTGGTGTGTGGGCAGATATAGACCAGTTACAGATCGAGTTCGCGTTTCGTCCCGGTTGACCTATTTTTGACAGTTTTACGGCTCCTAAAACTTAGAAAATTTCATGAAAAATAGAAATTTTCATGACAAATACACATGTACGGACTTTTTTTCACAATACATGCAGATGTTGGCCTGATTTTTGGTATGTGGGCAGATATAGACCAGTTACAGATCAAGTTCGCGTTTCCTCCCGGTTGACCTACTTTTGAGTTTTACGGCTCCTAAACTTAGAAAATTTCATGAAAAATAGAAATTTTAATTACAACTACACATGTACAGACTTTTTTTCGCAATGCCTGCAGATATTGGCCTGATTTTTGGTGTGTGGGCAGATAATGACCAGTTACAGATCGAGTTTGCGTTTCGTCCCGGTTGACCTACTTTTGAACTTTTACGGCTCCTAAACTTAGAAAATACATTTCATGATAAATAGAAATTTTCATGACAAATACACATGTACGGACTTTTTTCACAATGCCTGCAGATATTGGCCTAATTTTTGGTGTGTAGGCAGATATAGACCAGTTTCAGATCGAGTTTTGGTTTTTTTCCCGGTTGACCTACTTTTGACCATTTAACGGCTCCTGTACTTCGAAAATTTCATGAAAAATGTAAATTTTCATGACAAATACACATGTACAGCATTATTTGCGCAATACCTGCAGATATTAGCCTTATTTTTGGTGTGGGCAGATAATGACCAGTTACAGATCGAGTTCACATTTTGTCCCAGTTGACCTATTTTTGATCGTTTGACGGTGCTCTAACATAGAAATTTCATAAAAAAAAGTGCACATGTACGGACTTTTTTTGCAGTGCCTGCAGATACGGGCCTGATTTTTGATGTGAAGGCAGATAATGACCAGTTACAGATCGAGTTTGCATTTTGCCCTTGTTGACCTACTTTTGACCATACGACATCTCCTGAACTTAAAAATTTTTTCAAAATTTAACAAATGTTTCTAATTTGCCCCAGGCGGGGGGCATTCGTGTCGTTCCGACATATCTAGTTTATACACTGCATTTCAAAGGCTTGTCCATTGGCAACTTTGTGTATCCTTCCTTTAATATTTTTTGTGGGGGGAATTGGATCGATACCACTAAACTTTGCGCTCCCACTACTAAATTTTTACTTTCCATGTGTGCCCCATGTTCTTGATTAAAGAAGAGACTGGTACCTGAATGCACCTATTTGGTCTCCATCTGTTTCCCAATTCCTTTCAATTTGTGTTTGCAAAATCTAAAATCTTTCTTCCCATTCATGGTTTTGCAAAATATAGATTTGTATCTTTTTTTTTCTTTTTTTTTTCCCTGCACCTCTCAAAGGGGGTTTCCCATGCTTAAAATATCTACCTGCAGCAGGGGGGGGTTAAAGTATTTTTTTCTTTCTTTTTTTTTTTTTAAGTAATGAGTATGATATTTCACTTCATTCTAATATTATAATGTATATATTACCCCTTCACAAACCCTGCTATGGGCTAACCTAACTCACATGATTTAATACTCTACTGCATATGTATGAATAGTGCAGGGGGACATCCATGATTTTGGAAAAGTAGGCAAAACCAGGAAAAACTGAGAAAACCTGGTCAGGGAAAAATATGTAGGGTCTGGGTTCCAAATGTTTAAAGACCTTTAAAAGGTTGCAATTGCTGAAAATGGTTGGGTGGTGGTCGGGGTCATCCCCCCCCCCCCTATTTTAAAGCTACAGTCTGAGTTTAGATTCAATATTTAAGCCCCGTTCCCACTTTCACGAATTTGACGCCGAATCGCCACGATGTTTAATTCGTGGCGATTCGTGGCCAATCGGCCTGTCGAGTGATAAAAATTCCATCACGACCACGATATTGTACGAAAGGAGTACGATACCAGTACGATTGGCTACGACAGTGACACGAAGCCAGCACGATATGACAGGCCACTTATAAGAATGTTCACGGCTCCGTGACGACGTCTAAGATACTGGTACGATATTTCCACGATTGATCTGCGACTTGTGGACGATACTCCTACGATCATTCAATTTTGCTACGGATTGTTAGATAGCTGTATATATATGTGATATATAGCTATTGTAATGTCACAAAGAAGACGATATTAGTAAAAGGACACCATAACAACACTTTACTCAACTTCTCCAGATATTTTAATTTGACAAAAGTTATCCAGTTTAAAACACAGATAATATATGTCTCATTTTATTTGAGTAATTAGACAATTACAAACTTATTTATGTTGTGGCAAATACGACGTTAACTTCTTTAAGTCCAAGTAGACGACCGTCTTAATCGGATGTAAAATATCTGTATTCTCAAAATATTGGTTAAAATATCTTATTGATTCAGCTCTCAATGTGATATAAGATTCTGTTAATATCAATTTGTGTTAGGCTCAGTTTATTCTCCCATAGTGAAATAGGAAATTCATGATTTATTATATTGACCATATGTTTAAGTATGACGAAACTGTATAATATATTCAGCTTCTTTAAACTGTTTTGGTTCAAATTTATTTTGTCAACCAATATCCACGATAAAAAAATCTTTAAAACAAATTAACGAAACTACATGGTTTATTCACTGCAAAAACTTCCTTGCTTGTTTACAAAGAAGTTACAAATTACAAAGGTAACGTAATTTGATTCAGCTTCTTCAAATTATTTTAGTTCAAATTTAGTTGGAACCAATAACCACAATACAAATCTTCTTTAAAACAAATCTACAAATCTACACAGTGTTCTTACTTCTAAACCTTATTCCTCATTTGTTTGTAAAAAGTTAAAAATCACTAAGAAAATAAAATTGTTCGTAACATTTTGATGTCAGTTCTTGATGATTCGTCACCAAATTCGTGGAAGTAGGAAGGGGCTTTATGAACGTGACTCTCTCTTGAGAGGTTCTTGTGGTAGTCGTATTGTAGTCGTGTTGAAGTCGTGTCGATGTCATTGTCCATCGTGAGCATTCGTGACATTGTTTTACATCACGAATTTACAAGAATTATGAAGACTCTCATACGACTTACCAAGAAACTGTTACGACTTAGCTACGACTTGTGACGACAAAGCTTAATTTTTGAACATTTCAAAAATAGCGCCACGAATTCTGAGTGCTCAAGACCTCGCTACGAAAATTACCGAATGTTCAAGACATCATCTACGACACTCCCACGACGTCCCTACGAATTTTAATGATGTAAGTTCGTGGCGATTCGGCGTCAAATTCGTGAAAGTGGGAACGGGGCTTTAGGATGAGCCAAAATACCAAATGACCTTTGTAATTCATAGGCATATTGAAATATATGCTTTCCAGCTTTCCATTGATGGTGATATTTCTGAACATTTTATTTATTTTTACTGGAAAATCATGGAAATTTCTCTTGCAATGTGTTGGGGGCTGAAATCGACACCCCCCCCCCCCCCCAGCGCCCACATACACACAGGCCCTTGTGACGAGTTGTCGTCAGTGTGTATCGGACGAAATAGTTGGGAGGTTATTTTTAAATTTGAAATTTAACAGACCATAATTTCAGAAATCAACAAAAAAAAAGTAAAACTGTGCATCTGTTTGATCCGCCACCAGTTATTTCAAGATACAATTAAGCTGTGATTTAATATGGTATGGTCCCCCCCCCCCCCCCCCCCCCCCAGGTTGAAAAAAGGGGACTAGTCACGACCAAGACTTACGTGACGAAGAGAACGTAAACGCGTTAACTTTTGTACTACTCAATACTATTTTTCATGAAATTTGAATGTTATACCAAAACTCTAGGACGAGTTCGAAAATCGGTGACCTTGACCTTAATCTTCATGGTCAAGTCGAGGGGAGACTTTGTTTTGCGACTACAAAAGCAAACCCATTCTAGTTTTTTATTTTGACTTAAATGTCAGTAACTTAAACCTTAAGTTTGGTTATGAGGTTTTAGTTAGTATGGATATGACGTCAGGTGGTTTTATAGACCCCGACCGTTGGTGTGACGTCAACAAGTACCTGACCAATGATATATGGCCCTCTTCGCGCCGTCTGGTCGTCTGCTTCAGCGCCCCGCCAAAATATGACACTACCGATAAACCAATGCACAGTTAATGCCCGTGTATATATGTACGGACTGTACTTCGCACCGTCCGCTTGACAAATCAGATGATCAGCACATCTGATGATAAACTCCTGGAAACTTGACGGAGGTACCATTTACCGGTAATGATATTTACAAAATGTCTTGTTTGTACATTGTTTTAAGTTCCGAACGCTTTTAACATGGTGCCAAATTATACTTTGGCACAGAGTGAATAAACAATTTTTTTATTAGCTAAAAATAATAAAATTAAAGGCTAAATTGCACACCAGCCCTTAACAGAAAACATATTTTCTCATAAACGGGAATATTTGTAGGTGTAATGATGTCATGGCAAAATATATGTTTACGTACACCTCTCTCTCTCTCTCTCTCTCTCTCTCTCTCTCTCTCTCTCATATATGATAAGTACACACAATGTGCACAAACTGAATTGCAGTGTTAAACAGTCTGTAATAAATCCGTACGACAGAAGCCACTCGTGAACAGGGAATGCTTCTGAACTGGCCATCGTATCCGCCACCATATTGTTGCCTCTTGCATTGACAACACGGGCAGGTAAACTGACGCCAGGAGCGGCGTCTCGCCAACGAGCGATTGATCAGGCTCACGAAAGAGACGGTTCAGGCCTTGTTGATTATTCACGCCGGTTTATGTTTACACGGTAAACACCTGACGTCAATGCAGGGGCGGATTGAGAGGGCACGTTGGGGGGGGGGGGGGGGGGGGGGGTTAGACCTAAAATCTGGAAAATAAAATTATACGCTTAATACTGAAACAACAATGCCGGATGGATTTTGCGTTTTCTTCCCTACATTCCTGCATGCGAGAGTCCCGTGAATTCTACTTGCAGTCCCGACACACCGGTAAACCTGTGCAAAGGTATTGGAACCCAGGATTTAGGGAAAAGGGGGGGTCCAACCCAATCAC